>OZ012545.1:33008022-34224881 GCA_963935595.1 Schoenobius gigantellus
TAAATAAACTACTAATACTGACCAAACTCGAGCTGTCACATCGTTAGTAATCTTTTCTTATCGTCTGGATCTGGATATGACATATATCTTTATATTTCTGCATCGACTTATAACAAGTACAGTTCAAGGTGCTGCGGAAAGGTTACCTGCTTGCTTTTTAAAAGTTCACATTTTGTCTAAAATTTTATGTTAATGATAAGTATATTAAATTAAAAACAGTAAGTACCTAGATATACAGAAGAGAATTTTTTACCCCGAATATGACGCGAGCGAAGCCGCGGGCAAAAGCTAGTATGAATATAAAACAAATAACATAAAAAACAATGTCTCACGTAATTATCCTGTCGTTTCGTAATAATGATTTGATAGTTTCGGACAACATTTCGACGGATTACGTAACCTATTAAGTAATCGGCAGCGGTATTCACAAGGGAATTTGCGGTGAAAAGCCAAACGGAATGACGTTGGAATTCGACTACAACCAACATCGACGATAACACCAATAGCCAGATCGTAATTTCGAGTAGGTATTGCGAAATTTCATCCAAAATCATAACAGATTGAATTGGGTTGAAGGCGTAAAAACACTGTGACGCATCAAGTAATGAATCTTATGACTAATAAAAATTAAACAAAACAGATTTAAAAAATCTTTAAACCATAATACTTCCAAGCTGTCTCGTAAAAATTATTCGCTTAGCTTTCTATGTGAATGAAATGTGGGAATGAACAGATACTGCCCTGTCAACTCGACCTGAAAGGCCGTTCTTCGGCCGAGTGAAACAACCTCACTGGTCCGAGCACACGGAAACTGCTGTGAATTTCAGGCGGCTTACACTATTTATGACTTATGAGGCTCGCGGTCTAGACTGGCTTTGTTTGCGCAAGCCATTCAACTCTCAGGCGCTTATTTGTTTTACTTGGTAGCACGTGTGTCTTGTTAGTGCAGAGAGAGTATACTTCGTGAGGCGGATTGGGTATTTATTTTCTAGCCCTTACATTGTACATTCGCGTACACTGACGTTGATGGAGCATGTAATGGGAACTAACATTCTAGAAATACTTTCGCGTTCACGGGAAAAAGAAGTGAAATAATCTAACATTTGTTTTTAATGCACAAAATGAAAACATTTTTACTGCCTAAACATCTAATAATATCTATGTACGTTTAGCGCTTATTGATGCTTCAAAATAATTTTGTTAAAATAAAAAACACATTTGTGTCAACCCTTGGCCATTGTTATTACCTGCGCCTAAATGTTTAATAGAATAAATTAAGCAATAAAATGGTATTGAATTGGCGTTTCTCTTTTTATGTTCCATCCCAAAAACACATTCGACATTCTTTCGTAGCATTTTTCGATTAAATACTTTTTATTACATTTACATAATCAAATTCTGTTATATTATTGTATACTGAAATTTCGCATTTTTACTTAAATGCTTTATTATACGTGTGTATTAAGCTATATTTACTTATATTTATTATTATATTTTTTTGGATTTATGTTACGAACAAACATAGTGCCCAGCTGATGTTAAGGAGGGTTCTTACTCTCTGTCACACCAGTGTAAAGTCACAAATGTAAAATTTGTATGTTCGCTTTAACTAATCCGATTTTCACGATATATTTAAAGATGGCTTAATTGTCTGTTGATACGTAGATGTTAACAGTGAATAAGATTTACTTCGGCTTAGTATGTAAACCACTATTTTTATTTCATTAAATCTATTTCTTGTTTTAAACCATAATTTTATGAATTGTTTCTTTTACGGATCATCACTTATTATAATTGCCTTCAAATTGTCTATTTTAGTGCATTATTCTTTACTGATAACCTTATTAGACTTATTATGATAGTAAGTTAAATAGATATTAATTCATTTGTAAATAATGCTCGGGTAATATAAGTCCGTGGTGACCTTATTCCCCATGACGTCAACACGGTATATTGAAGATACAGACATAGGTTCAAATCACGCCCGAGATAAAAAATTTTCTTGAATTGATTTTAATGTTTGATTAAAAATATATATATATAAATGCAAAGTAACAAACATAAACAGTAAAATATGTAATAAAAATGAAACGCCGTAAAGGTTTGGGTCAGAAGCAAAAACTTAAAAATCTTCTAAAATGTATTTTTTATGGTTACCATGCCAAAAAGGAATAAAGGACTACTTCCTAGCTATTTTATCATGAAACAAACTTTAATTTGGTTTTATTTATGAACCAGTTCTATGTAGCCTTTCATTTTTATTGCTTTTTTAATATTTGTCTTAATTTATATTTGTAAAAAAACTTAACATTGCCCACTGTATTTTAATTTAGTCTTCATCTTCTTATTTTCATAGTAAGTGCTATCTGAATTTTACTAGATAAAAGACTACTCACCATAGTAAACATCATCTAACTCCTTATACCTCTTGGCGTTGACACCAATTCTCCAACTATATAACAGCACCACCAGTATGGATATATTCTGAAACAAAAAAAAATCAATTATATGAAAATTGTCAATATTTTAAGGGCACTTGGGTAACTATGTCACCCAACCACACAAAAACACATGTAGCGATGTGTGACACAAATGAGTTATTTTCACTCACTCAGTCAGTCCCACATATAATCGCTCTTTCACTCAGTCACTCATTCCTTCACTCCCTCAAAGTTTATAATTCACTGAATAGAGACGCATGTCTTTTAATGACTAATTTATTCCTAAATAAATCACAAATCAATCAAACTTCCACAAAACTGAACATTCTTCTTTCTTTTTGTTTTTAAGATACTGAGCTAACGAGTGAAATACAGAATAATGATTCCGTTTCTCTACAAAGGCAATGAGCGAAACGAGTGAAAATCATCATTGCACGGTAAAAAACTGTTTCACTATTTACTTTTAAGTGAGTGACATTTCTCGTGACTAATTGAACACAAAGATAGACGGTAAATTTTGATAAAACATCGTATAAATAAAAAAAACAACACTTTGACGACAAAATTCTAAAGAGAACGAGACATTAGCATAAGTAACCTCTTGATGCTTACCTATTTGTTCATAAATTCCAACCGTAATTTTATACAAACAGAAGTAGGCAGAAGCATAAGAGAGAAGGTTGACTCTACTTCTGTTCTTTAAAAAAATAAGGAATAGAAAGGTGTAATTCTTCGCTTTTAAGTAGCTATTTATCATACATTTCATCCATTAATACTTAAATAATGTGCCATTCAGTAGATCTAATTGTGACATTGACGCCTTCTAAATCAATCAACTATCAATAATGCTATCAGCTTCATTTATGCATAAATCAAGAGCCAATTAACCTGCTGCAGGATCTACATATGTGTTAGTTCTTGATATAATTGTGCGTTGACTGGAATATTAAGCAGCATTACCGCCCATCATCATGATAGTGACCTATAAATATTGAATTAAGTACTAATGCATTAATGAAGGAATTATGCAAATAAAATATTGGATTTTAATCTGTGAATGATTAAAATACAATATTGCATATATTTATATGCAGTAGTTACAAAAAAAATAACAGACGTTTCGAGTCTTGACAAAACCCGGTTAATCTTTAGTGCACTCGGTTTTCGGCCTTAAATTTGTGTCTAGCTGTATCTTTCACCTGCTAGAAGGAATCATATTTTGAACCATTTATTACCCTTGTTATTACCAAGTCTTACTACCGGTAGTAAGACGGGAAATTCAATTAACCGTGTTTCTACCACCTCGGCCGGTAGAACTACCGGCAAATATTTTTTTACTATAGTACTACTCTGAAAACCAAAAATAAAATATAGCATTAAATATTAAATTAAGTAATTTATTATACTTAGTAAGTATTAATTTATAGAACTTATAAATGAATATGCTTATGAATTAGCTATCCGACGAGCTCCGTGTATTTATATGAATATATTATCTTTCTTCCAAATAAAAGGAGATAAATTTTAGTATATTATAATATAAGTTAATTAATTATAATTATAACATATATAATAATAAACAAATTAATAAAAATAACGTTACGTTAATACGTCTGCTAAATGTGCTGAATAACTTAGCTCATAAAATTTCAGAATTCAAAAAGACGAAGAATTCACATCTTGAATGATGATAATATCAGGCACATTTTATTGCAGCTCATTCCAGGAGAAATAAATGTTGGGGTACGCATTAGAAAAATAGCGTGAATTACGCGCGTGCAATTTTTATTCTATTTAAAAGAGTACTAAGTATAATAAATACTTAATTTAATATTTAATGCCATATTTTATTTTTGGTTTTCAGAGTAGTACTATAGTAAAAAAATATTTGCCGGTAGTTCTACCGGCCGAGGCAGTAGAAACACGGTTAAATGAATTTACCGTTTTACTACCGGTAGTAAAACTTGGTAGTAACAAGGGTAATAAACGTTTTGAACTAGCTTATGTGAGCTATGGACTTCCACCTTCAGCCAGTACAGCGCGGCAATGCCATGTTGTGAATTACCCATTCTCTGCATAGATGCATAAATTTCATGCGACGGGTTCTAGCGGATTCCTTACTAATAGATCGCTACGCATTCTACAAAAAAAGTGGGCCAATATTGTGACTGTTAAATCTTTGATGGGAAGGGATGGGATATCCAAGATTTTTAGTCACAATAATGATCCCACGATACAACAAATACTGAACCAATATTGTGAATTTGTGAGGAGGTGTATAAAATCAATTGTCAATTAAATTGATGCTACAAAATCAGATGAATTGAAACACATACCTACACACAATATAAAAATGCATCATTTTCGTAATTACCAATAAGAATGTATTATGAAAAATGAACATTTATTTTGTTCCTTAAATTTTAAATCACAATAGAAAACAAATTGTCATATACACGGTTATTTTTTTATCACCCTGGAAAATTTAAGGGACGCTTCACGACATGGTATTAGAATGATTTAAATATAAATAAAAAAAATAACCCCCCTCCTTAATTTTATATAAATTTTTTAAAAAATACAAAAAATGCTGCACTAGTTGAGAGCAGCATTTTTAGAGATTTTTTTATTTTTTTTAATTTTTTTTTTAATTTTTTTAATTCATTTTTTTTATTTTTTATATAATATTGGATGTGTCCTGAAGCATCCCTAAAATTTTCCATGGTGATAAAAAAATAACCGTGTATATATATATATATCTCTTTGTTTAATGTTAAATTAATGTAAAACCAGTATTTTTTATTTTTTATTATAGTACATCTACTTTTTTTTCTCTGCATCACCCAAAGGTTGGCTGGTAGAAAATGCCTCTGGCATTAAGTCCGCCTATGTACACAAATTGTACTGAAAGTATTAAATAAATAAATAAATAAATAAAACTTAAGCAATATGATATCATATTGCCTGATGCTTGTATCAGCATGCCTGAAACTTGGAAAGATAGTCCGCTTTGTTCTATGTAGCTTTCAATACAACTACGAGTAATATCCCAAACGTTATCTGTGACTTTTCTATCTCATTCTCAAAGTCCGTCCGAATCCCTCCTAAACGATCCGCCTAAATTGCCGTTCCGTCCTTTGTCACATTCGAGCGATATTTTTTATAAATACTCACTAGAAACCTTTTTTAGTTTTAACGTCTCAAATGTGTGAATGATTTCTTTTCGAAGTTATTATTATGTCAAATAATGGAGAATATTAGTATAGGAATCAATCTATTTTGAGATGTTTATGTTATAAATTCAATAATATGATATTGATAAAGTGAACACATGTAATATGTGCAAAACGGCAAATGGCAAAAAACGGAACCCTTATGGATTCGTCATGTCTGTCTGTCTCTCCGTCCAATGTCACAGCCACTTTTTTCCGAAACTATAAGAACTTATACTGTTGAAACTTGGTAAGTAGATGTATTCTGCATTAAGAACCGCATTAAGATTTACACACAAAAATAGAAAAAAAAAACAATAAATTTTTTAAATACGTCATAAATCGTAAGTCGCAATTTACCTTTCATTCAATCAACTCAAATATAAAATTATGTTACTTGCCGCTACGGAACCCTTTATGGGCGAGTCCGACTCGCACTTGGCCGGTATTTTTACACTCGTTGGTGTCGGGAACGACACGATTGTCATATACACAGTACATACACAAAGTATCTATTTACTTTGTGGTACATACCAACTACAATAATCAGATCATCTTAATAGCTCTTATACGTCCCCACTAAGGGGTTCGAGCCTACCCTATGTTAGGGTGATTAGGCCTTAGTCAACCACGCTGGCCCAGTGCGGATTGGTCTTCTTCTTCTTCACATACACTTCACATATTTCTTGTGAAGTGTATGTGAAGAAGATACAGAAATACAATACAAGATACAGAAAAGAAGATATAGATTTGATTACTTACACATTTTTGTAGTCAAATCTATTACACGGGTTCCCAAATAACAAACTTTGTCTCGTTTGGGAACTACTATTTCCATATTATGTCTGATTTTAAATAATATCGATTTGTCTATATCAATCTCGTCTAAATGATGCGGAGTGCGACTAGAGGTGTAGTAGTACTCCGTTTCTCTCTTGTAACTCGCCACTGGCTACTCAACTCTCGAGATACATGTTAATTCCTAGTTCGGGGGTGGGTGGTCGGTGGTGGGACAAGTAATACATAATTTGTGCTGCACTTTATTGTATTTAACTATAAGAAACGAGTCAATAAAGTTATTATTATTTATATATATTTATACATACACATTTGAATTTCTTAGCAGATGTATGCAGGTTGCCTCGCGATGTTTTCCTTCGCCTTAGGAGCGTCAGACAAATGTATACATATGAAATTCGAAAACCGAAAAACACATTGGTACATGGCGGTCTCGAGCCCCAGACCTCCCGATTGGCAGGCAAGTGCCGAGTCCACAGCGCCACCGACGCTGCAGATTACAATAATAATTATGCTTATTCATTGTATTTTACAAAACCCTGAACCGTTTATTAATTTTATACTGTTCAGTTTTTGTTTTAGCAATAGCACTCTTGCAATTTTGGAGATGTTATTTTTTTATTTTCTGGAATTGAAGTCAATTGTTATTTTCACTGTCATCATCATTACCACGTCAACCCACTCACATTCCTGCTTACTGCCGGCCACGGGCCTACTTGGCTAGACAGTTTTGTGCTGGGTTTTTACTTTGAATTTTTATCACAATATCATAATATAGATTTTATAATTTTAAATCTCCTAGACGGATCCTACGACATCTACAGGAAGAAAGTAAGCGGTAACATGTTAGTTAATTTTAATTTTTAATTAGCCACAGCACAAAATTTCTATTCTTTAAATAACAACTTATAAGTATATGAAATATTTTGTTTTCAAAGTAAGTGTTATTTAAATCGTGTAAATAAAAGACAGTATTAAGTGTTATTTCCTGCGATTATTTCAAAGATTAATTTTATGAAGCTTCTATATTTTTAATTTCGCAACGCTTTTTAGTTCAAGATTGTATCTTGTATCATCAAGTTCTTACTCTTTTGCACATTTTTTCCAAAAACGTATTTATGCGAATACTACATATTTCAATTCCTTTCATTTATTACCACAGCAACACCAAGTACCTATAGCGCAAAGGGTAGGTATTATATTTTTTTTATTTCATGTAGTGATTCTAAAAATAGAATGTTTGGTGTGGGGCTCGCTAGTCATTGTTCCGACGATATATGGCTATTCAGCTGAGATTAATTGAGAGGGCAACAGGGATGCTCGTGAAAAATAGCCTGCGCCTATGGCAGCCATCGACTCCAATTAAGATCTGGTTCTAATAAAATGTGTTAGAGCATTACCAAAGGGTTCGGGTACATAAAAAGTAAAAGTACATTGAATATCGATTAATATTTATAACAGCAGAAAGTCTTGTCATATAAGTATACCTATAAGTGTAGTTTAGTTATATTTAAGATAAGACTTTAAAATATAGCTTTGTTTATAAAATCTCCAGCTATCTACATACCTAATAAGTCTCTTTTCAATCAAAAGCTTTTTCGTAAAACAGTAATAAACATGCTTTCAAACTTTCGCCTTTTTAATAAAATGAAATAAGTACTAAGCGCCTATTTATTATTAAACCTTTGGAGTTGTTATACAACTTCAGTAATATGCGTACAATTCTCTCTAAGTCTTATACCTTGAAGGAACTTTACAGATATTTCTTCAACCAGATAAAAATAAGGACAACTGGAGTTCCTATTATAAAACAAAATTCAAATGAAATTTTTAAAACTATTATTTTAAAAATTTCATTTGACGATATACTTTAGTATAAGTTATACGTTAGTTTAATTATATGTTAATTTAAAGCTTTCACAGAATTTTCCAATCTTATGCAATATTTTTTTAATACATAAGTGATCTAAACAGTTAAATAAAATACCTACTACGTAAATTAAATTTTTACTTTTGCACCGCCATCACAAATCTGTCATCGTCCCCATCATTATCAGGTTGTGAATACCATACTATCATAATAGTTGAATTCGTCTGCTGCACACTAGGACGAATGATGTAAGAAAGTAAGCAATAAACTAAGAATAACAAAGAAAGTAAATATTTTAACTACTTTAAAATTCTTTATAAGCCAATTTTTTTTATTCTTTTTGGCTTGCCCGGTTTGTGCATTAGTTATTAACGGAATCAGCCCATTGCCAACCACGGCTGAAAGTAAACCTCCCCTATGAGCGTCAGACATCATCATATAGGACAGCCCGCATCCATCCTTTACTAATTACCTGCCATCTTCAAATAGGCGCTCCATCGTTTCACGGGGCGTCCTACACTGCGTTTACCTAATCGTGGTCACTATTCTAACTGCACTTGTATGCCCCATCCACCATCTGTCCGTCTGCAAACATAGCCAGCATACTCCATTTCACCTTGCCGGATTTTGCGAGCAATATCGGTAACATTGATTTTCGATATTTTTAAATCATTGGCGGATAAGCTCATTGCGAACTTTGTCTATACCGGCGAAACACCTAGCTAACAGTAGCGGTAGTAATTATATTAAATAGTAGTAATTATATTATACACCAACATTATTTTAAACAATCAGATATTAGAGATAAAATAACAGTAAATTCGTACTAAACACTTATTATTTATACTAAACTTATCGAGTCGATCTAATTTATTATTTAAGAAGCCAATATAATTTACTGGTGAAGTCAATGAATTATTCCGATAGCATCTTATGACGCCTTTGACTTAATTTTCATCTTGACCTCCTATTTTATTGAAATTATACCCAGCGAAGTGAAGATATAATTAAAAAGCCACAGAAGGGGAACTGAATTATTGAAATTATTCTGGTTTTATTGCTTTGTAATAATGGAGGTGAAGTTCAACGGAGGTTACAGGGATATTGGGGAATAATTATGATCCGCTGAAAATTGAACCAATATCATACATGTGATGAGTGAAACTAGATAGATATCTTTTAGTAAACTGCACATGATTATGGCACATTCTGCATAACTATTTTTGTGTGATGGCTAGTTCAATTTGAATCAATTTGGTGCTTGGACATGGAATAACTTTTAAACCACATACCATACCAAATATACCAATGCTGAGTGCTAAACCTTAAAAGGTCACAGCAATCAAAAAGAGACACTTGAATCATAGTACAATCTGACAGGTACGCTAACTCTGTCCCCGTGATTATGGGACATTCTGAATAACTATTTTTGTGTGATGGCTACTTCAATTTGAATCAATTTGGTGCTTGGAGAGCGTGTTTTCTATGCCTATTGCAATGTGTGAGAAGAAAAAGTATTCTTTTCACACATTGCAATAAGCATAGAAAATGCAGAACCGTAATGTGAAATTTATGACATACCTACGAAGTTTTCGCATTTTGTGACTGCTGCTGTTACTAAGCCTTTATATATTTTCAAGTTTATGGACGCGTCCCATAAACGAATTAGGATCGGAGGTTTTATTTCTCCATCTTTCATAAACTGATTAGAAGGTAACTTGGCACTGGGAGGTAAAAATGCTTTAATTTTCAATTAACTTGACCTTTGGACCTAAAGTTATTTTATCGACAATTCATAAAACCTTTTTATTGACTTAGATTTGAATTTATTCTATTTTGTTCTTTTACATGCTGTTTCCATCGAACTTTTTTTATTTATTAAATCTTTATTGCACGGTAAAAATAATGTATAAATAGCAAACTTATAGCTTTTTTTATCAACTTTCATGTTACTGATAAATTGCTTATAAGCTCAAGGATTGCAGATTTGGAGCTTAACCTGGATAAACTTAAAGCGGCACCTCGACTTAAATTACAGACGAACCGGCTGCTGCTTTTTGTCAGAACATAACAATTATTTAATCATTTTATCAACACAGCTCATATAACTCCCCACCGAGGGGGGCTCGAGCCTACCCTAAGTTAAGGTATTTTTATGCCTAAGTCAACCACGCTGGCCTAGTGCGGATTAGTCGATCTCAAATCGACCTTTGAATTTCTTCGAAAATATATACAGGTTTTTTCCTTAACCATATCAGCGTCGGATAAATGTACGAGTACATATGAAATTCGAAAAAAGAAAAACACATTGGTTTTTGGCAGTATCGAGCCACGGACTTCCCTATATTAGAAGGCCTTCAGAAAACATAGGTATGCTAGCGAATAATACGGATATTTAGAATTAGAGATCCTATCACTAAACAAACTTAGCACAAAATATCTGCCCCACGAGGAATAACCATTATAACACGGTTGAATTATTAAAAATAGTAATTGAACTTTATACGCGCCTTCATCAATGCAACTCAACGAAATCGAGTAACGCCGAGGATAAATACCACGAAGGGCAATAATAGCGTTTTTAATGGGCTGCAATAACGCGAAGGACGCCGGCGGCGGCGTATCGGAAGGATTCAGGGGCGCGTGTCAAGGGCACCCGCGACCACCATCAATTGTGGCACAGTAGAGGAAAACATAGTAAGTCTTCTTCAACATACGTACCGAGCACCGTTTGTATGTGTACGCTCCAGTGCCTCGCCTCGCCTCACGCATAGTTTTTTCTATTATAACATTAACAATGTTTCTACAACATATCAAGACTACTTACAAAAATATAATTAGCCATTCACAATGTTTCTACAACATATCAAGAATAGATACAAAAATATGATTAGCCGTTTATGCATATACAGGTTCATTTTTAAAACATCAACAACCTCCCAGGGGCTGTCCCTCGATGTTGGTCCCATACAAAAAGTTGTTGCATCTGAGCACTAGAATCAGCCCCTGGGAGGTTGTTGATGTTTTAAAAATTACCCTGTATACTATGTTTGCTATATATTATTAATAAACAAACATTAATGAACAAATTGTGTGTGAGTACGCATGTGGTTTAGTGTGTTAAGAGACTGACAACTCTGAGCCGAGCTTATCGAACCCCACTTTAAACTTTTTTAGCAAAACCTGTTTAATATACCATAGTAAAAAAAATGTATGTTACTCTTGAACATATTTTTTAGAATATCCATGTCCCCAAAATAAATTTTAATCAAAATTTCTCGTTTAAAACAATTCCAAAGACATTCATCAAAAACAGCTTCCAGAAGAAAATCTGAGTTATTTAACAAAGGTTATTTAAGGATTTTCTGGCAATTAACTCGTTACACCTAATTTGATAATACTGATGTTTCATATCTTCAAATAAGTTACTAGTTTCTTTAAAAAAAATAGTTCGATTTTTTCGCTCAATTTCAATAACGCACCGCGCCCGTAATCCAATACAAATCATGTCTCAAGGTCGTTGGCGTTACTCAGCCTCTTAACCCGGGGCTCGTCGCGCGGCAATTACGAACACGAACGGTCGCTACCGGGTTAAAATTACCACATTATTTATCCATGTACCCTGTGTACCATATATATTTATATATCTTTATTTTATTTTATTCTGTTTTTCTGTACTATAAACTTTAAATAAAAAGTAAAACTTAATAAAAAAACATATATTTATTCATATTTAAAGGCACATACAAAATCAAGTGAAAAAAGTTAACTTTTTTATTACAATCTTGATATTTTAGCTATCATATTTTTTTTGCTTTGTAATCATGCAAAATCATATCAAATAATAAAACAAGACACTATGCTCTTACGAACTAACCAAAAAAAAATGTACGTTTATAATAACTTTTTTTCTGATAAATGGAGATCAAAAATCACAAAAAATCTTTTAAAACATTAACAGTCAATAAACAGTCTTTGAGTTTCATCCTATAATACCTAATTAATTTTATTTATCTTTTTGGTAACAACTACGACAAATAGGAATTGTTTGCTCTCGACATATTTTTTTATGGCACATTTCACAAGCGGTCTTTGTTTTCCGGTCTTTTTTCCAGCTGCAATCTTGACCTTGACGTGCTTGGCATCCTATCTTTATTATTTTCATCTAAACCTTCTAAAATAGTGAAACAAGCTTCTAAAATAGTGGAACAATCTTTGGCACTTCTCATTGGTCCTGGCAAATGAACAATAATATAATGAGATCTGGTGCGTATATTTGGCGGAGGTTGTTGTACAAGCCACTGAGTTCTTCCATTTCGGCCAACGAATTTCCCACTGATTGTCTGATATCTTTCAATGGTACGTCATCTAAGTAAGCTTCTCCCAATTGCACAGATAATGTAGTCTCTTCCTCTTCTTCAACATGCAAAGGAATGTCAAGAACGTCAACAGAATCCTCTTCCTGCTCAGTATCGCTGTCATGGTTACTTTGCTCCTCATAATCTTCTGTTTCTGATACAGATTCAGCCTCACTGTCTTTTTGTTGCAATATTTCGTCTATAGTGCTATCACTATGGACGATTCATGTTTTTGAAGCTCCAAAAAAAAAAGAAATATTTAAAGTACACAAAATAAATTAGTTGCATAAACGGTCGCTACCGGGTATTTTTCACCCATACTCACTTCATACGTCCACTGCGGCCGAGCAAGTAGTGCCAACTAACAGGCGAGCGGGGAGTGTGTGTCTTGTTTCCATGCTGAAAGGTACTTAAAGCCGCAAGAAGCTAAATTACGTAGAAAAAAAGATATACCTACTTTTATCACCTGTGTGGTATTTTTTACCCGGTAGCGACGAACCCCGGGTTAAAGATAGCGTGCGCTTTTTTTTGAGCTATTTTCAGACAAGTATAGCGTTCACATTACGCCGCACCGCTACCGCTTAAACCGACGGACGGCCATAAGTGAGTAGGGCTATTATCGCTCGCACGGGGACAGAGTTAGCGTACTTGTCAAAGTTTACTATGATTCTAGCGACTCTTTTTGGTTGCTGTGAACTTTTTAATGTTTAACACTCGTCAACATGGGTATTGTGATGTCGATATTGTCTTTAGATGATCGTACGCAATAGTTTGTGGTTAAAAAGTTATTCCATGTCCTACGATGGTTGAGATTGAACATTTTACTAATATGCTACAGTCAAGTTAATGTTTCTCCAACTATTCAGTTCTAGGTTGCTCAACTTTTCAGTCTGGACGCTTTCGTTCTAAAGGGATACACCTCTTGGAGAATTCATTCCTCAATTCCTCATACTTGCTTTATTGCATAGTCTTGTATTAATAAAAGTAAATCACACATTACTCTTAATTCTCTCCTTTCATCATTATTCTTGTTACTCGATAAGTGTTTAAGGTGTAAGGAGCTCATAATAAAAATATATCATACCCCCTTCGCTGCCTTACCCTGTTCTGACAGTCACCACTAGCCCGCACTGACGAAGCCTATATCTTACCTGCTAGAAAGGCGCACTTTGAAATCTTAGCATCAAACCTAATGAAGTATATTATTATTGAAAAAAATTACTTTACAAAAAAAATAAAAACCGACTTCAAAGAAGTTAAAAATAATATAAGAATAGGCACAGACAACATCACACTTCTATATCGAAGTCGGTGCCAAACGATGATCCCCTAGAAAATCTTAAAATTTGTCACCGACTTCAATATAGAAGTGTATGTTGTCTGTGCCTATTCTTATATTATTTTAAACTTTTTTGAAGTCAGTTTTTATTTTTTGTAAAATAATTTTTTATTTGTAACTTTTTTTTTGAAGTCGGTTAAAAAGTCGGTTAAAATTCCCAATCTCAAAAACTACCGAACAGATTTTGATAAAACTTGCAGTATTCCCTAACTTGAACAATACCTAGTACAACAAAAAAAGAATTACTTAAATCGGACTTGTAGTTCCGGAGATATGCGAACACAAACATAAAAACATACATACATACACTTTTGAAATTTGGCACATTTGTTCAGACGCCGATATAGACTAACATATACGAAAACTGGGCAGTTCTGGAAAAATTACATACATACGGGTCGAATTGATATATAACCTCCTTTTTTGAAGTCGGTTAAAAAGCGGAAACACAGAAACAAATTCCTCTTCAGTTGCTGAGGAGTCCAGGTGAAGCTCGCTTACACCTTCGGCCTTATCGTAACTTACCATCAGGTGAGATATAGGCCAAGAGCTTCCCTGTCGTATGTAAAAAAAATGGCCCATTTAATTGACGTGAATCCCGCAAACATCTGCAAATTCGACTGATTTTACCGAGAACACAAGTAACGACCGAAAAAATGTAACGAGAATCTGATAGGCATTTGGGGACACATGCCGGATGCTAGCTACGTCACGAGAGCGAAAATAACATCCTACACTAATGGTTCTGTAGGCACTGACTGGAGTATCCTTCTCGTAAAATAAGATAAATAATTGGTTGGTGCTAAGGCTTCTGAGCTAGCTACCATCTTATTAACTTTTTTTTCGGGGGGAAATGCTTGACTGCACCGAACCCGACCGTTGGCTAGACGGCGGGCTTTTCGTTGCTCATCAACAATATTTGCTCGACCACCCAGCCGAGGGTGCCGCTGAGTTGCGGGCAGTCGACCAATTTAATGCCGATTATGATCAATGTTTTGAACAGGCGGATGTGATCATAAACAAGGCTCAGGCTATCCTATTCGCCCGGAGGGGTGAGTCGTGCACGACCGGGGAGGTCAAGCCTACCCCGGCCGGCTTGCTGGGCAGACTGCCCACTTTAGACATCCCAACCTTTGATGGGAACCTGGCTTCTTGGATGGGGTTCATTAACCTCTTTGATAGCCTGGTTCACTCGAGGGACGACCTGTTTCCTAGCCAGAAATTGGCCTATTTGCTCTCTGCCTTACGTGGAGAGGCTGGTGTGCTTGTCCAGCATCTACCTGTCAACGATGACAGTTACGAGATTGCAAGGGCGTTGTTGACCGCCCGGTATCAGAATGTTCGCTTGCTAGCGGACACACATGTGGCTGCCATTTTAGGGCTGCCACGAGTATCGCGGGTCTCCTCATTGAGGAAGGAGATTTTAAACCCGCTGCTAAGCGCTATTAATGCGCTCAAACGACTTGACCTACCGGTGGACCAGTGGTCCTTCATATTGCTCCACCTCATGCTCAATAAGCTTCCCATGGAGATGAAGGGGCGCTTTGAACAAAGATACGGGGGCAATAGTGCCTCCTACCTCCCCCCCTTCTCGGATCTCCTCAGATTTTTGGAGGATGAGTGTCGGATGACCGACCACTTGGATCTGGCTCCTATACCGGGACCGAGTACAGGCCGCTATGAGGCGACCCGGGCAGCGCCACGGAGAGAGCGCCGCCCATACAAGCAGTATACTGCAGTGCGGCAGAACTCTCCACACGGGGAGAGGCCGATGCCTTGCAAGTGTTGCAAGCGCGATGGCCATCGTTTGCCGGCCTGTCCCAAATTTGTTGGCCTACGCACCGAGGGGCGTAGGAATATGGCCAAGCAGCGGAATTGGTGCTACCGCTGCCTGGGGGCTCATATGGCATCGGCTTGCCCCCACCCACAAGATTGCCACTGTTGTGGAGGGGCCCATCATCCCCTCTTGTGCTTTAACAATAGAGACGCTCGTGAGGTGGTAAGAGAGAGGGACTCGCACACGGGCGGGGGCCCTCGTAGGTCACCCACATCTCCGAAGAGATCGGAGGGGCGTGCCACCCCTCTGCGGAGATTGGAGAGGCGCACCCCCTCCCGTGAGAGGATTGGGCGCCCCACCCCCCCTACGGGCGGGGGGGATCGACGCGACGCTTCTGAGGCGCCAACGCGAGATTGGGCCGCGGTTATTAGGGAGCCACGCCGGGAGCCGATACGCTTCTCTCCCCCTATGATGGAGAGACCTCGTTTGTCACGGGCTCCCCCAACTTTCGCCCATCATGGGCACCGCCCGGCCCCCCGATGCAGCTTTGGTCGGGGTGTGTACGTGCCGGATTGGGACCCGCTCGAGCGCCTTGAGCGCCCTACTCCTCCGCCGCGCTCACATTTTTCCTTGAACCCCCCTTCCCCCCCGTTGCGGGGAATGCGGGAGGATTTTCATTAAACCAACTGTCGGCTGCAACCCACCCACAGGAGCAGGTGTTGTTACCAACAGCCTCCGTACAGGTGTGGGGCCCGAGGGGCACCTTTGTTTTAGTTCGCGCCCTTTTGGATACGGGAGCTCAGGGTTGCATTGCCTCCAGCTGGCTGGTCCGGCAGTTGAGTTTGAACACATCTCCATACCTTGAATCGGTACGAGGAATCGGAGACCTGCGGATCCCGGATCCGATCGGTCAGGTTTTGTTCTCCTTTTCCCCCCACTTCTCTTCAGCGCCTAAAATTGGCGCTACCGCGATTGTTTTTGAGAAGGTTGTTGGTCAGCTTCCGCAACAGCACGTTTCGCGCGCTGTCGTTGATGCGACATCAGGATTGACCTTGGCTGACCCTTCCTTCCACCGAACCGGTCCGATTCACTTATTGCTCGGTGCCGATGTTCTAGGCCGCGTGTATTGTGGGAAGAGAAGAGAGTTACAGAAGGGTGGGCTGGTAGCCTTATCTACATCGCTTGGGTTTGTAGTGATGGGACCAGTTAGGCATAACCCACCATCTCCATCGGTGGACAGTTACATAACTGTTAGCTCCACCTTATCGGATGTCCTTCAACGGTTTTGGGAGGTGGAAGAGCCCCCTACCGTGAAGCGAGTGAACCCCTTAGACGAGGAGTGTGAGTTGTTCTACCAGAACAATACAGGTCGCCTTCACTCGGGACGGCTGATCACTTGTTTGCCCTTTTTGTCAGTTCGCCCCTCACTTGGCAGCTCCCGGCCGTTGGCCGAGAAGCGGCTGCTGTCCATGGAGCGTCGTATGAGTAGGGACTCCGACTTCAAACAGAAGTATGTCGACTTCATGCGAGAATATGAGCAACTGGGGCACATGTCGGTCTCGCGACTGGACTGGCGAAACGAGGAACATAATTTTCTTTCTCACCACGCGGTTTTGAAACCTTCCACTGGGAAGATACGCGTTGTTTTTGATGGGTCAGCTCCCACGTCTACCGGAGTTTCGCTGAATCAATGTCTGCATGCTGGACCGAAGTTGCACCACGAGGTGGGTTATGTATTGACCAACTTCCGTCACCATGCCGTCGTCTTTGTGACCGATATCCGGATGATGTTTCGTCAGACTGTGATTCACCCGGACGATAGACGATATCAGCTCATATTATGGAGGGAGGATCCCAGAGATCCCATGCTGGTCTACGAGCTCAACACCAATACATACGGTTTGCGTTCGAGCCCCTTTGTAGCAATTCGCTCACTTGTGGAACTCGCTGAACGTGAGCGGTTACGATACCCTCGCGCATCCTTGGTTCTCAAGGAGGATGCATTTGTGGATGATATTTGTATGGGCTCCTCTAGTGTCGAGGAAGCCTTGATTTTGCGAGATGAACTAATTGCTCTTCTCGGGGCTGGTGGTTATGAACTGAGGAAGTGGATGTCCAACTCACCTCAGCTTTTGTGTGACTTGCCAGACGACCACCAGCAGGAGCCTCTTATTTTTGAGAATGCCAACACTCCAGATTTACTGTCTGTTTTGGGAGTGCAATACAGACCTGTCCAGGACACGTTCACCTATCGATTGGAGCTGCCAAGCCCCAAGGTCTGGACGAAACGGTTGGTTTTGTCTACAGTAGCTCGTACCTTTGACCCAAATGGCTGGATTAGCCCCGTAGTGTTTTGGATGAAGTGCTTCCTACAGGAACTTTGGTCAGCCGAAGTGTCGTGGGATGAGCCCCTCTCGGGCCGTTTGCTGCGAGATTGGGAGTCCTTCATGTCGTCTCTCCCCGACATTAACCGTGTTAGTATCCCTAGACATATACTGCCTAAGGGACGGTTTACGGCCAGCCTTCATGGCTTTTGTGACGCGTCTGAGAGTGGATACGCAGCCGTCGTATATATCCGGACGGTCGATGATAGAGGAGCTGTTAAGCTCCACTTGCTAATTGCTAAGAGTAAGGTTGCTCCACTTCGGACTCGATTAACGATTCCGAAGTTAGAATTGTCTGGAGCTACTCTTCTGGTTCGTTTGATGAACCACGTTGTTGACACCCTGGGACGTAGTGTGGACTTTGAGTCGCTCTTTGCTTGGTCCGACAGTCAGGTTGTCCTGTGTTGGATTAAGAACTCCGTCCACTCCCTGGAAGTATTTGTGGCCAATCGGGTATCCCAAATACAGGCCTCGAAGGCCACGTTGATTTGGCGCCACGTGCCAGGTGAAATAAACCCTGCTGACTGTGCATCACGTGGCAGCGAAGCCCCTCAGCTTATTGACCACACTCTGTGGTGGGGTCCCGAATGGTTGTTACAGCCGTCTTGGCCTTCCACACCAGCTGTGGTGAAGGTACCAAATCCGGGCTTGCGTGTTCACGTTGTCGAGACTATGGCGGCTCCAGAGCGGGAATTTTTATTAGACCGCTACAGTTCTCTGGACAAGTTGCTCGGCGTGACCGCTTGGATAAGAAGATTTATACGAAATTGTCGCCGGCCTCAGGACAAAGATTTGTGTCCGGTCCTCTCTCCGCAGGAGCGCCAAGATGCTCTTTTGCATTGGGTGCGTATGACCCAGTCTAGAGCGTTCGAACCGGAACTTAAGATTTTCCGTACCGGGACGTCCAAATTGAAGGGACCCTTGGTGCGTTTGACTCCCTTTCTGGATGATAAGGGATTGTTGCGTGTAGGAGGCCGATTGAGGCACGCTAACTTGCCTTATAGATCACGTCATCCCCTGTTGCTCCCCAAGGACGGACCATTGGTGCGATTGTTGATCATTGATCGCCATGTGAAGAATGCTCATGCCGGATGTAATGCATTGACCGCGCTCCTCCAACGGGAGTTTTGGATTTTGTCAGCGCGAAGAATAATCCGATCTGTTATCTTTCGATGTCTGCCCTGCTATCGTTTACGCCCCGAGACGATGCAGCCCCAAATGGGTGATTTGCCTGCTGATCGTGTGAATGAATCGATGACCTTCTTAGGAGTTGGAACTGATTTCGCGGGACCGTTCACTATAAAAACGTCGCGACTCCGTAATGCTAAGACTGAAAAGGCTTACTTGTGTGTGTTTGTTTGTTTGGCCACTAAAGCCGTTCATTTGGAGGTGGTGAGTGCACTCACCATGGACGCTTTCTTAGCAGCGTTAGGCAGATTTGTTTCCCGCCGAGGACTGCCATCTCTAATTCGGTCCGATTGTGGGACGAACTTCAAGGGCACTGATAGACATATAAGAGAAGTTTGTGAATTTTTAGATAAAAATAATATTGAGATCGGATCCACACTCTCCCGTAGGGGGGTAACATGGCGATACTCCCCGCCGTCTTGCCCTCACTGGGGAGGGATTTTTGAATCTGTTGTAAAGGCCGCCAAGACTCACCTTCGCCGCGTTATTGGGGAGACTATTCTCACGTTCGAGGAACTCGCGACGGTGTTTCATAAGATTGAGGCGGTTTTCAACTCGCGTCCGTTATGTCCGTTGTCTACCGACGCGAACGATTTGCAGGCCCTCACGCCGGGCCATTTCTTGATAGGCAGACCACTTAACGCCCTGCCCGAGTATCCTTATAGAGATGTCAATCCAGGAAGCCTTTCACGGTTTGAGTTGCTCCAGCAGCTTACCCAGAGCTTCTGGCGCCGCTGGCGCTTACCTTGAATACTTACACATTTTGCAACAGCGCGTTAAGTGGTCAGATAAGACAAACCCACCGAGGGTTGGAGACCTCGTGTTAGTGAAGGACCCAAACCTGCCACCCTTACGTTGGCGTCGCGGACGCATTGTCCAACTTACTCTAGGGTCTGATGGTGTGCCCAGGTTTGCCGAGGTCCTAGTTGGGGATTCTGTTTTGAAGCGCGCGGTCGCTACTCTTTCTCGCCTCCCCTTAGACTGATTTGGCGGACAGTCCGGGACTGTCCGGAGCGGGGGGATGTTTACGCTCGAGGAAGAGCTAGTGGCAACACAGCATTATAGTCTGTGGCGGCCGGCCGCATGTAAGATGTCAGTCAGTCGAGTCGAATACGGAATGACATTGAAAGAGGTTAGGTTCGTTTTCGAGAATAAAAGAATTCATTGAGTTTTGCGCGGCGCATCAAATAGTGTGCGAACGTCCGCTTGTGAAAGTGTAAATGCTTTAAAGCTTTTATCGGTGAAGTTCGGGTAGTGGTGGCCTAATAGGCCTATGTAGTGCTCCGGTCTCCATCGTTGGATTGACACCAACCCTTCGGGAGCCGCGGCTTCCTTCGAGCTAGCTCAGGAAGTCCACCGGCTACGTACGGAGACCAATTGGAATAGGGGTAAGCCACAAAGTTTTCTAGAATCTGGTAGTCGGTTTCAAATCATAGTGTCGGTGAAACGCCGACGTGGTGGAGTCTACTTTGGGCACCACCATACAAATATTTAGTTTTTTAAATAAGATATAATTTAAGTCACTAAGCCAAACTATAGGCTAATCGTAAATAAAAATATTTAATTTGTGTTTGCATTATTATTTTTGTAAAAAACATTATTTCAAACCCCTTCCCACATAGTGAGCAATTTAAGACATATTTAATAAAAATAAACATTAGTAGGATTTTACCCCAATTAAGCACAAGTAACTGTATAGATTTATTAACAAAGGTCCACATTAACTTCAATAATTAAAAAATATTTTACTAAAATAAAAACCGGCTTAAAAACACTGAAAAGTTAAAAATAATATAAGAAAAGGTACAGACAACATCACACTTCTATATTGAAATCGGTGCCAAATTTTAAGACTTTCTAGGAGATCATCGTTTTAGTGAAGTGAGAAACCCTAATTTAATACCAGAGCTGATATTAAATTAAGGTTTCTTCAATTTTCATAGGATCCCATCATCAGACCTTGATCTTGAGATTACCCCAGGACTATTGTTCACGCTCGAGGAAGAGCGAGTGGCAACACAGCATTATAGTCTGTGGCGGCCGGCCGCATGTAAGATGTCAGTCGAGTCGGGTCGAAATGTCATGACATTGTTAGAGGTTATGTCCGGGCCGGAATAAAATATAATACACAATATTTAAGCATCTAACAAATAGTATTGCGCGGCGCACCAAGTGATTGTTGGTGCGAGGTTCCGCAAAGCTTTTGTGTTCGTTAATGAGTTCGGGTATTGGTGGCCTAATAGGCAAGTGTACTATCCGGTTCGGTCAGACAGCAGAACTTCAGGAGCCGCGACTTCCTTCGAGCTAGCTCAGGAAGTCCACCGGCTACATACGGAGACCGAACGGATCCAAGTAAGTAGTGAAATTCTTTGATTGTAGTGGCGGCATCAGCAATCAACCCAAAATTCCTTATTCGGTGAAACGCCGACGTGGTGGAGTCTACTTGGGGCACCACCATCTTTTGGTAGCAGAGCGTGGTTTTTAGATTTGAGTGGTTGATTAGTATTGTACAATTAATATTGTAATCTTGTTGGTTGTCCAAACGGGCAATACATATTAATTGGTTTTGATTGCTGACTTTAAACCGACTACAATCTCATTTGTGGACCGATCTCCCTAACTAGTTGTCATTGTCACTGTATATGAAAAATTGGGGTTAAATGCCTTTTGTTGTTCTAGTTAAGTTCTAGCATTTACCTATATTTGATTTTGGTTTGTTTTTTCATATCTTTGTTTTGCCCTTGAATATTTTGTTTGTTAAGTTGTAAACTTATACTTGAATTTCATTTGTTTAAAAGATTTTGCTGCTAAATGACTTTGCTGTTGTTGTAATACACTATTTTTCTGTGTTAAGTTTTAGCATTTACATTTGATTTTGTTTTGTTTGCCTTTGAATATTATGTTTGTTAAGTTATTGACTTAATACTTGAATTTAATTTGTTTGAAAAATTCTGTTGTTAAATGCCTTTGTTGTTCTAGTTAAGTTCTAGCATTTACACTTGATTTTGGTTTGTTTATATATTTTGTTCTGCCTTTGAAGTTCCTCCCGATCTGTTTTATTGTCTGCGGTTGTCGGTCTGTTTGTCCGTGTATTATTATAGTGTTTATTAATTTTGGTGCAAAATGGTCCCGCCAGTCAGCCCGCTTAGTGGTGCCCGCGCGGGTGCACAAAAGATTTTGAGATGGTTTGCTAGTGCCGTCGCTTTGGTAGACCGACCAGACCGAGAACAGGCTTTGTTAATTCGGCATGAGGGAGTACCTGCTCGCTTGAAGGAATTGGAGCAGCTTTTCGTTGCTCATCAACAATATCTGCTCGACCACCCAGCCGAGGGTGCCGCTGAGTTGCGGGCAGTCGACCAATTTAATGCCGATTATGATCAGTGTTTTGAACAGGCGGATGTGATTATAAACAAGGCTCAGGCAATCCTATCCGCCCGGAGGGGTGAGTCGTGCACGCCCGGGGAGGTCAAGCCTACCCCGGCCGGCTTGCTGGGCAGACTGCCCACTTTAGACATCCCAACCTTTGATGGGAACCTGGCTTCTTGGATGGGGTTCATTAACCTCTTTGATAGCCTGGTTCACACGAGGGACGACCTGTTCCCTAGCCAGAAATTGGCCTATTTGCTCTCTGCCTTACGTGGAGAGGCTGGTGTGCTTGTCCAGCATCTACCTGTCAACGATGACAGTTATGATATTGCAAGGGCGTTGTTAACTGCCCGGTATCAAAATGTTCGCTTGCTAGCGGACACACATGTGGCTGCCATTTTAGGGCTGCCACGAGTATCGCGGGTCTCCTCATTGAGGAAGGAGATTTTGAACCCGCTGCTAAGCGCTATTAACGCGCTCAAACGACTTGACCTACCGGTGGACCAGTGGTCCTTCATATTGCTCCACCTCATCCTCAATAAGCTTCCCATGGAGATGAAGGGGCGCTTTGAACAAAGATACGGGGGCAATAGTGCCTCGTACCTCCCCCCCCTTCTCGGATCTCCTCAGATTTTTGGAGGATGAGTGTCGGATGACCGACCACTTGGATCTGGCTCCTATACCGGGACCGAGTACAGGCCGCTATGAGGCGACCCGGGCAGCGCCACGGAGAGAGCGCCGCCCGTACAAGCAGTATACTGCAGTGCGGCAGAACTCTCCACACGGGGAGAGGCCGATGCCTTGCAAGTGTTGCAAGCGGGATGGCCATCGTTTGCCGGCCTGTCCCAAATTTGTTGGCCTACGCACCGAGGGGCGTAGGAATATGGCCAAGCAGCGCAATTGGTGCTACCGCTGTCTGGGGGCTCATATGGCATCGGCTTGCCCCCACCCACGAGATTGCCACTGTTGTGGAGGGGCCCATCATCCCCTCTTGTGCTTTAACAATAGAGACGCTCGTGAGGTGGTAAGAGAAAGGGACTCGCACACGGGCGGGGGCCCTCGTAGGTCACCCACATCTCCGAGGAGATCGGAGGGACGTGCCACCCCTCCGCGGAGATTGGAGAGGCGCCCCCCCTCCCGTGAGAGGATTGGGCGCCCCACCCCCCCTACGGGCGGGGGGGATCGACGCGACGCTTCTGAGGCGCCACCGCGAGATTGGGCCGCGGTTATTAGGGAGCCACGCCGGGAGCCGATACGCTTCTCTCCCCCTCTGATGGAGAGACCCCGTTTGTCACGGGCTCCCCCAACTTTCGCCCATCATGGGCACCGCCCGGCCCCCCGATGCCGCTTTGATCGGGGCCAGTACGTGCCGGATTGGGACCCGCTCGAGCGCCTTGAGCGCCCTATTCCTCCGCCGCGCACGCATATTTCCTTGAACCCCCCTTCCCCCCCGTTGCGGGGAATGCGGGAGGATTTTCATTAAACCAACTGTCGGCTGCAACCCCCCCACAGGAGCAGGTGCTGTTACCAACAGCCTGCGTACAGGTGTGGGGCCCGAGGGGCACCTTTGTTTTAGTTCGCGCCCTTTTGGATACGGGAGCTCAGGGTTGCATTGCCTCCAGCTGGCTGGTCCGGCAGTTGAGTTTGAACACATCTCCATACCTTGAATCGGTACGAGGAATCGGAGACCTGCGGATCCCGGATCCGATCGGTCAGGTTTTGTTCTCCTTCTCCCCCCACTTCTCTTCAGCGCCCAAAATTGGCGCTACCGCGATTGTTTATGAGAAGGTTGTTGGTCAGCTTCCGCAACAGCACGTTTCGCGCGCTGTCGTTGATGCGACATCAGGATTGACCTTGGCTGACCCTTCCTTCCACCGAACCGGTCCGATTCACTTATTGCTCGGTGCCGATGTTCTAGGCCGCGTGTATTGTGGGAAGAGGAGAGAGTTACAGAAGGGTAGGCTGGTAGCCTTATCTACATCACTTGGGTTTGTAGTGATGGGACCAGTTAGGCATAACCCACCATCTCCATCGGTGGACAGTTACATAACTGTTAGCTCCACCTTATCGGATGTCCTTCAACGGTTTTGGGAGGTGGAAGAGCCCCCTACCGTGAAGCGAGTGAACCCCTTAGACGAGGAGTGTGAGTTGTTCTACCAGAACAATACAGGTCGCCTTCACTCGGGACGGCTGATCACTCCTTTGCCCTTTTTGTCAGTTCGCCCCTCACTTGGCAGCTCCCGGCCGTTGGCCCAGAAGCGGCTGCTGTCCATGGAGCGTCGTATGAGTAGGAACTCCGACCTCAAACAGAAGTATGTCGACTTCATGCGAGAATATGAGCAACTGGGGCACATGTCGGTCTCGCGACTGGACTGGCGAAACGAGGAACATAATTTTCTTCCTCACCACGCGGTTTTGAAACCTTCCACCGGGAAGATACGCGTTGTTTTTGATGGGTCAGCTCCTACGTCTACCGGAGTTTCGCTGAATCAATGTCTGCATGCTGGACCGAAGTTGCACTACGAGGTGGGCGATGTATTGACCAACTTCCGTCGCCATGCCGTCGTCTTTGTGACCGATATCCGGATGATGTTTCGGCAGACTGTGATTCACCCGGACGATAGACGATATCAGCTCATATTATGGAGGGAGGATCCCAGGGATCCCATGCTGGTCTACGAGCTGAACACCAATACATACGGTCTGCGTTCGAGCCCCTTTGTGGCAATTCGCTCACTTGTGGAACTCGCTGAACGTGAGCGGTTACGATACCCTCGCGCATCCTTGGTTCTCAAGGAGGATGCATTTGTTGATGATATTTGTACGGGCTCCTCTAGTGTCGAGGAAGCCTTGATTTTGCGAGATGAACTAATTGCTCTTCTCGGGGCTGGTGGTTATGAACTGAGGAAGTGGATGTCCAACTCACCTCAGCTTTTGTGTGACTTGCCAGACGACCACCAGCAGGAGCCTCATATTTTTGAGAATGCCAACACTCCAGATTTACTGTCTGTTTTGGGAGTGCAATACAGACCTGTCCAGGACACGTTCACCTATCGATTGGAGCTGCCAAGCCCCAAGGTCTGGACGAAACGGTTGGTTTTGTCTACAGTAGCTCGTACCTTTGACCCAAATGGCTGGATTAGCCCCGTAGTGTTTTGGATGAAGTGCTTCCTACAGGAACTTTGGTCAGCCGAAGTGTCGTGGGATGAGCCCCTCTCGGGCCATTTGCTGCGAGATTGGGAGTCCTTCATGTCATCTCTCCCCGACATTAACCGTGTTAGTATCCCTAGACATATACTGCCTAAGGGACGGTTTACGGCCAGCCTTCATGGCTTTTGTGACGCGTCTGAGAGTGGATACGCAGCCGTCGTATATATCCGGACGGTCGATGATAGAGGAGCTGTTAAGCTCCACTTGCTAATTGCTAAGAGTAAGGTTGTTCCACTTCGGACTCGATTAACGATTCCGAAGTTAGAATTGTCTGGAGCTACTCTTCTGGTTCGTTTGATGAACCACGTTGTTGATACCCTGGGACGCAGTGTGGACTTTGAGTCGCTCTTTGCTTGGTCCGACAGTCAGGTTGTCCTGTGTTGGATTAAGAACTCCGTCCACTCCCTGGAAGTATTTGTGGCCAATCGGGTATCCCAAATACAGGCCTCGAAGGCCACGTTGATTTGGCGCCACGTGCCAGGTGAAATAAACCCTGCTGACTGTGCATCACGTGGCAGCGAAGCCCCTCAGCTTATTGACCACACTCTGTGGTGGGGTCCCGAATGGTTGTTACAGCCGTCTTGGCCTTCCACACCAGCTGTGGTGAAGGTACCAAATCCGGGCTTGCGTGTTCACGCTGTCGAGACTATGGCGGCTCCAGAGCGGGAATTTTTATTAGACCGCTACAGTTCTCTGGACAAGTTGCTCGGCGTGACCGCTTGGATAAGAAGATTTATTCGAAATTGTCGACGGCCTCAGGACAAAGATTTGTGTCCGGTCCTCTCTCCGCAGGAGCGCCAAGATGCTCTTTTGCATTGGGTGCGTATGACCCAGTCTAGAGCGTTTGAACCGGAACTTAAGATTTTCCGTACCGGGACATCCAAATTAAAGGGACCCTTGGTGCGTTTGACTCCCTTTCTGGATGATAAGGGATTGTTGCGTGTAGGAGGCCGATTGAGGCACGCTAACTTGCCTTATAGATCACGTCATCCCCTGTTGCTCCCCAAGGACGGACCATTGGTGCGATTGTTGATCATTGATCGCCATGTGAAGAATGCTCATGCCGGATGTAATGCATTGACCGCGCTTCTCCAACGGGAGTTTTGGATTTTGTCAGCGCGAAGAATAATCCGATCTGTTATCTTTCGATGTCTGCCCTGCTATCGTTTACGCCCCGAGACGATGCAGCCCCAAATGGGTGATTTGCCTGCTGATCGTGTGAATGAATCGATGACCTTCTTAGGAGTTGGAACTGATTTCGCGGGACCGTTCACTATAAAAACGTCGCGACTCCGTAATGCTAAGACTGAAAAGGCTTACTTGTGTGTGTTTGTTTGTTTGGCCACTAAAGCCGTTCATTTGGAGGTGGTGAGTGCACTCACCATGGACGCTTTCTTAGCAGCGTTAGGCAGATTTGTCTCCCGCCGGGGACTGCCTTCTCTAATTCGGTCCGATTGTGGGACGAACTTCAAGGGCACTGATAGACATATAAGAGAAGTTTGTGAATTTTTAGATAAAAATAATATTGAGATCGGATCCACACTCTCCCGTAGGGGGGTAACATGGCGATACTCCCCGCCGTCTTGCCCTCACTGGGGAGGGATTTTTGAATCTGTTGTAAAGGCCGCCAAGACTCACCTTCGCCGCGTTATTGGGGAGACTATTCTCACGTTCGAGGAACTCGCGACGGTGTTTCATAAGATTGAGGCGGTTCTCAACTCGCGTCCGTTATGTCCGTTGTCTACCGACGCGAACGATTTGCAGGCCCTCACGCCGGGCCATTTCTTGATAGGCAGACCACTTAACGCCCTGCCCGAGTATCCTTATAGAGATGTCAATCCAGGACGCCTTTCGCGGTTTGAGTTGCTCCAGCAGCTTACCCAGAGCTTCTGGCGCCGCTGGCACCTTGAATATTTACACATTTTGCAACAGCGCGTTAAGTGGTCAAATAAGACAAACCCACCGAGGGTTGGAGACCTCGTGTTAGTGAAGGACCCAAACCTGCCACCCTTACGTTGGCGTCGCGGACGCATTGTCCAACTTACTCTAGGGTCTGATGGTGTGCCCAGGTTTGCCGAGGTCCTAGTTGGGGATTCTGTTTTGAAGCGCGCGGTCGCTACTCTTTCTCGCCTCCCCTTAGACTGATTTGGCGGACAGTCCGGGACTGTCCGGAGCGGGGGGATGTTCACGCTCGAGGAAGAGCGAGTGGCAACACAGCATTATAGTCTGTGGCGGCCGGCCGCATGTAAGATGTCAGTCGAGTCGGGTCGAAATGTCATGACATTGTTAGAGGTTATGTCCGGGCCGGAATAAAATATAATACACAATATTTAAGCATCTAACAAATAGTATTGCGCGGCGCACCAAGTGATTGTTGGTGCGAGGTTCCGCAAAGCTTTTGTGTTCGTTAATGAGTTCGGGTATTGGTGGCCTAATAGGCAAGTGTACCATCCGGTTCGGTCAGACAGCAGAACTTCAGGAGCCGCGACTTCCTTCGAGCTAGCTCAGGAAGTCCACCGGCTACATACGGAGACTGAACGGATCCAAGTAAGTAGTGAAATTCTTTGATTGTAGTGGCGGCATCAGCAATCAACCCAAAATTCCTTATTCGGTGAAACGCCGACGTGGTGGAGTCTACTTGGGGCACCACCAACTATAGTCTATCGAATACAAAAATAATTTTGAAAATCGGTCCAGAATTGACGGAGTAATCGCGTAACATACACACAAAACACATTAATACACCTGAAAATTTAAGGGTTTTCTTCGATTTTTATGAGATCCCATCATATCTATACTACCACCATTGGCCCTGCGGAAGAACAGCGCTGGTTTTTTAATTCCAAACCAGCTTTTTGCTGAGCAGGGACCATTTCATTAAACAACTAAATATAAGTTTTTTTTTTCTCTACACATTATTGTTTTTTTTATCTTTTATGTAAGTTGTGTGTTGTATGTAAGTTGTGTCTTTTTTGTATTTTGTTAAATGAATAAATATCTTATATTTCTTTCTTTCTTTACTATAAATACACATACTAATAATAGTCAAAATAGTTCTTCAAAGGCACTTATTTGATGTCAAAATAAGGCACTGATAATGACGTTTCAAATAATGATCAGAAAAACAATTGTTTTATCCTCGAGACGCACTGTGAACTGTAAATTTATGAATTCGTTTTTTTATAAGTAACTCGCAATATATCTTCTCGGCACACATCATTCTTTTACACATACATCAAAGAATATGACTTATGGCTTTGAACATTATCGTTTATATGCGTCTCATTTCACGGGAACGTCTTCTGACGAACCACACGTAACATATACCTAATGTCACATTGCAAATATAAGGACCCTCAATGCCAGTTAATAGTCGCCATAAAAGCTATCTTTATTTAGACGTTTATAAGCTAGACGTATATATTAACGACTTGAACTTTTTTTATATTACCTAAATATCCTTTCGGGGACTACTTTATTGTTCAATTTTTTCCTATCAAACGATTCTTCAAATACTATCGGGATAATAACAATTTATTTAAGCAACGAACTGTTATGTATGTTCATAGCACTTTCATTTCAAGATTATCATCATCATATCAGCCGAGATACGCCCAATGTTGAAAATAGGCTTCAACTAAGGATCTCCAAGCCGATCAGAGCTGCCCGCATCCGACGGCTTCCAGCAACTTTGTGAACAAAACTAAATAATGGTATGGAATCAAGCGTTTATTTATTATATTTCAAATAATAGAGTTATTTAATATTTATCAACAAAAATATCAATAATAACGCGAATAGTGCGGTTAAAGATATATAACTGCACTATTCGCATTATAACACACGCGTTTTTATGAGCTGCCCTATGTTTCTAAAACCGATGAAATTAGATCCCTTTACGAGCAAGTGTGCTGAAAATTATATAATGTTTAATGTATAGATAAAAATTTAAACAAGAGGAACTCCCCAGAGATTACTATAAGTAATCTTTAATATTAAGATTTGTTTGTCTCATTATTGTTCTTTGTATGCTATTTTTTCAATGAAATAAACAGATTTTAAAAAAATAATTTAACTTACACCGGATCGCTTGTCCACCTTGTGGGGGCCTACAACGCTGCGTCTCCCGGCACGCGGCCGCCACTCGAGGATAATTCCGGCCATTCTTTGCGCTATGTCAATGACTTTGATTTCCACTTTTATAGTAGACATTAAGCGGTTATTTAACAATGACTAGACAAATCATATCGACTATAGAGTCTATTCGACTAAATAGGTACCAACATTATTTTCGACTTAGTATGGGTAATACTAAAGATCAATTTTCACGTCTCCCGCACAAAAAAACTGCTTTTGCTACCTAAAACTTTTTTCTGCGTGTTTACAATAAGTAAAACTTATTCGAATTTCGAACATCATCTTTTGATTGTACTTGAAAAAATGTTTTTATACTACACCTGATCGGAACAGCAGTCATTATTTCCTCAAAAGGGAAAGAGAAAGTTAAGTCTTTTCTACGACCTAAATAAGCGGAAGGAAAAGTTATATGCAAATCCATTTCTATCGTGTTTTAGCGGGAGGCAAAGTTATACTTTCTAACCAGTTAGAGCCACGGGCTGGAGGGGGGGAACGCGCTCCTCCACCCTCCTCCCTCCTGTGTTATCATAAAAAAAGAAAAGAAGCCCGAATTTTCTACAATGAAATGTATGTGTGTAATTGCAGCGGAACAAGAGTCATAGCTCAGTGAACTTTTGCCCATATAATATGGGCAAAACACTGATATTCTGTCACAACCCACGGAGAATGTGATTGATTGAGTCTGATACCGCAGCAGTACCGAGTCTGAGTATTGAATTAATTTGCTTGGCACATAAATTACGAACATTATAAAATAATACAACTTAAAAGCATAGATCTAAAAACAAACTAATGCAACTACTAATGCATAACTTACAAAAAAACCCTTTAATTTTAAAGAAAGATACGTGTTAAAAACAGATTACACAATATCGAAAATAAGCCTATACATTTTATTATACAGGATGTAACTGAACACCCCAATAACATTTAAGGGTATGTATCCATCAGAAGTAGGGATTCTGTAGGAAAAATATTAGGGCTAACAAACCTACCTTTTTTCCCATACAAACTAAATACATTATTTTTTGGTATTAAGTGCCGACAGCCCTACGTAAGCGTACGAGGAATTCTACGCTCACGTCATATAAACTAAATAAATATTTTTTTTGGTATTAAGTGCCGACAGCGCTACGTAAGCGTACGAGGAATACTACGCTCACGTCTGCCACGTGTCATTATGTGTTTAAATTTATTTTGTGTTAAGAGCTGATTATGGTTGTCACTTGAAAGTTTTTGCTTTCAGTTTAAGATCAAATAACTCTGAAACTGTTCCAGGTCTCAGACAAGCACCGAAGGTCCATTTAGTATCTAACTTATATGCCCCTTAAATGTTATTGGGGTGTTCAGTTACACCCGGTATACACAGAGTTCACACAAGAAGACACATTACACAATATTAAAAATCAGCCTGTACATTTATACACAGAGTTCACACTGAAATTGGATTCCCTTTCCGGGTATACAGTTAACACAGCTACTGAGAGTTCTCGTTATTGCCTCACCAACAGCTTTCTCCGAATCATATTAGGTCGGCTCACCGACCTACGGCCCATCTCATTCAATCTGCATAAGGAGGGTCCAGCTCTGGACCGTAAAGCCAATAAAGGAATTAACAGATTACAAGTAGATGACCATATTTCAGCGTCCATTTATTAGGGGTAGAGATCAATCGGAATATGTCATCTCTGAAGCTGGCGTCACGTCAATTTATAGTGCTTGAAAATTGGATGATATTATTCCATATTTTTGGCAAGTAGGTAGGCATATTGATAAATTTAGATTTTCTAAGCAGGCATTTGCAATATAAACCCAAACTTCATTTAGGCACAATGCGCCCTCTGCTGGACATAGGCCTAATCTATTGATCAGCGGGGTTTGTCGTACGCAAGTAATATTAGCCTTCAATTTTTTAACAATTTTCTCATACATTTGATATATTTGTGTGCCTATGCTACGTTACAGCGATTAAGTCATTAAACCTTGGATATGGTTGACGTACATTGTGTCCAGGTGTTTGCTAGATTGGAGTGCGATGTAAGACAACCTCCTCGTGGTGTACTCTAGGCAACCCGGCAGATTTTCTGCCGCGGGCTAATAATCTGACGAGAGGAACCCCATGGAGGTGGGGCGTAGGATAGCCGGGCTTAGCCCGGCGAGCCACTTGGTGCGGCCACTCACTTCATGAGGGGAAGGGTGAAGTCCCCTCTTCTTATGTTAAGAAGAGGTGTGGCTCTCGCTCGAAGCCGATTGAGGCGAGTTTCTCGCCGTGGCGCTTCGCGCCCGTTGGGGATTCCCCGAGCTTCGGCTCACCCGCGCGGCGGTGGATCCAGTGGGTTCTGATGTCGCGCAACCCGTCACCCGCACTGAGCGGGCCGGGGGCCCGCCGCATGGTGCGTCGGGCCACGTGTAAGACAACTACAATAACGAACCACTTTCGGGGTGTAGCGCCGCTCCACAAAGCAGCAGAGCCAGGCGGGAGTCCGGCAACGGACATGTCACGGGCAGGGGGTCAGCGGGAGCAAGGCCTGGCTGTACTCTTCTTCCCCTGTCTTATGACGGACGGAAGAGCTGCTGGGGGGGGTTTTTAGTGGTCACGATCGGGCCGAGTACGGTCTGGGGAGTCCCACATACCCTCATGGTTTGGCTCGACGAGGAATACGTAAATGCATTTTCCCCACTCCCAAATAAAAAAGGTGTTTACTAGATGTAATTGAATGCCCTCAGAAATTTTGTGGGTAAGCTATTGATAAAATATGTTGGGCACAGCATAGTGTTAACTGCTCTAATAAGCTTTACTGTGAAAGTCAGTAATATCACCTCAAAGAGAACCTGAAGGGTGTGATTTTCACTCGACAACGAACAAATCGAGTGGCAACGGTACTTAGGTTACGCTAACTGGCGTCGGTGGCGCTGTGGACTCAGCACTGGCCTTCTAATCGGGAGGTCCGGGGTTCGATCCTGCTATATGTACATTTGTCCGGCGATCCTACGGTGAAAGAAAACATCGCGAGGCAACTTGTATACATACATCTGCGAAGAAATTTCAAGGTGTATGTGAAGCAACCTATATGTGAAGTCAATCAATCCGCACTAGACCAGCGTGGTTGACGAGGCCTAAACACCCTAACTAGATTAGGCTCTAGCCTCTCGGTGAGGACGTTCGTAGGCTGTGGTGATTAACCAGTATAAATGTCGGGTTGGCCGTATGCTTTTTAGGAAGCATGTGACTAGAGGGAGAGTGAGTACCAGAGTCGTGTGCGTGAATACCTATCTCACCTATGCCGCTAAGTAAGGTCGCTATTACGGCAGCTTAATTACTTTTTTAAACTGTCATAGTAAGAGGGTAAAAAAGCAAAACGTGTGGTTTAAAGCGCAAAAAAGACCCAAGAAAAACCCAACACAGACCCAATAAAAACCCAACACATTCTCAAATAAAATGAATGATGAATCTGAAAGGGCAAAGTTCAAACGGCACGTGAAAATTGGGCAACAAAGTTATTCGTGCGACGTTATTATCGTCGACGTCCACGATGACTTCATTTGATTGATGTAACAACAATACATTATAACGATTCAGAATTCCGTCCTCTAATTTTAATGGAAACAAATAGAAAACGTTTGAATATTCTCAAGTCTTGTGGCCAATTTCATTGACCTTATCTTATCAAGGTTAGTGAAAGTGAGTGAGTGTAGTGTTGATCAAAGTTAGTGAAATTGCCCGTTGAAATCGCCGCCCATGGAAATTACGGTGATTCACGGGCATAATTTATGCAGAGACATGCAGCTTATTGCCATTGTGGTGAGCGGTATATCTGATCTGATAATCGTCGCATTTGGCACACTAGCCAATTCGCATTAAGTTTGTTATAAAATCCTAGACGAGTCGACACGACATTGTGTCGTGGGCCTCCGCGAGATAACGATCGTAACAGGTTACGTAAAAGGACGAAAAGTATTCGATCGCATCTGGTTACGAAACCCCAGTTTCGTACGCGGTCGAAAGGATATAAACAATACAACATGCAATTTCAATATAACAACGAACATGTCAGCAGTACAGTCAAGTACAGTTCGATTGAACATCGCTATGGCGATTGCTCCAGATCTCGAGTGCCAGAGAGTAGCATCTCTATAAAGCCTGGCAATTTCCTCTCCGATCTGTTCAGCAGTCAGTTAAATATTAAAAATGCACTACTTATATCATTCGCCGACCGAGAACATTCATTTCCGTCGCCCTATAGAGCGCTTTCGACCGTACATATTCGTTATAAGTTGGAATCCACTCAGCGGAACAATGGAAGAAAATTACATTTCATTGTTACGTTAAATAACAATTATAAAAAGTAATTACAATGAGCGTTAATGAGATGTGCCTAAAGTATATTATTTCAAGGAAACGATTTCATTTCAAACGAGGTCGGACTCCGATATAAAGTATTCCATTATTTTTAAAATTCCGTGTAAAATTATTATTATTACGATATCATATTTGTAACTAGATTCCAATCGGATGAACAGTAATTATAATGATTATATACGACTACTAGGAACATTTTTTATAGAATTTGTCTGCGTAAGATTATAGCTTGAGATAGGTCAAATAAAAAGCACAAGTAGATTTTTTTTGATGTGGTCATATTTTCAGGACAAGGTCGGTATAAAGGGGAGGTTAGAAAAATTATACGAAAGAATTAAAATTTTCATATAAAACCCGGCTAAATGCGAGTTGGACTAGCGCACCGAGGGTTTCGTACAAACTTATCTAAGTTTATAAATTCCTAACTATGTTGTATAGCCGGCCGTAAAAGTAGATAAATATTTTACTACCACATCACAACAACTATTAACAATACAATATAGGTGTAACCATACTAAATAAAAGGAATAGTTGTTGTGACATGGTAATAAAATGCTTATAAATGCTTACTTATCTACTTTTATTTTTGTTTTTTTCTACTTTTTTTGTCTACTTTTTATTTTTAGCCGTAAATATGTACATTTGTACATATTTACGGCTTTCAGATTTTTTCCTTAATATGTGCTAGACCTGGCTTCTTGCCGAATTTCTTGAATCTAGGTCAACGGTCTACCCTATAAGTTAAGGGTTTTGATTCCCTTGTAAAATCGCAAATTTTGAGAAAATTTGCGATTGCGACATAAACAATCAAATATTTCGGTTACGTTGACTTTCAAGTGTGATTTTTTCACAACTGAAAGAGACCGTGGACCGACAGACAGACGGACAAACGGACATCAAAGTGACCCTATAAGGGTTCCATTTATTTCCTTTTCGAGATACGGAACGCTAAAATGAATGACTGACAAAATTGACAGAATGGTATTTACGAGTAGTTGTATTCAAAATGTTGCATAGAAAGTTGGATATTTTGTTCAATTTTGCATAGATCATGGGTATTGTACGGTTCTTGTTTTGTTACAGAGCCAAACACAACCTTCGAGAACTAATTTGTCGTCGCTATTCGCAACAAACTCCACCTGTTCGCCCGCGGCCGCCGTGTTTAGATTTAGACCCCTTTTACCTACGAGTATTACATCCTCAGTCCACATCTTTTTTGTCATCATTATAATGTGACCTTAGCGTCCTTTGCATATGGTTCGTCCTCAGGCGTCTATGGAGTTTTATCATACCCTCATGTTTTTTTTAAATGTGCCGCTTTAGCGTTTCAGAATTATGGGCTCGCTAGCGTAGAGCCGCGTGTTTGAAGTGCAGCGCCCGGCAGGTTTATGTCTATAGTATTAGCACATTGATTTACTATCAAACGTTCGGCGTTTGGTAGTAAATCAATGTTTTAGCACGGTAATGATATATACAGTACTAGCTTTTGCCCGTGACTTAGTCCGCGTCGAGGTCCTTTTTTATTGATTCCCTTTACGAATTCCCTTTTTACACCCCTAAGGAATGATTTAAGGGATAAAAACTATTTTTTATCCTTTCCTACAGCTCAAACTATCTCCATACCAAATTTCATCGAAATTAGTTCAGCGGTTATTGATCATGCAAACTTCCACCCCCCTTTTCTCCCCCTTAAAGAGTGATTTCTGCGATAGAAGCTATCCTATGTCTTTTTTCAGGCTCTAGACTACCTGTGGTGTACCAAATTTTATTGAAATCGATTCTGTAGTTTTGGCGTGAAAGCGCGACAGACAGACAGACAGAGTTACTTTCGCATTTATAATATTAGTACATGGATGTCGACTCGGTCCCTATTTGAAATTTTCTACGGCCGCTAGGCATCGCTTGGTGCGTGGCCCGCGATAGGGCTGCTCGCTTACGCTACCACGACCGACCGCGCGCTCCCCTTGACCACGTTTGACTCGTGCGTATGCCCTGCGGCGTGACTGCCCTTGTAGCTATGCGATCCGAGTGGTGATCCCAAATCACACCCCGGACACTCCATACAACGTTCGCAAATCAATTACCTATTACTACTACTTAAACAAATGACGTTCATACACGCGCAAATGTGTGCGTGGAATCTAGTAGGGCTGAGTGAGCGGTTATCAATCGCAATGACGCGGGAAGTGCAGCGACTGCCTTCTCTTTCACCCGCATAGCGCTGTCTCTGTTATCGCCCGGCGCTCGCGTCTACTCGTCCGAGCGATCGCGCGCGCCCTTGTTTACTTGTCAGTGATGTCTACAGGGAAGTGCCGGGTAGGACGAGGTATTTGAAATGAGTGCGAGGAGGTGAGTGGCCGTTCTGTACGTAGTACTATTATCTATTCTGTGCCCAAATCGAGGCGCGTAGGCATAGCGCGTGTTTCGACCGTTTCTTTCACGTTTCTATGAAGTCGGTCTACTGTATATACTATTACCGTGGTATTAGATTAGTGTGTATCGTGATACTAACCAGTGTATACAGAGCGCTCGCGTAGGCCGCGTGTTTCACGTGCAGCGTGCGGCAACACGGCAGGCTCGTGTCCTGCTCGTGCGCACTCCACGCTTTCATCTGGGAAAGAACGTAAGATTATATCAGATTTTATGTCTTTAATGTAAATAAAAAACTACGCACGTAAATTGGCATACCTACAATTTTATTTAATCTTCTAAACGTATTGTCATAGTCGCGCGTCTTATATAAGCGATCGCGCGGGGTGTTCCCTGAGTCCATTTCATTATAATCTTAATACTCTTGAACTGATTACGATAAAAGTTACCTTATATTAAAGCCGTTTGTTCACCGTCGTCGTCATGTCAACTAAACGAGATAATAGGCAAAAATTTTTTTTTCCTTTCATTATCATTGTTCATTATCTGTGGCAATGGCGTCAGTCTTATAGTCAACAAAGCACGGGGGCGAAATAACCTTACAAAAACAATGCTTTCTATTAAATATCACAAAATATAGTAAAACTGTACAATAGAACAGGAATATAGAATTGGCTAGATGACTAAAAAAATTTTATTGCTTTAATAGAAGCTTTTTCATATAATAAACAGAAAGAAAAAATCGGTTTTCGTATAACTATAATACTACTATAAAAACAACCAAGATATAAGGTATTAAAGATTTTTCTCCATCTCTTTCTAGCAAAACGGCAATTTACAAGGAGTTTATATGGCCGTACTCAACAATGACGTCACGGTTGATGTCGGATCTCTCAGTCTAATCGCCTTCAAATTAACAACTTAAAATGCTTATATCTAATGTATTTCTAAGCCGTCATCCATCTCTCCATCTTTTTCCACAGTATTTTAATATTTAATGACGAGACGTAAAAATTAGAATTCAGTCATCATCCCAATTTCTGTAGGCTTACCATTCCGAGGAACAAATGAATCTTGAACCAATTCCGAGGAATCGACATTGAGATTGCAATTTTTCGTACGCTTTTATAGCAACACTAGCGCGAAATTGGGTCCGTATCTTGGAAAAAACAATTAGCACTGAGTTTGGTTCACTTAAATTTGCGCTATACGGGTCCATTTTATTCATTAAGACAGATACACCATCGACAATGTCGGTAAACATTAAAATTACATATGTGCAAATATAAGAGGACAAGAGATAAATGTCATTGCAGGTATTATTAAGAATGGAACAATCTAAACAGCCCAAATACAAACAATAACAAATTGAAAAGTGCTCACTATGTTAATAAATCAAAACCACAAGTTGAGCACGGCGAGTGATTCTTTGCATTTTCTTTTGAATACTCGTTCAGGGTCACTAAAGATGTTTTTTTTTTATTACTAATTTAACACTCCACAGACTCGTGGTCCGTGCTCTTTTCATGTAATCTTCTCATTGTGATCTATTTTATTATTATAATTATTATATTAAGACTTACGACTACTTTTTACTCCTAATCTAAGGTGACAATTTAAAAATTTAAATATATATCTTAATATTAGTATACTTATATATACTTAATTATACTCAAATATATATCTTAATAATATTATACTATATGTTAATAATTTATGTATGGACTATTTCACAAGATTTGGTCAGTTTGTATACTCGTATTTGGCATAAATCTGTTTTTTTTTTAATTATTTTTTTAGTCACACCAAGGTCGCTCCGCTTGATAGGGCCCTGAGCACCATTTTTTTATTGTATTCCATGACCACTTCATCTGTTGCTATGCTGGGACTAAAGATGTTTGTACGCTTGGATTTCGTTTGTTGCACATTTTGGCGCCAATGTGCAACAAACGAAATCCAAGCGTACAAAAAATGTCAATCTCAACGTCGATCGATTGGAATTTGTTCAAGGAAAGCCTACTGAGGCCCGATTCTGCTAATAAGTTACAGTCGAATCGAAACTGAACCGTTGCGGTCGACCAATCGTGGCGCGTATATTGTCATTCGACTGTTCGATGACGTGATGATGTGGCATTCTGATTGGTCGATCACAACGGTTCAGTTTCGATTCGGCTGTAAGATATTAGTAGAATTGGGCCTATGGTCGAGATCGAGCTCAGGCGACAGGCGGTGGATAAACGGCCTAAACATAGATTGGTTTAACAGCAACAAAAACTTAGCACAGTTTAATTTTACGACAAGAATAAGTGAAAATAAAGAATAAAAGTTAATATTGTTTGATAATCCAATCAACGTTAAAAATGCTGAAAATTGTAAAAAAAAATAATAGGCTCGTTACCAAACTTGAAAGGTCAGAGGTATCAGAAACATTTAAATAGCGTCCACATGAAACATTCCGAACAATTTCAAATGCGAATTCCATGTGTTACAAGCTCCATATTATGTTTAACAAATCTGCGGAGATGTAAGCTAATATTTAAAACCGTTTAATAAAACGCTCACTTAGTAACTTGCTTACATAGTAACTTGTTTACGTGGCGACGCGATCAACATTATATTTATGACACCTTAAAACTTCGGCGCTGATATCAAACATCTAAATATAAGATTTGACGGTAATGAAGCAATATCCGTTATACGAATATATAAATACATTACACAATCCATTACTGTGACAGACAAGATCCGCCTAATACCGCCCAACTCGGCCTCGGGATGAATTTCGTAAAAGACGTTTTAGTCGCTTTAAATAAATCAGCGCTTTACAAGTTCACTTGTTGTTGCTGTCGCACAGATAAACACGCAGAGGGTCAATTTCAAAAGATTCAGTTGAGGTCTTTTGCGTAGGCGCATTGTTTTATTTATAGCATAAAGTCAAAGCCGTAGGTACTTGCCTTTTAGTTCAATAATGTCAACTTTTGTGGTTGAAATGATATAAATCTTGTCATACGATTATTAAACAAAATTACAAATCATATTAAGAATAAGTTTCTGCTTGAATCCTTCGTAGGTACGAGTTGGTGTAGATTTCTATATAAGCGTTTATCATTTATCTCGCTTGTTTGAGAGCAAAAAGAAACTTCCTAATTTTGAGTGTCAAAAAATTACTAATCTTAATTTTCCCTTCTCAAGAGCATTAACAAGAATATTCCATATTAACAAAAGGAGATTGATGAAAATAACATTGTTGATACTTGATGATGAGCAGTGATTAAGATCTACTTCGATAGGGCTTCTGAGCCCGCCTGGCTAGCAACCACCATCTAACCTAAGTTTGTCGCTATAGTAACAATGTTGATGACATTATTGTGTTCCGATATCATTACGTGTAAGATAGCCAGCTCCTGAGTTCTTGAGGAGTCCAGGTGAAACTCACTTCCATATCTCTCTATCACTTACCATCAAATGAAATTAAGACCAAGAGCTTCCCTGCTGTGTATAAAAAGATAATTAAACACTCACGTGATACCTATTATCTTATCATCGTTTCAGCCAAGAGACGCCCACTGTTGGACATAGGGTTCCCCCAGGGATCTCGAAACCGATCAGTCGGTTGGTGCGCCTCCCGCATCTAGCGGCTTACCGCGACCTTCACTAGATCGTCGGTCCACCTTGTGAGGGGCCTACCAACGCTGCGTCGCTCGGTAGGCGTCGCAACTCGAGGACCTTTCCACCCCAATTTTGATTTCAATCCCAGTAATTTGGTATCAAATGAAATCTAGCAACATGGTCCTAAAAATAATATGGCCACAGCTTGAAATGGCGTACCACAATTTGTTTTCAACCCCAGTAATATGAATATTCTCTTTTCCATCTGTAGTGTTATGTTATGGCGTCTAAATGGTTTGACCGTTTCATTTGATCGAAAATAAGAAATAAGAAGCTGATTATTAGGTTTATTTGATAAAAATATGTCAGCCGTTCAATAGTTATTGGCCAGCAGTATTTCTCGGTCAGCATGGCCGCACTGCGTCCACAAAAGTTGCCGTGGGCATAAGAATAACTAATAATACGAGTATTATTAGTTATTCTTATGCCGTGGGTTTGTTTACATAGCTGTTCTCCGACGTAATGGAAAAAATAATACTATAAAAATATACGTATATGTCGGTGTTTTTTGTTTTTAAATTTAACTAGGCCGTCCGTTTTTCTAGCTTATCTGGTGCTAGCGTTTTCTTTCGCTAGCTTGTCATAGATAAACTTACATTCGTGATTTTGATACCCCTCATTATTCGACAATTGCATAAATATAATTTTAATTTAGAATGTTCAATCTAAAATTCAGTCAGAAATAAAGAATAACAGTCACAATATTATTAAAAAATAATTGTTTTTTCCGCAAAGCAGATGTACATTAGAAATATTCTAAATATAATCCAACGTTCCATAAAACACAAAGCGCTAAGTCAGAACCTTTTTGGTTATCTACAGATAACCGCTTGTTTACCGCAACGGAGTGGATGGAAGTTGAAGATAAAATTAATTCCAACATTTTTTTGTAAAGCCAGACTCTGGGAACGGATTGCATTTATTTAAGCGGATCAACGACGATTTTTAATTAAAACTCTTTTATTTTCAAGAATCAAGAAGATAAAATTCAAGTTCATATTTGTTATCAAAGTTTTTTATGACCGTGTTAATTTACGGATTTTATTATTATCTTCTATATAAATAAAAATCAATGTAATATATACTATGTATGTTTCTCCTCTATGCGTTCCGAAACCATTCATCAGATTGTAATGAAACTTTGGTAGGGTTTTGGTAGGGTTTTTGGAAGATATGGCATTGCGACGCATGCCGGGTAGGTACAGCGAGTCAACATTTAAAAATAGATATGACAAATTGTTACCTGAGCTCTATAACAAAATGCATGACGCCAAGCTGACCGAAAAACACAGCCAATAACTTTTGTTTGAACAGCTGACACATTTTTATCAAATAAAGCCAAATAACCAGCTTATTTTTTCTTACTTTCCATCTAATGAAACCGCATAAAAATCGGTCGACACATTTAGATGCCATGACACTACAAATGGAAAAGAGAAAAAGAAACATTCGAACAGCTGGGCACAACTTCCACAAATCTAGTGCCTCTACTATTTAAGCCCTGTCGTTTGATATGTCATATTTCTGGAGTTGAAAACACAACGTGGTCCGTCATTTTGAGCCGTGGCCATATTCTTTTTAGGGCAATGTTGCTAGATTCGTAGTGCTCTACTCTTCATACTCTTTCATTTGATAGTCAATTACACATATTACTGGGGTTATTATTATTATTCATTAATTCGGGGCTATTTGCGTCACTGCGACCTACAAAGATCTATTGTGACTAGCCTCCAAGTAAGACTTATTTATTAGGCCTTACATGTGCTTTGCCGTGGAGGCCTGCGTGCATGGTTGGCCCCGTGTACGCCGCCATAAGGCCCTCCGTCTGGGGATTGCCCTGGTGTTCACGGGCAATCCCCCCTTGGCGATAGCCCGACCAGCCAGGTCGGGCTAGCCCGGGCGCGTTGGTAGTGGTAGTCGCAGTGTGGACCCTACCACGCGCGTCCATAAGGGCAGGAAGAACACCGGGGGGTTTAGTGGGTAGGCTTGGCACTCTGCCGGGAGAGCCCCACACACGCTCGTCGTCTAGCCAACGGCGAGTACGCGGTCACGCATTCCCCTCGAAAAAAAAACAAAAAAAAGGCCTTACATGTGCTCCATTAGCTGGGCACTGTCTAAGAATGATAAGATATTCCCAGCTTGGTTTGTTTTTATATCATCTGGGTCGAGAATGTGTCTCCCCAGCTGTCGGTTTCTTTTGTGAATAAGGGGTTCACAAAAGCACAGGAGATGCATTGGTGTTTCACGCTCCTGTTCGCAGAATCTGCAAGCATCAGTTTCTTTTAGTCTCATATTGAAGAGATGCCTGTTCAGCTTACAGTGGCCGGTCAGAGCCCTAATCATCACGCTCAGGTTTCCCCTATTGAGCTTCAATAGCTCGTCAGTGCGCTTACGAGAGTATGGTTCGATTAGTTCTTTTGAATGTGTTAACCCAGGCGTTCTTTGCCAGTCCGCTTTTGCCTCTTGGAGGAGGTGGGTTTTTAAGTATTGCATAGCTTCGTTCTTTGAGATACCATAGAAAGGCTCTGAGCCCAACTGTAGTCCCTGGGCCCCAGACCTTGCTAGCTCATCGGCCTTTTCATTACCAATGATTCCAGAATGACCCGGTACCCATTTGAGGGTGATCTTGTTTCGTCGCCCCAGGTTATTTAGTTTTTCCACACAGTCTTTACCGGAAGGAGACTCTGTACCGGGGTCGTGTGCATGGGTAACTCCGTCTTACCTATTTCTGCCGCAAAGCAGTAGTGCTTGCGTTACTGTATTCCGGTTTGAAGTGTAAGATATGGCATTGAAATTACTGGGTACCGTGTCTTTACATCTTAAGTCACAAGTTGGCAACGTACACTGTGGTTCTTGTGGCGATTGCAGTTTTGCTGCGAATCTCACAGGAGCCACATGTATTATAGGTGACTGTTACCACTTACCATCAGGTGGGCAGTCTGCTTGTTTGCCAACTTAATCGCAATAAAAAAAAGACTTTTACTAGCTTCGATTTTATAACGTTGCCGTTTAGTGCTAGCAAAGCTGCCTGACTGTCCGGATACACGTATATTACTATATTTTGGTTAACGTAGTTTCGCTGGCGGTTGGCTTGTACACATTCAATTATTGCATAAACTCCCTCCTGGAAAATAGTGGCATATTTACCAAGGTATACGCTTCTGCTGACCTTGGGCTTGGCAGCATATATACCATATCCTACGTTAGAGCCCGTTTTGGAGCTATCGGTGAACCAGACCAGGCTTCCAAAGTCTAAGGGATCACTATTAGAGCGTTGAGTCCAGTCCTCCCTCTTAGACAGTTCTACAGAAAAATTCTTGTGGAAGCTGAATTCTGGAAGCAAGAAATCTGATGTCATTGCGAGTGGTGAATATTCAATCACTTTTTGGTGTAAAGACCTCATTGTTTGAGATTTCCAGTGTTTTATGCCAGCGTTAGTCCTGTATATGCCAGCCGTTCTCTTTCTCAATGTAGAGGTGGAGAGGTGGGAGGCTGAGAAGTGCATTCAGGGCTATCCGGAGCCTAGCTAGTCGGAGTTGATCGAATAGCACCCATTGCCCTATGACACGCAGTGCGCTGCAAGCCTGTCAGTTTTCTTATGGCAGTTACTTGCAGTGCTTTTGAACCCCATACCGTGCAGGCGTAGGTTATTGAGGGCCTGACAATGGTGGTGTGAATCCATAGGGCGATTTAAGGGTTTAGCCCCCATCTCGTCCCCGTTAAACGTTGGATATTACTGGGGTTAAAAAAATTGATTCGTCATTTTGTAAATTAGGGTCTGAGATCCCTCCCGATAGGATCATTTAGTGATAATAATTGAAAGAGTTTGGTTCCTTAGCCTGAATAAATTAAAAAAAAAACCTTTTGACATACACACCATTTAATTAACAATGATTTTGAAAACTTAGCTTTATAGTAGTGATTATCATGACCTTTTTTTAACGTTAATACGCTAACACAGATATTTGTGATCTGTGTTCTAAATCAACTCATTCATTTTTCTGTCGGTCCAGCCGTCGAGGTAATTAACTAACATTTAGAACTCCAACTTTAACAAACTTTAAATATTACTAAATAGTTCTTTCTTTCTACTAAAAGAAAGATAATCATGGTATCAAAGCCCTTTATATAAACAAAGCTCACATAAAGGTTTATACCAAAGACATTATAAGAGATAGACCGACAATACGCGCGGCCTCTAAGAAACCCCCTTCAACCACAACAGCGGTCAGGCGGCCGCTACTCATACTGTATTTGTACTGCATTCGACTGTCGAGCGCGCGTCAAGTTATAAAAATACTTAAACATGCCCAAATAACTTCGTTTTGTAGTGTAAAAAACGAACAGTAATAAAAACTGAATCACATTGTAACATTATTTATTACCGATGAGTCTTAATTATGCTTATTTATTTAGCTATTATCATATCAAAATTGGTTGAAGGGGACTTCATACATTTCGTTTGCATTGTTGGTCTACTCTTATAATGTATTTGGTTTATACTAAAAACGTAAAGTAGAACCTCTTCAACATTATGACCTAAACTTTCTTAAGTATAGTAAGCATGAAATTATCATATACTAGGTCATTAATGTATAGAATTATACAGACAGGTTTGACTATACATTACAATCTTATGACCTGTTTAACATGATATAACAAACACCCTTGTTTTGTTAGCTAAAACTGTGTCATAAACAAAGCACCTTTATAGGTAAGTGAACAGGAAAGCACCTTTGATGGCTTACGGGCGTAAATTTAATAACGTTTTGCTTATAAACCACCAGCTCAACGGCAGAAATAATTTCATGCTAAAAATAAATATTTATCGCAAGCCCATAGAAACATTGTTTTGCTTTTATAACAGGTTCTGCGCAGAATAATTTATTTGTTTGCTCGCTTACATGTTCGTATTTATACTTAGATATAAAGTTCACTGTTTAAATGTCAATAAGTTGTCCCTCAATGAAGGGAAAACTATATGTACTCGTATAAAATTTGTCTTACCCAATGTTAAAGGGATTCACATCACTTATTTTCATAGTGTAATGTCGTATGGTATTGTGCTGTAGGGTTTAAATATCCGTAAAAGCTGTTTTAACTTATTGTGAGTATTATTCTTACTTCATTAATGAGATTAGCTTATATCCACGAGTTCTATTTTTGACGGCGAGTAGAAATTATTAAATTTGACGAAATAATTTTATTGTGTTTTACTTTTTTGTAGATCGGCTAATTACGAGTATATAGTGATATATTACAGTAGAGGCTCAGTATCCGTGAAACGGTCGATCTGCATAGAAAAAAAAGGAATTTTATTTAGTTATTTTTTCGTATACGACAGGGAAGTTTTAATCTCACATGATGCCTTGCCATGCCTTCATCTCACATGATGGCCGAAGTTGGAAGCGAGCTTCACCTGGACTCCTCAAAAACTGCAAAACTGGCTATCTTAGCCGTCTGCCTCGTGGGGAATCGAACCCCTGACCTCTAAATCACACTCGATGCTGTTAGCCACTAGGCTACGAAGGCGGTATAAATTTAATAATTTCGACACGTTGGCAAAAATAAAAGTCTTAGATATAAGCTCAAAAATACGTTGCAATACGGAAAAACTAGGTAACTACGAAAAACTAGTTAATGGAACGCAGCCCAATGGAATCTGACTATAAAGAAAAATACGGGATTGGATGTTTGTATTCGATTGGATTTTAAATTTTCACGCATATTCTTGAATCAAAATTATTTAAAAATTATCACTATTGAAGATAACAAGCATGAACACAGCCGACTATGTGGATGTCCTGAATTCCTGATATTATATTTGAAATTTGGCTCCTGACTATGATTTAACCATGAGTAAGGAAGACTGCATATAAAATGAATGGATGTATTACTATCATATTGCTTCATGCAAAAACTATTTGACGATTTTTGATAAAACTAAGAATTTAGATAGTCGGAGTGAGTCTTCAGGTGTTCATTAGCTCATGTTCTATTTTTAACACAAAATTCCTATGGGATCATTTACAACCCAGCATTTATACTTATAACAGGATAGGTTTTGTAATAACTCAATTCTGAACTTCACTTATAGGCAAAAACGAATCAGTTTGATTTGAGTCAAATTTTTATTAATTTTTTAATAATTATGTCACATTAGAATAATATTATTACATTAGTACGAGATAAAAGAATATCGTATAAGCGACTTCACAGATTTCTTTTTATGCGACGCGATCAAAGAACTACTTCGCCATAGAAAAGCTCTTGGTAATTTATGAAAGCTTGCATTCTCAAAATTTCAAAGGCATTTTTGACGTCGTGTCTTAACATTAACATTGGTTCTACAACCAGTTTTTGTAAATATTAAGGTTTCAAGGACTGAAGAAATTTATTTGTAAAAATAAAATACCGACATAATTGTCATAAAAATAGGAAGTAAGTATATAATTATTTAGTTGTTTTTTGTGTAAGTGTCACTGTTCTTCAAAATATTAAAATTGTATAAAAAGAATTACTTACCAAAATCTTTATTTATTTTAATATAATCTTTTCAAAAAACAAAACAACAGACAATATTATTTATGTATTAAATCGACTTGTTTATTTTCAATTAATATTTTCATCTAATTTTCATTTAATTTTTGTTTTATAAATTATTCATTGCATTGCATTATTCATTGCAACAAAGCTAAGTATTATATTGACGATTATAGACCACAATACAATAAAATCAACAATAATATATTTAATTTGTTTACTTGTAATACATTTCCAAATCAATGATTTTGACGAGTGATGATAAACGACAAAACCTTAATCTGTTATAAACTTACTGTTCAAAATACATTTATTACCTTTGGGCTTGTGGATGTTCTGCCAAAGGAGCCCGGATCTGCATAGCATACCCGAAGAAGTTTTGATTTCTTACGATCAGCACATAAGTCCGATACGAAGAGCGTGAACGAGCTACGCGAGCCGTGCGCTTTGTAGCGGGGCCGCGCGACAACTGAATGGAGGTGCTACGAAATACTGGTAGTCGTCTACGACTGCTACAGGCTACGGCGCGAGAAATGTCAACGGAAGCTTCGGTCAAAGTTGAGTTGAATCCTAATCAACTACGTTGCTGGTTTTAATGTAGCTTAGTAAATTTTCACGGAAGGTGCTTGTGGTAACCTTAACAGATACGGCTATAATATTGACAAAATATTATACTGCGTTGTACGTTCATACGTATTAAAACTATTATGCACTGAAGCAACTATAATGACTCAGGCAGTTAAAATTTTTCATTCACTGACGTGAAGTGTATATGCTTTTCATTGTCAACGCATACGAGTCAATATTAAATATTCCTCAAACGCGCCTCCGCCGGTAATCTCCCTTACGTAGCGTACCCATAGCTATCTCGAGGAATTCGTTTCTAGAATTTCTTTCTAGACCTGTCAGCCTGATAGATTTTTTATTTTGGATTTTTTATTTCTCACAAATGTGTTTAGACTAAAAATGCCTATCGGAATATAAAATTCGTATTAGTATTAGTATAGATATAACTTCAGAGTCCACCTTGTTAGTCATAACAATATTAGTAACATTTTTTCTGCACAATTATATCCTGTGGTTAATAACATTGTTTTATTAATGTCTATTTATGTGATAAAATAAAGACCGAGTACCAAAAAAAACAGTTTCGTTAGCCATTGAAATATCTTAAAAAATAAATAACTATTTTTATTTTTATTAAATTGCAATTGTGGTCAAACAGAATTACCAAATATTCAGTAAGACATATTATAGCAAACATTCAGCAAGTTAAAACTATTGCCGGAGACTCAAAATTATACTTAATGGTTGATTTACTCCCGCAAACGAACGGAACGAGGTAAATGGTTCATTAGCGTCGCACTTAATTGTGTATCAAATTAAGTAATAATTAATTTACTTTGCGTGCTGCGGCCTCACGTTATGAGCTTGCTTTTATTTCCTGCGTAAAGGAAAATAAGCGAGGAAGGAAGCTGTAAAAGTTGTAAGATTCCTAACACGATTGCTAAGTTATTTTATGCATTTAACGAGGTTTATTGTGACAAAGAGAAGGTTTTATTTTATGCGACAAAGAGGTTTTATGTTATGTGAGTTCATTATTTCTTCTGTTATGTGACTTCATATAAACTTTCATCATTCATTTTCACATTCATCTAACGCCTGTTTGTATTAGTATACACATCTATTAGTTTCTATGTTTCAAAGTCAAAGTATTTATTCACACAAGTCATGGCAAAAGTGGTTGCATAATGAGTATCTGAACAGCATGTCTTACCTACTTGTGGCATGTGAATGTCAGTTCACAACTACATAATTAACATTTTTGTATTATAATATATTATTTTATGGTATGTTACTATATTACTATACCTAATAATTATATTATTCTTACATGTCAATTTAAATTATTATTATAAAATGTGAGACATTTTTAATGTCATTTATTGTGCGTATTTATAATACGTCAAATAATCGGTTTCGCGCCCACTCATAACCAAAAATCTCATAACCAATACGTAACGGTCCCACTCATAACTGCTGCTGTGAGAAGACGAAACTCATAACCAACACAACTACACAATTATGTACAGTCGCTTTAATAATTATTAACAACATTAACAAAAAAAGGTGAATAATATTTGAAATCAAATTAAATTTACCGAATCACAGTTTAGTGGGTTGATTATCACATTTTTTTATTTATAAACGTTACTACGATTTCGTATTTCATTTTTATAATTCATCTATCAACCGATTGTGTAAGTATACCTACCTATAATCTAAGAATAAACCTAGGAAGTGTGTAAATAAGTAATAAAGGTAAGTTTAGTTGCTTACCATCTTTGTATATTTACATACTTATAGGAGCTCTTTGGGGAGCATGGTGGTGCATTGGCGCGTGCACTCAGCGAACGATTGCTAAGGTTAAACAACGTAGACTGTAGTCAGTCCTATGATGGGTGGCCAAAATACGAAACATCTCGAGCTCCTCCGTGCTTCGGAAGGCACGTTAAACAGTGGGCCCTCCGTCTGATCTCACCCCGGTCGTGTCGGCTAACCGTCCCATCGGACTAGGCGAGTGAAGGAACAGAGAGCTCTTGCCTTTGCGCAGTCACTTATGCACCATAGTATCACCTGCGCAGACGGCTAATCTCTGATGAGATTGGCTGCCATGACCTAATATTGGTTAGGAGGACATTATTATTATACTCCCTGGATCGCCTCGGCTAAGAAAAAGATGGACTTCGAGGTGGTTTAGTGGGTATACCCCGCACAGTACGGGGAGAGCCTTACACACGCCTGTCGACTAGTCATCGGCAGGTACGGTGCGCCACTGCATTCCACCTCATTAAGGCGAGGTTTCCCAGGAAACCTACTCGCGCGAAACGTTACTTTTTACTCGTTTAAATCGATTTTTGTAAAACGGAGGTACAAAATAAAAAAATATATTTTTGCGATCTTCTAAATAATAAAATGCATGTCTATTGGTAAAACTTTTCTGATATTTATTATTGTATTTTCTAATTCACAGCTGTTTTAAAATATTGAACAGAGTGATTATATATTGCGCCTGGTGACTCATGTTATGCTTACACCCACTAAAACATCCCCTGTGTTCCGCCCGTTTCAGAACAGACGCTCTCGAACGCATCTCCGTGATGCGGCGCCACTGCTGTCGGCACTGCTACGTACTGTCATTTGGGTGACAGTTGTCCTGTTCTAACCGCAAACGCCCACCTACTGGTATTGCTGGCCGTATTTTGGGTGGGGGTCCTCTTCGCGAGACCGCTCTTCGCCATCTTTTCACTCGTTACCCATTCGCAAAAAGCCTTCGTTGCCCTGCACACATCTTCATTGCCACCGTAGCAAGATGTTCCTGCCAATGATACTCATAAGTCCGGTGAAAAAAAAAACGTTACACTTAATCCGACACTTTTTCCAAGCGAAAAGATTCTTAAAAACAAATTAATGAAAAGGAAGATAAATAAATCAAAATTAAAATATGTTAAACCTGAATCATTTGCATTTATTACATTCAAAATTATCCCGAGACGGCGCTCTCATTTTCCATTCATTTCTTAATTAGTCTTATTTATTTGCATTCGCCACCCTAAGTGTACATTTTGAATACTCAAACAACTCCTATAAACTTCTCAAATGTTTCCTAAAACTCAACGAAATAGGTAACTAACTTCATTTTGATTTGACCTTAATACAGACTGTTGGATTAGCAAATTAATTCCGTATATCACTGTAAGCTAGCTTAGCTTGAAAAGTGACTTACTTTTTATTTTCCACCTCCACATATTTATCAATTCACATTCTTGTTTGTTTGTTGTAACTTTGTTTGTATGTTTGTCCTCCGAGAAACTTAGTAGCATTATTTATTACAATAACTACAACGTTACGGCGTTTACCACGAAATAAAGAAAAAAGAACGCGGAACGAAAATGAGTTTTACTTCCGGAATCCCTATGGAATACAGTATAACATGTTGAGTCACTGGTCAAGAGTCGGTTTTGTCGCCTACAGTGTATATCGTTACGGGTCTTCCGGCCATTCCAGGCGCCTGATTATCCTGAATAGTTATTTAAATTGAAAAAATGAATTTTTTAGGATAAATAAAAACATTGCATTTATTGTAAATATTTTATTTCATGTCATCTATTTTCAATAGCGTGCTAACACTGTCTGAGCAAGGTTACTAAAATAAAATCTATTTCGTTTCGTAATATCTGTCAACGATAAAACGAAGCCGTCTCGATCTTTTACAAAGACCCGTCTTGAAATAAAAGCAGGCAAATAGCAAAACTCATAAATAAAAGGAGGCCACGATGTCTAGCATTTGAAATAATTGTAGAGGGGGAATTCTGAACAGAAAAGTCATTACTTTTGTTTCTCGCGTTTCAAATATTATTAGTACGTATTCAATGGCCCAAAACTTATCGTGTCAGTGCACAATGCTCAGTGAATTTCGGAATTGTCAGAAAGTAGAAAAGCGGGAGGTTTTGTTCAGCGAAATTTTTTCCTGCGCCGAGCTCGTTCGATTTACCGCCAAAATCGGAGAGCGATTCACCGTTCATGAATTTAGATCAGTCACAATTTGAATAGAAACAATTTAGAGGATACGTTTTTTAATTCGATACAGGGATTAATTCTGGATGGCCCTATTTATTCAGCCAATTTCCATATATAGTCCGCACGTCCATATAAATGTCGACCTATTTTGTTTTGTGTTTCAATGAATGACGTTTTTAATCGTTGAGATTGTAACCTGGCCTAAAATAAACTAAGAAGCAATACCATGTCACATTTTAAATATAATTGTGTCGTTAAGCATTTTACTTATCAGCTAAAATGTCACATAAAATGTTATGACAGAGAAAAAAGCTTAGCCACTTTGAGTTAAACGTGATGCATTAAGGCTCTTTTAGATAGGTACCTTTGTTTGGTACATATATCAAGTCCAAAAGAAAAAAAATGCTGTCATGATCACGGTCATGATATAGTTGGAAAAATTTTGCTATATCTTGTCGGATAATAATGCGATACACATTGTCTTTTTCATTCATAAAATTGCATATGTACATATTTAACGGTCATTGTTAACAACACTTAAAGTGTTTGAAAGACTTAAAATTATCCCAACTATCGCGTATAGGTTATATTTTTATAAACTGAATATAATTGATACTAAATTCAACAACTTTATGCTTTGATCGCTTTTTCATTGTCCATTTCACTTAAAATTTAATCTTTATTTCTTACCAACGAAGTAGTGAATCTCATTAATTCTGCATAGGAAACGGGAACAAGATAAATTGTTAAACAAACTAGGAACAAGCATATTTATAGTACCTACTTGGAAAGCTCGCCGCTAGCTCTAATGAATTATGCGATGGCTTGCATTTAATGTGGAAGGCTCTACAAATATAAATTACAATTTATTGGTGAGTAAGATGAATCAGAACATAGATAGCTAAGCTATAGTCATCCTCTCTACCTTTCTAAGTATACTGGCAGAGATTCTGGTATGGGTAAGGCCGGCTTTGCATTGCGTGTGCTTGTTGAGTAGGCGCAGGTATATAACTTTTTCGGTCAGCGTCGGTGGCGCTGTGAACTCGGCACTGACCTTCTAATCGGGAGGTCCGGGGTTTGATACTGCCATGTACCAGTGTATTTTTCGGTTTTTCGAATTTCCTAGGTACATTTGTCCGACGCTTCTATGGTGAAAGAAAACATGGTGAGGCAACCTGCATACATCTGCGAAGAAATTCAAAGTTGTGTGTAGGTAGAGTCGGTCGACAAATCCGTCCTTTTTTTTGGGCGGGGGAATCCTTTACGATTCAACAAGGGACTGAAAAGCTGACAAAGCCGCCCATTGGATATTCCATTGGACTCGGGTATAAACACTATACCTGGCTATACCGCAACTTCTACCCCCATTGAGGCACGTTCGGGATCGGCGCTAGCCATTCCCCAAACGCACCCCCTGGAGACTGGCCCAACGGTGAGCCAGCACTGCTGACCCAAGCGCTGGGACTACTCTTCGGAGGGGTATATCTCTTCTCTTCGCTATCTGCGATGATATCTTCTATTAATGTAAAATGAATTTAAATAGATAAATAAATTAAAAATATTTACATCTTATTTAAGTGAATAAAATATATACAAATTATTTTATAAATCATAAAACTAAAATTTATCAATAAGTACATAAATCATATATCACAAGGATAATAATCTACATATATAATATTAAATATGCGAAATATAATGTAAAACTAGTATTACAGATAATAGGTATATAGTAAACGTAAGTTACTGATTTATTTGCCCGACAGGGTCCATAATGTACTTAATTTATTTGTAATACCAAAGAATACCATTGTGGAAAGCAAAATAAATGAAATGATATGAAATGGGTCGCCAAGTGGCACAATGCGACCCCCCAGACGGGCAGGCCAGGAATGGAAACGTAATGTCTCCTCCTGACCGGTAGTCGGCCGGCCGGGCCATTTCATCCCAGGCTTGATTAAGGGAGTTGGTGGCGCGCGTCCAAGAACGCGCGCCTCCTCCTACCCAACCGTTGCGTCGGAGCGGTGCGGCGAGAGGGTCGTCCTCTCGCGCCATCTCCGCTGTCTCCTTCTGCGAGATCACATCCTCGCAGAAGGAGGCGACAGCCTCCCACGCCATCGCGCCTGTCAGCATCTTGCATACGCGACAAATCCGTCCTGGGTCAGCGTAGTTAACTAAGGCCTTAACACCCTAAGGCAAAGGCCACACCGCTTAGCGGCAAGAGGTTAGTTGGTCGCTTCAATGACGCATCCCAGTGAACCAACACACTGCACGCTATGCGCGCGGCCCCACCGCTCGCTTGGTGGGACGCTTGGCGCCTGGATAGCGGCTTAGCGGTTAGCGAGGCGAACGGACGCGTCGGTTATTTGCTTCGATTACTAGGATGCATTGTGAAGGAATTTATTGATAATAGCCCTCTGTTTATAAAAACGAGCCATTAGATAGATAGATAGATAGATAGAACTTTATTTGGACTGCAGACACACACACATAACAAATATAATACAAAAAGGTGTAAAGCAAAAATTAAGAAAAAAAAACTACTATTATACAAACTCAATCATGACAAAAATGTAGAACATGACAAAGAAAAACAAAGATAAAAGTATGTATACATACCTGTCCGCTATACAGAGTCACAAGCTATGTACGTGTGCTGCAGCAACACAAAAAGGCTATAGCTCAGCGTCAATATTTGCTCATTGAGCAATGAGCAAATCGCTGATTTTCAGCTACAACCCAAGGGAACCAAGGGTACGAAACTCAGTTGACGTGCTGTTATTTAGTAATTGCAACTACCTATATACGTGCTATTTAAAAAAGAATAATATTACATATAAATACCATGTCATCTTATACTTTATGGAAATTGGTGATTTATTGAAACAATAATTATAGAAAAAATGTAAATAATAAATAAAAGAATAGGAATAATAATATGATTTTACAAAAAAGGTTACCAGCATTCAAAGCCTAAGCAAGATGTAAAAAAATACCTTTTTTTTGACAATCAAGGAGTAAATTTTTTATCTGGTTTTTAAATGTTTGCTTAGATTTTAAAGCTCGTATTGGCGGAGGAATATTATTTCAACACTTTGTTTCGTGGTAGCGAAAGCTGCCAGTGAATGCTGTTGTCCGATGCGGGTGTACACTAAGGGGAGGTCTTACTAGTCTGGGTTCAAAACAATTAGTTGTGTTGTGGTGGAGAAACTTTAGTTTCGAGAAAAGGTAACCCGGTGTTTTGAACTTAATTATATCAAACATCAATGATGCCAGATGTAGCTGTCTGCGGGCTTCCATGTTGAGGATACATGCGTTATTTAAAAATGGCGTGATATGGCTTCTCGGAGGTATATTAAAAATAAATCTACTGCAGGCATTTTGCACGCGTTGAACTAAGCGGCTGGTTTTATATAGAAGACGGGGCCCATAGACAAGGTCTCCGTAATTAAGCCTGGATAGTACAAGAGATTCGCACAGCCTGATCCTCACCTTCTCCGATAGTAAATTTCTTATTTTGTATAAAACTTTTAATCTATAAAAGCAGCTTCTTACCAAGCTCTCAATGTGGTTTTCGAAACGCAGCTGGCTGTCCAAAAGTATGCCTAGATTTCTGACTTGGTCAACTCGTTCGACTGGTTCACTTTTTATCTTTTGTTGTGAACTTGTGAACTCTTTCCCACACGTTACGTAAACAATTTATGTGTGTTAAAAAATTGTGGCAAGAAGTAACCGATATTTTACAATTGTTTTACAGTTATGTTATTATTATGTTTTACTTTTTTGTATCAAAATTTCAAATTCTTTGTTAGTAGACGTCGACATATTAATATCACGTACTCAACATGTTCGATTACTTCAAAATTAAGAAGCAATTTTCTAGAAAAATTTAAGAGACATTTTACCATAACAAAATATATGTCTATAAATACACTAGACCACCAGGCGCGCGCTGCCAGTGTGGTCTATCGAAGCATTTTGACCGCTAAGCCTACCTCCTAGCCAACCTCTAAGCCTGCCACCTCCGGCGTGGCCTTTGCCTCACTTAGGGTAGGCTCGAGCTCTCGGTGGGGACATTTATGAGCTGTGGTGATGATTACTTTTTGACGGAGGCGGAGGGGGATACAGATTAAGACTACAATTCGCTTGGAGGAAAAATTTATTATATCTAGTGTAGATACGTTGTTTTTTTCAAATTTGCAAGTAATTGAGTGCAATAAAAAAGCATGGAGCTAGAAGCTCGCAAAAGAAGTCCTGAGAGAAAAGAGCACGCGATATTTACGCGCAGCGAGAGTCGCACGTGCTCTTTTCTCTCAGTTTCCCAATGTTTGTCTGGGATAAACTCAGGCACTACTTAACTGATTTTTATAATTCTTTATTGATCAATTCGTCCTTTTTTTAAATTGTTTAACATTTTTACAGAAAATTCATAGTCAAACATAAAAAATAATAGTTGTGTGTTGCATACTAGGCATGCCTTTCAAGTTCTGTCGTTTACATATTTACCGGCAACTTTGAATTTGGAACCGTTTAATATTCTAATTTGTTTGAATTTAGAATCTCAAAACAATTGAAAGTATTAGGATTAATGATATTGTTTAGTCATTGCGTCGTTTTGAATCTGTCAGGTCACGTACGAAAATGAATCTTACTAAGGAAAATGTCCGTGAAATAATTTTCTACAACTTTGAAAGACACGGCGTCAGTGTTTTGAAGAGATAACATCTGTGTTCCACAATGAAGCTCCATCTCTGCGGACTGTCGAACGCTAGTACTTAGAATTCCAGCGTGGACATACCAGTCTTAGTGACAAATCTCGTGAAGGACGTCCAAAATCCGCCTTCACTGAAGAAAACATCATTGCTGTGAGACAACTAATTCTCGAAGATCGTCATGTGACATATCGAGAGATAGAGGCGTTATTAGGCATCTCAGGGACAACCATTCAGAAGATCTTGCATATGGCGCTTAGTGTGAGAAAGCTAGTTTGCCGTTGGATTCCGCATTTGCTTTCCGATGATAATAAGGCGGCCCGCGTCAGATGGTGTAAGAAAATTCTTCAAAGGTTCAACCGAGGAGAGTCAAATCACGTCTACGACATCATCAGTGGTGACGAATCTTGAATTTATGACTACGATCCTGATTTAAAACAACAGGGTCTTCCAAGATGAGCCAAAGCCGACTAAAGTTGTTCGCTCTCGAAGCACTTCAAAGAAGATGGTGGCCACGTTCGTTGCGAAAACCGGTCATGTTGCGACGATTGCACTTGAAGATCATAGAACGATTAATGCTGAGTGGTATACGATAGTATGTTTACCACAAGTCATCATCGAACTTCGGAAATCTTACCCAAAGCGACACATCATCCTACACCATGATAACGCAAGCTCACACGGCGCTCGTCAAACTATTCAGTTTTTGAAGCAGGAAAACGTAGAAACTTCACCATCCTCCATACAGTCCTGACCTAAGCCCTAATGATTTCTTTACATTTCCTAAAATTAAGAAAAATCTTCGCGGTCAAAGGTTCCAGTCCAGTGAAGAAGCAGTTGACGCTTTCAAGACAGCCATATTGAATACCCCTACTTTGGAGTGGAATAAATGTTTTAATAACTGGTTCGAGCGAATGGAAAAGTGTATTAAACTACGTGGCGAATACTTTGAAAAACAATAAAAGATACTATAAGATTCTAGTAGTGTTACTTTCTTTGAACGACAAAACTTAAAAGGCATGCCTTGTAAAATGACTTAAACATAATAAATTTGTAATAAATATATACTTAACTGCGTCGGTGGCGCAGTGGACTCGGCACTTGCCTTCCAATCGGGGGATCGGGGTTCGAGACCCGCCATGTACCAATGTGTTTTTCGTTTCGAATTTCATATGTACATTTGTCTGAGGCTCCTACGGTGAAGGAAAACATCGTGAGGCAACATCTGCGAAGAAATTCAATGATGTATGTGAAGTCAACCAATCCGCACTGGGCCAGCGTGGTTGACTAAGGCCTAATCACCCTAATATAGGGTAGGCTCGAGCCCCTCGGTGGGGACGTATATGGGCCGTGATGATGATATACTTAACTGTTGGGCACCACCACCTCAACCCATATACTTCCCACAAATATAGTCCATATTTTAGGAAACACCCACAAAATTAGTTTTTAGAGAATGAAATAAAATTAACCTTTTAAAGCTAAATACCTACAGGAAGCAAATAACGTTGTTGTTTATAAAGTCACAATTTTCAAACATAAGAATCCGGATTCGTCAGAAACAGTGAAAAGTACAAAAAAATCTTAAAACTAATGGAAGCAAAGGCGGTCTTGTCGCTAAAAGCGATTATATTGTCTCTCTATCCTCCCTATAATTAAAACTCTTCCCAATTAGTAACTTGTAGTATTTATCCTTACATTTAATTTCACTCCCCAATTAACAGATTGTAGTATACATTCTTCCTTCTAGTTCATTTTTATTCAACTTCAAAAAAGGAGGAGGTTCTACGTTCGACTGTATCTATTTTTTATGTATTTTCATCGACAGTTAATCGACGTTTATCTGTAATCGAAAGAGTGTACGATATTGAGCCAAGGCAAACACCAGAATTACTTAAATTACAGCGACTTTCGTTCTAAACAGTATTGAAAGTACTATCCTCTTACTCCTAAACCACCATAAACCTTCCATCATTAGCTCAGTAACACGATATGACGACTACCAGATGCAAATACCTGAATATAATAATAATAATGTTTATTTGAAATACACTGGTCATGCATACAAAGATTCTTAAATAATAAATATGAAATACAATATTGTTCTTAATACCTGAACTAGGTTGAACCTGTGTTTCAGGCGTAGAAATGCTTACATGCTACATGATAAGTGCAATAACTCACAATAAATCTTATTCATCAACTATATAAAAGTGAAAGTGATGACTAACTGATGAGCTAATCTACGATATGCAAATAAGCAATTTTGGCTTATTACAACTAAGTGATTAATGAATTTATAATACAAAATGTCAATTATAATTATTTACAGACAGCAAGTAGCTCTTCTGTCTCTTCGTAGGACAAGCTATAAATGTGCGTATATAGAATATGTTTGCAACAATAATAATTTAAACCATAAAAATGTAAACAATATTTACATCATAGGGAGGAATGGTATGCTGTTTTTTTAGTACGAGTGCATTATGTAAAGCTGGCGGACAGTCAACACATCTCATTGTTCGTACAATAAACGCGTAGGATAATAAAAAGGTAGAAAATTATATATTTTTAAAATAGCTCGCTGGGCTCTTTCTAAAGCAGGGTTTCTTAAACTTTTTGCAGTCACGGACCACTTTCACAATTTAAACAATTCCACGGACCACTATCACAATTGAAAAACCTACAGGACACTGTTTGGCCTCAAGGAGAACGTTATATTGGTCATGTTTACGTTGAGTTTACTACACACTTTCCTAGTAAATATGTTTACAGACTGACCTACTGCGGACCCCTGATACACATGTTACGGTCCGTGGACCCCACTTTAAGAAACCCTGTTCTAAAGGAATTAGAATGGTTTTTAGTGCTCCACCCCAAGTAGTGATGCAGTATTGGATAACAGATTGGCATATGGCTAGGTAGACTTGTTTAACTAATTTTTGGTTTGCTATGGATCAAAGTTTTTTAAAAGGAACATAAGCTTGCAAACTCTATTTACTAAATTTTCTATATGTTGTCTAAAGGAAAGAGTCTCATCAATGACAATACCGAGATATTTTATCTTCAGAGTCAATTAATTTATGGGTTTCCCTCGAATTTCCTAGGGCCTAGGACCCCATCATTAGATTAATTCTTGGTGACAATTGGACCATCTCAGGAGTATACTTTTTCTATTACAAAGGTAATTTTGAAAATCGACCTGCAAATGGCGGAGTAACCGGTGAACATAAATAAAGAATAGATACAGTCGAACATAGAACCAACTCTGTTTTCGGACTCAGTTCAAAATTGCCCTAATAATTATCAGTTTGCAAATGGCGGAGTAATCGGAGAACATAAATAAAAATTTTTTTTTTACAAAATTAGAACCGACTTCAAAAACACTGAAAACTTAAAAATAATCTTCTTCTATATTGAAGTCGGCGCCAAACGATAATCTCCTAGAAAGTGTTAAAATTTGTCACCGACTTCAATATAGAAGAAGATTATTTTTAAGTTTTCAGTGTTTTTGAAGTCGGTTCTATTTTTTGTAAAAAAATTTTTTTTTAACTTTTTAGTGAATGAAATCTTTTTAGTGAAAGAAAATCCGAATTTAACCTTCGGTGAGCTGGTATTAAATTAGTGTTTTCCTCGATTTTCTATGGGATCCCATCATCCGATCCTGACTTTGGTGACCATGGGACCACCCTTGCAGTATACTCTATCAAATACAAAAAGAATTTTGAAAATCGGTTTAAAAATGACGGAGTTATGAGGTAACAAACATAAAAAAAATACAACCGAATTGATAACCTCCTCCTTTTTTGAAGTCGGTTAAAAATAGAAACAGTCGAACACAGAACTTCCTCCGTTTTTGGAGTCAGTAGTCGGTGAACATAAATAAAAAAAAATATTTTACAAAAAATAAAAACCGTTTTCCAAAACACTGAAAAGTTAAAAATAATATAAGATAGGTACAGACAACATCACACTTCAATATTGAAGTCGGTGCCAAATTTTAATACTTTCTAGGAGATCAATTCAATATATATATTGAATTGATCTCCTAGAAAGTATTAAAATTTGGCAGTGTGATGTGAAATTAGAAGTGTGATGTTGTCTGTACCTATTCTTATATTATTTTTAACTTTTCAGTGTTTTTGAGTAGGTTTTTATTTTTTGTATTTTTTTTTTATTTTTAACTTTTTAGTGAATGAAATCTTTTTAGTGAAAGAAACCCTAATTAAATACCAGCTCACCTTCGAAGAGCTGGTATTTAATTAGTGTTTCCCGCAATTTTCATGGGATCCGATCATCAGATCCTGACTTCGGTAACCTTGTGACCACCCTAGGAGTATACTTTATCGAATACAAAAAGAATTTTGAAAATCGGTCCACAATTGGCGGAGTAATCGCACAACATACACACAAAACACGTTGGAAACACCTTGAAATTTAAGGGTTTCCCCGATTTTCATAGAATCCCATCATCAGATCCTGACTTTGGTGACCATGGGACCACCCGTGGAGTATACTGTATCGAATACAAAAAGATTTTTTTTAAAAATCGGTCCGCAACTGGCGGCGTAATTGCGTAACATACACAAAAAAAACATACGCATCGAATTGAGAACCTCCTCCTTTTTTGAAGTCGGTTAAAAACACGTTGGACACACCTTAAAAATTAAGGGTATTCCTCGATTTTCATGAGATCCCATCATCAGATCCTTACTTTGGTGACCATGGGACCACCCTTGGAGTTTACTCTATCGAATACAAAAAGAATTTTGAAAATCGGTCCATAATTGGCGGCGTAATTGCGTAACATACACAAAATAAAAAACATACGCATCGAATTGATAACCTCCTCCTCTTTTGAAGTCGGTTAAAAATAGATACAATCGAACATAAAACCTCCTCCGTTTTTGGAATCAGTTCAAATTGCCCTAATTAGTAGTTAGTACTACTTTCATTGAACTTCAAGAGTACCAGTCAAGAATTTGTATCTTGAAGCAGTCTTCCCTCCCAATACACTTGACAGATTTCATAATTGATTTATGTTGAGTGTAATATTCCCTTCATCTTTGTATTTATAGGGCCGGAGATAACCAATTAGGAGCTGAATTGTCGACACGCTATTTAATTGACAGCAGCCCTCAGCACCATCACACGCCAATTTCAGGCAGTAGTTTTTCTGAAAGAAATTCTCGTAAATTTAGCGCCTAGATTTAAATTTCGATGAAAATCAATTCGTACCACTACATGAGTTTTATAATTTTGCACACAAAAACGTATATTTAACATTTTAAATAATTTTTAGGTATATTGAAATATACCTATCCATTTAATCTATAGGCGGTGGTGATCACTAACCATCAAACAGGTGACCCACATGCTTGTTTGCCACCATTGTGGTATAAAAAAACACAATGAAAGATCAAAATATCTAAAAGTCAGGTGATTTGAGATTTCCGATCGGCCCCTTTCCAAAAATTCAAAATCCTAGTCAAAATCGGCACTCAAACCAGTGTGTCGTCGCAATAACGTTCAGAAATTTACTACTTTCATCACGCTGTACAAATAGCATTTTTTATTTGAATTCCCTCACCTGCAACTCATGCCAACGTAAAATATGAGTGATAAATGTTGAATATACATGGCACACGAGCTTTTATTCCCAAAACGTGAAACTTCTGTGTGAGTATATCGGAATCTTGGTTATAAAATTTATAGCCAACGTTGGAGCCAGCCGCAGTCAAATCTGATACTGAATATCTTGTCAAGCTACATTGGCAGACACGTGATTGTCGCTGATAAGGAACAACTTTTATGATGGGTAACGTTACAGTTATTGTATTAATGAATGGATTAAATATAAATTTATTTATTGACACATATATAATACACATATAGAAAACACAGCTAGCTCTACCATCGATTTTCAACTAGTGCCATTTGGGTGGTTCCCGCAACCTGCTAGACAAAGCTTTTCAGATGAAGACAATAGAAGAAGACAATAGGTATATAATATGACCTATTGCATATCAACATGAATACTTTGAACTAATTTCTTAAGTCGAGTCGAAGGTATTTACTTAAGGGTATGCATCCATCAGATGTGGAGATTCTGAATGAAAAATATTGAGCTAATCACGCTACTTTTGCTTCTGTCAATGAAGTTAATAGATTCTTTTCTAACATCGGAAAAAATCTTGCTGCCCAAATTCCCCCTCCTGTTGTACCTAACATCTATGAGTCCTCCTTACCCTGTTCCGGTCAAAGTGCGATAAACTCAATGGGCCTTCTGAGTGTTGATGACAGTGAGATTAAACGTATAATAAGCAATCTCAAAAACAATTGTGCTGTAGGTTGGGATGGTATTCCTACGTTGGTAGTAAAGTCTGCTAGTGAAGTCCTAATTCCTCCCCTCAAACATGTTTTCAATCTCGCCATATCCTCTGGCGTATTCCCACGCTCATTAAAAATAGCTATCGTGCATCCTATATTTAAGGGCGGTGACAGAGACAATGTGTCCAACTATAGACCTATCTCAGTTCTAACAGTTATTTCCAAAATTCTCGAAAAAATTCTTAATTCTAGATTAGTTACTTTTCTAAGAGATAATAATGTACTTTCTCCTAATCAATTCGGTTTTCGTGCTGGCAGGTCCGCTGAAGACGCCGTCTTGCAATTATCAAATACGATAGCAGGGAATTTTGATAACAAATTAAAAACTGTTGGCATTTTTCTTGATCTGTGTAAAGCGTTTGACACTGTCTCTGTTCCCATTCTTCTTTCTAAGCTTGAGCGTATAGGTGTTCGGGGGATTGTTCTGGATATTTTTCGCAGTTACCTTCATGAGCGGATGCAGCGCGTTCTTATAGATGGATTTAAGAGTCGAGAGGAACAAATTTTCTGTGGCGTTCCTCAGGGTAGTGTTCTTGGACCTACCCTATTCTTGATCTATATAAACGAGTTGTGCAACGCCTCTCTTCCAAATTGTAGGGTAATTACCTATGCAGATGATACTGTTCTTCTTGTACATGGCCGCAACTGGCAGGAGGTTCGTGGCTTTTCAGAAAATGCTGTAGCCATAGTAATGAGGTGGTTAAATTTAAATCTTTTGACATTAAATATATCAAAAACGAAATTTTTGGCTTTTGCCCCTCATTCGGCTTCTAAACCACCTTTTGGTTTTAATATTTTTGCTCACTGCTGTCAAATAAATAACGATCTTCACTGTAATTGCACTCTAATTGAACGTTCTTCTTCCATCAAATATCTTGGAGTAATAGTGGATGAGGCTATGACTTGGAAACCGCACATAGAGTCTCTTGTATCACGTACCAGGAAACTTATGTTTGTTTTCACTAAGCTACGTGCAGTTGCCAATTTCCAGTGCATGAAGACCGTATATTACGCCCTAGTACAATCTATATTAGCCTATTGTATTACTTCCTGGGGTGGCACTTTGAAAACTTATATGTTGAAATTGGAGAGGGCTCAAAGGGCTGTGCTCAAAGTTATTGCGAGAAAACCAGTACGCTATCCCACTTCCGAATTATATTCTCTTTTTAGGGTCCCAACTGTTCGTCAACTCTTCATTCTTCATACCCTGTTAAGGAGGCATTCCAATCTATATTATGATCCTAGCCTAAAATTACAACGTCGCCGCTCAGATGAGGTCTGTAAAATTGAACCGCGACGGACTGCTCTAGCTGGTCGTCAATATTACTTTATAAGCTCTAAGCTATATAACAAGGCCAACAAAAACTTGAACCTCTACCCTTTAACTTCATTTAAGTGCAAACAAAAATGCTTACAGTGGTTATTATCACTAACATACGAAGGAACAGAAGAACTCATTAGGTCATGCAATTAATATTATTCTTCTCTTTGCACATAAATTAAGATTAAGATATAATTCATAAGTACTTCAATATCATATATACTTCACAGACATCCCCAAGCCATCAATAAAACAAACAAATAGTCACACACACACACGCACAAACACACACACATACACACAGACACACAGTCACACACCTCACACACGCAGGCACATGTATACATTAATTATAATCATTATTCGTTCACTCTCGCAAACGCACACTAACTAGTAGTAGAAATTTAATTGATGTAAATTTATAATAGTTTTTAATTTAATGCTTAGAACATTTACCCTGCTCTAAGTTATAATGTTTTTCTTCAATTTTGTGATTACGGAATTGTAATTGGAATAGCTCACTTTCCGGAGGTGGGCGTTGACAACTGCAACGCAGTTTTAAACTTTCGCGGTCGTCATCGTTCATTATTTGTAATGTGTACCTAGTTTAAGATTCCAAATAAAGATTAAAAAAAAAAAACAAACTAAATAAATTATTTTTGATCCTAAGTGTCGACAGCCATACATCAGCGTTCCTCGTTTCTTCATTCCAGTGTTTACCTTTTATATTTTAAAAGAAAAGACAATTTAATATTTTAAAATAAACACAAATCTAATAAATAACCTAAAATATAACAAGAGAACAGACAGATTAAGAGAATTATCTTGTTTAAGGAAATTTGTAATACCAAAATCAAATAACACGTACGGAGATAGGATGTTAGAATATATTTTTCCAGATACATTAAAGCAATTACCTAGAGATATATTAGAATATTATATTAATAGAAAAAATACTTCCAAAAAGATAAAAGAACCTTTTTACATAAGCGAAGATTTTGTAAGGAAATCTTAAGTAGGTTCACTGTCTCCAGACAGTACTAAAGGTTTATATTTATTACATCGTCAATGTATATATTATAGATAATATAATAGCAAACTCTCTATACCTATTATAGCACATATGAAAAACTATACATATAAAAGCGTTCTTCTGTAAGTACAACTCGCTGTTACATATAAGCAAACTAGCTTAAGCAGTTACGCTTAATAGATAAAAAATTATAATACACGTTGTGATGTTGGATAATAAATGAAAAAAAACCTGTGATTGTCACTCGAAAGTTTTTGCTTTCAGTTTAAGGTCAGTGGGTTAACTCAGAAAGTATTAAGTTCTCAGATCTAAGACAAGCACCTGGCTCATCTAATATCTAAGCTTAGTAGTAGATTGTGTCACAAGGGACGAAAATAATGTTTAATAGGTGAACAATATATTCATATTTACATAACTATATTACAAATAATAATTATTATAAATTATCATAGCCTTTAGATATTTTACCTCTTAATTTGTTTGGTAGTAAATCGTTTATGACAGTTTCTGCGTTTAATTTTACACTTTCTGGTGTTATTATTTCACTTTCACTGCTATAACTCTTATTTTATTCAATTTGTGGGAATCAAATTAAAATTGTGTGTAATATTTTGATAAAAAGTAATAAAAAATCGAATAAGAAGTTCCCGCATATTTTTTTTATTCGGCCAATGCCGCATCAGCAGGCGCGTTTGTTTTATTACCGGCCAGGACTTTTACGAAGCGAATTGCGTTCAAACTTTTGAATTAAAAAGTCATTTCGACACTGTTATTAAGTGCGCCAGAATGACCCGTTTTGGTCGCACTTATCAAGGAATCCTTCGCCTCTTTTCGAATAGATGGGATGAAAATTTATATCTCTGCGTTTAGTTACACCAAGCTTATGTTTGCATTTTGGATTTGCGTTTGCATATTGTTATGTTGCCTTCCTGATCAGAGCTCAGAAAACAGTCCTAATCTATTCAGTCACAGCTGCCAATCTCAAATAATAGCCATAGCACGAGATAATGTAGTGCAAAAGCATCTACGCAAACACAAGTGCACTCCGTTCGTTGTCTGTGCATATATACATTATAAACTTTAAGTCGGTCGGCTTAAGAGCGTCGGTGGCGCTGTGGACTCGGCACTTGCCTTCCAATCGGGGGGTCGGGGTTCGAGACCCGCCATGTACCAATGTGTTTTTCGTTTCGAATTTCATATGTACATTTGTCTGACGCTCCTACGGTGAAGGAAAACATCGTGAGGCAACCTGCATACATCTGCGAAGAAATTCAATAATGTATGTGAAGTCGACCAATCCGCACTGGGCCAGCGTGGTTGACTAAGGCCTAATCACCCTAACATAGGGTAGGCTCGAACCCCTCGGTGGGGGACGTATATGAGCTGTGATGATGAAACTTTAAGTTCCTTCACTCGCATAATCCGATAGGACGATTAGCCGACACGACCTAAACGAGAGTTGGAACAGCACCTTACCATGATCGCTTAGAGAGCAAGATTAAAACAATCCTGGAACAGAGACAGCTTATAGTGCTATCCCGCTTTCACTGCGGCTTTGATACTGATTTATGAAATCATGGTAAGAGGGCAGGACTCGCTGTTGCGTGCCTTCTGAAGCGGCCACAGCTAGTCATATAAAATAACGAATGTTAGGTTACCTATTAATGCCGATCATTCTGAAATCTAATATTTCAATCCCATCAAAAAATACAGCCGCCATCGGCGACGCTCTTATTATTTCAGACCAGATACAGGTGGAGAAATTTAAAACAGATTTCATATTTCGTGCCGACTCGCGGGACCACAATCGCTATTCAGAATGCGTTCACGCGATGGTGGCGATGCGGCGGAAATCAGGAAAGTCTCACTGCAAACCGAACTCAGCTACTAATGTATAAATGGAAATTGAGCTGACAGCTTATGAAACATTTATTCTGTGATCCGTGCGCTGACTAACATATACTACATAATATATATGTATTCATATTCTATCTCTGCGCCATCTTAGCCAAAACGGTTGTTCAAAATATTACCGTATAAATATGAAGCGAGCATACATTGTTGCATGTTGAATCAGAAGGGCTATAAAGTTTTAACAACTTACACCCGTGATGTAGATAGATTTAATAGCCCGCAAGCAGCTCGTCTATGGAAACAAACCAGAGATGTATACAGACTATACAAGGAAATGGTAAACAGTAGAAAATAGTATAAGTATTTCAAGCCTAGGCCCTACTCTACAAGATGTTTGTATACCCTATCAAGCCGAAACCTTCCCATGTTAACATAGACATATTAAATGACATGTAAAATTTCAAAATTAATTTTACAATACTACGACTTTTTAATATCCCCTTTTTAATGACGCCATATTAACCTTTAAACGACTATGTTAATATGGCTAGGTTTCGGCTTGATAAAGATATTGGCCAAAGACGGTGTATAAATACCTATAATCTTAGATTTTTTTATATACAACAGAGTAGCCTTTGGCCTTCGTTTTACCTGATGGTAAGTGACGATAAAGCCAAAAATGGAAACGAGCTTCACCTGAATTCCTCAGCAGCCGAGGAACTGAGGAGCTGGCTATCTTATCTGTAATTGTTGGAACACAGCAATGTTATTAACATCATTATTATAGCGACAAACTTAGATAAGGCGGTAGTAGCTAACCAGGCTCAGAAGCCCTAGGACCAACCAACCAAAGCAAGCAAACAACTTCTGACCCCATGAGGAATGGAACCGTGGACTTCCAGGTCATTGATATTGGATGGTCTCAACCACTTGACCATGGAGGCGTTTAAAATATAAGTACCCTATTTAAAAAATAAAGTAAATATATTGGTTCAGGCATCTTAGCAAATACTCAAGTTATTTGTGATTAATATGTATTGCGGCCACGACCACGTAGCTTCACCAATCACCAGTTAGTCCGTCCATTGATGGACATTGGATATAATGATAAGATATCATGATGATAAGCAGTGATGAAAAGCATCCTGTAATACGTCTACTGTATGCTTGTCATCACTTTTAATGCATTCATTGCTTTAGATCGGTATAATCAATACATAAAATAATTTGCATGTCCTCACGGTGGTATAAACATATAAGATATACTCGTAAGCAAAGTTATTGGTTTTTACATTCACTAGCCAAAAATAATAGTTCTCCATCTTAAGAGTAAAAATCATCAGCATTTCAGCCAAGAGACGCCCACCGTTGGACATAGGCCTCCCCAGGGATCTCCAAGCCGATCGGTTCTGCGCCTCCTGCATCCCGTGATCTTCACCAGATTGTCGGTCCACCCTATGAGGGCCTACCAATGCTTCGCTTAGTATAGTCTAAGGTCATGTGAGCTATGTGTTTTTTTTTTACATATGACAAGAAAGTTATTTTTACATACGACAGGAAAACTCTTGGCTTTTGTCTCACCTGATGATAAGTGATGATAAGGCTGAATGTGGAAGCGAGTTTCACCTGGACTCCACGACAACTGAGAAACTGGCTATCTTACCTCTAATTGTCGGAACACAACAATGCCATTAACATTGTTGTTATGGCAACAAAGTTAGGTAAAACGGTAATAGCTAGCCAGGCGGGCTCAGTAGCTCTATCACCAACCAAACCGAACTGAATTACCTTTGCCCCCTGTTGAATCGAACCCCGGACCTCCCGATCAACACCCGGTGGTCTCAAGCACTAGACCATGAAGGCGGAAGCAGTTCGCAATTCTTTGGGCAAAAAGTTAAAAAGATATAAGCAAAAAATAATAAATTACAGAAACTCGAAAAACAATTTCGCATTCATTCTCCTCTAATCTCAAGAGGCCTAATATTTGCACATAAATGTTTTGTGCCGCTGCGAAACATCCTAAATAATGTTTACAAGATGAGCTTAACAAACTTACCAAGCCCATACAAATAGCTTTATTTACATTTCATGTTTTAGTCTTTACGCAGAAAACCTACAGTATTTTGAATGTTGTACCAGAAATTATTCGGATCACGACTCGTACAGGTGATTCCTTCTTATAATACGCAAGCTAGCCTAACAATTTCAGTTTGTATATTATAATTAAAAAATAAAAAGTAAGCAGTTTTATTATTCTCACAGAATTTGTAAAGGCTTTATGGTAAGTGACTTACTGAGGTATCAACGTAGAGTCCAGATTACTGGAGCTAGAAGCATAAAGTCCGGTACAAGGATTCATTAGCTTATGTAGACGCCCAATGAGAAAGGACTTTTCACATTTTTTTTAATATATTTTTTTATACCACCGTACACCTCGTGCATGCGATAAAAGCCTAGTCACATATAAGCTGCAACGCAGCTGCGTGCGTGTGTGTGTGTGTGTGTGTAGGCAACCTACTTTTTTGCTTATGCTATGCCAGTAAATAGGTGTCAACGGCAAAACAAGCCCCTTCGCATTAACTCCCCAAGCGTTATCTGTCCAACTTGTCTAAGCCAGATGTTTATCTTGTAACCTTTTTATATTATAAATAAACACGACTTGAAAATTTACTTGGAAAACTTGAAGCAATATATTATACTTTGAGAGATCAAAGACATTTATTTTATTTAATCGGCCTTGGGTTATCTAAATTGTTAATGAATATTATATCGACGCTCTATTTGAATTCTTTTGCGAAATATCAGAGCTTTTATAAGATTTCTGAAATTCATAAGTATATTTATTATACGCATTTTTATGACCAAACTTTGAGACAATACCCATTTGAATGGCACAGTTCAAACAATGCCTTTTCCCACTACACACATATTCTACACATGTTCTGTATAGCATTCCATATTATGTACCTGACAGTTTTAAATCATAAAGCGGTTGTATATTGTATACTCGTATCACGCCTCGTATTTAAGTTTTCATAAAGTTTTCATAAATCATATTCTAATGTTAGAATGATTAATTCTTATGTTCAAATGTTATTCTGATGTCTACCGTCTCCTCTACACATCACGTAGGGTTCCATCTCCCTAGAAGTTCCCTCTTGTCCAAGAAGAATGACCGATGGGCCCTGAAAATTACACTGAAAAAAAAATTGATAATATGTATCAAGAATGTGTTACCTTTATTCATGCAACTTATTTATATACGAGCGCACAAAGGTGCATGATTACAGTAATAAAGTATAGTTGGTTGGCCGTAGTAAGATTACTTTTTAATGTCACTATGATGTTTGCGGATTTCATTAAGAACTTGATCACTTTTTTGGCAAGTCGCAAAGCTTGATATGATTAATCATTTTATCTTATTAGAATTAACAATTATAAATGTTTACAAAGGTGACTTCACCAAAATTAAATAAGAAAGTTTATTGTTTTGAATATGTTTTTCTTATTAAGCGTTCAATCATTTCAAATTGATTGTCATAATCATTTGTGGTTTGTAGTTTTAAAAATGTTGATGATTAATTTTATTATATTTTACTCAAACAAGCAAAATTTTAACTTGATAAGCTACCATGCTATGCCAGATTATGGAGCGAGTTATAAACCGCTATTTGCTACAATACCTAGAGGATTACCAGCTGATTAGCAACTGCCATTACGGTTTCCGTCATGGTCGTTCAGCTGGTGATCTTCTGGTGTATTTGATACACCGCTGGGCTGAAACTTTGGAGAAGAACGGTGAAGCTATCGCCGTCAGCCTCGACATTGTCAAAGCATTTGACAGGGTCTGGCATAGAGATCTTCTAGCAAACTTACCATCATATGGAATCGCCGGGGAACTCTGCAAATACATCGCTAGCTTTTTAGAAGGTCGGGGCATCAAAGTTGTGGTTGATGGTTCGTGTTCCGAGGCTATAACAATTAATGCTGGGATTTATTTATTTATTTAGATTAACCAACGTTTCTTTACATCAATTCTTATTTATAATAATATTAACACTATATTTAGTGTTATAATTAGGTGTAACAAATAAATTATTATTTGTTAGCTAAATTCGACATGATATTTAACAAAATTTTTGGTTTTTCATGAAACACAAGACTCGGTTCTTCCCCGGTGCTCATTCTGCATATCAATAATTTGTTGTTGATAGAGAACATATACATTGCTATGAAGATGATAGTACGGATTATACGAGGTACACCAACCATCAGAATGTCTCACGGAACTCCGTGTCGGACAGACGGTCACAGCTTATGTCTAAAGTTGAAGACTCTTTAAGGTGGGCCTCAGAATGTGGGGAAATGAACTTAGTACAGTTCAACCGACAAAGGCACAGGTTTGCCCATTTAGTGCTAAAAAGACCATTTACTTTAGCGCCTCAGCTCCAAGGGGTAAATCATAAAATGTCCCAAAGCATTCCTCACGAGCAAAGTTCAATTTGGGAGTCATTTGGATAGCAAGTTTGATCTTGCTAGCCAGCAAGAAGCTCGGTGTGCTTAGCAGAGCGAAGTGGTACTATACACTCCTATCATCGCCTTGTACTTTATAATGCCCAAGTTCGTCCACACGTGGAGTACTGCTTGCACCTGTGGGCAGGGGCTCCTATTAGAATCTTCGGAGATGCCAATCTAGCGGACTCGTTAATGTAACCGGACTTACGGAGGGACTTCGGCACTCTATGTGTTCTACAGTCTTCCCAACGACGAGTGTTCGACTTGGTACCAACCTCATCTTTCTATCATCGTGCCACTTTACACCGCAATGTAGCTCATCCATATTACCTGAAAGCTATACCGTATAATACGGATCGCTTTCAGACCCATTTTTACCACGAACGTGTCGCCCGTCCATACAACGAACTTCCCACTGCTCACATGTTCCTATTTAAGAGAGGTTAGAAGAGAACATTTTACTCAAAGTTGGCAGCGACCTAGCAATGTCCCTGATATTGGCAAACTCCATAGGCAGCGATTACCGCTTACCATCAGGTGGGTCGTCTGCGCGTCTGCCACTTGCAGCAGTAAAAAGCAAACGCCTGCTGATAGGTCAATGTTTCTAAACAGATGTCTATTGTCAATATTGCTACATGCTAATGAATTTAAGCTTTCATGATTATTATCGTACACATTACTTAATGAAAGATATTAATATATCAAAAATAATTCATTAAAACGGGCACGCTCCTATGTTGACATGTACAGAAATAAGGCGAAATAATTTAAATCATTCTTCCTACTAAATTTTACCCGGCAAAAAGAGGTCGAGATTAATTAAGGGACGCAGCAGACGAGCTACTTTTACTTGACGCTTTTGAAAACTATACACTACACACGTAATAACAACTACCTATATCTCAGCAATCGGGGCTTAAACATATATTTTTTCATTACTCATACTCGGAAAGTAGGTCTGAAGTTGCCTGAGGAGCGGGTTGAAAGTAATATTTTTCAGCTCTAGGCAGAATCGTTTTCAACTGACAGCTGTGAAATTATAAGAAAGAAACAAGTTCTATTTCCAGGTTTCTATTGAGCCATGTTCTAACTTTCTATACAGCCACATAATTACAGCGCGGTGTAAAATTGATGTTGAGTAACAGTATACCCAGTGACTTTAGCAATGCAGATACCGCTGCTTTGTGACAGAAAGGTAAGATAGAGGTACCTACGCAGACGACTTAGTATTCAATAAAAAAATAATGCCGCGTCAATACGAGACTGACAATTTATAAAGCAGTGATAGGTGTGGGTACATATTCGAATTCAAAATTAATCTTCATTCAACATATACGTTTACAAGCACTTATCGACGACAAACACAGTACAAAAAGATTTCCCTACCTCCAGTTTGGGAATTGGGAAATAAACTCGGATCTATATATTTTATTGAACTATACAAATTATACAGGTTACTTAATAAGTAGGAGCCAAATTTTGTGTGCTTGTTCAGACAAGAAACTTAACAACATTTACTATGGGACCAATCTTGAAATCGCGAAAAATTCAGCTGCTCAATACATTTAGGTTCAGTAGCTGTGTATAATAATACCCGTAGGAAAAAAAGAAGGAGAAAGAAGGTTCGTAGGTAGTTCACCTACAAAAAGAAATAAGATCCCATCAGAACATTCTATATTTAAAAATGCCGCCAAGTGTTGAAATCAAACGCCGTATGTAGAGCCACGTTGAATATTATTTCAACGTGGCTCTACATACGGCGTTTGATATATATTTCTATTACCTTTCACCTGTGTATCGACTAGATGCCATATCCCGCATAGTGAACTTTATACCTACTATCAAATGAGAGAATCTGTTCTGGACCGAATAATCGGTATTTTTGATACCGAGACCGAAGGTATAGAATCATCAAAACGCGATACAGCAGCAATGAAACAATTGCCGAAACATGGTGTAGCTTCAATGCAGTCGCATAAACGTATATCATTAAAGCTAAAAGTAGCACGTCTGCTGAGGCCCTTAATTTCAAAAATTGTCGCTCATGGTGGATTAAGCGGCTATATATTACGTACGAACAATGATATAACAGGAGCGCGCTCGTCTCCGGAATAATAATGTGTTGTTTTTATCTGAAATACGAGACTCGGAATCTGTAACAATATTTCTTTTTAAAGATTGAATGTTGCGTCTGCTAATTAGAATCATTCACCTGTTTAACTTGATAAAGAGTCGGTTGTTAGTGTCAGGACAACGAGAGAAAAGTCGGTGAACAATCGTGGCGTTAACGAGTGTCCTGTGACAGGTCGAAGCCTTCTGTTTCATGCACACTAGTTTCCATGATTAAAAATATTGTTTTAACATTTTAAGATCTCTTAAGATTATTTTTAGAAAAATGCAATAATAAATTTCACATTAAAAAGAAACAAGAATATCAGTCCACATGGCCCATTAGGCCCCCCACAAGATGGACCGACGAACTGGTGAAGGTCGCGGGAAGCCGCTGGATGCGGGAGGCGCAGGACCGATCGGTTTGGAGATCCCTGGGGGGGGGCATGTCCAACAGTGGGCGTCTCTTGGCTGATATGATGATGAATATTAGTCCAATTAAATGTAATTATTTATAATTGTGAAAAAATATTTGTTTAGTATGTATTTGAGTCGTAAACCGGAACGATTCAAATACATATTATAGCCTACACTCTATACAATTTTTTTATTTGTAAAATTTAAACAAATACTTTGTCAGAATTATATTTTTTTTTCTTTTTTAAAAACGTCGCCCTACACTAGGATTATCTCCTGTGTCGTGGGTGCAGTTACAGACATAGAATATTACATGCACATACGCCCAGACCGGATCAAATTTCTGTAGGCTATACAAAACATTTGTCCCGTACGGGAATCGAACCCGCGACCCGTTGCGCAGTAGGTGATCACTCGACCTCTGCGCTAAACGTGTCTGAATGACTGAATTGTGTCCGTGTTTCTATTTAATGTGAAATAATTAATAATTGCGTTTTCGATAAATACAACCTAATGAGATATATTATATTTTTAAAACATAATATTTTTAATCATGGGAACTGGTAGGTATGCATGAAACAGACAGCTTCAGTCACAGAAACCTTATCCTGAATAATTATACTATCGCTAATATCGCGTTCCTCGCGCGTCATCTCCAAGATAAGTTGGGACGAGTCCGTTCGTTGAGACTAGGAGTATGATCAGTGGACGTCACTTGCCATCGAAACCCGATATGATATACTTACGCGTTTATCGTGGTGAACTAAGTGAACTGCTAAAATACGATAAAACGTATCGTGTTTTGATGGTCATACTACTACGGAGGCTGGTGCCAGATTCAGATGGAAACATATTTGTTAATATTTAATTCAGTCTATAATATTATTGCCACTAGACGAAGTGTCTATTAGTGAACGAAAAATTGGAAAATAAATATAATTATTTCACTATTCTAATTTCAGCGTCAATCATATTTTTTCAGGTTCAATTCAAACGAATAAATATTTGAGGAACAGTCATTCCAAACAGGTTGGCAACAAGTTTCAATTTAAATTAAACTGTCCAAGTTTGTTCACTTCGATACGATTGAGTAGTCTGTATCCGACGTGTTCTCTCGCTCTGAATAGTAAAAATCAGTAAGTATTTTAAGATAGCGTCGATGGCGTTGTGCGTAAGGTCGTCGCCTTCCAATCGGGAGGTAGCGGTTCGAACCCCGCCACGTACCAATGTATTTTCAAAGGTCATTGGGCGGAATCCGACCCGGTCACGGACATTAATGAAAATTTTATTTCTGTCCGCCGTGGGTTTTTGTTCCATACAATTTGCCCATTGACCTTTGGAATTCATATGTACGTTTATTCGACGCTTTTACGGTAAAGGAAAACATTGCGAGGAAACCTGCACACACCTGTCAAGAAAGAATTTCTTTACAGGTTGTGTGTGAAGTCCGACCAACCCGCACTTGACCAGCGTGGTTGACTAAGGCCTAATCGCCCTAGTTTAGGGTAGGCTCGAGCCCCTCGATGGGGACGTAGGTATATGAGCTGTTGATGATGAGTAAGTATTGAAAAACATTTAATATAGCATCTGTTCTAGTATAGACTTTTTTAAAAAACAAATGGCAATTATTCTTTAGTACTGAAGAATGGCATGATTATTGGAGAGGATTGTTATGTGCTTAATATTCTTTTAACAGATTTCATAAAAAGCTTCTATATATTCGTATGTATCACTTTTTTTATATATGTTCACTAATTTCGATGAATATTGTAGACCGATTTTCATCATTTTTAGGGTTCCTACTTATTTTACTTCCTTACTTTCCTTCCTTCTTTCCGTTCCTACTTACTGTACTTTGTTGTCCGTCTGTCTGTCAAGATCCTTTATCTCGGGGACGCGTAGAGGTATCGAGTTGAAATTAAAACCATATACTCAAGTCTTCACCCCGTTGAAGCTGTGAAAAAATCAAAATTCTAAGCTATCGTAAAAAAAGATACGGCCGTTTATGACGAAAAACTCGTATGTTTCGACACTCTTAAGGGAATTAAAATTAACAAGGTACTTGCCATTGACCTAGAATCAATAGAAGAATAGTTCTTAGTTCAATTATTTTAAATATTAGTATAAATGAAAAAAAATATCATAATTTATATCACTGTTTATTTATTTTAGCTTATTCTGCATTAAAATCAAAAGCTTAAAAATCAAAGTGCAGAGTTCTTGGAATCACGGCGTATCCTAGCGACATTTTAAAAGGTACTTTCGAGGAAAAAAGATGATATTCAAGACGTATTTTAATCACGAAATTCAATCTAAGTGCGGGAAAGTCTTCACCGCGTAACCGTAATCAAATTATATTCTTCCGAACTCCAATATCCTTTTCCAACCTTCGCACAGCATAGTAAATCAAGCCGCAACCAAATTATATACATCTTAGCAAATTATAAGAAAACACGGTTCGTTTGTTAGGTACGCCACTAGCCAAACGGGGGGCGTGACGCACAGCGCAAGTTAATTTCGAGCGCGAGATGTAGCTTCGGGCGTAACAATATGAACCCATACTCTATGTATACCAACGAGGTCGGAGTCAGCCACTTACCGCGAACTCCGAGCGAAGAGGTAAACCTATTTTGAAGTGATCGAACTCGAATTATTTAAATTAGAATTCAATTAATTTGCGCCCGAATTCAGAATGGTCGATTTCGAATTCAGATGACTCATGCAAAATCATTCTCATACATATTTCAGATCACTTAGTAATAAGCAAGACGATTCACTTTCTACCATAACATATTTCTTCCAAAAACAATAGAGTTTGGGACTTATGTGTGAGAATTTTTCATACTATTTGTTTCAATAAAATAAAAGTATTGATAGTTGACGAGTCAAAAACAGTTTTGAACTTTTTTTGGTAATAATGGGTAGATTTAGTTGGCTGATAGATTTAGGCTACAAAAAAAATACTATTTTGCATGTCGTGTATTCTACATTATTTCAGCAATCTTTTGGCCGCTGTTGGATATAGACTTACCCAAATGATCTCGAAACTGAACTATCCTGCACTGCCCTCATCCAGCGGCTTTCTGTGAACTTCGCCAGTCGCCATATCCGTCTGGTAAGCTTGCACAAGTACCCTCAACGTCCTACCGAGGCCCACCCACTTCCACATAAGATTCGCAATACTTGTGTCTATATCGATGACTTTACTTGTTTTTTCTCTACATTCTGACACAAACACTGATCTACTTTATACTTTTTTATTTACATTTTTTTTCTACATTCTGACACAAAACTGATCTTTATCTTTTTATACATAAAGATGAATATTTTCCTTGGTCACGCCTTAGCTTGAGATCAACTTTAGCGATTTCTTCCATCCTTTTTAACGTTTTTTTTAAACAGGGCGCGCGCGGGAATTCAATTGAAACTTTAAGGGGTGAAACGGGAGTTATAACTAAACGTAGTTCACGAGCACAGATAGTTATTCTAGCTAGGGCACTATCTTTATTTCACTGATGGTAAAAGATAGAAGCCAGCTTCACCTGGGCTTATCAACACCTGGGAAACTGGATATCTTACCTCCAATTATTAACACTGAACATAACAATATTACTGGCATTGTTGCTATCCCGACATACATATTATAAGTAAGATGGCGATAGCAAACCAGGATCGCTCAAAAGTCCTACCACTAACCAAACCAAACAGCAAAATATTTGCCCCTGCAACAGTTACTGGACCATAAAAGCGGTGTCCAATGTTTACATTTAGAATCGTCAATGTTCTTGATAGTCGGTTTTCGTTCCTGTTTATATCTAGTTTTGACAGTAAACAGTGCATGCAGCAGCCCTTCTTTAGTTTCATTTAAATTATAGCTAATACTTCTAGTAACTACCTAATCTGAGCCAGCACTCAATTGCTAGTAACACTCATTAGAGTAATATTCCTATCAAAAGTCCGGTCGCGAGGCAGGAAGAATTGAAGAACTACAATGTTCTTTTGGCCCACTGCCTAGATTGAAAAACATTTTAACGTGATGTCCTTTAGCCTACGGAGATGGCAAGGCTGGGCGAACCCCTATGCCAAAGTACGTTGGGCATATTATGACCATGCGCGTTATATAAAACTAGTTGACGCGCGGCCGCTGCCATTTGGTACCGTTTTGTGTCGCAAGTAAGAGCTCGTAAAAATGGTTAATTGTGCAGTTTCCTCTTGCAAAAAGCGATACAGTAACTCAAATCTTCGAGACCATGGCGTTTTCTTCATATCGCATGTAAGTATAAAATATTACAATTTTGAAGCGGGCGATTGCAAAGATACACGTAAATCTGTCGATGTGTGTGTGTTTCTTTATTGTGAGGTAATATTTTCATCGTGTGCGTATCTGTAATTGAATTCTGGATTTTTGTAGTGTGCCATGCGTGTACCTCGCCTCCCGCCAAATGTGTTAGAAAAATGTATATGGCGATTTGTTGCGTACTATCTCCATAGGCTAAATGCTCTATGTTTCGTGTACAAATTCTAGATTAATTTGTATTCCTTTCGTATACGAATTAAAGATTTATTTCGAGTGCTTCAAAAATTCGTCACTGGGTATTATATATATATATATGCAATATATAACGTTAATGCGCCACGATATGAAGAAAACAAGCAAATAGGCGCTTTCACGTTAGCAGTACTAGTTACAACATTAATATTAACTGCTCGTAATATGAAATCCTCCCCTTAAAATGTTGTATTAATTTTGTACCGTCATCATATTCAGGGGATTACGTTGTAATCTAACTTCTAATGTTCAAACTATTAATATTTCGACTCCTGTTAATAATTTGGATATATGGGAGGGCTGATATTACCATTCGCTAAGTGTTCTCACTGAATTATGTTATTATAAGTTATCACAACTATAGAAGTTACAGATTGATGAGAGTAAAGTAATCGACACAAGTAATCTTGATCAGAGTATCTTGTGGAGGTTGCAGTTTTACTGCGAATGTCACAGGAGCCACATGTATTATAGGTGACTGTTACCACTTACCATCAGGTGGGCAGTTTGCTTGTTTGCCAACTTAGTAGCAATAAAAAAAATACTAGACTAGCATTCCGCTCGCAGCTTCGCACGCGTTATTTGTTTTCCCGTGGGAATTTTATATTTTCCCTTAGGAAAAATAATTTTATAGCCTATGTTTATCAGGGATAACGTAGGATTTTTAATGTGAAAGAATTTTTCAAATCGGTCCAGTGGTTTCGGAGCCTATTCAATACAAACAATGAAATCTTTTCTCGTTATAATATTAGTATAGATTTACGTCGACAACCTAGTGTTATTTCGTTTCTTCCCGTGGGAATTATAAAGTTTCCCACAGAAAACCCAACCAGACTAACAAAAAACATAACTATAACGGGCTCCTATCCTGAATAAGTCAGACATATTTCTGCCTTTTAAAATACTTTTAGATACGCAAGTATTCTTATATCTATTTTTTACCTTGTAAAAACTCACTATGAATATGATATCCTAGATACAAAGCGAAATATAAACCAGCGTGTTGCTCGTATGTAACATGGTCTAAGCTGATTTATTTACCGGAGGGAGACTCTGTACCAGGGTCGCTACTTGGGTAACTCCATCTAACCTATTTCTGCCGCAAAGCAGCAGTGCTTACATTACTGTGTTCCGGTTTGAAGGGTAAGACAGGCAGTGAAATTACTGGGTACCGTGACTTGACATCTTGTGTCACAAGTTGGCGACGTATATTGGCGTCCTTAGAGTGGTTGTAGATGTGAAAATATTACAGGAACCTCATATACTATGGACGAATGTAGTCATCTACCATCAGATAAGCAGCCTGTTCGTAAGCCAACTTACTTGAATAAAATAATGTACATAATGACAGATACACATATATTTGCAGGCTTTTGAAATGATAAGTACCTTTTGTTCCTATATTGTCAAAAATAATGAGTAGTACTAAGGGCAAAATTAATCGCCCGTAGTACTACTGGACACGTGAGTAGTACCACGGGCAAAAAATTATATGTAGTACTACAAGTAGGACCAACGGTAGTCCCACGGGTAAGCACTGGAATAAACAACGATTTTATCCGTTGTATCATCCACAACATATAGGTAATTCACACCTCATTATTTTGTAATCAATACCAAGCGATCTTCAACCATTATGGACTTAAATCAATATATTTCGGTAATAAATGCAAACACAAACTCCTTTGTGCCACAGGAAGCTTACGAGCATTAGGCTATTAGTCTCGATTTTCAAAATTAATTACTTTGGTAATGGTTGTGGGTCGTATTACAAATTATAGCCGCACCTAGTCGTAACGCCTAATACGTATAATCCTAACGCCTAATACGAAGTCTATAACGCATATTCTTTATATTGAACTTGGCTCTCATTTCACATTTATTTTTTTGATGGGATATCATTTTTTTTTTGTACAGTAATGATTAGTATAAGACAACTGCACAGCATCAGGACGCTCGCTCTTATGAGAGCGGCTGTCTTTGTTATAACTTTGTTGATAGGTACTAATTATGAAAAGTTTTCAGTTTTTAGACTTTTTTCTTTATATACGCCTAATAGTCTACCTTGATGCTAAATATCAAGTTTCTACGTCATCTGGAAGTGGGTTAGGTTTTTGATTACCAAGTTAGTAATTCAGTCATAAAAACGCCGGTTTTTAACCGACTTCGAAAAAGGAGGTGTTGGTGGTGCTATGTTCGGCTGTATCTATTTTTTTATGTATGTTCACCGATTACGCCATTTGTGGACCAATTTTCAAAATTCTTTTTGTAATCGAAAGAATATACTCCCGAGATGGTCCCATTGTCACCATGTCATGAGCTGATGATGGGATCCCATGAAAATCGAGGGAAACCCTTGAATTTCATAGGCACGTCCAACGTGTTTCGTGTTTTTGCTGAAAATGTTCAGGTATTTGCATCTAGTAGTCATCAATCATGTTACTAAGCGCTGATGATGGAAGGTTTTTGGTAGGTTAGGATTTCGGAAATAATTTTTTCTACTATTTAGAGCGAAAGACGTTTAATTTTAAGTTATTCTGGTGTTTGCCTTGGCTCAAATTCTAAAACTTATGTAGGTATAATTAACTAAAAAGATTTAAAAAAAATCAAAAAACACCAAAAGTCATAAACAATATAAGATAGATACAACATCACCGTTTTATATTGAAGTTAGTGCCAAGCAAAGACCACCTGGAAAGTCTTAAAAAATGAAAAAAACAATTAATATAGTTAGATACTTAAAATTTGGCACCAACTTTAATATAAAAAGGTGATGTTGTATCTATCTTATATTATTTATGACTTTTTGGTGTTTTTTGAAGTCGGTTTTATTTTTTTGTAAAGTTTTTTTTAAGGTTAATATCAATAATTGTTTGTAATTTATTTATGAAATTTTGGATTCTAGACAAGGCAAGAGGCTTTAATAAATGTACTAAATTTCATGTATGTAGGTTTCGAGTTGTGAAGGGTCAAAAGTAGCTGGAAATAGTTCGCAAAATATAATTAGTTTATTGATATTAAATCTCAATAATCAGTTTTCATTTTCAGTTTTCAGTTTTTTTCCGTTATACATATACGAGTGATAGTCTACTTTGATGCCAAATATCAAGTTTCTAGGTCATCTAGAAGTGGGTTAGTTTTTTGATCTATTAGTCAGTGAGTCAGTCATAAAAATACCGGTATTCAAACGTTCATATATCAATAACTGTTTGAGTTACATGTTTGAAATTTTGGATTCTAGATAATCTAAGGGACTTTAATAAATGTACCAAATTAATCATGAATGTGGGTAAATAGGTTTCGAGTTGTGACTACTACTACTAGACTACGACTAGCTGCTACGTCGCCAGTTCCTTTTTCTTTTAACTTAGCTGGACACGCTGCCGCGTATCTCGATACGATGTACGTAATAATTAAAGAAACTAGGCAAGACAATGTCCCAATTTGTAAGGTACCTATCTGAAAATTAAATTTTATTAAAAATTCAAAACGGTTCCAAATATAAAATTAGGATAAGATAATAATAAGATAATAATAAAATAGCAACAGAATGAGAGACGTTATTGCTACACAAAAATTCGTTCGATGAAGGTGAAAGAGTTAAATATAGAGTGGGTATTTTATATGTCGATATGAATATATTTATTCTCTATTAATTATTGCGAAAAACGTTTAATATCTTTAATGTCTCTATGAGGAATGCAGAGAATCAAATGCCCACAGCAATAGAGCTCGACACCTTGATGGCGCCAAAAAGCTATTGATATCTTTATTCAAAAGATTGTATCAGTGGCACGCAAAACACCTCCCTTTGTCTAACTTCCACGGGCGGCGGGGATGATACACCTTCATAAGAAACAATGACGCAATCATGGAACAGAAATATTCATTAGCCCCAACCCTAGATATTTATCACAATTTAAAATTTCCATAACAAAACACGAAGGTGGTTCGGCTCCTTTGTCTTCCCAAACTAATCTTGGAAATAAACGAGGCCCAATTCGTGCCGATTGCCTCCTTTTGTGCTACATTTGTTCCAGTAGCTTGTTTTGGGCGAGTAATTAAAATAATAAGGCCGCAATTTGGCAAATAGTATTGTTACGTCTATGTGTAAAGTTCAGGCGAAGTGAAAACGAATGTATTTAATTAATTTTGCCGTTTGATGCGAAATGTAACTATTTATACTATTTATTCATTGTATGTACTTGTACTTGTACTTTTACATTAACACCCAGTTTTTGAAAGGCTGTTCAGCGACAAAATTAACTAACGCTAACTATGAATTGGGATGATGACTGAATTCTAATTTTCACGTCTCGTCATAAAATAATAAAATACCGTAGAAAAAGATGCATTCATGTGAAATTAGAATTAACATCAAAAGCGTCGATGGCGTAGTGCGTAAAGCCGTCGCCTTCCAATCGGGAGGTAGCGGTTCAAACCCCGCTACGTACCAATGTGTTTTCAAATTTCGAATTCATATGTACGTTTATTCGACGCTTTTACGGTGAAGGAAAACATCGTGAGGAAACCTGCACACACCTGTGAAGAAAGAATTTCTTTACAGGTTGTGTGTGAAGTCGACCAACCCGCACTTGGCCAGCGTGGTTGACTAAGGCCTAATCACCCTAGTTTAGGGTAGGCTCGAGCCCCTCGGTGGGGACGTATATGAGCTGTTGATGATGAAGCATTTTAAGCTGTTAATTTGGAAGCGATTAGACAGAGAGATCCGACATCAACCGTGACGTCATAGTTGAGTACGGCCATATAAACTCCATGTAAATTGGCGTTTTACTAGAAAGAGATGGAGAAAAATCTTTAGTAACTTATAACTTGGTTATTTTTATAGTTATTCGAAAACCGTTATTTTTTTCTTTCTGTTTATTATATGAATGAGCTTCTATTAAAGCAATATTTTTTTTCATTCATCTAGAGTTGCTGAACGCTAAATCAACGTATCACTGTGCGCTGTGTTAGTTGACACAGCTGTCAAATTTATTACAAAATTATTGAAAGGAAAGACCCATCTTGGGTTTTCAAAATACATATGAATAAAACAAAATAATAGGGGTTAAAGTATGAAATCACCGTTTGGTATGAAGATTTTTAAGAACATTGCTTATTTCGTACTAATGTTTTTCTTAGTTATTTAATAACCAATAAAGCAAACTTTATGAAACTTTTAGAGACTGGTCAATAGACTTTAAACTAGGTAAGTAATAACATAATTTTGAAGACAAGAAAATTAGTTCTCACAGAGTTATCACCAATAATAACCTATGGCGCAGTGGTTTGGCACAAAAAGGCTAAACAGAAGACAACTATTGATACTCTAAATAGCCTTCAAAGAACCGCATGTCGAATGGCAACGGGAGCCATGTCCACAACACCGGCAGCTGCACTAAACGCCCTTCTCAACCTGTCGCCCCTTAATCTATTAATAAAAAAGGAGGCGAAGGCTTGCCTACACAGGGTCGGCATAGGCTGTCGCACTGGCTGGCTCTCTCAAACACTGAGGACCCTTCTGGACTCTGTGCTGAAACATCCAATATTAGCTATGACCAGCGATGTCATGCTTCCACGAGTAAATTTCGTTAGAAATTTCAAAGTGGCAAACCCCTCACAGAGATGAATGGGAAGAGAATCTCAACTCCTGTGAGGATGGAAGCCTCATATGGTATACAGATGGCTCCAGAAAATCAATTGATGTAGGGTGCGGAGTGTACGGTCTAAGGCCCAGGGTGGCCAAAAGTACCAACTTGGGCCGGTACGCATCCGTTTTCCAGGCGGAGATATATGCCATCATCGAATGTGCAGATATCATAAGCCATAAACCAAAGGTACTACTCAAACCAACATATCTATATTTATTCAGATAGTCAAGCAGCTCTAAAAGCCGTTAGCTCGAGCCAAATAAACTCGAAGCTGGTCGAAGACCACCTCATCCGCCTGAATGCTATAGGCCAAAAAAACAAAATTGTTTTAAGATGGTTTCCTGGGCATTCTGGTGTCATTGGCAACGAGAAGACCGATGAACTCGTTAAAATTGAAACTATAAAACCACAAATACCGGAACCTTTTCGTGGGATTTCAATGAATCAGGTACACAATTTTCTAAATGAACAACTTCTTAGAAACTCATTCGAACTCTGAAAATCTACTCCAACGCAAGAGCACGCGAAGGCACTAGTACAAGGCTACTCGCGTAAACTAACTGACGAGCTCCTGCAGCTTAACAGAAAAAAACATCAGTGCAGTCATAAGAACCTTAACTGGACATTGCGGCCTGAATAGACATATGTTCATATGACATATAGACAGGTTGAGGAAAACGACATCTGCAGATTCTGCAATCAGGAGCGTGAAACTCCTAAACACCTTCTGTGTGACTGCAGCCCACTGATTCATCGACGTAGCCTTCATCTGGGAAGACTCATCATGAGACCAGATGAAATACGAACTCTCCCAACCCAAAAAATCCTCAGTTTTATAGAGGGTTTGGGCTTGAAGGAGATACTCCAACGGTGCTTTAATTCACAATAGATCTTTTAGGTCGAGGTAAAAAGGCCTACAAGGCGAAAGCCCGTATAACAACAATAATAATAATAATATCGTCAATAATGTACAACATTCTGACAAAAAAATAGGGGGTAAATTTTAAACTAATTCTGAGATTAAATTATGACCAAAACGTGCACTCTAGGGTCAAAAATTAATAAAAAAAAATATTCTTTTTATAGCTCTTAAATTACAAAAGTTATAAAGTTATATAAACAAACGAAAAAAAAACGGCAATTTCATAATTTAACCCCTATTTTATGTGTCTAAAAAATTTCTCACGAGAAATCAAATGATCGATGATTATGTGTTAAAATTAAGGTATCGACTTCAAAATATAAAATGTGATGTTGGTATTCGTACCTATTTTATTTTTGACTTTGTGTGTGTGTGTTTTAAGTCAATTTTTATTTTTTGTTAAATATTTCTTATTTTAATATTTTTGTGAATGTGATACCAGTTCACCGAAAACAATACATCTAATACGTGCCTATTAAATTAGAAAAACTAGCCACTAACTCCTAAAAGTCAAGGATTTTTCCACCATCAGCTCGGCTCATGACTACCAGACGTAAATAATATCTAACTAGCTTAAGAAAAAAAAGAAACACGTTGAATATGCCTATAAAATTTAAGGGTTTCTCTCGATTTTTTTGGGATCCCATTATCAGTATGTTTGAGTATACTATCCGATTAACCCATTGTCACCAAAGTCATCCTGACTGACAATGGGTTAATAGGATAGTATACTCAAACAAGCAAAGAGTTTTCCAAACCGGTTAATAATAAGTAACAATTTTATGAGCTAAGAAACATAAAAATAGAACATACAATCGAATTGAAAACCTCCCTTTTTGTGAAGTCGGCTAAAAATCATTCAACGTCCATCTAAAACTCACCTATGTTGCATACACATGTTTACTTTTCAATCTGCTCGACTAGGAAACTTATAAATTGCTCCAAGACAACATTGATTTAAACTTCTTCCAATTTCGTTTGCGTCAAGTTAATGGGCACCTGCTCGTGTAGAGTTTATTTTATGCCTCAGAAGTTTAAGTTTTTGATCAGATAAATACGGAAAGGTTCTCGATTATTATTATGTATTCCCCTGATTATTTGTTTTTGATATTCAGCTAGGTATATGTTTTTTATAACATTTTTAGGTCCAATAAGTACTTTCAGTAATTTCCGTATAGTATCAGAATTGGTATATTCTATGTTTGTCCATGAAATTTCATGGAAAACTGTTTTCTTGAGCGAAGCATATTATTTGGTTGCTTTTTAATTTATTATTCACTACAATATCAGTCGACTTTGAATATTAAATTTGTTTCGGATAATAGTTCGTAGGGTTTTTATTAAAAATAACGCTAAAGGTTCGGCGGTCTATCATTTGCTCCACTGAACCGAAAAAATTAAAGAGTCTCTTCTAATTTAATTAATTCAAACGCCGCCTACACATAACGACACCAAAAAGAAGCAATATAAAAGACTTAATAATATTTTTTAAGAAGAAACATTTTAGAACAAAAACATACGTAGTGTGAAATTTGTGATTTAAAACGAACCTCCAAATTTAGCTTTTCATATTTATTTATAACTTCAACTTTTTTTTATTGCAACTAAGTTGGCAAACAAATAAACTGCCCACCTGATGGTAAGTGGTAACAGTCACCTATAATACATGTGGCTCCTGTAAAATTCGCCGCAAAACTGCAACCCCCACAAGAACCACAGTGTACGTTGCCAACTTGTGACATCAGATGTTAAAGTCACGGTACCCTGTAATTTCACTGCCATATCTTACCCTTCAAACCGGAACACAGCAATTCAAGCACTGCTGCTTTGCAGCAGAAATAGGTAAGACGGAGGTACCCATGCAAACGACCCTGGTACATTCTCCCTCCGGTACATCGCTCGCGCTACGAATATAGGATCCAACGAGCTGTTATGAAATACTTTCCATATGTTTTTTATATAGTATAGATTTATCTAATATATAAAATTCTCGTGCCACAGTGTTTATTACCGAACTCCTCCGAAACGGCTTGACCGATCTTTATCAAATTTTTTGTGTATATTCGGTAGGTCTGAGAATAGGTCGTAAACTATTTTTTATTATGGCGAAACGTAGTTCGCCGACACAGCTAGTATAGTATACATTTATTTAATTAAGATCAGTTCGACCCTCTTGACTACCTGCAAAGGCGTGCATTCCGCATCGTCGGTGATCCCAATATCACCCCCACAATGGAGACGCTCTGGAGAAAAGGAGAGATTTTGGTTCTTTCTGCGTGCTCTATCGGCTCTTTAACGGAGAGTGCTCTGAGGAACAATTTGCAATGACGCCTTCTTCACATTTTTACCATCGCACCACCCGCCACCGCAGTGGAGATCATCAATTTCACCCGGAACAGTTCGGTTTCAGCGTTCATTTCTTCCACGTACGTGCAGACTCTGCAACGAACTCCCAGCTGCGGTGTTTTCTGAGCGCTACAACATGTCAAACGAGGTTTAAAAAGAGCACTTCCCTCCAGGTAGGCGGTAACTGAGCTATGCTTCTGGCATTGCAGATGTCCATGAGCGGTGGTTACCACTTACTATCAGGTAAGCCACTAAGTCGTCTGCCACCGAAAGCAATAAAAAAAAGATTGAATTAAATTATTTTTCAGAATAACCTCACCAAGCACATTATTATACCAGAGAGAGACTAAGTGCTAGACTTGTGTGCTTGGGTACTTCGATTTCACCGATTTCTGCCACCAAGCAGCAGTGCTTGCATCGCTGTATTCCGATTTAAAAGATAAGAATGGCAGTGAAGTTAGAGTCCGCGCCAAACTTCTAGTCTGCTCTGAACATAGCACGATTTCCGTTAAATTGTTGTAATATAGGTATAATTAATTAAATTAAATTATCTGTCTACATAAGTTATGGTGAAAGAAGAATGTCACATCACTAAATAAGTTTTAGCGCAATAAGAATAAACTTAGTATATTATAGGAGCGTGAGAAAGAGGCGTGAGACAACTTCAGAGCGGACTAAAAGTTTGGCGCGGTCTGTACTGGGTACTATGACTCGACATCTCATGTCACAACGTACTTTGGGCTTCTTGTAGGGGTTGTATATTTGCAAATCTCTCAGGATACACATACGCTCCACACTTAACCAAATAGCATCATCCAAAAAAGAGACGTTCGCTATGCATGTTAGTATCACAACAATGATTGCTTACTCTTTAAAAATACAAACAAAAATCTAAAAAACTTTCATTCATATCAACTTACCAAAAAATTAACTGATCTCAGATTCAAATAGAACACATTATTAATATAAAAAAATACAAGCATTAAAACGTTTCGAATAAGCGAAATGGAGTTTTACACCTTACGTACGTGCTCCAAAAGCCACTTTAGCGGAAAGCCAAAGTTTATTTTTATTACAATGGCTGCGATACGAAAGCATAATTTAGGACCTTTATCACGAGGTGGATCGCTGCCTAAGAAAATTCCCTCCTCAGCTTGTCGTATTGAAAATATCTTTATAATAATGTTCCCTATCTAGTCTACGCGTCCCTTGAGATAGCCTTGAGAGAAATGAACCGTAGATAAAGGATTTACATCCACTGATTTAGATAAATCAAAGAAAGTAAATTGATTAAATATATTTTCCAAAATCTACTAATTTGTATGTATGTTTGCTGTTCGGACTTTTTTATAGGTTATATACTAAAGGCGAATGTTGTAAAAGAATGTTTTATCTGTGGTTATCAATGAATTGTCTTCGATATCGTCTCATCTTTTGATAACACTATTAACTGCAAGGCGACATTATCGATAGTAAATCCTAATATAATAAGTATTCAAGTTTGTATGTATTGACGTACTTCAGTAGACACATGCGGTCTCATTACAATACGTAGTCTGAACTTCGTGTTAATCATAATAGATAGAGACAGCGTCAGGCTTAAACCAAGAGTAGGTTTAGACGATGTTCTAAGTCAGTGAGAGTCTTGCGATAAATGTTATCCAGTGGTAGGATACATTAAAATGGTAAGATAAAGATAGCATCGTATTTAAGACAAGTTATGAACTCCTTTAGAAGACTGTTCGAAAAGCTTTTTTGGTACCGCTATTAATGTTTTATTATAAGTTATATACAATAACACGTGTATTTTTTGTCACTTTAATGACCTAATCCTGAAATGTACAAAGCATTGCGGGAAGAAACTAGTATTGAAATAGCAGTAATTCTTATGCTGACAGCGTGAAGTTTTGGATTGGCAACGGGTTAACAAAATGATGTTATTGGCAAAATTATAAGTATTCTTAGTCTATCTAGTGCATCCACGAAAACACTAGACACTCGCCACTTTTCTCTCTAATCGATTATACGAGTATAATATAAGTGAACCTTCCTAAATCTTATATTTGAGTTAATTCTTATTTAAAGTAGGTGATCACCTGTACGTGAACCATACACACAATAGAATAATCCAGATATAATGAGCCACTCGGCATGCGATAGCTAATGATAAGCAACATTCGCCGTACTTAGGTCTAAGATGGGTAACCAAAACTGTAAAGCATCCTGAACTCTTTCGTGTTCCGGAAGGTACGTTAAATAAGTCCTACGCCTAATCTCTTTCCGGTCTAAACCATTTCATTGGATTATGCAAATAAAGGAACAGAAAGTGCACGTATTTATACAGACTCTTGTGCAATACAATATATTCCGTACTAGTCTCTGTTAACCCATTCAATGCTTAAAATTGGCTTCCGTGATCAAAAATCGGTCAGTAGGACGTTAGGCTTAAATATATTTTATTCTTGTCCGTAATTTTCGAAAAAAGTATGATTGGAACAAAATTCACCACATATTGAACATCTGTGAGAAATTCAATCATTATCATCATTACAGCCCATAACGTCCCCACCGAGGGGCTCGGGCCTACCCTAAATTAGGGTGTCAACTACGCTGGCCCAGTGCGGATTGGTCGACTTACACCTATGAATTTCTGTGCAGATGTATGCAGGTTGCTTCACGATGTTTTCATTCACCGTAACAGCGTCAGATAAATGTACATATAAAATTCGTAAAACTTAAAACACATTGGATGAAAACCAAGTAAGGGGATAATTGATTCAGATATTCGTGCATCTCGGCATGTATTAGATATACAAGATGCAGATGAATCTCAATATACTGAACGTATCTAGTGTTTAGTGTCAATCACGAAACTTTAATATCTGTATCATCGACATCAAATATTATGTTCGCTTTATCGCGCGGTTTAGATTGATAGATTACGATACGAATACTTGAAGCTACATACTCACTTTGATACTGTTGGCGATAAAACTTATCTGAAGCAGAACGGTATTTGGGTCTCGTGCCTATCGCCAACCTTTTTTTATAAGTACATGGATTACGAAAGTTAGGGTACGCATATGCGTACACATATTATAATTATATGGTTAATAATAATTTCAGTACACTACTGACGGGTTGTAAGTATATTTAATAAGTGCGAACTTTATCTTTGTAAATTTTATTACATAAAATGTATGGGTCTATTTCTGGTTGACGGAGACATACAATGAAACATCAATATTATTCTAACTCTACTGTATGTCTGTACAATAATGATTGGTCTGTTATTTTTCCTTACTTTTTTCTTATTAAAATTATACTAAAAATACTTGTTATCTTATAGCTATCGTATAAAGTATGTGTTAAAATAATAAACAATATTTATACGACTATTCTGAAAATGATAAGCTTATTTTTTTATGTGTAGATAGACACAAATAATTTGAAACAAAGCCATAGGCATTTCATTCAATATACAATGAATTTTATAACTAAATTTATTTAAGCCCGATATTTATCGTGGTATATCTTTAGATATATCGGCAATCACATAAGCTGCTGCAGTCCAAAGGGCAGTCCCTAAATCAAGCTCATGCTCGTTCTCAACATTCATTGTGTCCCCCTCAGTATGATGGAACCAAAAGTATTTACTGTTTTCATTATAAAGACTAGCTCCAGGAATGCCTGATTTTGTAAATACACCTATATCAGACCCAGGACCATCTTTTTCAACCAAAGTAGAAGCGTTAATAGATTTAAATAGTTTGAGAACTTCAGCGATTATACAGCAAGCTTCTTGGCTGCCACCAACTAATAACCCGAGAGGTGCAAAAGTACCTTCGTCAGATTCCATAATAAAGTTAATGTTATGGCTCTCATTTCTATGCTTTTTTTCATAAGCAACAGCTCCAATAAGTCCCAACTCTTCTGCAGTCCACAATATAGAGCGAATTGTTCGTCTTGGTTTTATGTTTAAGCGGTTAAGGATAACTGGTACTGCCCAACTTATAAAAATACCACCTCCGTCATCCATAGCTCCCTGCCCGACGTCCCAACTATCAATATGACCAGAAACAATTACCAACTTGTCTGGACTCTCAGTGCCTTTGCAATCAATCAAGGTATTTCTTGAAATTTTAGTATCAATATTTGAGATCAATTTAATATTTAAGACTATCTTATCACCGCGATCATACATACGCCTCAGTAAATCTGCATCTTCGAGGGTAATGGCTGCAGCCGGAATTTTGTAAGAGCTATTATCATAGCTTTGTGATCCTGTGTGCGGCGAGTTAATTGAAAAAGGTGTGATTGATCGCACGAGTGATGCAACAGCTCCTTTGGCTGCCGCTTTGAATGCACCTTGCGTTCTATATTTGACAGTTTCACTATACGATACGAATTTAGGATCATATATAACAATTTTCCCCTTAACATCTGCATCTGCACGACTGTCTAAATCATCAAAATTGCTAACTACAATAGCTTCGGCTGTTATGCCTTCTTTACTCGTACTAACACTACGTCCAAGTCCCAAAACTGCAATATTTTTAACTCTCGGCTCTAACATTGTAACCTCTTCATGTTCTCTCGTCCATTTGGGCACCTAGAACAAAGAAATGTATTTTAATTTTTAAACTTTAAACAGAATCTTTTACAGAATCTTTTTTAAATTAAAATTAATAATAAGCTACATTTTCAGTTTTCTCGTTTATTAAAAAAATCAGTTTGTAGAGTGAACGGAAAGAGAAGCAATGGATATTAAGAGCATTGCTCTTCTCAACTATCTTATTATTTATTTACTCATAAAACACGCCTCCGTGGTCTAGCGGTTGAGACCACCGGGTGTTGGTCAGGAAGTCCGGGGTTCAATTCCTCATGGGGGCAGAAATTTTTCTGCTCGGTTTGGTTGGTGGTAGGGCTTCTGAGCCCGCCTGGCTAGCTACCACCTCAGAGGTTGAGGAGTCCAGGCGAAGCTCGCTTCCACCTTCGTGCTTATTGTCACTTACCATCAGGTGAGATGAAAACCAAGAATTTCCCTGTCGTATGAAAAAAAAATTAAAAAAATTAAAGGTGTTAAATGCGCCATACTTAGGCATATGAAAAAGTTATTTAAGAATTACACATACTTATAAAGATTCTAAACAAGCCTAAATATATTAATAATAAATAAATGTAAAATTGGATGAATTAATTATCAGGCATGCTTAGCAGGGAGCACAATAAAAATTATATGCATATCTATAATTTTGATCATTATTTAATCATTCCTTTGAACTTAGAAGATAGAAAGGGAGAAAGGAAAGAGGGTTCACATCAAATCTGTAACGTTAGTTCACTGTTTAGTCGTAACGGTATTAACTTTTTGTCACCAAGACCACGCAAAATGGTGCAACTAAAAAATTTTCACTATCAATACTCCGATAGGTAATCGTATGAGTGTCCAGCTGAACAATTGTATGTGAGGAGAATAGATTATTCATTAAATTTATTGAAAAGAAATTAATTTAATTACATACCTCTAATTCTTCGGTAGTAATATCAGTGATTCCCTCATCGCGTGTTAATTGGATCATGTAATCGATTGACTTCTCCAACGTCTCAGAACCAGAGGGTCGTGCACCAAATTTGTCCACGAATTTTGCAAGTCTGTAAAAAATATATCACTATAAGACACAAAGACGTTAAAATAGTGCCTATGTAGTTTTTTTTTACATTTGAATTTCTGTCATAAAACACATTGGGACACGATAATTTAACATATATATATTAACGATAATTATAGATAATTTAACGATAATTTAACAAATAATAATTTAATATCAGCTTTTCATGGGATCCCATCATCAGATCCTGACTTTGTTGATTCTTTGACCTTGGGAGCACCCCAAAACTATACTCTATCAAATACAAAAAGAATTTTGAAAATCGGTCTAGAATTGGCGGAGTAATCGCGTAACATACACACAAAAAAACATACGCATCGAATTGAAAACCTTCTCCTTTTTTTCGGAGCAAAAAGAAGTCGGTTAAAAACTGAAATCATAACATTAATCTGAAACCTCGCATAAGGTATTTGTAAATTACGATTTACCGATATATTCAGTGGCACAAAATAATTTATAACAGCGTCATATACTATTGCAACTGCATTTCATTTCTTTGATCATCAATCATCATATTATATACGAATATTCATTGACTCGTTGTATGTAATTACAACAGTTTCAGTTCATAGTGTAGAATAAAACTTTCGCACACATAATAATTGTGCATAAAAATAATGAAATAGCCTAGGGAGTTTATTGTTTTTCAAAGTTTAGGGCAACTTGGCATGTTTTGTGGCAGACAGACACCGTATAGGTATCAAAATGCTTGCATTTTAACTTTCGTATTGTTTAACACATTAGTAATCGAACTATTTGGACGTTCGAACATGTGAACATCCAAGTTCGGGAAGGTGTTCATTTATGTAGATTATATAAAGTCAAACGAATTATGCTATGTTAAATAGGAAACGATTTAAAAGTGCCACAAATAAATGTATCTGCAGTCTTTTATTTCCATTCAAGATTCTTTACTTAGCCCTATATAAAAATTAAAAATGCAATGATGAACTAGGAATTGTTGATATATTAAGCAGACAGGTCCAGGATCAGTTAATTTCTCAGATGCTAAGTAGGACGTAACTTACTCATTGTATGTCTGATGTTTGAAGTCCCCTTCTAAAACATATTGCAATATTTTGTCTGTGGTACTTTTGTATGCAGCAATCTCTTCTACCAATTTGTCTCCCAATACCACTGTGCATACCTCTTCATCTTTTGGAACATATTTGCCACTAACTACACTTATGCCTAACAGCAAAATAAACAATAAAGTATTCATACTTTAATGCCTATTGAATATATGTTCCGTTGACATACGTACCTACTTTTATACTGATTGATTTCATCTTATCAGCAAAATACTCAGACTCAACCAATTGCTGTCAAAGCACGTCAATTTTTAGATGCTACTTGTATCTTTGTAAAATTAACAGCATTCTTCTATCAGCTAACCAAATTATATTAAACGATTTTTTTTATTAATAACAAATAATGTGCACTGTTTGGTTAAATGATTGTGCTGGTATAATAGTATTTATACATAAAATTGAATAATTAGGCATAGTTAAATTCAGTTAAATATTAGTTAATACTATAAATATCAGATATTTATTAGAATAAAATAAACAAGTTATATTAATATGTTCCTTCCAAATTAAGTTTATTAAGGTAGGTAAACATAACATAAAAATTTAAACAATCTTCATTAATACTAGAACGAATCAAAACTAAATAAAAACCTAAATGACCATACAAGAGTCGAATAAAGATGCCAGAGATTTTTACAACATATCTATATAAAACATTTCATATTTTATTCGTATATATGTTATTCATATTAGGACTAATTCTCCATAAATAACTAACTTTTATTCTGATTCAAATCAACAATAGGTTTGTGAGCTAATCAAATCAACCGAACCCATACTACAAAAGCTGCGCTTCAAGAGATTTTAATATTGTTAACAATACTCACTCTTCATATGTCTTCCCTTTATATGGACCGGATACCACATAATCTATTATATCTCGAACAATACTGTCGTAAGAAGCGATTTCCTTCACAAGATCGCCATTATCACACGACTTTAGTTCTGAGTAAGTTTTATCTGAAGCTATTGTGAAATTAAAATTTATTGTTAGTAGAAATAATATCGTACACAAAAACACCGTCATTGTTTGTTTTCACGTCTATGCTCTGCGGCTAGGAGATCACGTCTATGTAAAAAGTGACAGGGCGGTCAAGGGGTCAAAGCCACATTACATAACCAAGCCGGTATGACCGCGAATCAAATATTATTGTGATTGTGACACTACTTCGCTATTGTGTGATCGATATTAAGGCTAAGCATAGCCATCTCCCTCTATTTTTATGGATAAGGATACTTAACAGAAAAAAACTCAAAAAACAACAAAAGAAAGATCAGTGAAATGCGTATGCGTCGGGAATGAGATTTGAATTTAGAACATATATTATTCATAGAAAACGAACGTAAATTGTATGAATTACTGGTACGTGTTGGCTGCACGACGGCGGACCAAGCAGTAACTGAAAAAAAAACAAAAGCCCATGAATTAAGTCTCTGTTCTTGTCAGTACATATACTTTGTTGTATTTTGAAAAAATAATGAGTTCTACGTCGAGTTATGAAAGTGACAATGCATTAACTTCTGAAACAATAACTATTACTTATATTCACATGTCTTCTTTAAATAAATATATTCATTAATTACATAACATCACCGTCTCTTATTTATTTTCTCATAGAAGGGGGATGTAATGTAGAGTATAATATGACTCGAGAGCAAATTATATTTAACTCGGGCGATGCACTTTGAATCCCTCGCTGCGCTCAGGATTCTACATTAGAATCCTTCGCTTCGCTCGTGGTTCAAAGTAGCACACTCGCCGTAAAAATACTACTTTGCTCTCTTATCATACAATCTACTTTTTCATACCACTTGATGATAAGGATTTTTTTTGACAATTATTAGGGCAAAATGTAGTTCGCGGGTACAGCTAGTCTTTTAATAGGTATATAAAAATCTCGTGTCACAGTATTTACACGTATTTATAACCAAACTACTCCGAAGCGGCTTGACCAATTTTTATGATTTTTTTTATTTTTTATTATTATAGCGAAAAGTAAGTTCGGGGGCACAGCTAGTGAATCCCTATTTTCTTTGGTCATGCCATAACTTGAAAACTACTTCACCAATTTAATTTTTCTCTTTTTTCAGGTTTTATAATAATTTTTAGAAGGTTTATACGGAAAAAAATATGAAAAAAGCGCAGAAAATTAAACAATTTTAGAAAACTTGACGACTATCCTTCGCGCGTCTGACAATTCGCGCGAACGACGTCCGTCGGGACAGCTAGTCCTTAATAAATATACGTTGAATGATGAAGCTGGCATAGTGGTTAAGTGTGCGGAAATCACGGAAAAAGTGGTATATCGATAAAGAATCTAAGCACAAACCAAAAATATTGTGACCTAAAGTCGTACGGCGCACCTGCGCTCCTGCATAATTCTAGTCACTATTATTCCAAAAGCCTAGAACCTGCGCTCCTGCATAATTCTAGTCACTATTATTCCAAAAGCCTAGAACCTCTTTGAATCGCAATAAGTTTTGCTAGGTGTAGTGTGGTTACCTGATTTACTATTAAATCAGACAACCACACTATGCCATAAGCCCAAACGGCTGACACCAATATTTCGATTTGTTACACAAAACAAATTGTGTTGCCTTTGTTGTTCAAGTTACATAGAAAAATCTTTTATCTCGCGTGTTTTTGATTCATGAGCTGCTAGAGACATGATACATGACGCAGTCATTTCCAAGATAATGTGTCGCACAAAATGATATTCATACAACGTTTATGACTTCGCATAAACTTTGTTGCTTCAATATTTGTGAAAGTTCTTTTGTTGTCTGCCATTTAGCTAACACTTATTTCGATACAGGAAATTAACTCCATAATGCGAGGCTTGAATGATTTACAGCGTATCGAATGTATTATTATCAACTTATAGACAGACTACTTCTTATTTATTACTAAGAATAATATTAGTTTAAAATAAAATAAACAAAAAACATGTTTTACATTAAAGAACATTAAAATTTTTAGGCAAAAAAGCATTAAAGTAGAAAATAATTAGTTGGCTTCGCAACTCTTATTATTGAAAATACCGCATTTACACATTCGTGCAAATGGCGAGGCGAATGGCGAGACGAATAACGATCACGCTCGCTATTCGCCTCGCGCCTCGCTTCGCGATTCACTCACGCGCTTGCGTTGGGAACGGTTTTTAGGACGCGAATCCAAGGACACGAATGGCTAGCACGAACTTACTGTTTACACATTCGCATGCATTCAGTTGACAGCTAGCGCCCTACCCAACAGAACGTGTAAAGAATAAGTGGAGTGAAGTGCGAATTTTAGAATTCCTAGAACTTTTTCAAATAGAGGAACAAACATCGCGATCATAAAAATAGACAAAAGATAAACGATGCATGGAACCGTATATCAATTAGAATGGGATTAGGATATCTATATAATTGTATAAGCTCAATAGATGTAGCGCACATGCCGCCATTATTTTCACGTCCTCCATGTTCGTGTGCGCATATCAAAATAATTCACCCCGCGAATGTGTGAACAGTAGTTTGCGACGGCACTCGTAACCGAATGTTTTATCGAATGTTCGTCGAGAGCGAGGCGAATGGCGAACACGATTGTGTAAGTGCGGTATAAAACGTGGGGCGCATCAATTTCGGAAACAGACACCAGAGCCATCTTACCAAAGCATCTCACCACACTTTCCGATGTTCCGGGTATGCTGCAGCACGTGTAGATGAAATTGACCTGGGTCCCATGAATACATAGTTTTCTTACTTTGTTTTTTGTGTAATTAACAATAGGTTGAAATGGGATGCTGAATAAAGCTGAAGATGGAAGCAAACCAACTGAATTCCTTAACATCTGTTGGTGTAGGACTGACTACCTTGATTTGTCAAAACACAACAATGTTGTTAACATAAGGGTAAAATATGGCACTGAAATTACTGGCTACCGTGACTTTACATCTGATGTCACAAGTTGGCAACGTACACTGTGGTTCTTGTGGGGGTTGCAGTTTTACTGCGAATCTCACAGAAGATACATGTATTATAGGTGACTGTTACCACTTACCATCAGGTGGGCAGTTGTTTGCCAACTTAGTAGCAATAAAGAAAAACATAATACTATTATTATGACGACAAACTTAGGTACTATGGTGATAGCTAGTCAGGCGAACTGAAATAATCCTACAATCAACCAAACTAAACAATAAAATCTACACCCGTGCGGAATCGATCCCAGAGATTCCAGGGATCTATATAGATACCAAAACTTGATGTAACGAGTACCCAATCTCTATATAATATTTAAGCACGTATTTCCAAAGTGTACATCGTCATTACATGAAGTGATCCAAAGCAATTTAGTATTTATGACTAAAACTGCACTTTCCGCTTCTAGTCACACAATGGATCATAGTTAGCGCTGATTGTGACATTCAATAGTACGTAGGTACTTACTCTGTCGCGAATAGTGCACATCCGGCTGTCGCTGGCCTATTTAATGAACCTTGATTTGTAGATACGCGTATGATCTGTTCCAATTTTGTAAATTATACAACTTTATCGCAACAAAAATGTAAATCCAATGAAAATTTTTTTACAAAAAATAGAACCGACTTCAAAAACACTGAAAACTTAAAAATAATCTTCTTCTATATTGAAGTCGGCGCCAAACGATGATCTCCTAGAAAGTGTTAAAATTTGTCACCGACTTCAATATAGAAGAAGATTATTTTTAAGTTTTCAGTGTTTTTGAAGTCGGTTCTATTTTTTGTAAAAAAAAATTATTTTTAACTTTTTAGTGAATGAAATCTTTTAAGTGAAAGAAACCCTAATTTAATACCAGCTCTGGTATTAAATTGCACCCTTGCAGTATACTCTATCAAATACTTTTGTATTTGTAGAATTTTGGAAATCGGTTTAAAAATGACGGAGTTTTGAGGTAACAAACATAAAAAAAATACAACCGAATTGATAACCTCCTCCTTTTTTGAAGTCGGTTAAAAAACACTATATCGCCGTCACAGCAACATGACGTGCTAATGAATAGTCAAATTTTATACAAACTGATTTCAGGTTTTTTTTCAAGACACAAAGGGGTAAAATACAGTTCCTAAGTACCCGAGAGACGACTCTCACCTCATTTGACGTATTTATAAATATTAATTTGTTTCAAACCAAGTTTTAAACGTTCGGTAGTGTGTTTGTGCTACGTTACAGCAACGTTCGAAAAAGCGAAGTTTTGACCCGATGTTCATCGAACATTGTTGCGTACGGTGTTCGTTCTTCACTACGATGCTCCCTTAGTGTTGTGTAGCGACTAGAATTAATTTTCGACATCCCTCTCCCAAATCACCACTACGCCTACTCATCTACTTTAAGCATCACATCTCTATAATAAAATAGCGAAAGATTTCTGCTCTCTCGTATAATGCACAGTACTTAATAATTCAATCACGCACTCCAGCCAGCACTGACAAAATTTCCCAACACGTGACTAGATGCCGAGCTCGATTGGCCGCTGTTTGCTTAAGACGCGTGCGATATTCGCCTGGTGTGCTTTGCAATTAGAATAACTTTGATTAACTAACCAGTTATCCTCAGAATACAATAGCTTAACCTGACCGCGTTATAGATCAAGAACACCGCATAATTACAACTTTGCTAGACGGAAACTTTCAAACAAACAACAGAGTTCTCACGACACGTCCATCAATGTGTTAATCCCTCACAGTTGACTTTTGCTCTATATGAGGAAATAGGTATACATTTAAACACATAAATACATTTTTATTAAAGGGACGTTGTCATGTCTTAGCTATGAGTATTCAAACTCAGCGAACTGTCAAAATAGGTCAAGTTTTCTGGGTTTTTTTTAATTTACGGCGAATCTTAATTCTTAATATTCCGTTAGAGTGAGTACACTACCGATTCACTGACAAATATTAAAGAATCATAAAATAAACAGATGTGCTGGAGGGGGCTAAACTCATCGAGAGCGGTCTCTGTTTCAATGTTGTTATAAATAACCTTGTTATAAGCGATAATGGTAAGGCCCCAGCTTTTAATTTGCGTGACTGCCACGGGATTTTGGGCGTCCCGCTCATTATTTTGGCGGGACGCATTCCGAGGGTCGAAAAGCGGGACATCTGGCAACGCGCGAACTGCACGCGGAACCTGCGCCTATACACTGCCACCTTACATTTTTTTATCTCTAAACCAGTCCTCAGTGCGTTCTCTCCCCTAAATGCTTACAGTTAAGGCGCATAACACATTGCACCGGACACCGCTGCGGTGTACGGAGAGACGAAAACCGCATGCGGCTGCGGCGGCACGGAACCGTGCCACCGTACGGTTTGCTCCGTATCATCGTCCGGAGCTGCGGTGCACGACGACGCCCCGCATCACCGCATTATCTATGTTGAGATCTATTACGCGTATGCACGTCCTTTCTACGCAAAAATCCGTACGATACTGCGGCACAGTGTGGCATACCCCGCGGACCGCACCGCATCACCGTCCGGGAGTGCGGTGCCGTCGCGCGCGCCGCACAACCGCACGGTGATGCGGTGCGAGTGTGTTATACCCTGCGGTTTTTGTATACAAATTAAGATTCTCCAGTCAAACTTAAAAACCGCAGCACCGCACACCGGAGCGGAGTCCGGTGCAATGTGTTATGCGCCTAAGGCTCCGATGCGAGCTCCCCTCCGTATTCGATGCTCTTCTTAAACAACCCGCTACGCCGTTTCTACCACTGGTACGTGAACTCCCGCGGTCATGTGTAACATCTTACATATCCTATATTACTTGACCTATATGTACTCTAAAATACAAAAGTGTAATCGACGGCGCAACTAGTAACAAATAATTTCACTTTGTGCACGCCTTCGTTGCCATCTTTATTTTTATAAAATTATATATTTCATCATATTATCTGCCTTCACTCCCGAGCTAAACATGTTGCCTATTCTGTGTATCTACGTAAAATCAAAAAGTCGCCCCAGGTGAGACACCCGTCTGATCTTACACAACAAATTGAGCTGCGCGGATATCCTTTGAGACTTCAGACGTAATCATGTAGGCGGACTGCTTTCAAGCGACTCGCAAACTTTTAAATCACGCCATGCTTAGTCGAAATTGTATCGCTTCTGTGATAGAAAAATTGTTATGAATGCACAGACAAAGAAAAATGTGTTAGTGCATAAAATTTCTCTTATAATAGTAATATTCTGTATATTTAAACATATTTTTAATACGTCTAGTATTTTGTAACGTCATCGTCAGAGTGGAATATAAAATATGCCAAATTGATCGACATACATGATGAATATAATTTTGTTATTCGTAATCAAATCGACCAATTTAATAACGATTTCTTTAATGATTAATCGACGAGTTATAAAATCACCACCCAGAACCAGGTGTTCTCAATTACTATGTAGGCGGTTAAAATTATAATCTCAGTCCAAAGAAAAAAACTGGGTAAGCTCGTTGACTCGACCGCACGTTAACTCTTTAAAAACTTTTAAAAAACCCTTCTCAAAAAAACTCATGTCATACAAAATATTTCAAGGATTCTTAAACTCACTGAACCAGTAACACACAGTGGTTTTCGATGGTGCTTCATCCACAAAAAGTCGAAGTCAGTTGATCGATGCAATGTTTTTAAGTTAATCCACTCAAAAAATTGTAATAAATCAATCATAACGCGAAAATTTTCACGAGTTAAATCCATGGTGATGATCGGCACGCAATTTCTAAAATGGCGCTAAAAGACAATCAATGGTGTTGTGAAACAAACTGAATTCTAAAGCCAATGAGTTCCATTTTCAAATGTAAGAAGCGCTTTACTTTACTTTTTGAATATAATTTTATGTACGTGGCCAGTTTTTAATGATAAGCATTTGGCCTCCATCTCACCTGATGGAAAGTGAAGATGAGGCCGAAGATGGCACACGCTTACCCAGTAGGTACCATTCACTCTCATCTTGAAAAGCTCCAAGTTATATTGCATAGGGAACAAAAACGGGGGCAAAGAGTTCCACTCCCTTGCCGTTCGCCATATAAATGAAGAAGCACATCACTTCGTGCGTTTAATTGGAATATAAATGACAAAAGGGTGGAACTCCAGCCGCCGTCTGGTTCCCCTGAGATGAAAGGGAGAAGCCGGAATTAATTCGTGTAATTCCAACGCACACTCTCCGTGATATATCCTGTAAAATACCGACAAACATGCCACCTTACGACGATGCTCGAGGCTCTGCAGCTTGGCCCCTGTTGATTTGGTGTCACCAATGAGGGTCTTGGCACGTTTATCAATAGAACCAAGGGCCGCTAATTGATATTTGGCAAACCCATCCCACAAGTGGCCGCAGTACTCCATACATGATCGAACTTGAGTTTGATATAGTTGAAGCAACTGTTCCGGTGTGTTCAGTTCCCGATACATAAATAAGTAGCTATTTTTATTTCGCGTACATTCTATGGGAGTGGATGATTTATCTTTACTTACATTGTGGGTCTTGGCCTCTCTACAAGTCGCTTCCACCTGTCGCAGTCCTTCGCTCGACTCTTCAACCAAGCTGTATATTCTGTAAGTATGATCGGCTGTCCATGTTCCTCTGCTTGGTTGTTCGTGATTGGGAAATGTGTTTATTCGATTTCGCAACTCATGTTTTTATTACCAAGTTGGGTGCTTAACCCCACATTGAACCCTCCTCTTTTATCCGGGCTTAGGACCGGCTACGCAAGACAGACAGAGTTAAGAAGATTACCTAATTTTAGGAACTTGTTCAGAACCGATATATACGAGTAAAAATATGGCATCATAAAAAATTCGAAATTGTAAAATTAATTTTCCAATTCCTCGTACATTTTTTCTTCACAGACCCAAATACTTGTATGGGGCCTTCCTGGGCCTTCAAAATTAATTTTATAATTTTGAATTTTTGATGACGTCATAACTTCTGAATGTCATGCTTCTAAAAGGGTTCACAGCGTTTTTGTCACACTGTATATAGAACCGGCCTTTCTTTTTAACCGACTTCAAAAAAGGAGGACGTTCTCAATTCGATGCGTATGTTTTTTTTTTTGTGTGTATGTTACGCGATTACGCCGCCAATTGTGGACCGATTTTCAAAATTCTTTTTGTATTCGATAGAGTATACTCCTGGGGTGGTCCCAAGGTCACTAAAGTCAGGATCTCATGAAATCGAGGGAAACCCTAATTTAATATCAGCTCATTTTAAATTAACTAAAAAGATTTAATTCACTAAAAATATAAAATATTTTACAAAAGAAAAACCGACTTCAAAAACACTGAAAATTCAAAAATAATATTAGAATAGGTACAGACAACATCACACTGCTTTATTGAAGTCAGTGCCAAACGATGATCTCCTAGAAAGTCTTAAAATTTGGCACCGACTTCAATAAAGAAGTGTGATGTTGTCTGTACATATTCTTTATTTTTAACTTTTCAGTATTTTTGAAGTTGGTTTTTATTTTTTGTATAATACTTTTTGGTAGTAGATTTTATTGACATATTACATTTTTACTTAATATATTTGTCAAAGATTCAATATGTAGATCCCGTTGTAAACGCGAATCTTAAACGTAAGCCTAGCAATTAGTAATTTAATCGAAATCTAAATGACATATTGACAACAACTACAGTTCGATTCTGTAGGGCTACGCTCCACGTCCGCCATCGAAATTTTGAGTGTCAAATTCGTCGTTCATTTCTGCGTGTTGTCATTAATATCACCAAAGCGTACGCGCTCATGGTGCAGTGTACAGCTAACAAAACTTCGATTGGGTACTTCGAGTATAGCTCTTCTGCCACCTTAGGGTCGCGTATATCCGTCGCCGTGTCGCAATTAATTGTGTTTACAAAATACGAGTGCGTTTGCGTTACCCGACGAGAGTTCTGTCCACATCGCGCCTTGCACGTGCCACCACACTTCATTACTACTCCGAATCACAATCACGCCGCTGGGTATTTGTACAAACAAGTACACGTTATTAATGAGATGATTAAATGATGAAAACAGTGTAATAAGGCAACGTAAAATGTGAAGCCTACATATTGACTAAAATTAAACTCGACTTTTTGTGTGTTACAACATAATAATGTTCCGACCGAATTGACTTCCGACTATAATGGTACTTCACTAGTACTTACTCTGTTATTTGACATCTGTCAATTGGGACTTCGTAATTGGAATCGACTATAGAAGGACAAAATAGCTGCTATATTATAGTTTTCTTAGAAAATGCTTTTCCTAAGACGCCATATCTAATCTAATATATTGTTACGTTTGTGGGTGTTATATAGAAAATTGGAAACACCGACGATTTAGAGATAGGATTTATTTAAGCACTAATTCGACCACTTTACTAAACACTGAAAACTACTTTACAATCACTGAACACTTCACAGTAACACTTTAATAAGCACTGAACTCTACCACAGTTTAACATACATTGTTAAACTGTGACTCTACTGACACAGAACACTTCATTAAAACACGCTTCCAAGACGCAGATGATCGCTTCAATTCGCTTTGTATCGGTTGATCCGCTCGGTTTGTCGTCTTGAAAAGAACTAACGCTAAGAACTAAGAACTAAAGTCCACGCTTTTTTTTTCGGCAAACGCAGTTTACCAACCACTATGCGGAGTGGAGGTGGGGAATCCTCATGGATACCCGTACGGCCGGCCGTAGGGGTTATGTCGGACTCTTACCGACTAAACTCCACCTTATGCCTTCGACCAAACGGTCACCAAGGCTTCATAGGATAGCGACCGCCCCTCAGGAAAGGGGCGGTGCAGACCTGCCCTAGGCTAACTAGGGCATATGCGCTTGAAGTGATCGGGAACCTTAGGGCCGATCGAAAATGACAGTGGTAGTAATTTCGAGCCATTATAAAAATACTTACTTACTTTGGACACTTTTGGAGCGCGGACGCGAAGTACATTTCTTTATAGATCAATGGTCGTAGGCTATTTTTATACCCCTAGGTGAAAAGGGTGACTATCCCCAGAAGTTTATTGGACATATTTTTTTGATTTGGCATAAAAAAATACTTATAGCCCTAAATGTTCACTCTTCTACCACCAACACCATTTTATAATAGCGATGTTAGTATCTTTACTCTTGTAATAGGGGTGCGGACTGAGTAATAAAAAATTGCCCGACACGCACTTGGCTGGGTTTTAACCGACTTCGAAAAAGTAGGAGCTTCTTTGTTTGACGGTATCTATTTTTTATTTTATTTTATGTATGTTCACCGATTTCTCCGCGATTTATGGGCCCATTTTCAACATTCTTTTTGTAATCGAACGAGTGCATTCCCAAGATTGCGGCATTGACATAAATGGTGTAACGTTGTTTAAGTACAACGTTACACCATTGTCACCATGTCATGATCTGATGATGGAATCCCAGGCAAATCGAGGGAAACCATTAAATTTCATAGGCACGTCCAACGTGTTTCATGTTTTTTCTTAATGTTTACTGTATGTATGTATTTTACTGTATGGCATTCTATTATTATGACGGAGAGGTCGCTGTCAGAGCTTCTCTTAAGCCCAGCAATTGGCATATTGTAGCTGATATTGACAACCGAATTCGATAACGAAAAAGATTACAGCAAACATGACCAATACGACGTCAGACACAGAAAGTTCAGCGGCTATCACTCTCAAACTTGAATGAGGATTTTCAGTCACTGTTTCCTTCACTTAAGTTAACTTTAGTTACAAACGTTGATGGCCTACCAAAGCGAGACAAATCTTCCATCGCACCTCGACCGCTTTTCAGCGCTTTATACCACTCTTAGGCACGTGTTTTTGATAAAGTCGGTTCACCGCAAGCTTTCTGTAACATTTTCAGTATCTCCGAGCACGAAATTCCATTGGTGATGCAACATTTAAGACAAACTCTTTGTTCGATGTTTTTGTCCATTGTGAAATTACCAATACACACTAAATAAATGATCTAACTAAAAACCATGCATTTATCAATCAAAACAGTTTGTTTGCTGTAATCAGTTTGATTTATAAGTCTGTACTAAAAACCATGAAGCAATCAAAAACAGCACTGTATTTAATCTAAATAACAGATGCAACGCAAGGTCCGCGCCAAAATTTCCAAAATGGAAAACACTTAAAAATACTTATAAGGGAAAACAGTTGTGCCAATCTAACAACAACAAAAGATTTAATTTGGAACCATAAACAAATCAGTCATTTCCGATCTATCAAATTTTATATACCTACTGAAATGAAAGCTACAAAAGATTATCATTAAGTATATAATATTTTTCAGTTCCAACTTTATGTAGGTACATACAAGTTCTTACACATCGTATCAAAATTGATAACCTATATTTGAAGTCAGTTAAAAAACTACACAATTACAAACAAAACAGTTTGAATTATTATTTTTATATATAAAATAAATATTTTGTGTGTCACACCCAGAAAAGGTCATCTTGTAGGTATATGGATAGTTTTAGGGTAGCAAAACAAACTCGATTCCGAATGAGATTACCCTTACTAATCCTTATCCGTTTGAGGGAAAGTAGGGCAGTGGGGAAACCTTTAAAAGTTTTAGAACAACGGAATTCATGAATGTGCCTTCAAATCCCGCAATTATCTATTATTTATAGTAGGTACATTTAACCTTTAACTGGTGACAAGCGGTCTCACAGGCCGAGCGGCGACACCAAAAACGTGTTTTACCCCCTTCCCCGCTCTTCACGCGTGTGTGCGCCTGAGTAGCTTCGAGTTTAGTTCCGTCTATGCTGTAGACAGGGGTAGTTGCGTCGGACAGTCATAAATCGCTAAGTAAAATTTATTTAAAATTTGGTAGCGGTCTGTCAGACCTCATGTCACCACTTATGTGATTTTTTGTTAAAACGTTAATGTTGTGTTTTTTTGGTATTTTTGGTGGTGATGGTGCCAATACCATTGATCGTGGACAGTCCATAAAAATATTGGCCAGAAGCGCAGTTTTACAACACATGCAGCGAAGAGTTAACAATTGTCGTATTCCACGAGAAATAAAATTGAATCTGGTGCTTATTTTAGGTTCTGATTTGCCACCTTAGCCACAAATTTCCGAAAACATGCCAAAAACAAGGAAAACATGTGCCAGTTGTCCTCCTAAATTGAATCGGAAGTCTAATTACCAAGTCTAATTACCTCTTGCAAAAAACATGTTGTGTCCGAGCAACAACAATTGTGTCCGAGCTGCCAATAAAGAAACCAAAGTTTGACCATTGTCAGTTTTGTAAAATGGCTGTTGTTATTAAAGTTTTAATTTTTTTGAGTTGATTTATGTAACAGCTTATGAAAAAAGATTATTTTTCTTGATTTCTTTTGATTTTTATATATATATATATATATATATATATATGCATATATATATATATATATATATTTGTAATTGTTGATCTCACATGAATATTGTCGTGTATAAGACAGTATAGATTTATGATTACATGTTCCTAATTAAAATATATTTAGAGGACATAATTTGGTTTTATTTTGTCCTTTCATAAGTGTTTTAATTATAATCGAGCAGTTTGATTAGCTACGTTACATAAATTGCGCGCTAGGGACCAGATAGTGGAGCGGCCTGTCAGACCGCAGGTCACCAGTTATGTTACATAAAAAGCATGTCACCAGTCAAAGGTTAAAATGGTTTTTTTATACAAGTTGACAAACAAACACACTGCCCACCTGATGGTAAGTGGTAACAGTTACTTATAGAACATGTGGCTCTTGTCAGATTCGCAGCAAATCTGCAACCTCCGCAAGAACCACAGTGTACGTTGCCAACTTGTGATATAAGATGTAAAGTCACGATACCCAGTTATTTCACTGCCATATTCTGGACCCTGCCATATACCTTTCAAACCGGAACACAGCAATGCAAGCACTGCTGCTTTGCGGCAGAACTAGGTAAGACGGAGTTTCCCAAACAGGCAACCCTGGTATAGAATCTCCCTCTTGCAGGCGTAGCACGGACCGTGGACAAAACGGGACAAGGGACAAATAACATGTTGTCGCGAAGCGGAAGGCTTCGTACAAAAAAAAAGGGTGGAAGAAGCTAGAAAGAAAACAAGGTATTAAAATAAACACGGTATATTTACAAAGAACACAACAGAGATCAAGGGAGGATATAGATTAAGAGGGCACGGCAGATCTTACTTAACTAACTTAACCTTAATAACAATAACTATGTACAAAATAGAAAGGTCTAGCCTGGCCAGGGTAGGACGCGGAGGCGGATAGATGGCCGGAGTAGGAACAGGCTCAGCAACCCAGCAGTCAGGTAGGCAGCACAGGAGCGTCCCAAAGACGCTCTGCAGGCAGACGACTCAGGAACACCCGGTGGCAGCGGTGTGTAGGTAGGAGGGCCAGAGCACCTCCAACGGCGCTCCTCAGGATAGGCGGCAGCAGGGACCCGTAGAAGGCGCGACGGAGTGGTCAGGTAGGCAACAGGCACACGTAGCAGGCGCGGTGGAGACGCGTGAAGGAACCGCCACGAAGTGATATAATCACGGAGGCCTGGCGGTGGTGGTTAGGTTCCAAGCCGGTGTAAGGAGCTTAGCTACTCCTTAGCCGTTTGCGTTCAATACCAGAGCTGGTAGTAGACTTAAATGTAGTTAGTGTAGAGTATGATAGTTTTGTCTTTTTATTTACATTTATGAAGTGAACATTTTATTATATTGTAAGTCTCGCGACTTTCCGTCAGCGCGAAGCAACCTGACAATGTTTCTTCTCGCTCTGTCCTATAAAAATGAAGCGAGATGGGACGAGGGTTAATCACTTTCTCTTCTATAGTCTACGCGCTGTGCTAGGCTTGAGCTGCTAGTTACAATATTGTAACCAGCAGGAAGCTGTATTAATTCGGCTGGTTACAATATTGTAATAATGAGACCTCATTTTTCTATCATATATCATGGATGGCAAACATGTAAACTTCACCTATGAGGTTGTCGTCAATCGCACTGACAGTCATCAGCACCAAAGAGTAAATAGACACGGAGGGCCGGCTCTAGCTAACCTTAAAATCGATAAGTAAGTTCGACCCTCGTCGACCTACGACCTACGATTCGAAGCAGCGCGAGTTGACAACTTGTCATGCGGTATGTGTCGACTGTGTGCTGTCGAAGTGAATTAGAGGACTGTGCCAAAAGTCTTTTATAAAGCACTAATACATTTTAGTTACACAATCAAGGAGCTGTAAGTACGCAGTAAGAACTATTTTCGTAATGCAAGTGTATCTACCACTACATATGTATTGATGATAAATAAATATAGTGTATTTTTATGTAAAAACTTCATAAATTGAAATATTTGAGTTTTATTGTAATAAGTTCATTCGTACTTAGGTATAATATCAAAAATCAAAATCAAAAGTACTTTATTTCATAGGCATGGGGGCACTTAAAATCGTAAATTTTACAAAATTAATGAAACATGAAAAATATTCTACTAAAATCAAGATAACCCGTGCGCTAGTGGCAAGTACATCCGCGTAGTTGATGCCGCGCATGTAATCGCCACAAGCGACCGGATTCCGAATGTAGGGGCTAACATGAGAAGAATCGGGCATGAAACCCATGCGCCAAAACTCTTTTAAAATCGCCAAATGTCTTACAAATTGTGAATATTACAAAACTATTCAGAGAACGAGCAATTCGTTTCTTTTACCGCCACGCTGCCTTATCATTCAAAAAATCTTTAACACTGTAATAAGCCTTTTTGCATAACTGAGCTTTAATAAAAATTTTTAATTTATTTACTGGCAAGTCATGCATGTTACGTTCTACATTCGTATACAGTGACCTGCAAAGGAGTTGCTTATTTTATGGAGCCTATACGTGGGCATTACTAGCTTGTCTTTATTTCTTAAATTTAAATTATGATAGTCACTATTTTTACTGAATTTAATATTTTTATTCTTGTGTGCATACAGTAAGTATATTGTGAATACAGTCGTAATAAATATATTGTGAATACAGTCATAATATTAATTTCTTTGAATTTTTCTCTTAAAGACTCTCGGGAGCTCATCCCATAGATCGCCCGAACAGCCCTCTTCTGCAGTACAAAAATGCAGCCAATATCGGCGGCATTTCCCCACAGTAGTATCCCGTATAACATAATACTGTGGAAGTAGCCTAAAGTAGACTAACCGCGTAGTTTTCACATCTGTTATTTGACGAATTATTTTTACGGCGTATGCTGCAGAACTAAGTCTGCTCGATAGGCATTCAATATGAGGACCCCATTGTAACTTAGAATCTAAAGTTATACCCAGAAATACAGTTTGATTGGCCAGCTCTATTTCCTCATCCCTAACCTTGACTTTGGCTTTAACTAATCGAACATTTGGCATAGTGAATCTAATGCATTTTGTTTTACTTTCATTTAACAACAAATTATTGGCGCCGAACCAGTGAACGACCTTGGAGAGTGCAATGTTTACTTCGTCAATATTAATTTGTCCACGTTTAACTTTAAATATTAAAGACGTGTCATTTGCAAATAAGACTATCTCATGGTCATGTCTTACAAGGTGAGGGAAGTCATTAATATATACCAGAAATAGAAATGGACCTAATATTGAGGCCTGAGACCCCCATTTTTACAAATGATCCAGGTGACGGCTCTCCATTGATGACCACCTTTTGAATCCTGTCACTTAGGTAAGAAGTGAGAAAATCGAGAGCGGTACCACGAATACCGTAATAGTGTAATTTCCTGATTAACGTCTGATGTTGGATATAGTGTCAAGGCCTTCGATAAGTCACAATTATCATGTATCATGTACTTTCTACAGTTTACGTGCATCTTAATCTTTTTGATGATTTCTCAATCATAAGTAAACAGATCTATTTCCTTTGTTCTATTACTTAGTAAGAATAATACATATTACTTTAAAAAAGAGGAAGTAAAAAATATTTCACTGTTTAATATTAAAAATGTAAGATCAATGTAGCTAAATCTGATAAAATGGTTGGAAATAAACAACCTTAATATTAACATTAATAAGACAAAATTACTACAATTTATAACTCGTAACTCTATAATAATATGTGAGTATTTGGAGATAAGCCATGATAGCAATAAAATTGACGAAGTGACAGAAGCAAAATTTTTAAGGTATTAACATTGACTATAGTTTTAATTGGAAAACGCACATAAATTTAATGTTAGACAAGTTGGATCTCAAAACTCAAAAAAACTCAAAAATCTTTATTCAACATAGACCTTTACAGGCACTTATTGACGTCAACAAATTACAAAACTCTATTTAATCAATAAATTAATTTAAAAAATGCAACAAGTCAAGATAAGCTATGTATTATTTAAACCTTGTATGTACATACATCTCAATTCTCAACCATAATTAAGATATATGCAAATACAAGTAAAATGAAAAAAAAAAAAGTTGACTCTACACCTGTTCGGAAATTGGGAGAGCCTTCTCGAGAAGAACAGGCAAGAAACTCGGAAGGTCTATTTTTTTGTCTCCTCTTTTAAATTGCCAACATTACAATAATATATTATTTCACAAACATAACTTTGGTTTTATTAAAATATATATAGAAATGCCTGTCGGAGTGATTGGAACAGTTACTCAAATACATACATCCAACAATCACAAAGTGTACTTAATGAACGTCAAATTGATACATTTTTTGTCAATCCCAAGCAGTTTTATCTGTCAGATAGTCAGACACTTTATAATATGCTTTTTTCATAAGTACTTTCCTGACTGCAGTCTTAAATTTATTTAAGCTAAGTTCTTTAATATTGGTTGGGAGTTTGTTGTAGAAACGTACACAAAAGCATCTAAAAGAGTTATTAATTTTTTTAAGTCTAGTATTAGGTAATGCTAACATATTCTTTTGTCTAGTATTTACTGAATGAATATCACTGTTTTTACAAAACAAATGTATATTTTTATGGACATATAATATATTCTCGTAAATATATTGCGACGCAACAGTCATAATACCAATTTCTTTAAATTTTTCTCTCAAAGAGTCTCTCATTTTAAGATTATAAATTGCTCGAATAGCCCTCTTCTGCAGCACAAAAATAGTCTGAATGTCGGCAGCATTTCCCCACAGCAACAAGCCATACGACATTACACTATGAAAATAAGCAAAGTATACAAGTCTTGCTGTATCAACATCGGTCAGCTGACGTATTTTCCATACAGCGTAGGCTGCAGAACTAAGTCTCTTCGACAATTTATCAATATGTGGGCCCCACTGAAGCTTAGAATCTAAAGTAATACCAAGAAATACAACGGTGTCCACAAGGCCCACATTTTTATCCTTTATGTTTACAGTGGTCTGAACCTCTCTAACATTAGGTAAGAAAAATTTTATACATTTAGTTTTCCCTTCATTGAGGGACAAATTATTCATATTAAACCAGTGAACTATTCTTGAGATAGAATTATTTACATCGTCATTAATTTGCAATCCTCTTTTAATTTTAAATAAAAGTGAAGTATCGTCTGCAAATAATACTATCTCATGCCTGTCTTGAACATAATTAGGCAAGTCGTTAATATATATTAAAAATAGAAAAGGACCAAGAATCGAACCCTGCGGAACTCCCATTTTAACCGAGGAGCCCTGAGATCTCTTCCCATTGACATCTACTTTCTGAATCCTCTCAGTCAGATAGGAGATGAGTAGATCCAGAACAGTATCGTGAAATCCATAGTAGTGTAATTTCCTGATCAAAGTTTCATGATGGACGCAATCAAACGCCTTGGACAAGTCACAAAAAACGCCCAGCGCATCATGTGAGTCCTCCCAGGCCTCATATATATGTTGTACTAACTCAACACCAGCATCGGTTGTTGAGCGACCCTTCCTGAAACCAAATTGTTTACAGTGTAGAAGATTATTCCTGTTAAAATAGCTTTGCATTTGCTCCAACATTATTTTTTCAAAAATTTTACTAAAAGTAGGTAGCACAGAAATAGGTCTAAAATTACTGGGGTCTGATGTGCTACCAGATTTATGTAATGGTATAATTTTACTCAGTTTCATTAAATCAGGAAATACACCACAGTCAATGCAATCATTAAAAATACTAGCCAGTATTGGAGCTATTGTCTTAATTACAGATTTGGAGATATCAACAGAGTTGCCCCACAGATCCACGGTTTTCTTTTTATTCAGAGTTTTAAATGACTTTATTAAGTCGTTTGCACTAATATGATCAAATTTAAATGTATCACTACAAGTTTTTACATGATCTTTTAAAATAGATTCAGCAACGGTATGGGATGAATCCAACGATTTTGTGATCGTTTCGTTTACGTACGTATTGTATAAAGTGAAACATACTGCATCTAAAGGAGCAGCACTTATGGCCTACCACGGCTATATCTCATCGGTTTTTAGATATGGTACTATGTTGTGGGGAAACTCAGTTGATGTGCACCGGGCTTTTAAATTACAAAAAAGTGACCTTAAGACCGTAAATATTTTGCCCTTGCCTTGCCTCTACATTTACGAACTCTGTGACTTTCAAAAAAAACATAGCGTCTTGTTTATAAAAAATAATGACTTAAATTATAGAGGAAGATATGGCGATAAATTGTACGTTCCTAGCCAGAAAATTGTGCATTCTATAAACTCTTTTTGTATGGCAATACGCGTGTTCAATAAATTGCCAAGTCGTATTCGGGAGCTTCCTATAAATAAGTTTAAAGTTAAATTGTTTCAGGTACTGTTAGATAAGACTTACTATTGTGTCAATGAATTTTTGAACGATGAAATAATAAGACATTTGTTAATGTGTGCAAAATGATTAATACCTATTCTTTTATTATTTTATTTATAGTAAATTTTATTGTGATGTAATTTTTTACATAATTTTTTGTGTATATAAAATGACATTAATAAATATAGTATGTGTATAACATTAACCACCCATGATATATAATATCACATACAATACCTACATACTTTGCAGATATCTTTTAGATCCAAGGCATGTCCATTACGCTGGCGGTCAGCTCTGCGTGTCGCGGCGGTCGATGTGCGTGCCTACACATTCGGAGCAGGAATTAGCGTCTGCTAGCGTTATTGCGACAGAGCTTTCATTGCGCTATCGCACATTGCTATTCATATATACAGGATATAAACTAGGTAATAGGATCTTATTTCAAAAACATTACTAAACACATCGTACCATCAGTTCAAGAAAGGCTTCGGTGTTCATACGTTGAATTTTAGGTAATACATGTATTTGAAAGAGCAACTAAAACTACGTATGGTGAATTTATTTTGTATTTTTATCATTAATCTTGGTGATTTTATTCAAGAAATACTAAAATACGTTGTTAGACTTCAGAGATTTTTTTATTGGGAATAAAAAGAATAAATTGACTTACGCCAAATTATTGACAATGACTAAAATATAAAGACTTATATGATATTTAATTTTATGTGTACCTTAATTTATTCTCGCAGTAAAATAACAGTTTTAATAGACTTTATGCACTTTTTTTTTAGTTTTCATTTCACAGTTATGCAGGATAATGTTGTTTATTCATACAAACAAAAATTGATTGTTATCAATAAACAGTTTTATTTACCTAATAATATACGAAGATAATAAAATCATACATTAGGGATACGAAGACAAAACAAAAAAAGGCAAAAACGCAGTAATGCCATTTACTCTGTCCACAATTGTAGAGTAAAAAAAATTTAATAGAGTTTACTTTAATTAGGTATTATATTTTTAGCGTAAAAGGAACATAAAGTCTAATGATTGGTAAATCCTTATTTTGATTTATTCATAAAAGTAGCGTAACATTGTAAACTTAATTTATTTCAACAATTATAAGTCATTATCTCTAATTTCATATATCAACTTTCCTCTACCTAAAGGTTGCCTGGCAGAGATTGCCGCCTAGACAATAATGCCGCCTTTTGTTACTTCTTGTTTTGTTAGCACATAATTACGGATATGCGTTTTTTTTTTATTACCAATAAAGACTTTATTCATTAATTCATTATGTACTATTGACTGAAGCCAGATATCATCTCGTGTGTATCCAGTTACCATCACATGAGTAGCCAGTTACCATCACGTATGTAACCAGTTACCATCACGTGTGTAGCGAATTACCATCAGGTGGACAGCCTGCTTGTATCCCTGCTTGTATAAAAAGACCCATTGAGTAAATAAGTGCACAGTCAACCTGTCGTTTATTGCGCAATCGTAAAGGCATTTTAAGACAGGCCATCTTATTTTAAGACAGATAACATTTCATATAGCCTTCTATTTTTATTTTATAGTTCATGACGCTGTTATACAATTTACACTGGTCATTCAATAACAATGTACCTATGTTCCTTATTGTTAGTGCCTTGTTTGATTTACAACAGTGGAATAAGACGGGGCGTCTATAAATGATTTGTGGGGCACACCCTCCAAGTAACTGGGGCCTATGAATCATTTTGTGAAGAGTGGAATTTGGTCGGTTTCATTATCTTTTGTGTACAACAGAATATTACTAAAATAGTCATATATTGTGATATGAATGATTATACAATCTCACTATAAGACTAAGCCCGGCAAGGGTGAATTGTCTACAGCAGGTACCATCAGGTGGACAGCCTGTACTGGACAGGGTACACCTGCAGTTGTGCTTCTGAGAATATCTTGCGAGTAGTCTTAAGGAGTTACAAGAAATTATGACGGAATCGACTATGACTCTTATTTTACTTATTATATAAAGTTTATTGATACTTATACTAGTAGATAACTGATTTGAAATACCTATTTTTTGAGCAATATAAATAGCTAACGGCCAAATACTCAAACGCTTCTTAAATAAAATCTTACTAAATGTCTTCCTAATTTTAAGGAGGTCTTAGATTTAAATGAAATACTAAAACAATTTTTAATCGTTGATAACGGCTGCTTCTGTAAGAGAGACTTATATATTTGTACACTGGTAATATTAATAAATTTTTCACATATTCGATAAAAAACCATCTTAACTGTTAAGCAAAAAAAAATATTGATTCTGAATTTTTTACATTTGTAGATTTAAGTTTTCCAAGTTTAAGAAGCAAACGGATTTAAGCACATACAGCCATTTCTTCTGTATAGTTTTTTAGTAACTTAACAACTAATGTAATAATTTATGATTTAATATTAAATTATTATGGTTTTGAATAAATCCTTACACGGAAAAAAAAGAGTCCCGGGATTTCTTTCATTCAAAACATTATATTGTCTTGAACATATTTTGTTGAGACAAAACAATTTACTTTGAAACAGTATGCCACGGAATTGACTTAAGAATGTTCATTTTCTTAATTCAATTCGAACATATTATTTTAACCTGAAGTTAATTTCGTTGCTTCAATAACATGAAACTTACTTGACCGAAGATATCTCAAATAATTGTTTCAATACTTTCATGTTCTTGTTTTACAAAATATGCCTTTAGATCAAGTATTTATAAATATGCAACAAAACTCAGTTATAATATTAAACGAAACCAATAGAATATTAATATAATTTAATATTTCTTTAACACAAGAAAACCGATGTCTTGGTTCTAATAGAGTGATGTTTTTCATCAGAATTATCTCTGTTTTCGTTGAAGGGTGTGTGTGCTTCATTTCAATATAAAAACTTCTTGGATTGAAATACTTATTCCAAAATTTTGTTTTAATATCACAGCCAATTGATCAAAGTAAATTTTGTTTCCCGATGAAACTTTTATTTTTTTGATGAAATTTAAGGACATTATTGAATGGAGTCAACAGATTGTTAATAGAATGCAACATTACTTTAACACAAGAAAATCATTGTCTTGGTTCGAATACACTGAGGTTTTTTATCACAACTCTCTTTGTTTTCGTTCAAGAGTGTGTATATATAATTTTAATGTAAAAAGTTCTTCAATTAAAATATTTGAAAATTTTGCTTTAATACCGTAGTTTTCTTTGTTTCAAATACATCTTTTGTCCGTCCAACCTTTTATTTTTCTTGGACGAAAATTTATGACTGTTTTAATGTAAATAAATTGTGAATTTTGAATAGAGTCAATAGAATTTTAATCTAATGCGATATTGCTTTAGCACAAGAATTCTGTTATCTTACTTTGAAAACAAATGTTCTTTTCAACTAAGGCAATATCACTTTCGGTTTACAACTTTTACTTTCAAACAAGATGTCAGATTTTCATATGTAATACACAATGCTTGGATGAAAAACACAATTTCCCCAGAGAACTTGTACGAGTATTCTTCCACAATGCGTCAACCATACCACACTACGCGTTCCTGATTGACTGATTCAGTGAAGAAGCCTTCGTCTGATGAATTCTTTCTGTGTTTGCGACTGGTTTGGAGTATGAAAACTAACGAATACTGTGCCAATATAATGTAAATGTATAAGTTTAGTGATAATTTTAATAGTTCTCAGATCAAATTTAGTGAAACATGAAGCAAGCAGCGCGCTATTACAATGGCCGTACCAAAAAATATTATTGCTGTTCTTTTGGAGTCCTGGAAAATTCCGAAAGATTTAATTCAACGTTTTGCAGTGAGTATACCAATATACTTAATCTACATTTGTTTTGTAGTCAAAATTTTTCATATTTCGATAGATGTTACTTTGGAAATTTTTAACATTCATTCACTTCCTTGAGTGTTAGTGTAAGTTACTTTGTTACACCTCGTATATGACATTATGACGTTTCCAAATAACATTGAAAATATAAATTTTCAGATACAAAATTACCAACGGAGTTGACATGGGTTCGACGCAAGCCTACATTGTCCCACCCGTCCCAGGATCCATGGAAAGACATCCTGGGAGTCATCCAAGACTGGGTAGCTTTCACTCAAGAATGTCAGAGAGTATCATGATATTAGTTGAGGTGAGTCAACACTTATGCCACGTAGAATACAACTTCTTTGAATTCTTTTACTTTGCTTTTGGAAATCATAAAAAATCCTTCAAAACTTTTTAAAAACCTCTAAGCTTACAATATGCGGTTGCATCTCTATAATGTTACTGGAACCCTCGGTGGGCGAGTCCGATGGCTCATGGTCGTTTATACACTCCGGAACACCTAAATCGATTCACCTTGCACCTTTGGATTATATTGTCCATAACATAACTTAAAAAATGTTTGGTCGACCAAAAAGTGTACAACAATACAATTTTATAGCTGGCACATACATAATCAACAGATCGGACTGAACATGAATATGTCAGCTACAAAATTGCATAAAAACTTAGTCATTTGGACAAAAATAACTGCGCTGTGGACTCGGCACTTGCCTTTCAATCGGGAGGTTCAAGGTTCGAGACCGCTATGTACCCATGTATTTTTTTTTTTCGAATTTCATATGTACATTTGTCTGGCGCTCCTACGGTAAAGGAAAACATTGCATACATCCGTGAAGAAATTCAAAGGTGTATATGAAGTCGACCAATCCGCACTGGGCCAGTGTGGTTGACTAAGGCCTAACCACCGTAACTTAAGGAAGGCTCGAGTCCTTCGATGGGGACGTAATGACGTAATGTAGATGAGCTGTTATGATGATGGCAAAAATATTGTATTTTACTTTCATTTTTCTTTCAGAATCCTGGTGATAATAACGCCTCTATATAAAATCAGATGATGAAAAAGGCGAGAAACGAAAAAAATATGTTATTGTGTATATTGTGTTAGTTAAGGGAAACTTGAGTCTAGATTTAAAGTTTAGTCTGCCAATATAGACTTATTCTGTCAAATGTAAGGTTTGTAGATTAACACCACAAAAAAAATGCAAAAATGTAGATAAGTGATCTACCGCATAGGGTATTGCACGTAGGGATCATCGAGATGGCTGAGGTCATTAGATCTTTTGATGTATGTGGCACAGTAATATTTTATTGCATCTGTAAAAAAAATATAAAATATATTGACTATATAGTTAAGCAATAAAATTGTATAAAAATGGCAATTAATTTATTGTGTATCTTAAGGAAATTGCTTACTGTAAAGTTAATTTTTAATAAATAAATAATATTTTATACTTTATTAAGAATGTTTTCATTTTTAAAACTCTTTCCCAGAATGAATTAAATAAGAAACTGACAATACTAAAGTAAAAGAATGTGTTTTTGATGATCGAATTACTTTGTAGTGATAATTATTTTTGTTGTTTTAGATCCAGTTGTACCTCTACTTGGCTCTATGGAATGAATTTATCAGAGCAAACCCCCACTAAACATTACCGTTTAACATTCTTCTCCTCATACTTATTATTTTTTGTGGCATATTGTTGCTATCCACACATCAGTTAGACGACGTAACCAGAAATAATGCAAGAGCTCCGAAGATGTTATAGTACTGCTCAGATGCAACAACTTTATTTATCGCATCTCCGAATCGTCGTATAGAAATCTAAGCAGTGGTGTAGCACCCTTGGAGTTCTTGCATTATTTAAAAATACACCGTGTAACTAAAGTGTACGTAACAATAGCAATAATTCCACAAAAACATTTAATATACCTATGAGGAGAAGGAATCTAAACGGTGCTGTTTAGTGGGGTTTTGCCCTGATAAATTTATTCCATTAAGTCAAGCTTTTGTCAGTTTCTTTGAAGATCATTTATACTTTAAGCCGAGAGAATATTTTCTTCTAAATAGAAATTATTCTTTTAAGACAATAAAAAATTATATTGACTCGAATACCTAGATTTCCATCAGATTAGTCGATATGCTTGGTTCAAAATGTTAAATCTTACGAAAACAAAATATTGTATTGAGCTAATATGCTGATGTTATAATGCAAAACAAATAATTGTTTAGAACAATAATATATCTACTTAGTTTAAAGTAGATGGTATTTAGAACCAAGATTTCAGTTATATTGGCTGTAAGAAGTAATGACTTGAATCAATCATATCGATCATGTTGAACCAAGGCAGACAGAATCTCCATTCAATACTTTATATTTAATTCATTTAATTGTGTAGAGATGAGCACAAGATAATATTATCTTGACTGAAAGAAATGATCGTCTAAATAAAGTGGTTTAGAAAACCGATATCATTGAATCAAAAAATTATTTCATTCAATTTAAGGCAGAAGAGTTCAGGACAAAATCTCTGTTATCTTGACTGAATGGCGTGATCGTGTTATACTAAAGTATTATTGAAAACCAATTCATTGGAATAAGACAATCATTATTTAATTCAAGATTCTGTTATGTTTAGTGAATCGACAGTGTTATTTTGATTGAATGCAGTTTACATTCGTTCAAAATGATATCATTTTTGAATTCAAAAAAATACATCGTCTTAATTCAAGACATTTAACTGCATAGTGCATATATAACCGCATATTTTCTTGAATCAAGATATCTTTTTTTTCCGTGTACCTACCTTTTGTGTTGGCACCAACTTCAATATAAAACTGTGATGAAAACGATACAACCCTATCGAGTTTGGCCTCATTTGATTCGTATTGACGAGTACTTTAATCCTACATGGCTTGTAAGGTTTGTAAAAACATTAATTTTATTAGTTTTAACATATTTAGAAAAATAGTAATGGTATCTATGTATAAGAAAATCTCAATCATAACTCCTTACGCGCCACTGGAGCGACGTCCGAAGCTCCCTTAAAATAAGAGCGACATTAATGCAGTTAATGTGGCATTAATCACAAGTCAAATGATAATTGACGTTTGAGTATACGATTTTGGTTCATTTTTGTTGATAAAAAGACCTTAAAGTTAAGACCGTCTCAAAAATTAAGTAGCTGTTAATGTTTGTTTTGAGTATGAGTTAAGTTGCTATCAACTATTTGAGCAGCTCATAAATATCTAAGGCTCGTATTAATAAACGCGTCTCAAAGTTGAGAGCGATCTTGAGCTGCAGTTTGACGTTTAATGTATGAAACATCTGTCAAAAACAGTATCTCAAGATCGATCTCATACTTGAGATGCAATTATTAATACGAGCCTAAGTGTCGTTTGAGTATTCGGCCGTAAGCAGCCTGCTCATTGGTAATTTATTCAATATCTTCAGATTTAATTTTGTATTTTTTTTATTTCAACTAAGTTGACAAACGAGCAAGCTGCCCACCTGATGGTAAGTGGTAACAGTCACCTTTTATACATGTAGCTCTTGTGAGATTCGCAGCAAAACTGCAACCCCTACAAGAACCGCTGTGTACGTTGCCAACTTGTGACATCAGATGTAAAGTCATGGTACCCAGTAATTTCACTGCCATATCTTACCCTTCAAACCGAAACACAGCAATGCAAGCACTGCTGCTTTGCGGCAGATACATTTTTCAAGAATTTTTGGCTTTTTTTTAAGAGTTCCAAATCATTCCATCATCAAGGACTAAGGCCTGATTAATCAAAAGTAACTCATAAAAAATAGTTTTTTCATTTTTTTGTGTTATCAAAGAGCCTACAAATGCGAATACGTATTTTTTCATATATAGAATAATCGTGAATAAAGAATCGATATTATTATTGTTCTATAAAAAAGGACATTTTATTTTTGAAAATCGAAGTAAAGAGCCAATTTGAATACTAAATAAGTAAATTGAAATATTTTTCGATTTAATAAGTATTTTTAAAGAAAATGCCAAGTCACAAATATAAAATGTTTAAGTTTGCTTTATTCTTATCCAATTTTCATGAAATCTGTAAAGATTTCGAAATTGGATGTTGAAAAGTAGTTATTAAGGCCCCTATAGCCGCCAATGGCCTTGAGCGTACGGGCGTGGCCTAGTGTTCGCGCCGCGCCACCCACCCTTACCTCGCATCTAAATATCAATAGTAGGGTGTACGTCTGTGTTACATTTTTTGGGACTATGCAATGCAATAATACGTGGAGCGCACTAAAATTTTCCGGAATTAGTAATAAAAAATACTACAAATGGTCAAACATGTACCGTATCGCGGTAATGTTTTAACAGGAGATTGAAACGCAGCCCGATTGATATTGGTACGAAACTGCTGTCAAAATACAAAGTTCATGCGGCGCTCCTTTTTAACCGACTTCAAAAAAGGAAGAGGTTATCAATTCGGTTGTATTTTTTTTTATGTTTGTTACCTCATAACTCCGTCATTTTTAAACCGATTTCCAAAATTCTTTTTGTATTCGATAGAGTATACTGCAAGAGTGGTCCCGTGGTCACCAAAGTCACGATCTGATGATGGGATCCCATAGAAAATCAAGGAAAACACTAATTTAATACCAAAAAAACCCTAATTTAATACCAGCTCACCTTAGCTGGTATTAAATTAGGGCTTTTTTCACTAAAAAGTTAAAAATAATTAAAAAATAAACCGATTTCATAAACACTGAAAACTTAAAAATAATATAAGAATAGGTACAGACAACATCACACTTCTATATTGAAGTCGGTGACAAATTTTAACACTTTCTAGGAGATCATCGTTTGGCGCCAACTTCAATATAGAAGTGTGATATTGTCTGTACCTATTCTTATATTATTTTTAAGTTTTCAGTGTTTTTGAAGTCGGTTTTATTTTTTTTTGGATTGAAGTTTGGCTTTTAGCAATGTTGAGTGTTTTTCTGTTCTCTTTCTCTCTGTTATCTCTAGAGCTCCAAATTAGATCCAGCTTCGCTTGCGGTTCAACTCTCATGTAGAAATTAGCGCGTTACCAATTTTGTCCAAAGTTAAATTGTAATTAGAACTGGATAGGGGTTGAACCTCAGTGGTCCGTTAGAACAGTAGCGCGATTGGCCCCCAGGACCGTATGCAGAATGACGCATCATAAGTTGTACGTTTTTCGCCTTCAAAAACTCATTTGTCTGTCTGGCCGTGTGGGAACTTGCATTGTCGTGGTGCAAGATGATACGGCGTTGAGCGTTATTTTCACTGAGATTATAAATAATTTCTAAATACGTTAAACAAATGGTCGTGTATCAGTCACGGTACGACAATTTTCTAAAGCAACAGTAGTCACGTGTCCAGTTTGAAGTCCAGTCCAGTCCGAACGCGTTTGAATTCTGCAAACAGCTATTAAAAGTCGTCTTGCATGTTGCTTCTTCACCTAAAGCAGATTGAAACCGAGCGAGGCTCCGCTGAGCTGTCAAATTACACATAAAATCGTAAAAAATCATGCCAATTTCCCGAGATAATCCGTTTTATTGTAATCACGCAATTTTTAAAATGACGCCACAATGTGAAAAAATAAAATGGTCATGCTGATGAATCGAACCCAGCTTAGCCAAGGGGACAGTTAAATGTATATTTAGCAAGGTGTTCATTGACATACAAAGAGACAGACAGACAAACATCATTAGTTTTATGACAAAATCGTGAGCTTAAACTATATTATACACCGTGTTTGGTCAATACCCTATCAACCGGAAACCTACCTATGTTAACGTAGTCATGTAAAGATATGGCGTCATTGAAAATTCGAAATTGTATAGGTAGACCTATTCGTATGCGGGATTTCAAAATTAATTTTACAATTTCGATTTTTCAATGCCGCCATAATTTTTAGGTTGAAAAAATAATATTGAGGTTTCTAACATCTTTTTTTTTTAAACTGAATAGTTTACGCGAGAGACACTTCCAAAGTGGTAAAATGTGTCCCCCCCCCCGTAACTTCTAAAATAAGAGAATGATAAAACTACAAAAAATATGTGATGTACATTACCATGCAAACTTCCACCGAAAATTGGTTTGAACGATCTAGTAAGTAGTTTTTTTTAATACGTCAAAAATCGTAAACTGCAATTTACCTTTTATTCAATCAACTCAAATAAAAAAACATTTAATTTCATAAACATAAACCTTATGCATAAACCGTGAACCATTATTTTCTAATAATAAAAATCCCATCATTTAGGTACCTAATTATAATGTTTACTTATCAATAACTTAATTTAAAAAAATACACTATTATTAAAACAACGATCAAAGTTACAACGAACTACAAGAACTTGTATGTTATGTTACTTGCTGCTACGGAACCCTTCATGGGCGAGTCCGACTTGCACTTGGCCGGTTTTTTGTTTATTTATTTCTTCAGTGGCTTTATTGCTCATTTCCTGATTTTTTTCAATAGGTGTATTTTCGTCTTGATTATGCCTTCTCTTCGACGCAACTTTTTTTTTATTGTGATAAGTTAGCAAACAAGCAAACTGCCCACCTGTTGGTAAGTGGCAACAGTTACCTATAATACATGTGGCTCCTGTGAGATTCGCAGCAAAACTGCAACCCCCACAAGAACCACAGTGTACGTTGCCAATTTGTGAAATTAGATGCAAAGTCACTATTGTTTTTTTATAGCTTATTCTATTATATTCAGGATCTCTAATTCGCATTCTTCTAGACTGCCTTAGACTCAATTGTTCTTATAATCACAAAAAGCGTCATTTCGCACACAAGAAGTAAATTACACGTCTTGCACTAAAGAAGCGTGTATCGTATTCACTATCGCATGTGAGAAGTGTAAGCACCCTAGCAATCGATTTTACGATTTCGCGTAACAAGTGGATGGCGGCAGCGCAGCGCGCAGCCTTCCTCCTTGAATGTCAGCGCTACACTGATTCTCGTCGCCCGTACACGACGGTTTGCTGTGCAAGTGATAAAAAAATATTTTTGTAAAAACTAATAATTATTTTAAAATAAAAAATGTACAGTTTCAAGAGTAATTAATTTACATTCAGGTCTATCAACAACCATAAACATAACATTTGTAGTTTAGGAGCAGTTCGGAAATTAAATTTGAAAACAGACTCATTTCAAAATTTTTTTTTGCATACTATTTAATATACTTCAAACTTTTCAAATGTACAGTTTATAGGGCACATATCAAAGCGTAAAATATATTTTTTGTAGAATTTTTACTGGCTAGTTTAAGAGTAGTTCGCCTCCAAAAACCACCATTTCAGTAGTGTGATTCTGTAAAACCTCACTTTAAACTTCGAATCTGATTCCGCAGTGAGTTCTTAGATTGGCATTCTCAAAATTCGAATGTAGATTCGAAGTTACTAGAAACTATTAAGTAATCTGTGCTACAGCGCTACACTTGCGAGCGTGGCAGCGAGTGGAACTAGAGTGACCGTGAGATTTTGACATTATAAGTATGGGATGACGTATGAAGTGGCATTCCGTAAAGGGAATTCCTTTACCACTTCGAAGCTCACTTCGCACACGAACTCGTCAAATAAAACGTTGCTATTTTGTGAGTGAAAACAGGCAAAATTTATTATCATAGTTTAAAAATACATTTAAAATTATTTCTGAAGGTGATAAAAACTAATTCTGAGGTATTTATTAGAATGTTATCGCTACTAACTCGTGATAATGACTATGTAAGGGTATCTTGTATCTTATGCGAAGTGAGCGTGAATATCGAAGTGAGATGCGAGCTATTGTTCGAATTTTACAGAATCGACATCCTGGTCTCTAGTCGCCTTAACAGTGAATAAAGTCTAATTTGGCTAAACAAACTACAAAAACGATGAATACAGTTGAAATTTCGTCAGGGATGGTACGAGTATAAGAGCTCGGTGGCCAAGTCATATTATCTATCAGTGGCCGAGTGGCCAAAGCGTTAACATGCTATCTTGAAGATGCAGGTTCATTTCCATCCCGAGAAATTTTTTCTTTACTGATTTATTCATTTTTCAAAGTATATGATTTTACAAAAAATCTTTCCATAATGATCTTTCCAAACCATCTAGATTTGACATTGACACGAATACCTACACAAGATCGTGATCGCAATTGATTTCAATTAATAGCATGCAAACAGTGCGTAAATCCTCAGAAGAATAACTAAAGCATTTTAGTTATTGTTCTGAGTATCACATACTTGATTCTCATTTCAATTTGGTCCACGTGGAAACTTGTCAGCTCAATTCAATGTTGCCATTGTGAGAAAAGTACAATTTTTTATCACATTTATTGATGTGTTTTCATTAATGGTGAATGTTGATAAATTAATGTCGTTAAAACATTATAAAAAACATATTATATATATATAAACATAAAACGTTTTTCAAATAAAATGCAAAATGCTCTTCTAAAAACGTATTTAAATGCATAAGAGAAATAGGTATTTTGTATTTTGCTTTTTGTATTTCAAATACTAGTATTTCCAAAATGCAATCTCTGCAAATTGAATAAGTAACCGTAATTTATTTCGTAATCGTAGCGAAAAGTAGAGTGTATCACATGGCAATAAAACCCATTATAACTCGGTTTCTATTTACTCCCTTGCTTATAATTCATCATTTTAGCTCCTTGTATTAAGACAATCTACAATTAAAACGTTTTTGTCTTTCTCTGTCTTTACGAATATACTATGACTACATACAGGTGTAATACCCGAATTTAAAGGCGTTAAATATAACTTAACTGGCTTTTTGCAGAGTTTGCTACAAAGGCTATTAACGTCTAAATCACTAACAATGCAACGTAAACACCAATTAACGCTGTAAACTGTTTAACCATGTTTAACACATGATGTGTAATGTCAATTTCATTGCGTTCATTGACGCAGATGGATCAGTAGTATTAACGCCAAAACTATATCTGAGCCTTTTCGAAATTTAAATTAATCAAAACGGTCACGTGACCACGAAATATATATTTTTAATTTTCGAGAGGGAGACACAGAGCTAGAGTCGTCTGCGTGGGTACCCCTATCTTAGTGATTTCTGCCGCCATGCAGCGGTGCTTGCAGTGCTGTGTTCCAATTTAGGGGATAGGCAATGTAATCAAGAAGCGAGAGCTCACTATGTCACATATCCCTTTTACAAAAACTGCATAGGTGTGTCGTCTTGTGATATCGCAAATCAATGTAATATCGTCGCAAGTTTTTGATCAAATTATTTATTTATTTATTTATATGATTTCTGTCATGTTGTACATTTTTGATGTCTTATATATAAGTTGATTCAAACATGAACCCTGCAAGGGCACAGCAACGTTGGTAAGTTAAACTTAACATTTACATTTCAGAAATAATAAAAAGAATAAACATAAACATTAATAAATTAAAATTACATTACAAATTTTTTAAAAGTTAAATTCAAGTATAAGTATATAAGTCAATCTACAAATTTACAATCATGTCAAAATTTAATTTAATCTACAAAACAATTATTAAAAATTATACACATTCATAAAATTCTCAAAGTCAACCAAAGTCAATGTCAACAAATAAAATAAAAAAAAATCCATAAATTAAATTAAATCCAGGTTGATAATATTATAATGTCATGGTTAAAATAATATCTATACTATATAAAGCTCAAAAATGCGAAGAGTTGGAGCGACGGATATTAATTATAGCCTATCATTGAAAAACTCATTTAAAGAATAATAGGTTTTAAAATGTAACAATTTTTTCAGTGACTTCAGGAATTTCTTATATTTTGTTTCGGCTTTTAAATGTTCTGGTAACTTATTAAATATTTTTATTGACATGGAGTAAGGACCGGCACTATGCAATTTGAGGTTTGATGTGGTTTGCAATAAGTTATTTTTAAAACGTAATATTTTGTTTCGCGGAACATCTGTAACCTTTGTGTAAAGTTTTGGATTTTTTTGAATAAACTTACATACTTCCAATATATATAGGCACGGCAGTGTTAAGATGTTGAGGTTTTTGAAGTGTGGTCTACAGCTCTCTCTCTGTTGAATATTTGCAATTACGCGTATACACTTTTTTTGCAAGATAAAAAGATCTTGAGCATCCACACTGTTACCCCAAATGATCGTGCCGTATGTGAGCCACGCATGTGCATAGGCATAATAAGCCGTGAGTGCTGTTTTTAAGTTTGTGGACTTCTTCAGTTCTCTCAATGCAAATATAAATTGTGATAATTTTGTTTTTATTTTTTCTATGTGAGATTTATAATTTAAATTCGAATCAATATTTATACCTAATAAAGAAAAGTTTGGGACGCATTCTATATTTATTCCATTATATGTCAATTTTAAAAATAGTTCAGCCTTCTGCCGCGGTCTAAATTGTATTAATTTAGTTTTATTAAAATTGATTTCTAAATTGTGATCATTTAATTAAAAAGTACTTAGCCGATATAAAAAAAATTAACATGACGGATCAAAAAATTTGTGTTATAATCGGACTTGTACCATATAGAGTGGGCGAATTTAGGGTTTAAGAGTAAATCTTGGATTTATCACAGTTCTGGCTCTTACTGTAACACACTCCTCAAGATGCAGCTTGTAGCTTATGCATGGGTTGCTAGTGGTAGGGAAAATAAATTTAATTTGCTACATTTTGTATGAACTAGCTAAAGTCATTACTAACATTTACTTCTCTACCACAGTTCGTATATGTCCCCACCGAACGGCTCGGGCCTTACACTAAATTAGGGTGTTTTAGCTTTAATCGACCACGCCGGCCCAATGCGGATCTGTCGACTTCACATACACTTTTGAACATTTACTTCACTCTTTATTATGTGTACTTAATAATTAAAAATGAATACAAAAACAATTTAAAAACATAAATTGAAAGTTTTATTCTCGCGTAAGAAGTCCCACAGAACAAATTGCAAAGTGATTCTTGCAGTGCTGCAATAGCAGCTTGCTCCAACTTCAAAGCGTAGTCCTTTGTTTATTGCTACCACATGTCGTAACGACGTAACAACTGCGAACTAAATGCAGCGTTCTCCAACTTGTGGCTATTTGTCCTCAGTTTGAAACGGAAATAACGCTTTTACCTCGAAAACCATCGCATTTCTCAGCGGGATAATACACTTCCCCGCAATAAGCTACACGTCAATATACGAAGTTTCCTTGACAACGGATTATGTTCAGATCCCCGGAGGTATGCAAAGCATCCGATATCTATATACTCAGATATATAAGGTCGGTATCCAAAGTTGATCTGATTGTACTGTCGACGATTTATTACCAGACACCTGGAAGTAGTCCGCATATTTCAGGCGCTATTCAACAAAAATATTTAGGGATGGGCAGCAACTAATTTCAAATTTCGGTTATACGTTCCGGCAGATTTACACAACACTCGATTTTACAGGAATGTCGGTAATTAAAACGGTATGCCTATGCAATATTGTGAATATCTATAATGTTGAAAGGTTTGATGATATTAGAATGTACCTATGATTTATTTCTACTATGATATTAATTGGTAAATTGAACAGATAAGGAAGGATAGTTTATAGAAGCCTTTAAGCTTTTAATTTAAAAAAGTTGACTCTGGGTACACCTGTTCGGAAATTTGTATACTTATGGAAACTGGTATACTTATGGAAGTGCAATAAACAATTGAATTGAATTGAAATTGAACTTAACTACAGATGTGTCTGGTCCAGAATATTCGACGACATATCGACGTTTACGCCGGAGTATGTACACATCCCTAAAATATTATACGGACTTGAAATATGAGCTATACATCAAAAGGGTCCATATCGCACCGTTCTCACTCACTGCTCTATTTATCAAAACAATCCACGTATTCGCGTGTTAGGTTATTTTATTGATTTCAAAAGAATCCAGTTCACGTAATAACGTGACTAGAGTAGTATTTCAGTGGTAGGTACTAATTAATTTTATAAATTAACCCTTTTTTTTACTCTATTTGTCGCCATGGTATTCGTTTAGTCAAATGCATATTTATGTAGGTACTACAACAGAACACAGAAAGAGGTGTTCTGTGGGTACTACAAACTCTACAAAGGCAAAAACAAATAATTTTTTTTAGCTCTTGGTCATCTATTTATTTAGTGGTCTTCATCTCTCCTGATGGTATACAATGGTAAGCGAGCTTCATCTGGATTTTTAACCGACTTTAAATAAAGGAGGAGGTTATCAATTCGATCCGTGTGTTGATTTTTTTGTGTATATGTCGTTACACGATTACGCCGCCAATTGTGAACCGTTTTCCAAAATTCTTATTGTATTCGATAGCGTATACTCCTGGGGTGGTTCCAAAGTTAGGATCTGATGACGGGATCCCATTGAAATCGAGGGAAATTCTTAAATTTTATAGGTTCGTCCAACGTGTTTCATGTTTTTTCCGAAGCTCTTCACGTATTTGGGTCTGGTTGTCATGAACCGAGCTGATGATAGAAGGATCCCTAACTTTTGGACTTGACCTGACCTGACATGATCTTGGACCTGAAATTCAAATTTCAAACCTATTAAACCATAGTTATTAGATTCACTAAAAATTTTATTCACTAAAAAGATAAAAATAGAAAATATTTTACATATAATAAATACCGACTTAAAAACGCTAAAAATATAAAAATAATATAAGAATAGGAAGTCGGTGCCAAATTTAAAGACTTTCTAGGAGATATCGTTTGGCACCGACTTCAATATAGAACTGTGATATTGTCTGTGATATTCCTACATTATTTTAAACCTTTCAGTGTTTTTGAAGACTTTTTTTATTTTTCGTTAAATATATTTTTTTCATACAATTACGTTAGCAAACTAGCAAATTGCTCACCAGGTGGTAAATAGTTATACCGTCACTTATTGTACACACTGTTTCGTTAAGCATCGCTGTTTTGCAGGCGAAGTAGATAGACAGAAGTTAGTCTCTCTGTGGTAATATCTTCCGCCTTTATTTTATTTTTTATTTTATTCTTCTTTATTTTATTTTTTAATTTAATCCTTTTAGATAGAAGGGAGAGTTGGGATCTTTAACACTCTGTTCAGAATACTTACGATGTGCACATTTGACTCGGATTAGTAGCCAATCCAAGATCATTTTAACTAAGCGCGAAAGATCAAAGCGAATGGCCAAATTTTGGAGGCGTTCTAGTATGTTTAATAAATTCTCCGTAGAGTCCAGGTAACAGACGTGCTTATTTCTCGTTGTACTTATTAGGATAAGCTTGAATTCGCGAAAAAAATTAACTGTTCGATACAGCATTTCTTTTTTCTCGTTATACTTATGAGTACACGAGAAATAAGCGTGTCGAATGTTTAACATCCACTGACCCTAGTATGGAACAGCTGATTTTATTTTCGCGATTTCAGTAAAAGTTGTTCAGATTGTTTGTCTGAACAAGCACACAAAATTTGGCTCCTAATCCTGTCTGTACATGCCCCACTGCTGGGAACCTCCTTACATGCTGTTTGCTACTAGTATTTCACTCTCATCCATTGCCACCCCAATGTTGTCTAGAAGTGATCGCATCTAGTGATAAGACCGACTTTAGTGCTCCTCGTATAAACGAGAATGTCACACACATGGACGTTACAAAGCGGGCGTAACAAAATTCGTGTATAAATTCCGTGTCAATAATGTAACGTGAACAAAGATCATAATCTATCTATCTAAAAACTCGAAATACAAATAACAAACATGTATAATAATAGTTACGACAAGGTCGAGTCCATATAGTTGCCGCGTCATAATTCGAGTTTAGTTAGTGCCGAGAAGTCACTTCGTGGGTGACAACGCGTGTGTAACGTTTTGCTTATTAATTAAAACTTCACCGACACAGTAATGGCGTTGGAATAGATAAAGATAACTTTTTTATTGTGAAGATTAATAATTGTCTGGAGATTGGAACTCGTCAGTTTATTTATTGATTAGGTATAGATTAAAATTGTTTGTTTAGATAACAATATAGACAATAACCTACTCATATCTTGTTATTACAAACTAAAATCCGTGTAATATTAGTCTACGTAACCTGGTGATAATATGCGGCCGTCCAAACTCAAAACGATTTATCAAATAGCAGCTCCAAACAATTCCGTTATTAGGTAAGATTATTCACTATAATAATATGCCATCGAAACTGATCTTCAGTAAACATCACCAGTCCGTCAGTCGTTAGAAAATCATTATTTACGATTCAACAAGATTAAAATGACTATTTACGATACAATTAACTTTCTTGTGTAATCGTGTTATTAATCACAGTAAAAATTATACAAGTTTATTTTTTTGTTAGTAAAAAATGTTGTGTGCTTGTTTAGACAAGCAAACTGAACAACTTTCACTATGGGACCAACTTTGAAATCGCAAAAAACAAATCAGCTGTTTCATACAAATGTTTAACATTCACTGAACCTAGATGTATGGAACAGCTGTTGTTCAGTTTGCTTATCTGAACAAGCAGACAAAAATTTTTTAGTAACTAAAAAATAACCTTGTATAGTTTAGTAATACATATACTCAGGTTGACGTTGAATCATAGTTCCAGTTGGTGGGGAGCACTAGAGATTCGTCCGTTGGTCAGAAGGCACCGAAAAAAATATTGTCATGTTCAGTTGGCTTGATTTGTTTATACTGTGAATGCAGCTTAGCACTGGTTCGGGGATTCTAATGGACTGACGAGTTCACGGGGATCCCTTAGGGGTTCGGGCTAGGAGATCCTGGTGGATGAACTAACCATGAACAGATACGGTAGAGTTGGGTTAGCTGTTTTTCAGAACCCATGACGCCCCATTATTAAATAACAAATAAAATAAGTGAACTTTATCAGTTTGGTTATTATTTAATGAAAGAACAAAATAATAATCTTTATAGGTATATAAATAATAACAAATATATAACATATATTTATTAATTGAGTTTATTTTATTCAATTTATTTATGGATTCGATAAAGGTTAAAGTCGTTTGCTTGCTTTGATAACTTGCTTGCTTAGATAGAGACAATACTCATATTTTGTTGTTACAAACTCGAGTCTAATATCAGTCGACGTAGCCTGGAGACAATATGCGGCCGCTGATCTAAAAATCATTATTTAAATAGTGAACTATATTATAGTTTAATACATAATCAATTCAATTTTAACTATAGATATTAAAAGAATATTAAGAAGTTAAAAGTAATAAATTTGTAAAAATAAACTTTTTTAAATGCAAGCTTTTAGTACTCGTCAATACGAATAAATCGAATCCAAATTCGAGAGGTTGTATCATTTTATTGCGATGTTCCTATGGCCACCTTCCAGCTTCAGCTTTAGATCAGCTCCATTCCATGTCATCATAATATTGCTTTGTCACGTAATACACATATGCATACAACATTTCAGCTCAATCGGAAACCGGGAAGTGAGTCAAATTCAACTTGCAAGATTTTATAACAGACACCGCGATAGGTGAATGTAAAAATAAAAGCTTGTTAAAATAGGTTTAGTTTACTTATTATTTACCGCTTTTATTTAAATTAAACATTTAATAAATGTCAATTATACGATGCTCTTTAACGTGCTTTAGATCTTTTCCGAATTCCGCATTTATAAAAGGCTTTGGTAACTGACTGACTGAAGTATCAACGTAGAGCCCAAACTGAAGAGGTCCTTGGCTTATGAAGGCGCCAACTAAGGAAGCATTTTTCAAAACTCTCACAAAAAGCTAAGAAATCCTCATCCAAAAAATACAAGCGAAACGCAGTTCGTGAGCACAGCTAGTTTTTTATACGTCATCATTGTTATGTCAGTTGCACTTTTTTTGAAATGCATAAGAGTCATAACTAAAAAAGGTTTATACAAATGAATCAATTTCTGCCATTTTTATTTATATAGATGCAATCAAAATAATATTTATTCTGATTATCTTACTCTATTCTATTTTAACTCCTAGATCTGCTGGGCATGGGTTTTTCCACAGAACACAGACCTCTTTCTGTGTTTTGTGGGTTTCCCCTTACACTAGGAGAAATTGGTCTACTGTATTGCGCTAGCCAGCCGAGAGGGTGAAGTGCCCTATTACATTGGATTTAAACTTTTAGCGGGAAGACCTATTTACATATTTAATACAATTTCTATCTACATTCATTTTTGATACAGGTATATATCAGTAGAAGCAGCCGCGACTCAGAACACAGATCAAAGCCTTAAGTCATGGAGAGAAATACCTGGACCATCTCGATTGCCATTAATTGGCCAGTTGCACCATTTTCTACCTGGAGGTATGTGCTGGTTCATTGTAATTTATGTTTAGCACATCAATATTAAAAATTAAGAGAAAACACCAAGGTCGAGAGAATTCAAAAATAGGTATTTGTAAAATGTTTTGATGTCGTGCTGTGTGTCCGAACAACTAAACTGAGCGCGATAGGGACAACTGCAGCTGGGACCCGAAATACCTACACAAAAAGTACTCAAAATGTACGTTTCGTAGTCCCCTGTTTTCTCCGCGAAAAATTAACCGATTTAATTACTTTTTGCGTTAAAAATTAAAGCAAGGCTTATTGTGTTTCTATGTTCTGCTTTTTACATATAATCTTGTTCAGTTTTTTTGCTGGACGTTTGAATACAGCAGAAAATTATTAGATTTTTTTGGTTTTTGAAGGTTTCTCTTTTAATAATTGACTTATAGAGGCCATTAATTTTATTGGAAAAAATAGAGCAACTAGTGCCATTATCCAGGAAGGAAACGGGGAACTACGTTTGTATGGAATTACGGACTGTACGATTTCCTCTTAAATGTTTAGTATAACTTACAGTTACTTTATTGATCTGCACATAGTCGCTAAACAAGACGAATTGAAACAAAGAAAAAGTATTTATCGCTACTAGTGTGTTACTAGGTCATTGTCAACCCCAAACATAAGGGTTTAACAATATTTATAATAAATTTACTCCTTGGATCATCCTCGGATTAATTACTCCGTGTTTTGTCTTATTTTGACATGTAACAGCCGACATGTGCAGAAACAAGACAAAACACGGAGTAACTAATCCGAGGATGATCCAAGGAGTAAAATTTTTATTAAAAAGTCCGATGTGGTCTATAAGTTGTCACTTGAAGTTGAATCCAGTAAATACCTGATTCTGATCCTTAATCAAACTCCTTCAACTTTGAATGCTAAATTTGAAAGGAAACACTAAGGGTGACAGAATTCAAAAATAGGTAGGTATTCGTAAAATGAATTGCTCTCGCGCTTTGCCCGAACAAACAAGCTGAGCGCGACAAAGACAACTGCAGCTCAGACCACAGAAAAGATAATAGTACTGCACTCCTTTGATCTTGAAGAATGCCGACATTTTAAATAACTAAACTTTGAGCATCCAAGCTAAATCACACCTTAACGCCACGCGTTAGCGTATGTTATGAGTAATTCTGTAGATTCACGTCGCTACGAGATCGAGCGATAGGGTTGTTGCTGATGGTAAATAATCAAGCGCACGCAAGAAAGCGCGCGAAACGTTGCTAATACATTATGTATGAAAGTATGATTAACCCCAAGAGCGCGGCAGCTCCGCAACTTTTGCACTCTCAGTGTGCTCGGAACGGTACGTAGGTTCTTTTATTTGTACCTAAGCGCGTAGTGACGGAGGCCGTTTTTTTGGGGGGGGGAAAATGCATACGCATTCCTAGTGGTCAAGCCAAAGAAGAGGGCACTTCGCCCTTCCCCGCATGAAGCGGGTGGCCACACGAAGTGGCCCGCCGGGCTAATTATTACCAATGGGGGTCCTCTCGTCAGACTATTAGCCCGCAGCAGAGAATCTGCCAGGTTGCTCAGGATGCACCACGAGGAGGTTGCCTGACATCGCACCCCGTACTGTCAGAGGCCTGCTCGGACCAAAGATAACTATGAAAAGAACCCCTTGTTTTCTCCTCTAACACTATACCAATTTAATAACTTGTTAAAATTTAAGAGACTTTATGTTAAACAATTAAGAGATTTTGGGTTATATTTATGTTTTGTTTTTGTCACATAATCTCAAATTTGTTTGCCGGGTGTTTGAAAAGAGCAGAAAATCTTGGCACTTTTTTAGATTTTTGAAGGTTTGAATCTCTTTTAATAATCTGCTTAATAAATAAAGTATAACAAAGTAATATGCTAATAGTGGCTATTTTTTCGTAAAAATAGAGCAACTACTTATAGAAAAACTGATGGAAAAACGGTCCGTCTGATTTTCAGTTATTTTCCTCTCAAGTAGATACAGCATCGATACGATCCTTAAAACGCGAACCGGTTTAGTGTTGATAGAAGTCTTCTAGCCCCCTACTAGTTCTAATAATTATTAACAAGCGAAATACGCAATTTTCTTTACGATAGGTTTAGGACTCGATACTGGTTCTGAGTATTCAAGAAATAAATTTGAACATCAAAAGACATAAAGTTTCATACAACAAGTACTTGTATCACAATGATTCTCGAAAGTTCCTTGTTACGTGAAGTTCGACTCAGTTACATTTTAAGGGCCATACTAATAACCATTGTATAAACCTTGTATAGTTAAGCAGTGTTTTGTCTTTTTTGTTCGAATTTGAAATGTCATTCGGGTGAACGTGACAAAACACTGTTTAACTAAATCAGGCTTATACAATGATTATTAGTAAGGTCTTAAAACGTTTTCAATGTGATAATTTTAATCGTCTTTTGTTTCCAGGGAAATTATATGACGCCAATTCTGAAGTAATTGGCCAAGAGTTACACAAGAACTACGGCAACATTGTTAGACTGGATGGCTTAATGGGCAGACTCCCCTTTGTGATGCTGTTTGATCCAGAAAGTTGCGCCCATGTATGTATCTACTAGCATCGGTGGCGCTGTGAACTTAGCACTGGCCTTCCAATCGGAAGGTCAGGGCTTTGGTCCTGCCATGTACCAATGTGTTTTTTGTTTATCCTACGCGTCTATAGTGAAGGAAAACATCGTGAGGCAACCTGCATACATCCCCGAAGAAGTCCTCGCCTAAAAGGCAAACATTCATGTATGTTCATGATGCTGGAGGTTGCGACGATTGGACCGACTCGACACTGGACTCAACCTGGGGGCCAATCGCGCTAATTTACAGATCGAACGGACCGCTGAGGTTCAATTCCAGTCCAGTTCTAATTACAATTCAAATTTGGACAAAATTGTTATTGCGCTAGTTTCTACATGAGTGTTGAATCGCAAGCGAAGCTGGATCGCATTAGGAACTCTAAAGATAACACAGAGAGAGAAAGAACAGAAAAACACTCAACACTGAAAAAAGCCAACCTTCAATCCAAAAAAGTAGCGTCGCATGAACTTTGTATGTTGACTTGACAGCGGTCGCGTTCCAACTTCAATCGGGTTGCGTTCCAATCTCCTGTCAAATCATTACCGCGATACGAAATGTCATAAAAGTTGTAGTTCAGTCGTAGTTCGATTCCAACCTTAAAGTAAATACCAGTTCTAATTACAATTCAACTTTGGACAAAATTGGTATTGCGCTAATTTCTACATGAGTGTTGAATCGCAAGCGAAGCTGGATCGTATTATGAAGTATAAAGATAACACAGAGAGAGAAAGAACAGAAAAACACTCAACACTGAAAAAAGCCAACCTTCAATCCAAAAAAGTAGCGTCGCATGAACTTTGTATGTTGACTTGACAGCGGTCGCGTTCCAACTTCAATCGGGTTGCGTTCCAATCTCCTGTCAAATCATTACCGCGATACGAAATGTCATAAAAGTTGTAGTTCAGTCGTAGTTCGATTCCAACCTTAAAGTAAATAGGTATGCTTACGTTCTGATATTGATTTGCTTCGTTTGGTGCACTGTGATCCACCGCGGCATCAAGCGCAGCCAGTCTGGACTCCGCTTCCGCGACTGAACAAATATAATCGCGTTAAAATACTAGCAAAAATATATTGTAACCTAATAAGGACAATATAGAAATAGGATAGCTAAGAAAATACTTACTCTGATCCAATAGCTTCTGGTTCATTTTCATTAATTCAGGTATCCCATCACGCGTGTCTGTTTGAATGCTCTGGTGAATAAGAGCGAGCGCTGAGGCTGTCCGTTTACTGCGCCTGCAATATAAAGAAATTGTTTATGTAGAATTAGTTTATGTGTTGTAATGAACCCAAACAATATTATAATAATTTTATTATAATAAAAACAGAATGTTTTATTTACACTTTTACGTATTTAGGATGGTCACTTCAATGTTAGTAATGAATGGTCAACCAAATCCAAATTTTCTGATCATTTGGTAGATATCTGCCCCCTTACCATGATCGCCCAAAGCAAACCGAACTGAGAGCGGGATAGCGCTATATGCAACAAGAGTCTTGTCTCTGTTTGAATATTGTTTTAACCTTGCTAAAAGCAAGGATGATATAAAGCGATCATGATGAGGCCTCAGATTCTTCGCTTTTCCTGACTTCATTCTAATCCCATGCCTGTAATTATGACAATATATGCAGAATTGTTTTATTGAAAGAGAATAAATATATGCAGTACTTTAGCTTCATTGATTTCAAATCCATAATTATTATACCATCTGAAACAATTTTTTATTTTGCATTTTTATACACTAACGAGCAAAGTGGAGTAACTTTAATATCTATCTTGTATAGTCTACAATCTATATAAGATAGATATTTAGTATTTTTGTTTATTTATTTATTTATAGATACTCCATTCAGAAAATTGGCTACCGATACGAACTGGATTCGAAACCTTGAACTACTACCGAAAGCAATTTGCTAATAATACCACGAAAAGTGTATTAGGTTCCAACGCAGAATCGACTGGACTAATAACTGAGTAAGAAGCTATACAAATAATACTTTTATATCATTGTTATTCTTTGAATGCTTTAAATTTATTTTATTTCTTGAAAGTTTAGTAATTATAAAAACATTGATTTGTTTAATAACATATTCGTATTACATACTTAATGGTAATATAATAGGGGTTAAAGTATGAAATTGTCGTTTGTATAACTTTATAACTTTTCTAATTTAAGAGCTATAAAAACAATATCTATTTTATTACTTTTTGACCCTAGAGTGCACGTTTTGGTTTCTATTTAATCTCAAAATTAGTTTAATCATATATTAAAAAGAATCTCAAAAATTTACTCCCTATTTTTATCGTCAGAATTTTGTACATTATTGACGATAACTTTGTGAAAACTAATTTTCTTGTCTTCAAAATTATATTATAACTTAGTTTAAAGAGTATTGACCAGTGTATAAAAGTTTCATAAAGTTTGCTTTACTGGTTATTAAATAACTAAGAAAAAGGTTAGTATGAAATAAGCAATGTTCTTAAAAATCTTCATACATAACGGCAATTTCATACTTTAACCCCTATTACTTTTATTTTCCCTTACGAAACGGTGTCATGCATTCCACAGCAAAACTTATACAGCCTTACAAATAAACGTGGCATAAAGTTTAACTCGAGAATAAATTAAGAATAAGCAAAATGTCTACAAATAAACTAAGAATAACTTATACTGAGTATAACATTGACATTTCTATTGATACAAACGTTATTCCGAAGTTATACCAGCCCGCACCCTTGTATAAACCTAGTATAACTCGATTTGTACTTGTTTGCTATGGTCATTTGAGGTTATAATATTTAAATATAGTTAATGAATACACTAAAGTAGTCTTTATTCACTGTTAAAAATTAACAAAGTTCAAATGAGATCAATCATCATCATCGTTTTAGCCAAGAGACGCCCACTGATGGTCATAGCCGTCCCCCAAGGATCTCCACACCGATCGCTCCTGCGCCTCCCGCATCCAGCGGCTTCCCGCGACCTTCATCAGGTCGTCGGTCCACCTTTTGGGGGGCTTACCAACGCGGCGTCTCTTACGGATCTCATCATTACTGATGTGTTCACGTAAAGGAGCATAGCCATCTCCACCCCCCACCCCTCCTCACCCAAATTAATGAGATCAATACAGTTAAGGATTTCGTCGGAGCTGATAAGAGCTCGGTGGTCGAAGTGGTCAAAGCGTCAATACGGTACGTTGGAGACACGGGTTCGATCCCCGCCCGAGACGAAATTTATTTAATGATTTATTCAGCATTTTTGGAAAAAAAATCAAAGTTCTTTATCGAAATTTAACTATATTCAAATTAATATAATTATTTACACAAAAGTATCACCAAATATACTAATATAGAAATGAAACCAATCAACAAAACGGTCGCCCGGTCGAAAAACTGACAGCTTTCACAGATAATATGTTACTTTTCTTTTTTGTACATTTCTCTTTGATTGCGCTGTTGCCATATTGTGCATTTTGATAGATCGGAAGAATAGCTATACCGAAGATAAACCTCGTTTATTTGTCAAAAAATATTCTAGCGTTATTCTCGTTTTATACTAAGTATAACTATACCTAGTATAAGGGTGGAATAAATGTGGTATAACTCATTTTTATTTGTAAGACTGATAAAATATAAGACGGTGCTTACTCAATATAATTTATTTAGTTTATTTATTGTTTTGACTAGACACGGCGATGCGTGGAAGCAATTTCGTTCAACTGTAAATCCAATATTACTCAAACCAAAAACAATAAAACTATATGCAAATATGATAGACGAGGTGGCACAAGATATGATAATGCGGTAAGTATCATCAGTAGCGAATGTAAAAGTGGTAGAATGCACCCACAGTTGAGCTTGGACCTCGAATTACAAAAACAAACTAATACTCGAAAATTCTTTGTTATAAAAATCATTACATCTATCCATTTATTCCATAATCAGCTACCTCCGAGTACAGGCTTTATTGTTACATATAGTTAATGTGTCATTAAAAATGATTTGTACTTTATTTGGCTTGCAAATATATAACAAATTCACAAAACCTATTATTATTATATGTATGCAATATTGAATCCATATTGCAATATATTAACGAAAATTTCCTTGACGTTCCTCGCTTAACTTTTTATGCAGATAGCCTTAACAGCGACACCAAACTGCTTAAGAACCTTAGGCGAAGGGTCCTCATGAGGCTTTAGGAAAGGCAGATATCACACTTCTGGATATTGCATATTATTGAAGATTCAACAGGCTGTTCGAGAATTGTAACGGATCAAAGATAGACCAAAGCTTTATTTGAATACTAGAAAAGTACCCGACAATAAACTATTTAAGAAAATATACTTTAACAACCATGCGGCTCTTTCCATATTAAGAGGCTGACAACTCTGAGCTGAGCTCATCGAGCCCCACTTGAAAGATTTTTTAGCAAAACCTGTTTAATATACCGTAGTAAAATATATATATATATCTTAAATCTTATCTTGAAATCTCTATCACTTAAAATATTTCTGAGAACATCCATGTCCCAAAAAAAAACAAATTTTAATTAAAATTTCTCTTTAAAAAATGCCGTCTTTGGCACCTATTAAAAACAGCTTCCAGAAGAAAATCCGCGTTATTTAACAACGTTATTTAATGATATTCAGGGAATTATCTCGTTTCACGTAATTTAATAATATTGATGTTTCATATCTTTAAATAAGCTAGGTACTAGTTTCTTTTAAAAAAATATTTTGATTTTTTTCGCTCAATTTCAATGACGCACCGCGCCCGTAATCCAGTAGAAACTCATGTCTCAAGGTCGTTAGCGTTACTCAGCCTCTTATAATTATCATCTTTTTTATATATTTAAAATATGCTTCCGCTTGACTGTCATCTCGACTGATGTTAAGCGAGGCTGCGGTCTTCGACGGAACGCGCTAATCCAGTAAAAATTGATTCACCTACGATTTGAAAATTCCCAGGTTGTATCCATAGGGAAACACCCACTCAGGCAACATGTTCCATAGTTTGGCGGTTCGAATGATGAATATATTATGAAATCGCTTAGTTCGTGTTTGGAATTTCTACCATAATTATATTCTAGTCATACGCTCATTGCTAGGCTAGGTTGCCCCTAAGAAAGGGGATTTGGGCCAACTCCCACCACACTAGCCCAGTGCAAGTTTGTGGGGGGGACCAGAGCCTCATCCGTTGATCTACAGAATGAACGCCTATTATTTGGAACCCTTGAATTCAAAGACAAAATCCTCGGCTTTTTTTATTTGTAGGTTATTAAATTTTTTATGTATATTTTTTTAACAGATTAAAATCTCTTCGTAACTCTGAAAATCACATTGAAAGTGTCTTTGAAATGGAAATGAATCTTTGGTCTCTGGAATCTATTGCTCTGGTTGCTCTAGGGCGACGGCTGAACTGCTTTCGCCAAAATTTACCACTAGACTCACCTGAAAAGCGACTAATTAAAGTAGTCCGTGAAATGCTTAAATTAGCTGATGATTTGGATTTCAAACCGAGCATATGGCGATACTATTCGACAAAAACCTTTAAAAAAGCTATGGAGACTTATAAGGAACAAGAAGTGTAAGTAACTTTATTAGCATACAATGAGGAATGAAACTGTCTCATTTTAAATATGGCAAATATTCCATATTCGTGTTTTAGATTAGCAAGGTATTTTATAGATAAAACAATTGAAGAGCTTGAGAAGTCTGCAAACAAAAAGTCTGATGAAGAAAAAAGTATTTTGGAAAAATTACTTGCTATAAATAAAGAAGTTGCTCTTATAATGGCTTCAGACATTCTTTTTGCAGGTGTTGACACGGTAATAATAAAGTTTTTAATGAATTATTTTTGATGATGCATAAAATTTTTATTTTTATTTCTTTATTTCTAAGACATCAAACACTGTCACAGCAACGCTTTATCTGCTAGCAAATAACCAAGAAAAGCAAGACAAACTAAGGAATGAAGTATTTTCTGACGACGAGAAAAAACCATATCTAAAAGCATGTATCAAAGAATCTATGAGGATTTTGCCTGTAGTAACTGGTAATGCACGTATGACCACGAAGGAGTATAATATACTTGGATACAGAATACCAAAAGGTGTAAGTAATATCACAAATAATTTACTATCTCATACAATTAATTGCGATCTCATTCGCAGAAAGTATTTGAAGTATTCGAAGTGCGCGCACGCTAGAATCTTTTAAAAACTAAGTTCGTATATAGTCACTTCCTATTCTTGAATCCCTAGTTGCTTTGGTGACACTGATTTCCTTTCCCTGTCACAAATTTATTTCTGATTCTAGTTTCTGCACCCTTCCCCCGGTTGAATCTCCTATGTGTATTTATTTCCCACTTCCGAGGTTGCCTGGTAGAGATTGCTCTTTAACAATAAGGCCGCTTATTGTAACATTTCTGTTTTTATTTTTCAGTCTTTTTTTCTATGCATATAATATGCATAGAAAAAAAGACTGAATTAATACTGATTAACCAATACTAAGACTTCAATAGAATTGACGACAGGCACAACAGAAAAGTTTTTAAATAAATATAAGTACCGAAAGATCAAGAGAATGAAAGTGAATACTGGACTGGTAGCTTTATTTAAAAAAAATACAAAATAAAATGCATTTATTTCAGATAATTTTAGATAAAAGGTCCATAAACTTAGTAACAATTAACATAGTTTGTAAAATAAATTGTTACTTATTAATCTTACAAACTATGTTAGTACAAGCAATAACTATTTTTTTTACTGTCTATGGCGAGCTGAACGCGAGTCCAGTACTGCATAATAACACTGTCCACGTCCAGTCTCGCCTCGGCCGTCTTCAAGAGGCTATACGCGCTGTTACTCTTCTGCAATGTTCTATTTATAATCTACTACATGTTTCCGTTTTCGTAGATGCAAATTGCACTAATGCATCAAAGAATGTCGACAATGGAGTCCCAGTTTCCGCGATCCAAGGAGTTCATACCAGAGAGGTGGCTTGCTGAGAAGGGAGATCCTTTGTACTATGGGAACGCGCATCCTTTCGCTTATCAACCATTTGGCTTCGGAGTACGAAGTTGTATAGGTTAATAAATTTCTATATATTTGGATATTTCTATATATGCATATGTTTTGCTTCTTTCATATAATATCGTCAAAGTTTGTTGTATATTATAATACATCCGAAAATCTGGCAATTATTTTAGGTTTTTCAATGTTTAAATCTCTTTTCATAATTAACTTAATAAAAAAAGGAAAATACGGGAACATGCTAATAGAAACCATAGATTTTTAGGAAAAATAGAGCATCTATTACCATTATCCAGAAAGGAAACAGTGGGCTGGGCTTATGTTTATATGAAAAAACAGCCGCATACAAAGACACTGATTTATTTGTTGTTTCCGAAAAGCAATTTACGTCTTTTTGTCAGCTCTATTTAATTTTGTTTTATTTTCTTTTGTACAGGTCGTCGAATAGCGGATTTGGAAATCGAACTTTTCCTCTATAGACTTATGCAAAATTTCAAAGTAGAGTGGTACGGCCCGCCGATCGAAGTGAAGTCAACCTCTCTCAATTATATCGCAGGACCATTCAATTTCATATTTAAAGATGTCTAAATCTGAGACGTGCCAAATGTTTTTAAATAAAATTCTGATTCCTCTGTTTTATACCACTAATTAACACAAAACCTGCTAGCTAGATGACAAATTTTAAATAGGTATGTATAACCCAGATGTCGATATTGGTTAAGTCCCATCCTACCCCTAAGACTCGGGGCATTGCCAGAGGTATGGTGGATCTGAAGTGACTTGATGACTTTATAAGTGGAACGTTATATGTGAGTGTGAAACGTATCTAAATACGTGAGTAAATACACCGAAGTTTTATGATTATACAAGTTACTACTATCAAGACCACGTCCAAAGACAATCCGGAATGGCTGTTTTTCCATTGCCCGGCGTGGCACGTGGCAATTGCTCTATAAAGACTGAACAACACTCACTACAATCGAAACGTTTATTTCGAAGTTGAAATGAGTATGTCTACCCGAATTAAACACTCTAGTTTTCATTTCGAATATAAGGAAAGTAAAACAAGGCTAATATTCCAAAAATATGTTTGTGTTCAAAGATAATATTGTCTTTCCCACCATATAAACTATTGAGCGTTTTTACGTAAAAGAACGCACAATATTTTAAATTTAGCGCTAAGTATAATGCCATGGTTTTATATGTAAATTTCTAATAATAACCAATATGGTTTTTGTCTCTCAGATTAGTTTCTAATAAAATACTTGTATTCTTTCAAAAAAGAAATTAGATATAAGCATATTTAATTTGCTTATAAAGTTTTCGTCAAGTTTATTTATTTATTAATATCGATTTGTGGATATATAGGTTTTTATCATTACCTGAAATAATAAGTTTTATTATACACTTAATTTGGAAGTATTTATTTAGGTCACATTCGACCTAAATAGAATAGAATAGAATAGAATAAACGTTTATTTGGACCAATCACACAGACATACATGAATATAAACATAAATACAAGTTTTACCTGTGTGAGGCCCAAAAAGGCCTGCCTCAGCGTGTGCCCTAGTGAAAAATTCCACTAGAGCGCTGTTATTATGGCAGGCCTCAGGACCGCGCTCCTTGTAGGCCCGACACTGAAGTATCTGGGGCTCGTGTTGGATTCGAGATGGAAGTTCTCGGCCCATTTTCGCCAACTAGCTCCCAAACTTTTGAGGGCAACTGCGTCTCTTGGGCGCTTATTGCCAAACCTAGGCGGCCCAGGTGATACGTGCAGACGCTTATTTACAGGAGTGGTGCGGTCTATGGCCCTATATGGTGCGCCTGTGTGGGTCAATGCTATGTCGCCAACCAACAAGGCCCTGCTACGACGACCACAGCAGGTCCTGGCCGTCAGGATGATTCGAGGATACCGCCCCGTCTCCCATGAGGCAGCGTGCGTGTTGGGGGGCACCCCACCTTGGGACTTGGATGCCTCGGTCCTTTCCGAGGTATACAAGGAGAAAACCGCTTTCCGTCAGTCGGAAGGCTTTATAAGAGTACCGCCCGATATTATTGAGCGCTGGCGCAATTCTGCGCAGTGCCGTATTCATCGGCGATGGCGTGGGTGCCTAGCAGAGCCGGTCTCCGGTCATAGGACCGTAGAGGCAATCCGGCCTATTCTTAGGCGTTGGACAGAAAGGCAGCACGGGGTGCTGACCTTCCGGCTCACGCAGATCCTGTCGGGGCACGGGTGCTTCGGCAAATATCTGCACAACATTGCTCGAAGAGAAAGCACTCCGCGATGCCACGAGTGTGGGGCGGACGAGGACGACGCGCAGCACACGCTTGAGCATTGCCCGGCGTGGGCTGCGCAGCGGTCCACCCTCGTCGCCAATATCGGAGGTGACCTCTCACTGCCAGCCGTTATCGAAAAAATGGTCAGCAGTGAGAGGTATTGGGAGTCTATGACCGCTTTCTGCGAGGAAGTCCTAGTGGAGAAGGAAAGCGCAGAACAGGACCGCGAGAATGATCCGAACGCGGACCCGTCCCGCAGGCGGCGGTCGGGCAGAAGAAGACGAACTTACGCCCTCCACCAACTGCCGCAGGGGTCGCAGTGACGGAGTGGGGCCCCCGTCACTCACACTAATGACCCTACGCTGAGGGAGTGTCTAAAGGCGTTCCATAGACACTCCCAACTCTGAAGAGGGACCCGGTGTGGCCGGGCAGCATCGCACTCGACACACAAAGCGATTGCGAAAAGTACCCTTTGTGTGCCGAGAATGCGATTAGACGGAACCCCCCAGTATTTTTAGTGAGTATGTCTCGATTGGCGGGGCGAGTCTCACATAACCGCAGGGGGATCCCACTCCGTCTGCGGTAGATTTTAATTTTTTTTTACTGGGTTAAAAAAAAAGGCCTCAGGACCGCGCACGACACGACAAACAATACAATACAAGAGACAAAATACATACAAAAAGCGAAACAAAAAAAGGAGGTAGGCAAAAGATATAAAAAAAAGAATTAAAAGAGAAAATACAAATCAAAAAAAATAAATACTTTATCTTTGGCCGCGTATGACAAATAGTGATTTTTTAAAAAAAACCTTGACAGCCCTAGTATCATGATGTAAAGTTTTCAGCCCTATGCAACAAAACTGACATGTAAGCACTAGCCTACTTTCAGAATATAAGATATGAAAAAATATATGAATGTCATGCCGTTGCCAGTAACACGACGGCCGGTAGAAGAGCGTGACAAACCTATAATTTCATACGCTTTTGCACTGCTGGCAGACGTGCCGTGGTGTGGCAGTGGAACAACACCCAATGACGTTTTAGCGGACGTAAATGCGGCACACTCACTAATATGTAGGTATATTACATATCTGTGAGTACACTTGACTGAATTGCAAGGTGATATCTTTTTACCAATATTCATACTTCACCAGTTAAAATCGAAAATAAACGATACTTTTTACCATTTTCATTCCAAATGGTTAAGGTTTGTTTATTTAGTTATCGGATCTGATAGAAGGTTAGGTATCTGTGTGATCAAAATAAATAATAATTTGGTCAGAAGCTACAGCCTCTTTCACTACAGGTATTGGTATTTAAATGTGTAATATTTTGCGTAATTTAAAAAAATGGCAATTTTTTCCTGAAATTATCTTATTGTCAAAAAAAACAACCAAATCTGAAATAACTTTCTTGCTTTTGTATATATTGTACAATTTAATTAACACTTTGTATATAATTTTTTAAGTTTAGAATAGTCATTTTATTAATTGGTTTGGTATGTACCTTCGATTTTAACAAATAAATAAATAAATTTAAGTAAGTAAGGGAATACCATAATTTTGTCAACAATAATCCTTTATTATAATTGTTTAGTTTTACAAAGATTAGATCCATTAGTAATTACAATTGTAAACACTTTTAAACGGTGTAATTTTATAAAATTCCAGGTTATAAAGTACACTTGCCTCCTAAAATGGAGAGCGAACAATTAAAAAAGTTGAAAAAGAAACAAAAATAACTCAAAAATCGAAATAACTCAAAATAGCTCGAAAATTTGAGGACACAACATTACATGACAAAATCAATTAAGTACTTTTGACTTCATTTGTAACGACTTAACAGGAATGCGTCACATTTCCAGTAATCCTGTATACTTATCGGTAATTGAATATGGGAAAATCTATTACTATCATATCTCTAAAATATACTTGTATCTATAAAACATACGCAGCATACAAATATTTTAATATATCCAATTAAGTATGTGTTTTATTTCCGATACCCGTCGAGGCGTACAAAATTTACAAACGTTGCTTGTATTATGTATAAGAAATTGTGAATGATAGATATTTGGTATCGCATATGCCTGTTCGTTCTTACTAACCTATTGCCAATAACTATAGACCAGAGTGAAAAGTCATATCCACACATATCTACTCGTATTTCTCCCAGCATTTTTTAACATATAAGACAACAATGCTGTTAACATAGTCGCAGGCGCTGCAATTAGATAGATATAGGCAGCTAGCTATATGTAGACTATGCATCTATATAACCAAATCAAACAGAAAAATTACCCCTTTGATAAAATCCCGGACCTCTCTAATAATATAATAGAACAAGGTGACATACAAATTAACTAGGCAATTAACTTAGTGAAGGAAAATATTTCCTATACTCGTATATCTGTTAGCAGCAACATGGTCGTTCGCACGCTTTCAGTCATGGCTCTATCAACTCGAGAGTGAACGGCTTCAGCCTGTCTCTATTTAAAGACGACATTGGAACTAATAGTTAATGATGATTAACGGCATTAAGTAAATGATCTTTGACTGATGACTTTTAAGTGGTCTGTTTTTATTTATATTGTATAATAATTTCATGATTGTGTTGTGTACTCGTATATATGGATATCCAAGTAAACTAATAATAAATGATTATTCTGCCCAAAAACAACTTTATATCTCCCTTTATGTTTTCTCCTTCCAAACGGCCTCCCGGTCAGCGCTACAAAGCACTGCCTGCTTTGTGGCCAAAGAGAGAGGGGCAAGTCCTTTGTCGCACTCGTTGACAGCTATTAAGCCGTGCATTGCATTAGCAATCCACCACTCTCCGTTTTTGTCAGAAAGTAATTGCGGAGATTTTTATATCTGACTGTTGTACATGGTTTCCGCACTAAGCAATTCGCGGCCACCATTCTGCCGTGGTACGAGTATGTACAATCTCATCAAATTCATTTTTTTTTTTCAAATTCAAAAATTGTTTATTGTTCTCTAACACAGATATTAACAGGTGATTATAATAAGGTAGGTAGGTACAAGCATTTGTTTATCTATGTGAGGACTGGTATCCGTACTAGGAGACCTGTATTACAGATTACCAGCCTCTCCGACTCTGAACCAGGTGATGAGACTTTGGTAGGTACATACTTAACTAATCAAGTTGAGTAGGCGTGTGAGCTTGTGTGTGTGTGTGTGTGAATGAATGTGTGTTTGTGTGAATGAATGTGAGTGTGGGTGTGTGTGAGTGTAAGTGTGTGTGCGCGTGTGTCCGTGTGTGTATATGTTACGCTCAAAGACCGATAACGCTTATTGAGCGAAAAAATAACTCACAACGCGTTGTGGTCACAGTAAAACATCCACATGGCGAAATTCGTATTATAGCTCAAATGAAAACGCTCACAACGCGTTGTGGCAGTCACAGAAAGACCACATAGCAAAATTATAGTAATGTCTAATATAAGTAATTAATTTAACTACATTGTTGTTGTTTACTGTTGACTAATAAACAAAACTCAAAATTCATAAAAAAATTTAAGTCTCTTATTATTTTAAGTACATTATAAGTAAATTTACCAATGATTAATAGTTTGTGTTCAATATTTTATTATTAATTAGTTGTTTTACATACGCCTCATGGCTTTTCTTCATTGCCACAACGCGTTGAAGTCGAATAGTCATGTATGTCGTATGTCAGCCACGACACGAATTTCGCTATGTGGTCTTTCTGAGACTGCCCACAATGCGTCGTGAGCGTTTTCATTAGAGATGTTTTAGGTGGATGTTTTACTGTGACCACAACGCGTTGTGAGCTATTTTTTCGCTCAATGAGCGTTATTGGTCTTTGAGCGTAACATATACATATTGTATATGAACATGTAGAATTTACGTGCTATCTCTATAATTATTTTGAGTTTAATTACAACCAAGTTAGGGTTATGAGGGGACAATTAAGAGATTTTCAATTAAGAGAATTAAGAGAAAAAGTGAATTAAACTTTCTAAACTTAAACTTGCCGTTGCATGCGGCGAGGTGGAAATTAAAACTTCACACGTGACACAGAAATGATCGCTGAACGTGTTGGGGCACAGCCCCTTGCTACAACCGGGCCATGTCCTTTGCATATTAAAATGTAATTATTGTAGACTATTATACTCCTTGCTTTGTTCTCGAGATTAGTGTTAACATGTGGTACCGTGTAACGTGTAATGTCTCACCATTCATCCACTCATAGTTTAAAGTAATTCTCTAAACTTAATAAACAACAACATAAACTTTGGTCTCCGGCCATCCACAGGGCTTGTTCTTCAGGTCGACATTTCCAGAACAAAACGTCGAAACCAAAAACGCACTGTGTTTTCTTTGGCGGCACCGTCGCCATACACATCATTAATCCTTCGAGCCGTTTCTGCAGCACTGGTGCCACGGTGGAACTCGTACTCGTAAATAACGCGATATTTCAAGTTTTCCATTTTGTAAACTGAGTGACGCAAAGAAAATACACAATTGAGGGAAAAACAAGTGAATTATAATTTTCGAAACACAAATAAATTAGTAAATAGCTGTATAAATTTGAATTTGGAATTCCTAACTATAGAGGAGATATTTGAGATCAAAGTGGCCAGTACGGCAAAACGCTAATTTCATATGTATGTACCTAATATCTTAAGTAATCTGTGCTAATATTATATTAACTTTAATGTAAAATATGCTATTCTAGGAAAATATATTTATTTGATGATATTTTAATGCTATTTTAGATGGGTATTCCCATCTGAAATATGGTTATTTTATCGAAACATAGTATTGATTTTATGTGCTTTTGTTGAATGGTATTGTAATAAAACTTTTCAATGCTGTAGAACAGTAAAATATTCGATTATCAATTTTAGGAACCACCTATTTGTAACCGTATTTTTTCAATAAAGTGATCATTATTAGGTATCTGTTACTGATTATACTCATTATAATTATCTAATAGTTTTGATTGTAACGATTCAAAAGCCGTTATCACCTCAATGCTAGAGAAACAATTTCAATTTTAAAAAAACTAAGTGCGAGTCGGACTCGCCCATGAAGGGTTCCGTAGCAGCAAGTAACATAATGTAAAAGTTCTTGTAGTTCGTTGTAACTTTGATCGATGTTTTAATAATAGTGTATTTTTTTAAATTAAGTTATTGATAAGTAAACATTATAATTAGGTACCTAAATTATGGGATTTTTATTATTAGAAAATAATGATTCACGGTTTATGCATAAAGTTTATGTTTATGAAATTGATTTTTTTAAATATTTGAGTTGATTGAATGAAAGGTAATCTGCAGTTTACGATTTATAACGTATTAAAAAAAACTACTGACTAGATCTCGTTCAAACCAATTTTCGGTAGAAGTTTGCATGGTAATGTACATCATATATTCTCTAATTTGAGAAGTTACAGGGTCCCCTCCCTGTTATTAGTAAGTTATAAGGTAAGACTGTTCAGTATTATAAAAATATGAGGTGCGTTCCATTTAAGCACAAATTTGCAGCATTTTTTATATTTTTAGTATCATCGCGTTTCATTAACTTTTGACGCTAGCAAGGCTAGCATCGTATGTTAACGTGATTCGTAACAGTTAAACAATATTATCTTGATTTTTAGGTTAGGTTCCCTTTGTGGAAAATAGCGTGGTTAAAAATGTTAACATTTCTTAAAAGAAACGTAAAAGATAGTTAACATTTGATGTTAACGTGAAAAAATCGTGATGCTTAAATGTAGATTATTTTTGATACAATCCCGGAAAATCGAGATTGTATCAAAACTAATCTACATTAAGAGTCGTCAATTGATTGTATCTTTAAAAAAAATATTTACGATACAAGGAATTTTGCTGTAAGTTTGTATGGCAAAATACCTAAAATATAATCCCATCATCATCAAAACATCCATTAGATATGTACTGCTAGAAATGGGCCTCCCTGAAAAGAAAGGATTTGGGCACCCTGAGCAGATCTGGGGCCTCACCATGAACGCTTATACTCGTAGCAACATCATAGCAAGGTTAAGGCAAGGATTCCCAGGAAATTTACTCGTTTGTATGTTTCGTAGTTCTAATAAAATTGAAATTTGTCGGATAACAAGGTACTGTTATTCAAAAAATTACCGCGTGTCCACTGTATTATTTATGACTTTTTGGTGTTTTTGAAGTCGGGTTTATTTTAATGATTTTTTTTTATTATTTTTGTCAAATTTTGACTAATGTTATTATTATTACTTAAGTAATGTGATTAAAATAATAAACATAATGATGCGAAGGAGTATTCATAATAATGCGGGGAATTACTGATACAATTAAATTAATTACGGTTTAACAAAATGTTGCGTACAACGAGAACATTTTTCATGCGGTATCACAAAAACGGAAGAAATACTGTTGCAATTAATTTAATTCCGATGTTACAACGAATTCAAATTCTTAACGTCATCTCAACATCGCAACTGTCGTCGGTTGGCAGTGAAAAGCGATGTGCCGTGTACGTGCCTGCTTAAATATATTTGTAATTTCACTATGGAGCATAATCATTCTGCGATGTTGTAATGCGTCTCAATCAAGGAATGTTATACTAACTGGAATGCTTAGAAAGCATATCAAAATCGTTCCGAAGAGCAAAACTATACATTATTTTATGTATATCTCTTTCTATTAATGTGTCCATACAGTACTCGTAACTTCCAACAGTGGGACTTTTAAACTTTTTAAACGTCACGATAATTTTACAGAGAGCAGCAAGCAAAATAAAATCAGTTTTCAATGATAGAACTTTCTTCAATTAAAAATAAATAAAATCAATCGATATTTCACAGCTACGCAAAGAATGTTTAAAAGTAAGACATTTTCTGCCTGTACCATATCATTAATCATTATTTCCGCTAAGAGATACGGCCCACTGTTCTTCATTTCATTTTTGATGGAAATCAAAATGATATTGATATTCGTTGTAATATTATCTAGATTTAAAAATCAATAGAAATCGTGCGTAAGCACAGGTATAGCTGATGTGGCGTAGACGTCGCTCGACAAACACTTGACGCCAGGCAAATGATTCAAAAATAGGGCCCCTTGAGTAATACATCTAGCGTCGAGACTCGTCTAGCGTAGTCTGCGCTCAATTTTTTTTGAATTTTGATACGTTTTCGAGAAAAGTTAATGAGATATTAGGACGAAAATCGATTTTTGTCGAAAACGTAACGAAAATTCGTAAAAGTCGAGCACAGACGGCGCTCGACGACTAGATTAATTAAGAGGATTGTGAAGCTGTAAATTTTCATACAAAAAGCGATTTCTCCCTCTTTACATAGTCCAATTTTCATATTTTTTGGAAATGTTTTATTTTATTACATAAACAATGTTTCTACAGCATATCTGATAACCATTAACTAAAATATACATAGCCACACATGAGCCATTTATAGAAACATACTATGTATACTATATGAAATGAAATGAAATGAAATTTTTTATTCATACAAAAAGCATAACTATACATTAATTAAACAACCCCCCATACTAGGCTGTGCCTGTCCTATGAGGGAAATACACGATTTTCAAATGAAATTTCTAGCGGCTAGTAGGCTTACATGAAGTGAAAAATTAATAAGATACCACATTTTAAATCCAATCCAATACTAATTAGGCATGCAAAGTATTACAAAATTGAGTTTATTGTGTCTGTGTACATATGTGTGTGTATATATGTGCGCGCGTGTGTGTGTGTTTATAATTAATCATTTATTATTTTAAAATCTATATACATAGTATGTATCTATATGAAGATCTAGGTTTGTATGTTTTGATTTTGAAGTAATATTGCTCAAAATATAAATTATTAGCATCTAAATATCCATATTTTAGACTTAAAAACTACCTCGAGCATTTTTATACTTTTTGACTAAATTATACTGAATTACAAAAAAAGCAAAACGTACAAACATATATTAAAGTATACTGAATCTAATGAGACTAAAAATGTCTAATTTCGTCAAGGTTTAGAGGGGTTGGGGGGGAACAGTTATCGCCCGAAACAATATTTCAATAAGAAATGTAGGCACTTGCCTCGGACTTTCAACTCTAAGCGGTGTGCAACAAACTGCATTTTTGAAAATGCATACTCGAGCCATGAATTGGCACTTCACAGTCCTCTTAAGTTAACAAACAAGTAAACTGCCCACCTGATAATAATGGCTAACGTCGCCTGCAAATCTGCAACCCTTACAATGACGTCAATGTACAGCCGACTTCAAAAGTAGATGAACATTTTAGTACCGTGTTACCCCAACTATTAACAATTGCAATAACTAGAATTGGTGTAACTAAAATGCTCTAAAATGCTTATCTACTTTGAAGCCGGCTGTACCTACGTTGTTAAATTGTGACATAAGATTTCAAGTCACAGTACCTAGCACCGGTGCTTGGCGGCAGAAATAGGAATAGGTACCTATGCAGACGACTATAGTACAGAATCTCCCTCTGGTGGAGAGTCTCCCCCGCTTAGAGGGAAGAACACGTACGTTTATATTTGTTCGGTTTTCTTTCGTTAATATTCTATCTCATTCTATGTACATTCTTTTTTTATACACGGTTATTTTTTTATCACCCTGGAAAATTTAAGGGACGCTTCACGACATTGTATTAGAATGATTTAAATATGAATAAAAAAAATAACTCGTTTACTTAATTTTATATTAATTTTCAAAAAAAATCCAAAAAATGCTGCATTAGTCGAGAGCAGCATTTTTAGAGATTTTTTTTATTTATTTCAATTTTTTTATATTTTTTATATCATTTTTTTTATTTTTTATATAATAATGGATGTGTCCTGAAGCGTCCCTTAAATTTTCCAGGGTGATAAAAAAATAACCGTGTATACAGAGCTCTATCAGTGCAGGCAGTCGCTACTCAAAACATAGATCAAAGCCTCAAGTCGTGGAAAGGAATACCTGGACCTTCTCGGTTGCCATTAATTGGCCAATTGCACCATTTTCTACCTGGAGGTATGTGCTGATTTTGCTTGCTCTGACAAAAAATGTGTTATGCATGATATGTTAAATGCAAACTATTCATTAAGATTTCAGCAAATTCAAAAAAAAAATGTCGATCAATTTTATTGGGAGGGCCCCATCGAAAGAATTTGCCACGGGCCTCACATGGTATAGTTACGCCACTGTCCGTAACATAATACACTGTTCTCTGATTGGTCGAAAGCATTGGTCAATAACAACTTTTATAAATTCAATATCGCTTACTCAAATTGGGAAATTATATATTAATCACTTTTGCACGTCAAAGAAGCTACGCCAATAGTTCACAAGGCGGGAGACCATGTACTTACTGGAAAGAACCAGCAAGAAAACCAGCAAGAGCTATTTTTTTCTCCCTGTATTGTTACAGAGTCGTCAATTAGAAACTGACCTCAAAGCAAAAGTTTGAGCTCAACTTCCATTACAGGATTAGATGTGTCAGTTCACATTATAAGATAAATTCTTTATTAACATATCAATCAAAAGACAGTGTAGAGTTGATCTCATTCATGTCCAAATAGTTTTATCAACCATCTGTTCTGATATTTTATGAATTTGAACATAAGGTATAATGCGAATCATTTGCTAGTTTTACAACTGAAACAGGACTGAAACTTAATAAAAACACGCGTGAACGGAACAAATTATATCTTTGTGACTTTGCATTTTCTTTAAAAAAAAAGCTAAATTATTTGAAAAAATGATGAAAATATGATTTATCAAATACAAGAAAAAAAAATATCTCGAGCGGGACTCGAACCCGCGTATTGCAGTGCGATTCACTAACAGAAACAGTCGTCATCGAGATCGTTGTCGAGCTCGATGACGACCTGGCTTTCATTTCGACGAAGAGCGCAGCGCTGACGATATACGTATTCACTAACACCATTTAACTCGACGTCAATCTCTTGTCTGTTTAAGCTCGTCGCTGTAATAGAGTTGCGACACACGTGCACATAAACAGTTCATTGTATATTGTTTTGATTCAGGTTTCCCTGTGTTAAAAATATCGGAGCAACTTAAAACAACATTATTATATAAAATGGTAAAGAAACAAGTTCATAAAAATGGTTTAAGAATAAATTTAGACAAATTGTGTAAAATTCATTTCGATATTATTTTTGATACCCTTTGCCTTTTTAGAATTTCCTGTATGACATTTTTGTAGCATTTGACAGTTAGATACTATCTCTGGGTAATAGTACTAATGGTTAACTTTCATGGATTTCGTAAAAATATTATAACTTTTAAAAAAAGAGCTCTCACACCACACGCACATGTCGTAACAGCCGGCTGAGGGAGCTTACGGCAATGATGTCTCCGCGAAGAAATTGACTCGAAAGAACCCTGCACGGACCCATCTCACCACCGTGGTGTCCTAGCCTAAGTCTGATTTGTTTAGCTCCTCGTCGGCGTCGCTTGATCGGTTGTTCTCTGCCATCCCAGCGATATTATCAAATAGCAAGTCTGACCGAGAAATTTATTACCATCGAAGAGTGGAGAAACGCCACCGAGCAGATGCTGGCACAGGACTGGACACGTTTAGTGACTGCATTATAAAACATGAGTGACGCTTGGCTAAGACGAAGTCACCAAGCCAAGCAGAATTTAGAAAATGACATAAAGAGTTTTAACTAACAGACTATTTTTATTTATTTCAGTGCCCAAGTTACATTTTAATTTCACACTATATGTATTAATAGCAAACACTCGAAATCACTTGTATCATTTTCAGATCGCTACACATTGCAATTAGATTTACAATTAAATAATTATAGCACACCCTGATGTTGCAAACATTCATAGGTTATGGTCACTGCTTGCCATCTTAATCATCTCTTTACTTCGCTTCTTAAAGCAAGAATAGCATGATTGATAATCTAGCTAACATTGTTTTTTTTATTATTGAAGTATTTCCCATGAAAACTCATCATCATTTTGCAAAACACACAACTCGAATTAAAATTAGTAGCTTTTGATTTGACACTAGAAATCGTGGCTGTGAGCCAGGTTGTGCGTCGAGCTCGACGCTGTTTTCTTTTGCTGAATCCCAAAACACAAAGAAAAACGTCAAACTTTTAGTACCTGTTCACGTCGTGCTCGTCTTCGAAGCGCTAGTATCGCCAACGATTGTCAAGCAATATTAGTGAATACAAAATCATACTACACAGCGTCGAACTCTAGGCTGTTTACTTTAGTGAATCGCATAGCAGCATCAGCAGCATACGTATTGACGCCTTAACCACTGGGCTACCGAGCACTTACCGACCGCGCCGAAATTTTCAACTGTACTGAACCCTTTGTACTTTTTTAAGCCAAAGTAGTTAATAACTACGTATCAACATTCAATTTAGAAATCTTTTCAATTTATTGAAAATTGGATAAGAATTTTTTTCTTGTGTTTGATTTATTTCTATTTTTTTTTTCAAATTATTCAGCATAAAATCTGAAGAAGGCCACACTTACCACCACCATATTGAAAATAGCCTACGACTACGACCAATTCTCAGATCTACCAAATATACACAAAAAAAATCCTAAAAACGATCAAGCCGTTTTGGAGGAGTTCGATAACAAACACTGTGACACGAGATTTTTCTATATTAGACAAGGCTACTAACCGTACAATTATTATTTAAGTTACGACACATTTAAATTGATTGATTTTACGGTTAAAAAAGGATATATTTCTGTATGAAAAGGAATCTGTATAAACAAGAATCTGGTCAAAACGGAATCCGTCCATAAAGCAAGCTGGCGTAAAAGGCCTTAATCGCTGGTTCATGGTAATACTAAAACAACTAGGTCTAATTTAAATTAAACTAGAGAGAAATGCTGCATTAGCATCGTTTACTGACGAGACCAGACTGTTCCTTCACTCCCTTTATTGGCATCATGAAGAAACAAAACGTTTTCATCGAGTCCACCCGAGCAGCTACGAGCGGATGCGACGATACATTTTTGGCTCGATCAATGGATTAGCATCTAGACCTTTGGCCATTTAAAAAAATGATCCTTCGAGCCGGATAAAAGACAAGTCGTTAATATCCCAACACACATAGACAAACAAAAATGGAAACTATTAAAAAAATTATCAATTCGATATATTATATATTACTATTGTTATATTTTAAGGTTTAATATATTAAATAGTACAAACTTCGAAAAATAGATTGCAAACACACAGAGGTGTCCGCAACATCTTTATCCAACAAAGATTTTGAGTAGGTATTGGGATCTGAAACATGAGATATTTGCAGTTCTGTTTCTGCGCGAAAGCCCTTCCATTACTGGCTAAAAGCATTCCTTTATTTCACCAGCTTACCTCACTACATAACACACTAAATCTGTTCCAAGTGCACTCTAATAAGATACGGGTGAATGTTCCTGAATTTAAGATACGTTCTTCTAGGAACTTTATGAGAGAAAAAGATTTTCATCTTAAAGATATGACAAACTTGCTTTTGCGGCTTTTTCTTGAAAAGCTCTTGTTGTTGACTATATAAACCTATAATAAATTTTTCTTTACATGACTTAAAAAAAGGAAGAGGCTCTCAATTCAACGCGTATGATTTATTCTTTTTTTTTATATAGCCAGTTGTGAACCAATTTTCAAAACCCTTTTTGTATTCGAAAGACTTACTCCTATGGTGGGCCCATTGTCACCAAAATGAGGATCTGATGAAGGGATCCCAGGTAATTGTGGGAAACTTTCAAATTCTATAGGCACATACAACATTTTCTTTCTTTTTACTCTACTACTTTTAGCTCTACAAAGATTTGTGTCTACATTTCATGATGCTGAGCTAATGACGGAAACGTTTTTCGTCGATAAAACTAAGGAAACTTGCTTTCCTTTTAAATGTGCACATTATAGAGATTTACACTGCATTATGTTATCTGTATGAACTTGAAATGGCTGAGAATACGCCATCGGCGTGAGGCACACATCCTATAGGCTATACAGCATCTTATTCATTCAATCTCCAGATACCTTGGAACCTCAAGGTACATTTGAATTTCCTTAGTCCACTCATAACACCCGATCCTTTAACAGCTAAAATGCCCCACATACATATTATACTTGTCTGCCTACTGACATTGGATGCAAACAAACTATACATCTAATTAAAAATCTCGTGTTTATTATCGAACATCTCCATAACGGCTTGACCGATTTTTCGCAATGTTTTGTGTATATTTGGTAGATCTGAGAATTAATAGGCCGTATGCTATTTTTTATACCCCTAGGTGAGATTAACCCTGTCCAGAATATTTTTCTTGACAATCTTTTTTATGATTTGGCATCAAAAAATACTTATAACCCTGAATTTTAACCCCCATTTTTAATAGCGATATTAGTATTTTTACTAGTGAAATGTAGTTTGCAGGCACACCTAGTAAATCTATATATATTTAAGGAAAAAGAAGTTTCCATCTATTACACACGCACAGCCGTAACCGCTAATGGTAGAAACGTGAAATTTAGACAGGTGTTTTAATTCAAAATACGGACGCACACTAAGAAGAGATTTTAAAAAAAAATTGCCTTGAAGGGGTGAAATAAAGGTATGGATTTTTTTAATTAGCAACAATTTTAATAAATCTTTAGATTTATGCTCTTAAAAACATTTCATTGAACACGTGTTTCATGGTTTATTGGAATTCACCCCCAAGGGTCCAAATAGGGGTTGAAAGTTTCTATGGAAAATATTTAACATCTGCTCCAACTTCTAAGAAATTTATTGTTCGAGCTCCTAAATTTAAATAAGTCTTCTATATAATAGGCTACAAAATTATTTTACGGGAATATATAAAACTCCCACAGGAAAACAATAGTAATGCGGGAGAAGCCGCGAGCTGAAAGTTAGTATAAATAATATTTTAATTATTCTTATATTTGATGTAATTGGTTTGGTAGCTCTAGTAGAGGTCACCTTCGGCAATAACGAAGCCTTTTTGGATTTTCTAAATGGTTCTTATATAATTTATTGACTGTAATGTTTACTACGCAAAAAAGGCTTTTTTCCTACATATCAAAAACATAAAAAGCTTATTTGGGTCTTTTTACTTTCATTATATTTACGAGTATATTACAAAGCTACATTTAAAAGAGCTACATTGAGTAGGTACCTATTAAAAGATAGCACTTAACAAGTGCTCTGAAGACCTGATTAAAGTGAAGCTTAGCCCCAGACTAACGACAAGTAAAAGGATTATAAATTAAGGTGGGAATTAAGTCAGTCTGAGACACTTAGTTGTACCAGTTCTCTTCCAAACTAGATTTATATTGAAACGTCTTATAAAATGCTAGCTTTCTGCTCGTTACTTTGTTCGTATTTTTACGTTTTTACCGAGGGAATCCTGTAATTTTCCATAGTAAAAAATACTATCTGCTATCTAGAGATACGTTTAGTAGTTTTAGCGGGATAGGCAAAAAAAGAACTGTCAAACCCTATTTCACCCAGTAAAGATTTTGTTTTTATCACATTCACGTGAACATACTATTATCTGAACTCGATGCCGTGTTGCAATTTTTTTTTCATACAAACAGGATCGATGCTCGGAGACGGTCTGCCAAGAGCACGTGAAAGTAGCTCTATGTTATAAAGCACTTTTGTGAGTTTTATACGTTTTCGTACAGCAAACAAACTAAAGAGATTAGTATGAACAGGCGCCTTGCTATTACGTTGTGCTCAACACACCACTTTTAGCTAAACGTAATAAAGCGTTATGCTTCACCACATCTACCAGAATTTTAGATATATATAACGTGTTATAGAACTACATTTGTCTTGTTTCAATAGTTTAACCTCGAAGATACATAATCCGTTGGTCCATCTATTTGTCGGTTAGATCTTACAGACCCCGACTAACTGATTCACGCACTGACTGATAACCTTACAGTCTGCCCTTCTAAGAGTCTGACGAGAAAACAGTACGGAACCCAAGCCAATTGCATGTTGCCGCCCTGCCAATCATTACGGACAAGACTTGTGCATTCCTCGTCAATCTGCATTGAGCCAGCTTTGTGGGTAAACGCTCAATCGCCCCGTTCCCAAGAAAAGCCACTCTGATCCTAGAACTTTTTTGTAGAAAATTAGAAGATAATGATGATACTAAGACAAGGCTAAAACTAAATGAAAATCCCATGTCATACCCACTCCCGTAAAGGTTGGTGGCTTTATACTGGATATTGTTCCTGTTCTTCTATATACTTCGGTTCTGTTCTGTTCTTCTATAGAAAAAAAACCGGCACTTGGCCGGCAAGTCGGACTCGCCCATGAAGGGTTCCGTACGATTTATGACGTATTAAAAAAACTACTTACTAGATCTCGTTCAAACCAATTTTCGGTGGAAGTTTACATGGTAATGTACATCATATATTTTTTTTAGTTTTATCATTCGCTTATTTTAGAAGTTACATGGGGGGGACACACATTTTACCACTTTGGAAGTGTCTCGCGCGCAAACTATTCGGTTTAGAAAAAAATGATAATAGAAACCTCAATATAATTTTTGAAGACCTATCCATAGATACCCCACACGTATGGGTTTGATGAAAATTTTTTGGGTTCTATGTATGGAGAACCCCCAAAATTTATTGGTTTTTTTCTATTTTTGTGTGAAAATCTTAATGCGGTTCACAGAATACATCTACTTACCAAGTTTCAACAGTGTAGTTCTTACAGTTTCGGAGAAAAGTGGCTGTGACATACGGACGGACAGACAGACAGACAGACATACAGGACGAATCTATAAGGGTTCCGTTTTTTGCCATTTGGCTACGGAACCCTAAAAACTAACTTCAATATAAAACTATGATGTTGTATCTATTCTTATATTATTTATGACTTTTTACTGTTTTTGAAGTCGGTTTTTTTTAACATTTTTTTAAACTTTCTTTTGTTCTATAGCTGCCAGTTTACTATGCCTAAAGGAAAAATACAAAAGTTTATAGGCACCATCTATCTGAATAGTTTAACAGTCCGGTCAAACTCTTTATCTAAATCATCACACAATAATCGCCTCCTGTTAAACTTAGGCCTCCTCAAAGGACTCCCAAACCGATTGATCCTAGGCTTTTCGCAGCCAACAGCTTCCCGCGACCATCACCAGAACGACGATTTACCAGACGGCCGTTGATTTCAATATTTTATCTAAATCGTGCATGAGATATGAAAAGAAAACGAGACTCCAGTGAAGTCCAGTGAAGTGAAGACTCCAAAACAGTTAATAAATCGTAAATATTTTCAGCAAGCTTGTTTCCGCTCTTCCCATAATGTATGGGACACCACTAATCAAACCTCTACGTCCATTTCGTCGTTGACCAAGCTGATCCAGAACAGGGAAAATCCACTTTTTCAGACCAAACACCATAATGACCAATTGCAACCTTTATAATGATAGCAGCAAACATGACATTTTGTTGAAAAAGATTGGGGAACCCAAAAAATATTGGACGTAACATACATCAGTACAAGACCCCTTGCACCTAAGTACATTATAAACAGTTTTATCGCATTATTATGCACAATCACGATAACGTATCTATTTACATTGATAATAATCAGATTGATGGTTACCGAATAATTTATCTATATCTTATTAATTTATGTACTTTCTTTATGATTTGACATTGAATTCTTAACGATGTAAATTTATAATATTTTATATACCACTATTGCAAAACGGGATGTTTTCCACCAGTCATGTTCAAATGAGAAGCGTCGATGGCGTAGTGCGTAAGGACGTCGCCTTCCCATCAGGAGGTAGCGGTTCGAACCCCGCACGGTACCAATGTGTTTTCTTTGAATTTATACGTACGTTTATTCGACGCCTTTACGATGAAAGAGAACATCGTGAGGAAACCTGCACACACCTGTGAAGAAAAGAAATTATTTACAGGCTGTGTGTGATGTGGACCAAGTGCGGGTGCACTTGGCCAGCGGTGCCCACCATGGACCATGTTTCGTAAATAAGACGGATAGAGTTCATCAGATTCAGATACGGATTTAACGTCTGATTTCAGAAGAGAAGAGTCTAAAACAGAAGTTGTTGATTTATGTAAAATAAAATTAAATTTTTTTCTTTAGCTAATTCATGTTAAAAGTACAGTGTTAACATCAGGTTAAAGACGTTACTTTCATCCCTAGGAAAACAATCAACTATTGTGTTTACTGCATGGCTTGAAAGCCTAATTTAAAGCTGTCTCTTCATAAAAACCTTGACATTACTTTAAAAGTCTATAAATGAAGAATAAAATCATGGTCAACCCTATGTTAAGTAGCGTGGTTTTATAACACCATAGACTTATTTCATTTTTTCCATGATAACAGATATTTTGTTTACAATCATTTGCATTTCAAGAAAAGCTAAAGATTCGCGTAATGTTTAGAGCTACTGAACGTGGCGTAACGTACTGTATACTGGCAGTAAAAATATTAACAAGTAATTAATTCTACTGACCACTGACAGAATTTTACGGGAAATAACTTTTTATATCTATATCAACTTCGATTAATTTTACAGACAATAACCACAAGGCGATATTATAATTATAAAATCAATAAACATATCATATGCCACAGTTATACAACGTGTCTCATAACTCCCTATAAAAATTATAATATTTATTTAACCGAAAAGAAAGTGTCAACCTTAATAACTTGGCCCATCAATCAAAATGTATACACAGTTTTAGGTTGGCAGTTGTCACTTTTGAAAGTTTAAATAAAATAAAATATTGCGTATCATTTGATCACTTGATCACTTGGTTATTTTAAGTACTTACTATTAAATTTTAAAAAGTTTAGTAGAAGTAAAAATAATAAAAAAAATGTTATACTTTTCTACATCACTCACTCTGTAATTATTGTTGATTTTCAAGGATAGATTGGCAAGTGCATACTAATTATGCCTATTCTAATTACACATTTTCTTGATATTTACTAGTATTATGTAATCTGTGATTATGCTATCATGAAATCTTGTTCTAATCATAGATCAAGATAAAATATTTCATAATTGTAAATGACATAACCAAATAGCGTGAAGAACAAAATAAATATTCATACAACGTAGTAATACCATATAGGTAATCAACGGTAATACCTATAAGAGAATGCCCATGCCCCGTACCACATTGCGTCACAGGTTCATTAACATCGAAAATAATGTTTGATTTATGTGTGTAATGTACTGACTTTTAACCACCTTTTTATGCACATTACAACATTACATTAACAACTACGTTCACTAAAAGAAAACGGCCTCTAAAACCGTGGATCAATGTGAGTATTGTTAAGTGCCTCCAAAAACGAAACCGATTGCACCTGCTTGTCAAAAAGAGACCAGATGATATAGACCTTAAAACATTTTATTTAAAATATCGTAATATTTGCAATAATACTGTAAAATCCTTAAAAAATCACTATTACAGACAAAAAATTCGTGAAAACTATAAAAACAACAAAGGAACTTGGGAAATTGTAAGGGAAGTTTGTAATATTAAAGCTAGCCGAACACCTGCCACTGATTTGCTAACTTTGTCATCATCTCCCAAGGAATCTCTTGATTTTGTTAATAATTATTTTACATCTATTAGTGAAGATCTTGCTAAAGACATATTGAGTAAACCTAATTGTAATGAACCCAATCTACCAGTGGATTGTGTTACATCTAGTACTAGTGAGTGTATGTATATGAACCCTACTGATAATTGTGAAATTAATAAAATTATTCTTAACCTTAAGACTTATAGTGCGCCGGGCATAGACACAGTATCTGCCACTGTTATCAAAAACTCGCATAAAACTATGTCCTTTGTTATAGCCCACTTGTGAAATCTAAGTATCTCCACAGGAATATTTCCAACCATATTTAAACAGGCCGTAGTCGTACCTATCTATAAGGGCGGTGGAAGGAAATCAGTGTCGAACTATCGGCCTATTTCTTTACTTAGCACAATCAGCAAATTAATCAAAAGGGTGGTTAACATTCGCCTCACAAACTTTTTGGAGAAAAAGCGGTTGCTTTCAGAAAACCACTATGGGTTTCGTACGGGTAGAAATACCAAAGATGCTGTGGCCAAGCTTTCGGAATTAGTTACAAAATCCTTTGACAACGGTGAGCGATGTTTGGCCATCTTTCTTGATCTCAAAAAAGCCTTCGACATTGTGTCCACTCCACTACTCCTACGTAAACTAGAATATGTTGGAATGCGAGGTTTGGTGCTTGCCTGGTTTCGTGACTACCTAACGAATAGAGGCCAAGTAGTTAAAGTCTCTGAAACGGTTAGTTCTAGCTCTACAATCACCTATGGGATCCCGCAGGGTAGCACCCTAGGACCCACTCTATTTCTGGTCTACGTAAATAACCTTTGTAACATCCAGCTTGAGAACGGGAGCATGCTCGCTTTCACTGATGATACCGTTCTTATCTTTCAGGGTAAAACGTGGCTCCAAGTACAAAAATTTGCTGAATGTGCTCTTAAAAAGGTTTTGGGGTGGCTCGATGACAACCTTCTAACCATCAATATTCCAAAAACGAAACTCATATGTTTTAGGATATCTGGTGCCACCAACCCGCCTCCTGACTTTAATCTTAGAGCACATTACGGTACCTGTCCCTCCAACAATAACAGGATCCTGCCTGTAACTGTCCATAGCTTACACAAACAAATACCCATAAATATCTTGGCATTATAATTGATCATAATCTCCCCATATAACCTGTATTAGCAAAAGGGTACGTAAACTTCTCCACATCTTTAAAAATCTTCGTGAATCAGCCAATTATACACTAATAACTAATGTATACCTTGCTCTTTGCCAATCACTATTATCTTACCGCATTACTATATGGGGTGGAGCCGCTAAGACCCATGTCCTCGAAGTCGAGAGAGCTCAAAGAGCAGTCATCGAGGTGATGTTACATAAGCCTAGAAAATACCCGACGCGAGATCTGTACCACGAGACTAATTTACTTACCGTACGACAGTTATTTATCTACAACTCATCCTCCATTCTATGCGCTTTTGCGGGCTGGCGCTGGCTTTACCACAACGAAAATTAAGAATACTAGAGAAAAATTTGATTTTAAAAATGCTGATTATACAAGCATTAATCAGGACATTCTGAATGTAGATTGGCATGATTTATTTTCTAACTGTAGAGCAGAAGCTGTAGTATCCACTTTTTACGAGCATATATATAATATAATAAAAAAGCATGTCCCCATCAAAAATATTAAATCTTCAAAATACCCTATATGGTTTTCACCTGCCTTGGTGCATATTTTTAAAAATAAAAAACAGGCATGGGTAAAATGGAAGAAATATCAAAACAAAATAGATTATGAGGCGTTCTCTGTTTACAGAGATAAATTTAAAAGAGAATCGAGTAAGTGTTTTAAATCGTACATGAATGGGGTGGAGGATAGCATACGTAGTAATGTGAAATACTTCTGGACTTATGTTAATAACATTAAAACCACATCCAATATCCCCGGCATCGTGTCTTATGGCGATATATCGGCCAGCAGTCCTGAACAAGTATCTCAACTATTCTCACAGTTTTTTGAATCAGTATTCGAAACATCTACTGTAGATGATAACTTTGACGTGGATAATATCCCTGAAGTTGATGCACCTCATGACTTGCTATTTACTTCAATTAGGATCACTCGAGAGAACGTACTCAAAGAATTAAGCAGTTTAGATGTTACGAAGAGTCCAGGCATTGATAATATAACTCCTTGTTTCTTGAGGTCAACAGCTAAGACTATCTGCCACCCAATTCAACTTATGTTTAACAGGTGCCTCAACGAAGGATTTTTTTCCAGTAACCTGGAAAACCGCACGCATAGTACCAGTTCATAAGTCTGGTGTTAAATCCAACGTCGAAAACTATCGTCCCATATCCATTCTTTCGACTCTGTCGAAGCTTTTTGAAAGACTCGTGTACAATATTATTTATCCACCTTTACACAATGTAATTATCCAACAGCAACGCGGATTTGTCAGGCGACGATCAACAGTCACCAATCTATTATTGTATGTGTCAAACATATTTAATAGTTTGGATGCTAATAAGCAGACAGATAGCGTGTACACGGACTTTCGAAAGGCATTTGACAGGGTGGATCATAGAGTACTATTGGAAAAAATAGCTTACAATGGTATAAGGGGTGACCTCTGGCGTTGGTTCAAGTCCTACATCAGTAACCGTATTGTAATGCTTTTTCTAGCTAAATTGTAGAAATATAGGGAAATCTTAAAGTTAAAGAAAAAAAACAAACTTATTCCTTTAGTCCGGTACAAAATGAAAAGCTTTATTCTTGTAAGTACATAATTACAATTTACTTATGCATATGTTAACACAATTCCTCAATGCAAAGCACTTAACTAATTGTTTAATCAATACAAGCCAAGGGCAGGATGGTTCAGGTTTGTTTGATCAATCTCGGCAGGTAAAAATCAGGTACAAATTGGGTACAAAACTATGAAATTGAGGGGCAATAAAGTACACCAACAAATAGTTATAGGTTTCCTTTTTTTTTTTAAAGAAATTAGTAGCCTTCCCCGGAGCGGTTGTTAGTGGATCGTACCTTCTATGCTAAGTCTTGCAATCACGGGTCAGAGATATAAAATTCCAGTTTCTTAACTTATTCTCTGCTTCTAATATTACTTGTGTAATTCTACAGAATTCCTCCTTGATACTAGGTTATTTTGTTATAGTTTCTAGCTGTAAGGTCAAGCAGCGGAGCCCTGCGGCCTCCGGTAACTGCCCTGGAGATTCATAGCACAGTGTTAGGTTAAAAATATAATTAAATATGCCTATGATCTTGAGGTCAGTGGGTCTAACACTGAGTTCTGAAGGAATCCCAGTCAACACGTTTGAATTTCAGGTAATAAACATTGCAAGTTAATTCCAAACATAATTTTCAATGAATTGTCAAAGTTTTTTATTGGTTAGTTAATAAAAAGGACGTATGGAGGGGAGAGCACCTATTTTGTGTATAATTACTGCTATTAATAAAAAGAAAACAGCTTAATTTGTGAGTTATTTGCCAAAGAAGGACAACTAACTCACGAAAAAACTTAATATTGTGAAAATTTAGAATTTAACAGGAAATTCGCAAGTGATACTCAATATATGCCTTAATCCCACTAAGATGCCGCTTACTATCAGGTTTTTTAATGAAATAGGGGATGAAAAAGGCGAATTTTGGAAATGTAATATGTTTGATTTAATAATCAATCTACCCACAAATAAAAATAAAATTAACAAAATCTGCTTTAAATCATGAAATATAATAAGTTAATTAGATACCTTATTGTGGGCGGAGTATTATCTATCGATATAATTTATTTATTCAACTAATTCAATGAATCGCGCGCCGGCGATTATAAATATGATTGAGCTTTTACTCTTCAAGCTGAAAACAAAAATAACTGACTTTGGAAATAGCTTTTCAAATTTAATTCACACGGAAAACGAGAGAAATACCTATGGATTTTCTTCGCAGAAATTAAGATAATGTAGAAATTAAGATTTCGCAAGAAATCAATATTAAATTACTTCGGTCGATGTCTCACAGACTAATCATAACATAGACGATAGACGCGTTCAAAGACTAAGGTGAAAAATGGGCGCGTTCCATCTACGCGCATACTAGAATCGAGGTCCGTTCACCGAATGTTAAGCGTCGTATTGGCGACGGAACCTTCCCTAAAACCAAATTCACTTCATAGCATGTGTGTCATGATGCGTCAAGTCAACATACGGATCCATCGGAATTCTACAATATGCTATAAGTATTTCCAGCCAAAGTTATAAGCTTGGTTGAAAAACGAAACGTAATGAAAAATTAACCATAAACAAACTGTGAATGCTTTCCAAACCCCACTCGACGAAACTATAATTATATGATCTATAAGTTTAAGTGTATTTTATTAAAATATGTCTATAGAAATGATCAAAACAAACGGTCTAAATGTCAAATTCCGAATTTTGAGAAAATCAACCCACCTAAATGGAAGCACGGGATTTTGGGCGAAAAAAAACTATCTTTGTAAATAAGGCCAGGATAAACGCGAGATTTATTTTGTTTATGCAAAAATTGAATAATGACCAAAGATAATTGCAAATGTCACTGACGTGACGTGAAACGACGTTGACGTTGACACTTGACATTGATATTGTGAAATTAATTGACAAAGTTATTGTAATTATGATTTTAGTTGTGAAATTTGTGTTAAAACTACAGTGAAACCAAAATGTTTTTGCAAAATTAGTGTTTTATGAAATTTTAAGAAAAAACGGTGTTACAGTATCCGGTAACCACGATAGAATTCACACGGAATTCGTCTGACGCCCCGTCAGCCTCAAAACCTCCTAACCAACCAAACAGAATTATCATAAATAGAATCAATTAGGTACTTAAAAACTATTCATTCGTGATAAACTCTGTACCCAATTACGCCTAACGTTATTTTTTTTTATAAGTTTATTTATTTGTATAAGATAAAAAATAAAGCTTTAAATATAAACGTGTGTAAATAAAGAATATTTAAATCCATTAATATGGTATGTTAAAGATTGTAATAAAAAACAACATTCACCAATAAGGTGACAAAATCTAGCGCGCAACTACTGCTGTTAGCACCTACATGGTTGTAAAAAAAAATATTCACCAATAAGGTGGCAAAATCTAGCGAAACCACTTCTGCTAGCACCTATATGGCTGTGATAAATAGGTAAAAGGCATTATATCCTATGCCCATCAAATATAAGAAAGTAATAAAAAAAAACTGTAGTGTCAGGACTGACGCCGAGATGGCGTTGTTAAATAAGTATATCTTGACACTAACAGTGTATAGCAAGTAATGTCAACAACCACCGGTAGATGCCGTTATTACAGACATTTTGACGATTAGTCAAATAATAAGTAAAAGAAAACAATAAAAAAGGAAATAATAAAAAAAATGAGTTGCATGTGTCGTTGCCCCTGATCGTCGATATTGATTTTCCTACGTTTCCAGCTAGATGTAACTTCCTCCATTATAAGAATATAGCAAAGGCTTATTTCTAGAGTTGCAAACCGCTCCTGTGAGGAATTCAAAATTAATTTTGTTGATTAGAGTAGAATACATATAAAAAATAATGAACAAGACACGTTTATATTTGTGATCTTGTGCTAAATGCATCTATCTAACCACATAACAGTTATAATAAGTACATACTTGTTCTTTAAATCTGGTATCAGATACTAAAGAAGTAATATCCATTTTATATAATGGTAGTAATAATATATTTATCTATTTCTTATCATGAACTAAGACACGTATAATATTTGTGTTTTAGATCTTAATGTACTTATGTAATGGTAATATCAATTTTGAAGATGTTAGGTATATGGAAACTTAAGTGTCAAGGCAAATCAATAAAAAACGACAGGGACAGACACATGCAAAAACGCCGCCAGATGTTATATGGCGCGTTATCCTACACTCGGGTTCTACGAGACGCCAGGAAGAATGGCGGGGTGGGTATTCTGTGGCCGCCGCACCCGCGGTGCTGAAATGTTAAATGCTTATAAAAATATGGCTATTTTCATAAGAGTATAAAAATGAAAATTAAGTAGGTATTATGTTACTAGGTACTGTCATGTTTTTTCTTGCTAAATTGTAGAAATATAGGGAAATCTTAAAGTTGAAAGAAAAAAAACAAACTTATTCCTTTAGTCCGATACAAAATGAAAAGTTTTATTGTTGTAGGTACATAACTATAATTCACTTATGCATAATGTTACTGAAGTAAACAAAATCCCTCAATGCAAAGCACTTAACTTAATGTTTAATTAATACAAGCCAAGGGCAGGATGGTTCAGGTTTGTTTGATCAATCTCGGCAGGTAAAAATCAGGTACAAATTGGGTACAAAACTACAAAATGAGGGGCAATAAAATACACGAACAAATAGTTATAGGTTTCCTTTTTTTTTAAATTAGTAGCCTTCCCCGGAGCGGTTGTTAGTGGATCATACCTTCTATGCTAAGTCTTGCAATCACGGGTCAGAGATATAATATTCCTGTTTTATATTAATATATTTAGCTCCACAGAATTCCTCCTTGATAATAGGTTAGTTCATCTGGCTCTAAAGTCAAGCAGCGGAGCCCTACGGCCTCCGGGAACTGCCCTGGAGATTCATAGCACAGTGTTAGGTTAAAAATATAATTAAATATGCCTATGATCTTGAGGTCAGTGGGTCTAACACTGAGTTCTGAAGGAATCCCAGTCAATACATCTGAATTTCAGGTAATAAACATTGCAAGTTAATTCCAAACATAATTTTCAATGAATTGTCAAAGTTTCTTATTGGTTAGTTAATAAAAAAGACATATGGAGGGGAGAGCACCTATTTTGTGTATAATTACTGCTATTAATAAAAAGAAAACAGCTTAATTTGTGAGTTATTTGCCAAAGTATGATGTAAAACTCAATATAGTGAAAATCTAGAATTTAACATGAAATTCACCAGTGTTACTCAATATATGCATTAATCCCACTAAAATGCCGCTTACTATCAGGTTTTTTTAATGAAATAGGGGATGAAAAAGGCGAATTTTGGAAATGTGATATGTTTGATTTAATAATCAATATACCCACTAATAAAAATAAAATTAACAAAATCTGTTTTAAATCATGAAATATAATAAGCTAATTAGATACCTTAGTGTGGGCGGAGTATTATCTATTGATAAAATTTATTTCTTTCTATTAATTTAATGAATCGCGCGCCGGCGATTAAAAATATGATTGAGCTTTTACTCTTCAAGCTGAAAACAAAAATAACTGACTTGACTTATGAAGTCTTAATGTACTTTTCAAATTAAATTCACACGGAAAACGAGAGAAATACCCATGGATTTCCTTCGCGGAACTAAATATATAAAAACTTTATGATCTTCAAATCAATAACAAATTACTTCCATCGATGTCTCACAGACTAATCATAACCTAGACGATAGACTAAACCAACGCTCCACTTGCGCGCAGATTCGCGTTTATGTGGAAGCGACGGAGCCGAGGTCCGTTTGCTGAATGCTAAGCGCCGTATTGGCGACGGAACCTCTCCCAAAACCAAATCCATTTCATAACACTCGTAAGACTCTTAACTTGCTTCAAGATGTGTCAAGTCAACATACGGATCTTTCGAAATTCTACAATATGCAATAAGTATTTCCAGCTAAAGTTACAAGTTTGGTTGAAAAACAAAACGTAATGAAAAATTAATCATAAACAAATTGTGAATGCTTTCCAAATTCTATTCGACGAAACCATAATTATATGATCTATAAGTTTAAGTGTATTTTATTAAAATATGTCTATAGAAATGATCAAAACAAACGGTCTAAATGTCAAATTCCGAATTTTGAGAAAATCAACCCACCTAAATGGAAGCACGGGATTTTGGGCGAAAAAAAACTATCTTTGTAAATAAGGCCAGGATAAACGCGAGATTTATTTTGTTTATGCAAAAAGTGAATAATGACCAAAGATAATTGCAAATGTCACTGACGTGACGTGAAACGACGTTGACGTTGACACTTGACATTGATATTGTGAAATTAATTGACAAAGTTATTGTAATTGTGATTTTAGTTGTGAAATTTGTGTTAAAACTACAGTGAAACCAAAGTGTTTTTGCAAAATTAGTGTTCTACGAAATTTTAAGAAAAAACGGTGTTACAGTATCCCCCCAACCACGATAGAATTCACGTAGGGAATTCGTCTGACGCCTCGTCAGCCTCAAAACCTCCTAACCAACCAAACAAAATTATCATAATTAGAATCAATTAGGTACTTAAAAACTATTCATTCGTGATAAACTCTGTACCCAATTACGCCTAACGTTTTTTTTTTTTTTTATATAAGTTTATTTATTTGTATAAGATAAAAAATAAAGCTTTAAATATAAACGTGTGTAAATAAAGAATATTTAACCTGCATGTACCTTAAATCTACGTAAATCCATTAATATGGTATGTTAAAGATTGTAATAAAAAAACCACATTCACCAATAAGGTGACAAAATCTAGCGCGAAACTACTGCTGCTAGCACCTACATGGTTGTAAAAAAAATATTCACCAATAAGGTGGCAAAATCTAGCGAAACCACTTCTGCTAGCACCTATATGGCTGTGATAAATAGGCAAAAAGCATTATATCCTATGCCCATCAAATATAAGAAAGTAATAAAAAAAAACTGTAGTGTCAGGACTGACGCCGAGATGGCGTTGTTAAATAAGTATATCTTGACACTAACAGTGTATAGCAAGTAATGTCAACAACCACCGGTAGATGTCGTTATTACAAACATTTTGACTCTAATTGTCAAATAATAAGTAGAAAAAAAACAATAAAAAGGAAATAATAAAAAAAATGAGTTGCATGGTGTCGTTGCCCCTGATCGTCGATATTGATTTTCCTACGTTTCCAGCTAGATGTAACTTCCTCCATTATAAGAATATAGCAAAGGCTTATTTCTAGAGTTGCAAACCGCTCCTGTGAGGAATTCAAAATTATTTTTGTTGATTAGAGTAGAATACATATAAAAATAATGAACAAGACACGTTTATATTTGTGATCTTGTGCTAAATGCATCTATCTAACCACATAACAGTTATAATAAGTACATACTTGTTCCTTAATTCTGGTATCAGATACTAAAGAAGTAATATCCATTTTATATAATGGTAGTAATAATATATTTATAATGGTATGAACTAAGACACGTATAATATTTGTGTTTTAGATCTTTATGTACTTATGTAATGGTAATATCAATTTTGAAGATGTTAGGTATATGGAAACTTAAGTATCAAGGCAAATCAATAAAAAACGACAGGGACAGACACATGCAAAAACGCCGCCAGATGTTATATGGCGCGTTATCCTACACTCGGGTTCTACGAGACGCCAGGAAGAATGGCGGGGTGGGTATTCTGTGACCGCCGCACCCGCGGTGCTTAACTGTTAAATGCTTATAAAAATATGGCTATTTTCATAAGAGTATAAAAATGAAAATTAAGTAGGTATGATGTTACTAGGTATGTAATTTAGTCACACGAAGTATCTAAATTTTTAAAATCTTTTATGTGCCACTTCCCTATGTATTTTCCGTTCTCGTCCTCGAGCTCATAGACGAGGCGGGAAAGTTTACGTATAATTTTACAACGCTCATATTTAGGGGCAAGTTTAGCAGTAAAATATTTATTAGCAGAACTCTGCTTGTACGTACGCTTCCACACAAAATCACCAACCTTAAATGAGATATCTCTGCGTTTGTTGTTATAGTATTTTATATTCCTTTCATGGGCCTTACGCAACGACTCTCGGACTTTGATGAAAATGTCACCGAGGTGGCCAATATTAGACGCATGAGTATCGCGTGGTACCACAACCAACTCTTGGAGATCTACAAAATCACGGTAAATACTACCATCAGTGACAGCTTCCCTACCGTGTACTAGCATGAAAGGAGTATAAGAAGTAGACTCATTTACTGAGGTGTTCATGGCAAATTGTATTTTATGTATGTTAATATCCCACGTTCTATGATCGTTCTCAACAAACGAGGAAACTGCAGTGATTATTGTGCGGTTATAACGTTCCACCGTATTAACTTGTGGACAATATACTGGACCCAAATGTACTTGCGGAATATTGTATTTTTCATATAATGCCTGAACCTCATGACTTATAAACTGCGAGCCATTATCAGACATCACAGTCTGTGGTATTCCGTGAACCAGAAATACATGGTCTTCTAACCTTTGCGCTATAACTTTGCCCGTTGCACGCCGTATAGGAAATAATAAGCAATATTTTGTAAAACAACACACAACTACTAGTAAAAAGGTGTTTTGCTGTCGAGACATCGGCAGTGGACCAACGAGATCAATGCTGATGCACTGGAATGGTCGACAGCAGACCTTGGGTTCCCCCATAAAGCCAGGTGGCGCTAGTGAGCTATGTTTATATGAGTTACAAGTGGCACAATTTTTAATAAATTCCTCGGTATCTTTATGCATACCGGGCCAAAAATACCGTAATTTTAATCTTTTATATGTTTTTGCGACGCCTAAGTGCGCAGCAATTGGTTCAGAATGGTTACTTGTAATAATATCATCCCTAAGCTCCTTTGGTACAACCTCCTTCCACTGGTAGTCACCACAGAGTTTGTTAGTGCTTTTTGTAAATCTAAAAAGCCTACCATCAATAATTTGAAAATTGGGACACGCGCGCGGCCTATCCGTGCAACGTTTTAATATATTGTTATACCAAGCATCGCTGGATGTAAATGCGTCTACGGCTGCCACTGGTACAGAACGTGAGAGTGCATCCGGCACGACGTTTTGAGATCCACTACGATGCTCAATAATAAAGTTATAAGGCGACAATCTACACCCCCAACGCGCTAGTCGTCCTGTAGGATTCTTAAGGTTTAAAAACCACTTTAGACTAGCATGATCGGTAATAATTTTAAATGGTCGACCACCTTCAAGATAAGGGCGGAAGTGTTCAACGACATGTACCACGGCCAATGCCTCTCGCTCTGTAGCGGAATAGTTACGTTCGGCGGGTGTTAGTGAACGGCTACAGTATGCAACAGGATGTTCTTGTCCGTCTACAACCTGGGTCAAGGTACCTCCTAACCCGAAATCAGAAGCGTCACAGTGGACAGCAAAATCTTTCGAGAAGTCAGGACATACCAGAACCGGAGAAGTAGACAGTGCGAGTTTTAGGTCGTTGAACGCCTCGTCTGCCTCGGTCGTCCATTTGAAAGGGGGCGCGCTCTTACGGGTAGAAGTAAGAGCATTAAGGGGACCAGCTCTATGACTAAAATTTTTTATGAAACGCCTATAATAAGATGCAGTTCCCAAGAAACGTTTGACGTCTTTCCTGCAGGTGGGAATAGGAAAGTCTACTATAGCCTTAATTTTGTCAGGATCCGTGCGCAGACCATATTCGTCAACCACATGACCCAAGAATTTCAGCTGCCTCCTGAAGAACTGGCATTTACCCATGTTGACAGTAAGGTTGGCTAGTTTAAGTCTCTCCTTTACCCTCCGTAGGAGCTGGAGGTGATCCTGGAAGGCCATTGGGCCTTCAGGAGTAAGTAAAATTAAATCATCAACATATACGAACACCTTATTGTCAAACTCGGGCCCAAAGAGGCGGTCCATCAACCGCTGCTGCGTAGCTGGAGCTGCAGTAAGTCCAAAGCACATGACCTTAAAGTGAAACAAGCCTCTGCAGGGGATAGTAAAAGCAGTCTTCTCTCTGGACTCAATAGAGTCCAAAGGAACTTGGTAATATGAAGACTTAAGGTCAATAGAAGATAAGTACTTAGCATTTTTGAGCTGGTCCAGAATATGGCTAATATAAGGCATAGGGTAAGCGTCATGCTTTGATATGGCGTTAAGTTTTCGGCTGTCCAAGCAGAAACGTGATGACCCATCTGATTTAACCGCTAAAGTAACGGGGTTGTTCCATGCACTGCCGCTAGGCTCCACAACATCATCCTTCAGCATTTGGTCTAGGTGTTTATTTAATTCTGCCAGTTTAGCGGGTGAGACTACATAATACCGTTGTTTAATAGGTGGGTGGTCACCGGTATCAATTTTATGACTCACTAAGTGTGTCCTACCCAGGCCTTTCTTTTCTGCGGAAATGTCATCAAATTGCTTTATGACGTCATTGACCAGCCTACGCTCAAGCTTAGATAAAGTTTCAAAATCATATAAAGCACGGCTGCCTGACATAACGGTGTACACCTGATTATTATTTTTATATAAATGTCCACTATCCTCTAACAATGATAAAATATCTGGCGCAATATTAAATTCCTTCCAGAAATTTAAGCCAAATAACAACTCTGTAGCAACTCCAGGGACGACGTAAAATTTAATAACACGAGTTTTATTCTCTATCGATACTGGTAAAAATAAATACCCAGTTACTCGTGAAGTAGAACCATTTGCAGTTTTTATAAAGTCTAAGTCCTCAGACTTATGTAAAGTAGCGAAATCTTTAAAATATTTGTATGCTTGCCCTCCCACAATGGAGATCTGTGATCCTGAATCTAGTAATCCTCTGAATTCCAAGCCAAAAATATTAATCTTCAGATAAGCTCTGGTATCATTATAGGTGGCGTTAGTAGTAGCGTGAACCGATGTAACTTTACCTTTATGCATACGTATGTTACTAGCTTTATTTACATTATTATAGAATTCATTGCATTTCTGCCTTGACTGTTCAGAATTACAATGTTTATTATAAAAATATACTGTTTTATGCCATCGGTTCACTACTTGGCGTTTTTTGGAATCTCTACGGTTGAAGGTTTTGAAGAAGTGCACCTTGGACAATTATTTGCATTGAACCCCTTTTCTCCACAACGATAACAAATAAGTACCCAAGGCGCCTTGCAATACCTCAAGCTGTGGCCATTTTTACGACAGCGGACACAAAAAAGATTATTTTGTGTATTATTCACTGGCTGAATTGAAGAGACTTTTGGTGGAGCCTTGCTACCACTATTACCACTAGTATTTTTGTAACACAAATCGGGAGCCAGAGAAGAAGTGGTGACCCTAGGAGGTTCACTGAAATGCACCGATCGCTCCTTTGCACCTTCTAATAACCTACATTTTTTCTTTAAATCAGTCCAAGATTCCACTGGGGCTAGAGCAAGCTGAGTAGTATAAAATGGTCTAATATTAAACATGACTATGTTCAATTTATCATCGTCAGAGATTGGTTTTGATAATCGAGTAAAATAATTTTGCATAATGCTGAGATAATTCACAATGCTTTCGTCGGGTCCCTGTTCGGGCGCCAAATTGTCATGTTTTTTCTTGCTAAATTGTAGAAATATAGGGAAATCTTAAAGTTGAAAGAAAAAAAACAAACTTATTCCTTTAGTCCGATACAAAATGAAAAGTTTTATTGTTGTAGGTACATAACTATAATTCACTTATGCATAATGTTACTGAAGTAAACAAAATCCCTCAATGCAAAGCACTTAACTTAATGTTTAATTAATACAAGCCAAGGGCAGGATGGTTCAGGTTTGTTTGATCAATCTCGGCAGGTAAAAATCAGGTACAAATTGGGTACAAAACTACAAAATGAGGGGCAATAAAATACACGAACAAATAGTTATAGGTTTCCTTTTTTTTTAAATTAGTAGCCTTCCCCGGAGCGGTTGTTAGTGGATCATACCTTCTATGCTAAGTCTTGCAATCACGGGTCAGAGATATAATATTCCTGTTTTATATTAATATATTTAGCTCCACAGAATTCCTCCTTGATAATAGGTTAGTTCATCTGGCTCTAAAGTCAAGCAGCGGAGCCCTACGGCCTCCGGGAACTGCCCTGGAGATTCATAGCACAGTGTTAGGTTAAAAATATAATTAAATATGCCTATGATCTTGAGGTCAGTGGGTCTAACACTGAGTTCTGAAGGAATCCCAGTCAATACATCTGAATTTCAGGTAATAAACATTGCAAGTTAATTCCAAACATAATTTTCAATGAATTGTCAAAGTTTCTTATTGGTTAGTTAATAAAAAAGACATATGGAGGGGAGAGCACCTATTTTGTGTATAATTACTGCTATTAATAAAAAGAAAACAGCTTAATTTGTGAGTTATTTGCCAAAGTATGATGTAAAACTCAATATAGTGAAAATCTAGAATTTAACATGAAATTCACCAGTGTTACTCAATATATGCATTAATCCCACTAAAATGCCGCTTACTATCAGGTTTTTTTAATGAAATAGGGGATGAAAAAGGCGAATTTTGGAAATGTGATATGTTTGATTTAATAATCAATATACCCACTAATAAAAATAAAATTAACAAAATCTGTTTTAAATCATGAAATATAATAAGCTAATTAGATACCTTAGTGTGGGCGGAGTATTATCTATTGATAAAATTTATTTCTTTCTATTAATTTAATGAATCGCGCGCCGGCGATTAAAAATATGATTGAGCTTTTACTCTTCAAGCTGAAAACAAAAATAACTGACTTGACTTATGAAGTCTTAATGTACTTTTCAAATTAAATTCACACGGAAAACGAGAGAAATACCCATGGATTTCCTTCGCGGAACTAAATATATAAAAACTTTATGATCTTCAAATCAATAACAAATTACTTCCATCGATGTCTCACAGACTAATCATAACCTAGACGATAGACTAAACCAACGCTCCACTTGCGCGCAGATTCGCGTTTATGTGGAAGCGACGGAGCCGAGGTCCGTTTGCTGAATGCTAAGCGCCGTATTGGCGACGGAACCTCTCCCAAAACCAAATCCATTTCATAACACTCGTAAGACTCTTAACTTGCTTCAAGATGTGTCAAGTCAACATACGGATCTTTCGAAATTCTACAATATGCAATAAGTATTTCCAGCTAAAGTTACAAGTTTGGTTGAAAAACAAAACGTAATGAAAAATTAATCATAAACAAATTGTGAATGCTTTCCAAATTCTATTCGACGAAACCATAATTATATGATCTATAAGTTTAAGTGTATTTTATTAAAATATGTCTATAGAAATGATCAAAACAAACGGTCTAAATGTCAAATTCCGAATTTTGAGAAAATCAACCCACCTAAATGGAAGCACGGGATTTTGGGCGAAAAAAAACTATCTTTGTAAATAAGGCCAGGATAAACGCGAGATTTATTTTGTTTATGCAAAAAGTGAATAATGACCAAAGATAATTGCAAATGTCACTGACGTGACGTGAAACGACGTTGACGTTGACACTTGACATTGATATTGTGAAATTAATTGACAAAGTTATTGTAATTGTGATTTTAGTTGTGAAATTTGTGTTAAAACTACAGTGAAACCAAAGTGTTTTTGCAAAATTAGTGTTCTACGAAATTTTAAGAAAAAACGGTGTTACAGTACGTAATTTAGTCACTCGAAGTATCTAAATTTTTAAAATCTTTTATGTGCCACTTTCCTATGTATTTTCCGTTCCCGTCTTCGAGCTCATAGACGAGGCGGGAAAGTTTACGTATAATTTTACAACGCTCATATTTAGGGGCAAGTTTAGCAGTAAAATATTTATTAGCAGAACTCTGCTTGTACGTACGCTTCCACACAAAATCACCAACATTAAAAGAGATATCTCTGCGTTTGTTGTTATAGTATTTTATATTCCTTTCATGGGCCTTACGCAACGACTCTCGGACTTTGATGAAAATGTCACCGAGGTGGCCAATATTAGACGCATGAGTATCGCGTGGTACCACAACCAACTCTTGGAGATCTACAAAATCACGGTAAATACTACCATCAGTGACAGCTTCCCTACCGTGTACTAGCATGAAAGGAGTATAAGAAGTAGACTCATTTACTGAGGTGTTCATGGCAAATTGTATTTTATGTATGTTAATATCCCACGTTCTATGATCGTTCTCAACAAACGAGGAAACTGCAGTGATTATTGTGCGGTTATAACGTTCCACCGTATTAACTTGTGGACAATATACTGGACCCAAATGTACTTGCGGAATATTGTATTTTTCATATAATGCCTGAACCTCATGACTTATAAATTGCGAGCCATTATCAGACATCACAGTCTGTGGTATTCCGTGAACCAGAAATACATGGTCTTCTAACCTTTGCGCTATAACTTTGCCCGTTGCACGCCGTATAGGAAATAATAAACAATATTTTGTAAAACAACACACAACTACTAGTAAAAATGTATTTTGCTGTCGAGACATCGGCAGTGGACCAACCAGATCAATGCTGATGCACTGGAATGGTCGACAGCAAACTTTGGGTTCCCCCATAAAGCCAGCTGGCGCTAGTGAGCTATGTTTATATGAGTTGCAAGTGGCACAATTTTTTATAAATTCCTCGGTATCTTTATGCATACCGGGCCAAAAATACCGTAATTTTAATCTTTTATATGTTTTTGCAACGCCTAAGTGCGCAGCAATTGGTTCAGAATGGTTACTTTTAATAATATCCTCCCTAAGCTCCTTTGGTACAACCTCTTTCCACTGGTAGTCACCACAGAGTTTGTTAGTGCTTTTTGTAAATCTAAAAAGCCTACCATCAATAATTTGAAAATTGGGACACGCGCGCGGCCTATCCGTGCAACGTTTTAATATATTGTTATACCAAGCATCGCTGGAAGTAAATGCGTCTACGGCTGCCACTGGTACAGAACGTGATAGTGCATCCGGTACGACGTTTTGAGATCCACTACGATGCTCAATAATGAAATTATAAGGCGATAGCCTACACCCCCAACGCGCTAGTCGTCCTGTCGGATTCTTAAGGTTTAAAAACCACTTTAGACTAGCATGATCGGTAATAATTTTAAATTGTCGACCACCTTCAAGGTAAGGGCGGAAGTGTTCAACGACATGTACCACGGCCAATGCCTCTCGCTCTGTAGCGGAATAGTTACGTTCAGCGGGTGTTAGTGAACGGCTACAGTACGCAACAGGATGTTCTTGTCCATCTACAACCTGGGTTAAGGTACCTCCTAACCCGAAATCAGAAGCGTCACAGTGGACAGCAAAATCTTTCGAGAAGTCAGGACATACCAGAACCGGAGAAGTAGACAGTGCGATTTTCAGGTCGTTGAACGCCTCGTCTGCCTTGGTCGTCCATTTGAAAGGGGGCGCGCTCTTACGGGTAGAAGTAAGAGCATTAAGGAGACCAGCTCTATGACTAAAATTTTTTATGAAACGCCTATAATAAGATGCAGTTCCCAAGAAACGTTTGACGTCTTTCCTGCAGGTGGGAATAGGAAAGTCTACTATAGCCTTAATTTTGTCAGGATCCGTGTGCAGACCATATTCGTCAACCACATGACCCAAGAATTTCAGCTGTCTCCTGAAGAACTGGCATTTACCCATGTTGACAGTAAGGTTGGCTAGTTTAAGTCTCTCCTTTACCCTAAGTAGGAGTTGGAGGTGATCCTGGAAGGCCATTGGGCCTTCAGGGGTAAGTAAAATTAAATCATCAACATATACGAACACCTTATTGTCAAACTCGGGGCCAAAGAGGCGGTCCATCAACCGCTGCTGCGTAGCTGGAGCTGCAGTAAGTCCAAAGCACATGACCTTAAAGTGAAACAAGCCTCTGCAGGGAATAGTAAAAGCAGTTTTCTCTCTGGACTCAATAGAGTCCAAAGGAACTTGGTAATATGAAGACTTAAGGTCAATAGAAGATAAGTACTTAGCGTTTTTGAGCTGGTCCAGAATATGGCTAATATAAGGCATAGGGTAAGCGTCATGCTTTGATATGGCGTTAAGTTTTCGGCTGTCCAAGCAGAAACGTGATGACCCATCTGATTTAACCGCCAAAGTAACGGGGTTGTTCCATGCACTGCCGCTAGGCTCCACAACATCATCCTTCAGCATTTGGTCTAGGTGTTTATTTAATTCTGCCAGTTTAGCGGGTGAGACTACATAATACCGTTGTTTAATAGGTGGGTGGTCACCGGTATCAATTTTATGGCTCACTAAGTGACCAGCCTACGCTCAAGCTTAGATAAAGTTTCAAAATCATGTAAAGCACGGCTGCCTGACATAACTGTGTACACCTGATTATTATTTTTATATAAATGTCCGCTATCCTCTAACAATGATAAAATATCTGGCGCAATATTAAATTCCTTCCAGAAATTTAAGCCAAATACAACTCTGTAGCAACTCCAGGGACGACGTAAAATTTAATAACACGAGTTTTATTCTCTATTGATACAGGTAAAAATAAATACCCAGTTACTCGTGAAGTAGAACCATTTGCAGTTTTTATAAAGTCTAAGTCCTCAGACTTATGTAAAGTAGCGAAATCTTTAAAATATTTGTATGCTTGCCCTCCCACAATGGAGATCTGTGATCCTGAATCTAGTAATCCTCTGAATTCCAAGCCAAAAATATTAATCTTCAGATAAGCTCTGGTATCATTATAGGTGGCGTTAGTAGTAGCGTGAACCGATGTAACCTTACCTTTATGCATATGTATGTTACTAGCTTTATTTACATTATTATAGAATTCATTGTATTTCTGCCTTGACTGTTCAGAATTACAATGTTTATTATAAAAATATACTGTTTTATGCCATCGGTTCACTACTTGGCGTTTTTTGGAATCTCTACGGTTGAAGATTTTGAAGAAGTGCACTTTGGACAATTATTTGCATTGAACCCCTTTTCTCCACAACGATAACAAATAAGTACCCAAGGCGCCTTGCAATAACTCAGGCTGTGGCCATTTTTCCGACAGCGGACACAAAAAAGATTATTTTGTGTATTATTCACTGGCTGAATTGAAGAGACTTTTGGTGGAGCCTTGCTACCACTATTACCACTAGTATTTTTGTAACACAAATCGGGAGCCAGAAAAGAAGTGGTTGCCCTAGGAGGTTCACTGAAATGCACCGATCGCTCCTTTGCACCTTCTAATAACCTACATTTTTTCTTTAGATCAGTCCAAGATTCCACTGGGGCTAGAGCAAGCTGAGTAGTATAAAAAGGTCTTATATTAAACATGATAATGTTCAATTTATCATCATCAGAGATTGGTTTTGATAATCGAGAAAAATAATTTTGCATAATGCTGAGATAATTCACAATGCTTTCATCGGGGCCCTGAGTACGACTTCTAATTTCCTGCATCAACCTATGGTCATAATCAGATGGTAAATATTCATCGAGAAGCAAGGTCTTCAGCTCAGTCCAATTGTGAACGTCTGACTTTACTCCTCGATACCAGCATAGCGCTTCATCAGTGAAAAGTTCAGCCGCAGAACAGAAAAGCTTTGAATCTGCGAGGCCACGAGACAAGCATAATTCTTCGAGGCGTTGCACAGAGGGACACGCTCCATACAAGGGCGGTCATAAATAGTTAAAGTCCTGTTACTATCAATACATTGTATTATTTTAGTGACTTATAGTTGTAAAAGTGTTTTAGGAACATTAAAATGAAAGAAGTACATGTATTTACGGAATAAAAAACGTTTACTTCAGTAAAAAACAAATATAAACAATAACATACTTTTACCTAAATTTATCATGAACAAACACTTAAAAATTGGAATGTAAAACATATATTTTAAATAAAATAAGAGTCAAAACATTGATAACATTATTTAATTATAATAAAATAATAGAAATAAATAAATTAAAATTAATTAAATACAAAAAAAACAAAACAACTAACAAAATACAAATAAATTATTCTTATTCTAACAATATTAAACATGTAACAATTCTATTACACTTTGTGACAGAGTATTTTTCTTTTTAGGGGGAAGTTTCCGAAGACTTGTAATATAAGGATCTGAATGTAATAATAGTCGTTGTATTAAATCTTGATTGGTAACTTCACGTGACATTTTTCGAGTGTGACTTCGTCTATAAATTTTGATATACTTATTTGTCGCTTCAGCAGCTTCTTCGGAAAGTTCTCCTATAGATAACAATGCATAACTTATAATATCTGATCCATGTACGAGCACCTTGTGGACAGAAGCAGGAAGACTATACCACGGATATTCCTCGACCAGGCTGTATGCTGTTTGTAATGCATAGTCTTTAAACTTGCATTCATTCATTCAGAGAGAAGAGGCGGTGGGCTGCTTATCTATGTGAAAAAAGTGCACGACTTTATGGCGACTAATATTGCTTGCACCGCATGCGAGATAATGCACGGCCGGCTGACGCAAGGTCAAGGTCGCGCGGACATTCATGTTGTGGCCGTATATAGGCCGCCAGAAACAAATAGGCATATGTTCACAAGCGAGTTGCAACAGCTGTTGAAGAATATACCGCCGCAGTGTGATGTTGTTGTGTTGGGCGATATGAATATTGACCTCATGGATTCTAAGTTGGATATTACTACTACGAGATACCTGGACACTATGTGTGAAATGGGGTTGCAATGTGCAATCACAGACTGCACGCGTGAAGAAATACGAAATGAAAAACTCATACGCTCTTGTTTAGATCATATATGGACCCGGATATCTGCACCTGGTGTATCGTCCTTTTTACTCACGTGTAAAATCTCGGATCATTACTTAGTCGGGGTGAATTGTAATAATAATGTAAGTGTTGACAAAAATCAGTGCTATAATAAGTGTCAAAATTTGCGTCTGTGTAATAAAAGTGTTGAAAAGAAACTGGATGAGTACCCGTGGCACGAACTATTGGTATGTGACTGTCCATTGTTGCTTTATCAGAGAATTAAGTGTGTTTTTGGTAGTATTTATGATAGTTGTATGGTTAAAAACATAACATCAAAAAAGCGGGTTTCGAAACCCTGGATAAATACTAGATTGAAATTTATGATTAGATACAGAGATAAGCTATTTCATAGGTGGAAAAGTAAACCGCATAACATGAATATGCGCTTAGAATATAATAAATATAGGAATAAAGTTAATAAATGCATAAATAAGGCCAAAAACAACTACAGGCGGGAGGAAATTATAAAATGTAAAAGAGACATGAAAAAAGTATGGAATAAGATTAATAGCTGGACGGGAAGGAAAGGAGTTAGTTTGGATGATGTAATAAATCGATATCTAGGTAAAAAAGAATCTTTAATTAACATTTGTAATATATTTTCGACTACATTTACTCAAGAGATATTAAACATAAAACATGATTGCACTCACAGGTTTTTAAACAGAGCTGACTATGTAAATAAATCTCAACTATCAATGCGCTACAGGAAAGCCACCCATCTAGATATTATCAAAATAATAAATAGCTTAAACATTAACAAATCGCCTGGCGCGGACAGGATACGTGTACGCGACATTAAGTTTATTAAGGTAAAATTAAGCCCTGTTATTGCCCTGTTTATTAATTTGTGTCTGCATAAAAGTGTATACCCACTTGAGTTAAAGACTGCTCTGATAAGGCCAATTTATAAACAAGGTTCTCATTTGAATTATGCAAACTACCGACCGATAGCAATATTGTCAGTTGTAAATAAAATATTCGAAAAATATATAGTTGAGCAAATAAGTGGTTTCCTAGAAAAAAATAATGTACTAAACGATGCACAGCATGGGTTCCGGCGGGGCCGAAGCACGGCGACAGCTCTGGCGCTGTTTGCTGACGATGTAAACAGCAGTCTCAATGACAGGCAGCAGGTGGGGGTGGTCTACATTGACTTCAAAAAAGCTTTTGACACTCTGGACCACCGCCAGCTGCTGTCCGCCATGGACGAGTGTGGGGTCAGCGGCCCTGTCAATAAGTGGCTGCAGGCCTACCTGTCTGAGCGTACACTGCGGACTGCTGCTTGTGGCGTGACGGGCAATGGCGCGCAGGTAACCTGCGGGGTACCAACTGGCTCCGTGTTCGGTCCCGTGGGATACATCATGCATGTAAATAGCATGTGCAATGTAGTTAAGCATTGTAGAACCTACATGTATGCAGATGACACCTGTCTAGTTTACTCTGATAGAGACATAAATAACATAGAACACTATATACAAGAGGATCTAAACAATATCATCAAATGGGCGCATGATAATGGCATCATAATTAATATTACGAAAACTAAATGTATGTATATCTACTCGCCATACAATAAGTGTATAACGAGAGAACCAAAGATCATGGGCCATGACTACGACTGTCTACACAGTGGCTACTCTTCTTGTCACTGTGAGGCGGTTGAGGTGGTGGAAAGTTACAAATACCTGGGCCTGACCATAGATTCCCGCTTCACCTGGAGTGCGCATGTTGAACTGGTGTGTGATAAACTCAGAGCGGTGCTTGTAAAGTTCCACCATCTTAAGTACTTTATTGATAGAGCGACCTTATATACAGTTTATTATGCACTCACTGATTCGATACTCTCTTATGGACTAAGCACATATGGCAGAACGTTCAAAACCTATCTTGATAAAATTAAACACCTACAAATCAGGTTTATGAAAGCGCTTGTGGATAAGAAAACAAAACAGGTTTGTAAAGAAGATTATAATAAATTATTTCTTAAATGTAATATGTTGCCGGTCTCTGAGAGGGTGTCGTTTCAGATTGCCTTAGAGCAATATGAGCTGCGAGAGTTCAAGGTTCCTGCTACTAGTGCGCTATTGAGGAGAAAGTTGGCCAAGGAAACGTTAATTGTACCTAAAACAGTAAATTATTATGGTAAGAGAACCAGATCCTATCTCGTTCCAAAAATGTATAATAATATACCGCTAGATGTTAAGAAAAGTGCCAGCAAAAATATCTTTAAATATAAATTAAAAAAGCTTATGTTAAAACAAGTTGAAAGTGCCTTAACTAATAATCTTTCTTAAATGGTTGGAGCTTGCCTGCATTTCTAAATTGCACTGCCACAGCAGTTAATGTACTTAACTAGATAATATATATAACTGTTTGACTTGTACCTGAGTATTACTGTATCGGAGATAACATATAGACAATTAACTTTAACTATGTAATCAATGGGAGCATATTTCTGCCAACAAACTGCTATACAGTTTGGCGGAATATTTTGTGTACTGTTAATGTTTTTTTTTCGAGAATAAATGCTTTTATTATTATTATTATTATTATTATTAATTTTATGTCCAGAAGATAACGTTTGTAATATTACACAACAACGATCTATGAGATCCTTATTCAAACCTGTAATTTCAGCAGATACAGCTGATTCCAAAAAAAACTTCCTGGCCGTGTTTCCGTCGTTAGACGTCCCGCTTCCACCACTACGCGGCTTGTCAACTATTAAACCTAATCGTTCCCTAAACTGGGACTGTACATATTGTTTTTTATTTGATAACAATTGTTTATCACTATCTAGCCTAACTTGCAATTTTTTTATGTCTAATCTATATGAAAGATGAATAAAATATTCGAAGAAACGTATCCAAGAATGTAGTGGTGATAATCCAAATTGGTATCTACTCTCTATTACAGGTTTTTGTAAACATTCGTCTATTTTATTCATCTCTTTAGGGGTAGCATTACATATATAACATCTACTTGTAGATGTTTCACTTAAAGCACTACAAATTTTACCATCTACCATTGAAAGCTGCAACTTATGAGAAACGACCAATTCACGATTGTCGATCTGAATAAAAGTAGGTTGCAAACTTTCAATTTTATCCTTAAAATAAGCTTCCTCTTGCAAAGACACTGCTGTGCTTTCTTTCAAAAATTGAAATCGAATAGGACGGCAGTACCTAGTGGAAGAGGGTCGAGGATTTTTCCATAAAATTTTACAATTATCTTCAGCTAATTTTACAATAATTTGAAGGGGTACATAAGATGTTACAAACAAACTACTATCTTCTAAAGTTGAATCTGAAAAAAATTGTTTGTATTCACTATGTCCAGTGCTGCCATCGAATCCCCATTTCCCAAGTAAAGAGATATTAGACAAACAATCATCAGGAATCTGATCTAAGACCTCTTTTTGAGATTCAAGGATTCGAGAAGCTGTGTGATCAAAAAGACTTTGTAATTCAACTTCAGCTGAAGACTCGGAAACAGTTATATTAGAAGGGTAACATCTCTGTTTCGCTTTAGTAATTTGTTGGTAACATGGTAATACATTAGGAGAAATCTTACTATTAACAAAGTTTTTAATTAATAAATACTGATGTTTTGTCAACTGAGCATCAGTCACAAGTGACATGACATCATCAGTGCTAACTCTAGATATACACGAATCGAATGAACAGTCTGAAACATCAAGCAATGAACTCACAGTAGAATCATCAGACTTTGACAAATCAGCTACTCTCCGACGTTTAGTCCTTTTACTACATTGCGTAAAAGGTTTTCGAGGACGACCACATGAATGACACGGCGACGTTTCAGACGGAGTACATTGCTTATTGTTTTTCACAAGTTGAATTTTTTCAATAACATTAAACCAATCGGAATTCTTATATAAAAGCTTGGTTTTATCCCTATTACATTTTTTCCAGAATCGAGCAATAGCTTTACATAAATTATTAACAATTTTCTCTAAATAATGAATATCAATGTTCTCAGCATCGTCGTTCAGAGTAGTCAACAAACTTTGTAGGACTTGACGACACTTTTCCGAGTCATTATCGGTATTGACAGTTAGCCATATTTCAAGAATATGCATTCTTGAAAACGAGCATATATATAAATTACCTAAAACAAAAAAAAAACGGTTAAAATTCAGTCACAAAACCTACACAAAGCACTAAGACTAAATAAACTAATTTCGTAGCAAATGCTACGAGATAATCTGGCAACCGTAGCACCCTTGTCATCGCCAAAAGGGCAGATAAGGGCAGCCAAGTTTTAATTTTCCTAAGATAAGAAAGTCTAAAGATTATGGTGCAATATACCTCCATAGTCGGAGCGAGTGGGAACATATTTAAAAGTTTATTCAAACTTTGAATATTAAAATATAATACTCCAAGAAAAGTCGCCTCGTAGCAATGACATACTAAAGAAAATATATACTAAGATACAATTAAAATAAAAATATTAATTATTACATACCCTGTTCTTGGATATCCATTTCAGAAAAAACTCACACAGCACTCACAGGTCCCGCAATGACAACAAATGACGTCACGCTTTTTAATGACTCACTGATAACAGTATTTACGATTGGCGATGCGCTCTCTTTGAATGCACAATAGATAATGAAGGCGCACTCTAATTACTGACCTATTTATAGTTTCAGAAGGTACCGCAACTATCCAATGTAACGACAAGGAATAAAATGTAAAACAAGAAAGCAGGTTTTTAAGATTTATGACCTATGGATGTCCCACAGTGCGTTGTAGGAAAGCTTTAATGCATGTCTTGCCATTGAAGCGTAAATTTAGTTTATGCACGGAGCAATCATTAGCTGTATTGTGTGTAGTTGCAGTGGAGTTCTCAATAGGTTGTTCAGGTGCCAAGCTACTTTTAAAATTATGACAAATATTATCTATTTTTACAAGAATGCTATCTAATCTATTATTCAGAGAAGTAATTAAAGAAGTAAGATTATTATCATCATACTCCGATAAAGACAAGCGACCAATTCTGTGGAATAAGTGGTGTGCAAGAGTTTGAATTCTATTTAACACCTTAAGTGATGACGGTTTACTTGAAGTACTTGTGATAAGTTTCTCAAGATCATCTAATTTCTTTTGAATTACTTTTAATTCAATATTGACATCAAGATCACAAGTCAGTATTTCATCAGAAGGCAGATCTTTATTGAGAGTACGGATCTGTGCTCTCAGAGCCATCACCGTGTCAGCTGGTTTCGAACCCCTGATTTTCACCTCATATTCTAGTTCATCTTTGTTAAGTAAATTAAAACTAATTGGTCTTTGCTCCATTTTTGTAAAAATATACTACGCTCTATTCTATATGAGAAGTTAATTTTACAATATTATTTATGTTATATACTCAAACTATGAACAAAAACTCTTAAAATATATTAACCTTTGCAAATGTAACTAAAATTTGTTTTTATTTATTTATACCTATCTGAACCAAACCTGCATAGAATTCTTGTTATTTATCTTATAACTAGTGAGACTGGCAGACGTTCTCCTGTCCGATTCCAGCGCCACCTACTGGGTCCAGTTGTACTTTTAAACCTTCCCTGGACCTATTCAAATACACATAACATTTCATAAGAATCGGTCGAGCCGTTTTTGAGTTTTAGCTTAACTAACACACAACTTTAAAAAAAGAAAATTATTAAAGATACATACCGAGATGGATCAACACTATCTGAGCATTTGACCAGAATAATGGGCCATATAATGCCACAAAACCTGCTGTATATTCGGGCGCCAAATTGTAATGCTTTTTCTAGCTAAATTGTAGAAATATAGGGAAATCTTAAAGTTAAAGAAAAAAAACAAACTTATTCCTTTAGTCCGGTACAAAATGAAAAGCTTTATTCTTGTAAGTACATAATTACAATTTACTTATGCATATGTTAACACAATTCCTCAATGCAAAGCACTTAACTAATTGTTTAATCAATACAAGCCAAGGGCAGGATGGTTCAGGTTTGTTTGATCAATCTCGGCAGGTAAAAATCAGGTACAAATTGGGTACAAAACTATGAAATTGAGGGGCAATAAAGTACACCAACAAATAGTTATAGGTTTCCTTTTTTTTTTAAAGAAATTAGTAGCCTTCCCCGGAGCGGTTGTTAGTGGATCGTACCTTCTATGCTAAGTCTTGCAATCACGGGTCAGAGATATAAAATTCCAGTTTCTTAACTTATTCTCTGCTTCTAATATTACTTGTGTAATTCCACAGAATTCCTCCTTGATACTAGGTTATTTTGTTATAGTTTCTAGCTGTAAGGTCAAGCAGCGGAGCCCTGCGGCCTCCGGTAACTGCCCTGGAGATTCATAGCACAGTGTTAGGTTAAAAATATAATTAAATATGCCTATGATCTTGAGGTCAGTGGGTCTAACACTGAGTTCTGAAGGAATCCCAGTCAACACGTTTGAATTTCAGGTAATAAACATTGCAAGTTAATTCCAAACATAATTTTCAATGAATTGTCAAAGTTTTTTATTGGTTAGTTAATAAAAAGGACGTATGGAGGGGAGAGCACCTATTTTGTGTATAATTACTGCTATTAATAAAAAGAAAACAGCTTAATTTGTGAGTTATTTGCCAAAGAAGGACAACTAACTCACGAAAAAACTTAATATTGTGAAAATTTAGAATTTAACAGGAAATTCGCAAGTGATACTCAATATATGCCTTAATCCCACTAAGATGCCGCTTACTATCAGGTTTTTTTAATGAAATAGGGGATGAAAAAGGCGAATTTTGGAAATGTAATATGTTTGATTTAATAATCAATCTACCCACAAATAAAAATAAAATTAACAAAATCTGCTTTAAATCATGAAATATAATAAGTTAATTAGATACCTTATTGTGGGCGGAGTATTATCTATCGATATAATTTATTTATTCAACTAATTCAATGAATCGCGCGCCGGCGATTATAAATATGATTGAGCTTTTACTCTTCAAGCTGAAAACAAAAATAACTGACTTTGGAAATAGCTTTTCAAATTAAATTCACACGGAAAACAAGAGAAATACCTATGGATTTTCTTCGCAGAAATTAAGATAATGTAGAAATTAAGATTTCGCAAGAAATCAATATTAAATTACTTCGGTCGATGTCTCACAGACTAATCATAACATAGACGATAGACGCGTTCAAAGACTAAGGTGAAAAATGGGCGCGTTCCATCTACGCGCATACTAGAATCGAGGTCCGTTCACCGAATGTTAAGCGTCGTATTGGCGACGGAACCTTCCCTAAAACCAAATTCACTTCATAGTATGTGTGTCATGATGCGTCAAGTCAACATACGGATCCATCGGAATTCTACAATATGCTATAAGTATTTCCAGCCAAAGTTATAAGCTTGGTTGAAAAACGAAACGTAATGAAAAATTAACCATAAACAAACTGTGAATGCTTTCCAAACCCCACTCGACGAAACTATAATTATATGATCTATAAGTTTAAGTGTATTTTATTAAAATATGTCTATAGAAATGATCAAAACAAACGGTCTAAATGTCAAATTCCGAATTTTGAGAAAATCAACCCACCTAAATGGAAGCACGGGATTTTGGGCGAAAAAAAACTATCTTTGTAAATAAGGCCAGGATAAACGCGAGATTTATTTTGTTTATGCAAAAATTGAATAATGACCAAAGATAATTGCAAATGTCACTGACGTGACGTGAAACGACGTTGACGTTGACACTTGACATTGATATTGTGAAATTAATTGACAAAGTTATTGTAATTATGATTTTAGTTATGAAATTTGTGTTAAAACTACAGTGAAACCAAAATGTTTTTGCAAAATTAGTGTTTTATGAAATTTTAAGAAAAAACGGTATTACAGTATCCAGATAGTTGTTGTGGACGGTCACACATCGGATCGGGTATCTGTGAGTTCTGGGGTACCCCAGGGATCTATTTTAGGTCCACTTTTATTCGTACTCTTCATTAATGACAAGCGTCGGTGGCGCTGTGGTTTCGGCACTTGCCTTCCAATTGGGGGGTCGGGGTTCGAGACCCGCCATGTACCAATGTGTTTTTCGTTTCGAATTTCATATGTACATTTGTCTGACGCTCCTACGGTGAAGGAAAACATCGTGAGGCAACCTGCATACATCTGCGAAGAAATTCAATGATGTATGTGAAGTCGACCAATCCACACTGGGCCAGCGTGGTTGACTAAGGTCTAATCACCCTAACATAGGGTAGGCTCGAACCCCTCGGTGGGGACGTATATGAGCTGTGATGATGATGATGATTAATGACGTTCACAAGTGCTTTCACTTCTGTGACTTTCTTTTGTACGCAGACGACCTAAAAATATTTCATGAAATCAACAACTATGACGACCATCTGAAATTTCAATTGGAACTTGACCGTTTCTCTGAATACTGTAATGACAACAAACTCAGTCTCAGCGTTGATAAGTGTAAATGCATCACATTCACAATAAAAAGACTTAAAAGTACTTTTAATTACAAATTGTCTAACATACAACTTGAAAATGTAGAATTCATTAAGGATTTAGGAATTACACTTGATACAAAATTACATCTTAACATTTACATTAATAACATCATAAATAAAGCCTTTAAGATGTTTGGGTTTGTGATGCGTGCTAGGACACAATTCAGGAAACCCTCTACGTACCTGTGTTTGTATCATTCGTTAATTCGACCGCAAGTGGAGTATGGTGCACCTATTTGGAACCCATTCTATGACAAATATATTCAATCTCTAGAAAAGGTGCAGAATTTTTTTTTGCGATCTATGCACTATCGTTGCTTCCGTAGAAGGTTGCCATATTCACAGCTTTGTAGCAAATATATTATATTTTCTCTCAAACACAGACGACTACAGCTGGAGGCGAAAATCTTATATGATATTTGTCGCAACAAGTATGATTGTATCCCGCTGGTCAGTAGGATATGCTATAAGGTTCCCATCAGGACTCATAGTAGATTTCTGAGTTATTTATTTGAGACTAATTGGTGTCGCAGTAATACTGGTAAAAGATCGCCACTCTTTCGCCTTGTCCATTCCTTCAACAGGTTCTTTAACCACATAGATATTCTTTCGCTGCGTCCAGGACAATTTAAGGCCCCTATAGCCGCCAATGGCCTTGAGCGTACGGGCGTGGCCTAGTGTTCGCGCCGCGCCACCCGCCGTTACCTCGCATCTAAATATCAATAGTAGGGTGTACGTCGGTGTTACATTTTTTGGGACTATGTAATGCAATAATACGTGGGGCGCACTAAAAGTTTCCGGAATCAGTAATAAAAAATACTACTAATTGTGAAACATGTTTTTTTTTTAATACAGCCTCTTCTGGTGATGAAAATCGTTGATCGCATAATTGGTTCTTGATTTTTGGGAACAGAAAAAAGTCACATGGTGCCAGGTCTGGAGACTAATAGCGATAAATAAATGTAGTTGAATTGGAATTTAACTACGACTAAACTACAACTTTTATGATCGTTCGTATCGCGGTAATGTTTTGACAGGAGATTGAAACGCAGCCCGATTGATATTGCTACGAAACTGCTGTCAAAATACAAAGTTCATGCGGCGCTCCTTTTTTTGGATTGAAGTTTGGCTTTTATCAATGTTTAGTGTTTTTCTGTTCTCTTTCTCATTGTTATCTCTAGAGCTCCAAATTAGATCCAGCTTCGCTTGCGGTTCAACTCTCATGTAGAAATTAGCGCCTTACCAATTTTGTCCAAAGTTGAATTGTAATTAGAACTGGATTGGAGTTGAACCTCAGCGGTCCGTTCGAACTGTAGCGCGATTAGCCCCCAGGACCGTATGCAGGATGACTCATCATAAGTTGTACGTTTTTCGCCTTCAAAACTCATTTGTCTGTCTGGCCGTGTGGGAACTTGCATTGTCGTGGTGCAAGATGATACGGCGTTGAGCGTTATTTTCACGGAGCTTATAAATAATTTCCGGTAAACAAATGGTCGTGTACCAGTCACGGTACGACAATTTTCTAAAGCAACAGTAGTCATGTGTCCAGTTTGAAGTCCAGTTCAGTCCGAACGCGTTTGAATTCTGCAAACAGCTATTAAAAGTCGTCTTGCATGTTGCTTCTTTACCTAAAGCAGATTGAAGCCGAGCGAGGCTCTGCTGAGCTGTCAAATTACACATAAAATCGTAAAAAATCATACCAATTTCCCGAGATAATCCTATTTTTTGTAATCACGCAATTTTTAAAATGACGCCACAATTTGAAAATAATTGACAGTCAAATGAAGCAAATAGTATTCTTCAGCTAAAGCGTTCAATTTTCAAATGTAGTAATAACTTTTTAAATCTATACTTACTAATATTATAAAACTGAAGAGTTTGTTTGTTTAGTTGAACGCGCTAATCTCAAGAACTACTCATTCAAATTGAAAAATTATTTTTGTGTTGGATAACCCTTTCATCGAGGAAGGCATCAACAACATCGCGCTATGACTAATAGGAGCCGAGCATCAATGAAAAATTTTGTAAAAACGGGAAAATAATATATGGCGAAACGTAGTTCGCGGGCACAGCTAGTATTGTTTATGTAAGTGACCAATTTCGGAAACTTAGTGTAACCTATGTAGATACAAGGTTATCTTGTTTTTTTTATTTATATGTATAGGTACAATCCTGAGTAAAAATAGCACATTATTGATGTGTTACAGGTATAGTTATGAAAAAAGTAACTTCATTCAAGTTGTTCAGTCAGTCAGTTTGAATAATAAAATGGTCATGCTGATGAATCGAACCCAGCTTAGCCAAGGGGGCAGTCAAATGTATATTTAGCAAGGTGTTCATTGACATACAAAGAGACAGACAGACAAACATCATTAGTTTTATGACAAAATCGTAAGCTTGAACTATATTATACACCGTGTTTGGTCAATACCCTCAACCCGAAACCTACCTATGTTAACGTAGTCATGTAAAGATATCGTTCGTATCATTGAAAATTTGAAATTGTATAGGTAGATCTATTTGTATGCGGGATTTCAAAATTAATTTTACAATTTCGATTTTTCAATGCCGCCATAATTTTTTTATGACCTTGTTAACACGTGTAGGTTTCGGCTCAACTCACGATTTTCTCATAAATGTAATGAAAATGTCTGTCTTTTTGTATATCCATAAAAGAAAAATTCAAGAACTAAAAAAAATACTTTATTCATTTAATTATCCACAAATATTAAAATTCCGAAAAACCTTTCACGTAAAGGACTAACAAATTCGGTATTGTGACTTTTTGTCTCTTCGTTTTATACCCTTCGCTTTTTAGGGTTCCGTAGCCAAATGGAAAAAAACGGAACCCATAAGGGTTCCGTTTTTTGTCATGTCTGTCTGTCTGTCTGCCCGTCCGTATGTCACAGCCACTTTTTTCCAAAACCATAAGAACTACACTGCTGAAACTTGGTAAGTAGATGTATTCTGTAAACCGCATTAAGATTTTCAGACAAAAATAAAATAATACAAAACAATAAATTTTAACAGTTCCCCATACTTAGAACTGAAACTCAATTTTTTTTATCACACCCATACGTGTTGGGTATCTATGGATAGGTCTTCAAAAATAATATTGAGGTTTCTAACATGATTTTTTTCTAAACTGAATAGTTTACGCGAGAGACACTTCCAAAGTGGTAAAATGTACCGCAAACTTCCACCGAAAATTGGTTTGAACGAGATCTAGTAAGTAGTTTTTTTTTAATAAGTACATCAAAAATCGTAAACTGCAATTTACCTTTTATTCAATCACCTCAAATAAAAAAACATTTAATTTCATAAACATAAACCGTGAACCATTATTTTCTAATAATAAAAATCCCATCATTTAGGTACCTAATTATAATGTTTACTTATCAATAACTTAATTAAAAAAATACACTATTGTTAAAACATCGATCAAAGATACAAGGAACTACAAGAACTTTTATATTATGTTACTTGCTGCTACGGAACCCTTTATGGGCGAGTCCGACTCGCACTTGGCCGGTTTTTTGTTTATTTATTTCTTCAGTGTCTTTATTGCTCATTTCCTGATTTTTATCAATAGGAGTATTTTCGTCTTGATTATGCCTTCTCTTCGACGCAACTTTTTTTTATTGCGATAAGTTAGCAAACAAGCAAACTGCCCACCTGTTGGTAAGTGGCAACAGTCACCTATAATACATGTGGCTCCTGTGAGATTCGCAGCAAAACTGCAACCCCCACAAGAACCACAGTGTACGTTGCCAATTTGTGAAATCAGATGTAAAGTCACTATTGTTTTTTTATAGCTTATTCTATTATATCAGGATCTCTAATTCGCATACTTCTAGACTGCCTTAGACTAAATTGTTCTTATAATCACAAAAAGGTCATTTCGCACACAAGAAGTAAATTACACGTCTTGCACTAAAGATGCGCGTATCGTATTCACTATCGCATGTGAGAAGTATAAGCACCCTAGCAATCGATTTTACGATTTCGCGTAACAAGTGGATGGTGGCAGCGCAGCGCGCAGCCTTCCTCCTTGAATGTCAGCGCTACACTGAATCTCGTCGCCCGTTCACGACGGTTTGCTGTGCAAGTGATAAAAAAATATTTTTGTAAAAACTAATAATTATTTTAAAATAAAAAATGTACAGTTTCAAGAGTAATTAATTTACATTTAGGTCAATCAACAACCATAAACATATCATTTGTAGTTTAGGAGCAGTTCGGAAATTAAATTTGAAAACAGACTCATTTCAAAATTTTTTTTTGCATACTATTTAATATACTTCAAACTTTTCAAATGTACAGTTTATAGGGCACATATCAAAGCGTAAAATATATTTTTTGTAGAATTTTTTACCGGCTAGTTTAAGAGTAGTTCGCCTCCAAAAACCACCATTTCAGGTCTCTAGTCGCCTTTAGCTGCCGAGCATGAAGGCAGCAATTAGAGTTTAACTCTTTATTATTAATAAAAGTCCAACCTATCTCGATATAGAAAGACCCAACTCATGTAATTGACGACACATTACTAGTAATAATTACTTACACTACTCGTAATAATTAGATAAATACCTAATTAATACTTATAGTATTGTAAATAAATCTCTGCTGTATACCTAAATTTTTTATAAGTTTAACTCGTGGTAAAAGTTGTTGGTGTCAAAATTATTTATTTTTAGTATAAGTTATTTTGTAATAATTACACATTTTGTCACTGTTTTTTTACCCAAATAAATCGAAAAAAAAACTCAATCGTCCGACATCAAAAACAATTGACCCATCCCAACTTCCCAATAATAAAAGACGAGTACGCACTAAAGTTCCCATTGTTAACTCAATCTTTGCTCGAAGACAAATTAATTACACTGGAACATTTCTTTACAGATATTTCAATGACGACAACTATATAAATAAAATTAATAAATCTCGTTTAAAAATAATTCTTAAGGAAAAACTTAAATCTTTAGACAGAACATATGACAGAAGAAATTCTAACAATTCACTTTCAATCAATGAACTTTGACTCACATTCATAAGTTAGTCAGTATTTGATACAAAAATTGGAGTGTTTTTCTTTTGTTTTCATTACTCCTGTTTGTTATGTTTAGTTTACCTTCTGTTAAAATGAGTACGCATAACTATCCCACACTTTAAATGTATTCAATTTTTGTGTATTCCTGTACCAATCTACGTGTTAATTAAGTGCACTTAATTTATTGACCACTGTTTTGGGGTGGACGGTTGATAGTCCGAGACACAGGAATCTCACTAGTTCGGGTATCAGCCCGCCACAGTCTTTCAATACTGTATGTCTTTTTATAGCTACAAATTCATATGTTTACAGATTGTGGTGTGAAAAATAAAGATTATCATTATTATTAAATATAAAAAAATATAATAAATGATTAACAATTACTTACTTCTGCTAAAAATAAGAACAAAATGTATGGGATTCATATATGCTATCGCTAAATAACGTGGCGAATCGATCAATTTCATCGGTATGTAAGTTGGTAGGCTAGGCAAATTGATTCACAATGAATTGACGAAGTAGCGAATAGGGTATTTCACACCACGTAAGAAGAATTATAAATATGCATATTAATGATAGATATCGTAAAAATTAAGCGAGAAACGCCGATATTTATTCATAAAAATGCAATATAAAATAAATAATTCAATTTTAAACATCTTATTTTTTAAACTGTTCTTCAAATGTAAAAACGCCATTCGACATATTGGGTCCCGACGTGACGTCACTCGGATAGTAAACAAACTTGAAAATGATTTTGTCGTGCTCTGTGTTATTTGAAATTTCCTAAGTTATTATCACGTTTGTGGGACTTTTATACTTTTTTTTATAAAAATTACATAATGGAGGACGGTAAGTCATATGCCATTTGTTTTGTAATATTACAAAACAAATGGCTTTACATAAAGTTTTCTTTTAATTATTCTATAGTTAGTTTTCCATTTATAAGGGATACTCACAACAAAGTGGTCTTCGCAGAAATACGGTATTGTCTTTGTGAACAATGATTTTTAATCTCTCCTGGCCAGTTTCAATCAAGTGTTTCTCATTTTGATATTATTTGGCATATGAACCCACAATTTTTGTGAAGTTTTTAAACTCATATTCTTGCATTCAGACACAAGACAATGGTATAGATTATAAATAAGCCATTATTTTCAAAAATCTTTTAACTTGGTCTTCCGCAGAGTCGTTCTCACAGAAAGTAATACCTATGTTGGTCATTCCTATTGTTTGTTTACTAACGGAAAATTCAAAATCATAAATAAAACATTGTTTTTAAGTCATTTTTCGGTTATATAAAATTAAAATAAAATTTATACAGGGTCATTACGACCTCTAGATTGATTTAAAATAGTTTCCAAAAAAGGGTGTAATACCCTATTGTCTGAATTACTGCTCAAAACAGCTCCTTTTTCATTAAAATGAAATAAAAATAATAATTTTAATCATTTATTTTACCATTTCTTAGTTTTGAGTACTTAGATAACCAATATGTTGTTTTCTTACAGGAAAAATAATTCGACACAGCAATCGCTAATCCTTACCACGGTAATATATACTACTAGCTTCCGCCCGCGACTTCGTCCGCGTGGAATAGTTACTTTGGGCTTACGCTAACTTTAACCCGCGACTTCGCTTATATAGGTGAGTAAGTATTTTGGGTCTTATAATCGTATATCATGTAGACTGTAGGTTATTCTCAAAAAAACTAATGTTATTTTAAAGTACTTCTGCGTACACTATTTTTAGTTTTGTTTTCTTCCGGCAGAAGTAGATAGCTAACTGGGGCCACCGCCCTTCCCCCTCATGACTGCCCGCCGTCTTTGCACATTGTGCGCGCAGTACTCGATCATTATTTTGCTGTGATGTTATTTTAAAACTGCGATATCTCCTAAGATATTCATTTAAATCGAATGATGTAAAGGGTAATTTTGTTTTAAATTAAATACTTGTGATGAATAACGTATTTATTTGGATAAGATTTTTTTTTTATTTAGACTCACCAACAATTATTACATTTATATAAAGAAGATTATATATATTATTATGTACACATCTTAATGTATAACCAATTACAGGTAAGTACAACATACACAAATAAACATGACTAAATAATAATAACATAAGTAAACACAGCGTTTAAATATAACATACACAACTATACTTTTAAATAAGTAGATAGTGGTCTCTTTGGTTATTCAGGCCTAATAAAAATTGTTAAAGGAAAAGTAACAAATCATAAACACAAAAAGTAATAAGAAAAAAATGAAATTAATGTATAGCAAATAATAAAATTAGATTTAAACAATAATAATACAATTTAACAAATTTACAATTAGATAAAAAATAATAATTTAACAATAATACAATTAGATAAAAAAAAAATAACAGCATCACTCCTCCAGACATTCCAGGACATGTCTCCTGAATATCGGCAATGGCTCGGAGAACACGTCAACCTTTGAGGAAATACTGTTATACAGTTTTGTCATACGCGCAAGTGGAGAGTTAGCACCCAAGACTGTTCGACGAAGGGGGGGATGGAATGGAGGCTTAGGTTGGCGTGAGAGTCTGATGGGTACCCAGAATTTCACCTGACTTAAAAAATGCGGACAGTCTATTAAGCCATGGCACAATTTATAGAGAAAAACAAGGTCCAAATATTTCCTGCGTGATGATAGTGTGTTCATATTGAAGTGTTCAAGTCTAATCTTGTATGAGGTAATCTTTTTAACCAGTCCTGCTGCATACGAAAGGTGCCACACAAAACGTTTTTGGATTCGTTCTAACCGCAAAGAGTGAGTCGCATAATGGGGTCTCCACACAGCACTCCCATATTCTAATATGCTTCTTACGTAGCTGTTATATAACAGTTTTTTAGTTTTCGTGTCTCGAAAAATCCTACCATTTCTCATGATAAAACCCAATGTATTTGAAGCTTTCTTAATGATATACTCAAGGTGAGGAATAAAGGTAACCTTTTTGTCAAAGATTATTCCTAAATCTTTTATACTGTCAACTTTTTTCAATTGTGTCCCGCCAATTGAGTACGACGATAAAATATTAGATTAATATCATGTTTATAAAAAACACCTTTGCAAATAATGCACTATTTTAGAACAAATTTGGTTAGCATAAAAAAGGTTATAGTGAGCTAACCTTAAAAGATAGACATATGCTATCGCGGACTTTTTTTTAAGAACTTTTAAAGGGAAACAATTCTGTCATACATGATTTTTGCGAAACTTTAACCGTTTACGCAGCGCACGCAGCGGAAGCTCTCAATAGGAAAAAAAATCCCCCGATTTTGAAACATTCTTCATTGGTGCTCCGCTTCTATTGGTTTTGGCGTGATGATATATAGCCTGTAGCCTTCCTCGATAAATGGGCTATCTAACACTGAAAGAATTTTTGAAATCGGACCAGTAGTTCTTGAGATTAGCACGTTCAAGCAAACAAATAAACAAACAAACTCTTCAGCTTTATAATATTAGTAAAGTATACTCATAGATTACCGTGTCCTTACGTTGGCTGGAATGATTTTCGTGATCTCAGTCTCAGAGACGATGACGAATTTAGATATCGTTTCGCTATGAAACGATTGCCACTTGTCTAGGCCCCCAGTAGCCAGTATTTTTGTAAATTGATGTTATGCGAAAAGTAAACTTACAAGCAAGAACTTGCATAATTGGTGTTCGTTGATATGGAGAAGGCATACGATAGAGTATCCCGAGAAATTCTGTAGTGGGTTTTCAAAGAAAATAGAGTGCCAGAGAAATACCTGCAGCTTATCCGTGCCATGTGCAAACAAGCCCGCATATAAGTTCGGTCTGAAACGTGAGTTATCGAGCAGTTCAATGTGACGGTAGGCCTACATCAGGGCTTGGCTTTAAGCCTTTTGATTATTATGAATGCGTTGACATCAGATATATAGGAGGAGGCATCCAATGTATGTTATTCGTGGACAACATTGTTCTGGTGAGGGAAAGTGCTTCCAGATCCAGAGTAGACTGGAAAAATGTCAAGAGAGGCTGATAAGTGTTTAGTGTCTAGTTTCACCCTTATCACCTAAAGCAGTGTATCCCTACCAGTCTGCTCCGACTAGAGGTATCTGGGTTCACTTAATCCACATGACGGCGATATTAACTGGGATGTTAGGAATTGGGTTGGCTGAAATGACGACAGGTCTTAGCAACTGTTTGTTATGAATGAACGAATGCCCCTAACTTCGAAGGGGCTTCCCTTAAATCGATCATCACATCACACCTGTCATTATGTTTGGATCTGAACGTTGAGCAACAGAGGAGACGGATAAAAGAAGAGTTGACGTGGCGGAAATGAGAATGTTAAGATAGATGTGACTAAAATAGATAAGAATAGGAATGAATGTATAAGAGAAAGTTCGAAAGTAGCACCGGTGACGGAGAAAACAAGAAGTAACAGACTTGCATGGTATGAGCATATGAGGAGGTATGAGAGTCATATTACCAGAAGAGTTATGGGTATAATTATAGATGGACATAAGGGTAGAGGAAGACCTAAGAAGGTATGGAAAGATTGCCCGAAGAAAGATATGCATACAAAGAATGTTAATACTGAGATCTTACATGATAGATCTCCGTCATATGTCATCTCAGTCCATGTATCTGCATGGAAGAAGAAAAGGTATTGCGCCACCCCCATATAAGAGTGGGAAAAGGACTGGAAGATGATGATTATGATGATGACAATGAACGTAAAAATCGTGTTCATATAGTTAGTTTTAGTAGAAAATAATTAAACTACTAAAAAAATCAGTTTATTCATTTTGTGCTATAATATGGAAATATGGAACTGTCAGTATCTATGTCAATTTGGTTATGGCGTTTTGTTGATGTTTTTATTTATTGTTCTGAGTTTGTATCGATGGCTCCGGTCATATACACGGTTATTTTTTTATCACCCTGGTTATTTTAAGGGTGGCTTCAGGACACGGTAGAAGAATTATTTAACCATTAATAATAAAATTTACTCACCTGTTTAATTAGATATTTATTATCTAAAATATCCAATAAATACTGCACTGGTATGGACACTGAGTGAAGTTGTAGGCAAAACATTGAATGAACGCGAACTGGCAACAACGTCGCCGATTCAAAGTCATCACTGAGTTGATCACAATTTCACCTTCCTACTTTACGGGCTTAGGACCGGCAAAACAAAGTTTTTAAAGAAAACAAACAGTACTAAGTAGGTATTACGGTTATGGTAGGCTGTTTTGGCGTAGTTAAAAAATTGGAATCAACTTTAAATACTTACCTACCTAGGAAACAATTTAAATCAACTTTAGTTCTAATAACATAAGAGTTCTAAATTTAAAGGAAGTCCTCTAACTCATACATAGTCGTGCACGTTTAAAACTATACATGACCACAACAACATATCACTTTGGTTAGTGTTTAACGTCTCGAAATGCAGTTTTCGCTTCCAAGTCTTACGTGTGTGGGTTCACTTTCTTACACCAAACACTTAATTTCACTTCACAAGTAAAAGTCTACGGTCCACCGGAGTAAGGTCTGTGTATTCGCTAGATGTGTTAACTGGAAACTAAAATTCCGAATGCGCCCGATTGCCGCGCGTCAGGTGCGGGCGCGACATCGCAATACGTTCACACGCGCCCGGGTCAAAGGCGAACCAAAGCCGGCGGGCTCGTGCCGACAAGCGACAGCAAACAACAAAACGCCGCCGACGGCGTTCGGCGCCGGCGCCGGCGCCGACTGTCTCTGTCTTTCACTATTGTAGTGTATAGTGTAATAATAACTCTTATTTCAAACGAGTTGTAGATTGATCTTGCTTGAATTAATAATGCGACGTTGCCGCATTTTCCTAAGCCTGTAGTAGTAAATGCTTTATTCATTCATAATCTTACCTTATCTTGTAGTAAACAAGAACAATGTCTATAATTTAATATTATTGGCGGATAAAATTTAAAAAATATAACCACATGTTTTTTTTTATTGATATGAGTCGTCTAGCGTCTACCGAGCTGCCTCTAAAATTTTCCAGTATGATAAAAAAATAACCGTGTATATGTCCAAATACAGACTACAGCATCAAAAGGTCCCATTTCGACTATAAATGTTTTTTTTTTGTTTTTGATCGATGTTGAACAGTTACATTGTTCTGGTAACTGGTAATTCTGGTAACTATTGCCAGTGTCGAGATAATGACTTTTGTGTCTTAGCTTATCGAGATAGTGACTATAAAGCAAGGAATAGCTTGCTTTGAATTGCCGTATTGATAAAGTGACTCTTTTTGTAGATGCCGGCCGGCGTTCATGCTGCTTGACTAGTTAAGGCGCATAGTAGGGTCTATCATAAAAAAATCACTGCAGAAAAAACCGGTTCTCTTCATAAATATTGAATAAAAAGAAATGTTATTATTCAACGCATTCTTTAGAGGATGGTCTTTTAAATTTTTTGATATATTAATTAAAACTTGGTTAAAATGTGACCCAAACATGCCTCGACTTTAAAACGTTAAACCTAATCGCGTCGTCAATATTAGGTTAAATCATATACTTTCGATTTCAATAAATAAAGTGAACAATATTCTAGCGGATGGTCTTTTTAGATTTTTCTTATTCGCCTTTATTAATTTTTAATTGAAATAATTCATCTTACGCGTAAAGGTTTGCTTAAATATTCCCCTCACTCTCACCCACTCACTCCTATGTAATCAGTGCGGGACGATCGAGCAAGGTCATTAGGACCACTATGTGCCTTAAAAATGGATCAAAGGTCGAAGATGCACTTCTCAGCAATGCGAACTCAAACGCATATCTATATGTATAATGAATAATTTAGAGTGATCACGACAGTAAAAATTGCTAATAAATATAATCACGCGTTTTCAAACTCTTTTGAATACTTCGAAAATGTGGTTAAACATTGACAAAATGTCTTTGTGCCTAGCGAAAAGTAAAATAAAAAGTAGACTCTTGAGAGTAGAGGTTTGGAGCATATTAGGACGGATCAACATACAAAAATGAACATTCTCCACGGGATATTGATGGATGGACTTATTTCCAGGGGATTTTGTACCCTTTTCCTTGTTTGTCTCAATTCATCACATCAACGGGCCTTGCACGGCACAAAGACAAAATCTCCCAGGGGCCGGACGAATCTTTGTGTCTTCCCTCATTTTTGTACTATTAACTAGCATGGCACCAGAAAAAGACTCGTTTGACTCCGGATACACGGTTTCTCCCGGCAATACTACCATTATACGGAAAAGAGTTATATAGAGTATAACCCAAAAAAAAATTAAAACTCGACAACACATTCATGTCACATACGCACCAGTGAGTTTTCAAATAATTTCATATTCTGTGGGGTGTTATCAGATTCAAATAAATTACTTATGTTATGACACTTCAATTATTATGGAGGGACTCTGTACCAGGATCGTCTGCTTAGGTACCTCCGTCTTACCTATTTCTGCCGCAAAGCAGCAGTGCTTGCATTGCTGTGTTCCGGTTTGAAGGGTAAGATATGGCAGTGAAATTACTGGGTACTGTGACTTTACATCTTGTGTCACAAGTTGGCAACGTACTCTGTCGTTCTTTTTTTTATTTTTTTTATGGATGGCCCGGCAAATGACCTCCTCCCGCCTGATGTTAAGCGGTGAAAGAGGCCCAAATGAGTTGACAGATAGAGTAGGGACGACATCCACTCTCCTACCTGCCCGCCCCTTGCCGGCCCAAAAGATGCTTTTTCACGCCTCTTTTGAAGGAACCCATGTTATAGGATGGGGGAAACACGTGCGCAGGTAGAGAATTCCAAGTGTGGGATGAACGACAGAAGAAGGAATCTTGGAATTTCTTGGTACGGTGTGAAAAGGAGGACACAGTGTACGGATGACTCCGAAGGCCCTTACGCGTGTTTCTGTTAAGGAATAGAGAGGGAGGGATAAGGTTAAAGAGCTCGTCAGAGCATTCCCCATGGAACATTCGGTAAAAGGCGCTAAGAGAGGCGATGTCACGACGAAGTTGTAGAGGCTCGAGGGTGTTAGTTGCCTCTACATCGCCAATTATGCGAATAGCGCGACGCTGCAATCTGTCCAGAGCATCGAGGAGGTACTGAGCGGAGCCGTCCCAAAGGTGCGAGCAATATTCCACGCAAGACCTAACCTGAGTTTTATACAACAAGCATAGTTGGTCCGGCGCAAAATACCTACGCACCTTGTTCAGGACACCGAGTTTCCGTGAGGCAGCAGTTATAACGGATTCGATGTAGTCTCTGGGGTTCAGATCGCAGCGAATGTTCATTCCGAGCAAGGTGATGTTGCTCTGTGTGTGAAGGATTGTGCCCTGAAGAGAAGGAAGGGGGAGGAAAGGTGACCTTTTCGCCAAGAACACGCACACCTGTGTTTTCTTAGCATTGAACTCAACAAGATTGTTGGAGCCCCATTCGGAGACGAGGTCCAGCGTCCTGTTGAGCTCAATGATAAGATTCTGCCTTTCCCTACCAATATCACCACGAGCAGCCCCTGAGCTTCCGTGATTTCCCCCATGCACTGTACTGTCGTCTGCATAGCAATGTATAGCTCCCAAGGAAAGCATATCATTGATATGCAGAAGAAACAATGTGGGGGATAGAACGGAGCCTTGCGGAACACCAGCGTTCACTGCCACGAACCGCGAAGCGCAGCCGTCAACGACAACGCGAATTCTACGCTCGTGGAGGAAGCTGGCAATCCACGTACAGAACTGCGCGGGTAATCCGTATGCCGGAAGCTTGGAAAGAAGAGCCTTGTGCCAGACTCTATCAAAAGCTTTGGCGATGTCGAGACTAATAGCCACCGATTCGCCGCGCTTATCGATAGATTCACCCCATTTGTGCAAAAGGAACGCTAGAAGGTCACCTGTTGACCGTTTAGGACGAAACCCATACTGTCGGTTATTAAGTAACGAGTGACCTTCCAGGTAACGGATCAGCTGTGTATTAAGGATCCTCTCCATGATTTTACACAAAATGGAAGTGACGGCTATAGGACGATAGTTAGCCGGATCAGAACGATCTCCCTTTTTGGGAACCGGCTGGACATTGGCCTCTTTCCAAGATTTCGGCACACAACCAGCAGAGAACGACAGACGGTATAGACGCGTAAGGACCGGAGTCAACTCCGCTGCACACTTCTTGAGAACAATCGCAGGAATGCCATCTGGTCCACTTGCTTTTCGAGTATCGATCGACTGGAGCTCCGCCCGCACATCACGCTGTCTGATACGGATATCGGGCATGGTGCTGCCACAATGGGACAGTTTCGGAGGTTGTGTACCACAGTCATCGACACGGGAATGAGCCGCAAAGAGTTTTGCCAGGAGGTCGGCTTTCTCCTGCGGCTGATGAGCAAGTGAGCCATCGGCAAGTCTCAGCGGTGGCAGCGAGGGTTGGCAGGAGTTTGATTGCACAGCTTAGGCCAGGCGCCAAAAAGAACGGCTACCCGTAGGGTGCGATAGCAGTTCCTGGCCCACTTGTGCAATGCGCTGAGCATCCGCCCTAATGTAAGCCCTTACATAACTTGGTGGCATTATTGTAGGCTGTTTTCAGTAGGCTTGTATTGGGATCCTTAGATGCTCGGCCTCTGATCCAAGCGCGGTAAGCCAGCTGTTTGTTTTCAACAGCAGAGGCGCACTCGCGATTGAACCAGAGGTTACGTCTGCCTCTACTGACGAGATTGGAATGCGGAATATAATATTCCATTCCTAGTATGATCTCGTCTGCAACAGAGGTAGCGCAGGAGTCCGGATCCATCCTATTGAAACAGCGCTGCCACCAAGGAACAGATGCGTAATAATCCCGCATACCGTCCCAATCTGCTGACGCATAGTGCCACAGACGGCGTGCTGCAACCACAGGCGACGGTCGTGACGCCTGAGGCACTGAGACGGATACCAGGCAGTGATCCGAAGATCCTAGTGGAGCTCGAACCACCACCTGATATCCGTCAGGGCGATTTGTCAACAGAAGGTCCAATAAAGAGGGCGCTTGACCGATAATATCTGGTACCCTGGTGTGCTGGGTGACCAATTGTGACATGTCGTGCGTGAGAGCGAATGCGTGGGCAGTCCTACCCGCATGGTCAGTTTTAGAGGAACTTAACCACAACTCCTGGTGAGCATTAAAGTCCCCTAAAAACACCAGTTCGGCGGAAGGAAATCGCTCCTGCGCGTCATCTGCCACCCGACTTAGATGTTCAAAAAGTCGAGTTGTCTCCAAGTCACCACGATGGGAACGGTAGACGCAGACGTAGACACGGCAATGAGTGCCAAAATCGACGTGTACCGCAAGGATGGAAAAGGAAGGTTCCTCCAAACAGCGCAGGCGACGACAGCAAACGTCCGCCCGGACGAACAAACAAACACCAGCCTTCGCCTTGAAGGACTCCTCAAGAGCGTAGCCGGGGTAATTAAGGTAGCCTGTATCGGCCGGGCAGATAATTTGCGTCTCCGTCAAAAACAGCATTGCTGGACGGGCTGTCTCGAGATGGTGGTGGACAGCTAAGAGGTTAGAATGGAGCCCGCGGATGTTAGCGAGCCCCACCTCGAATAATGGTGTTTTGGTGGGATAATGCACCGCTGTACGACCAGTCTTAATAATTTGCGCTGCCATATTTATTGGAGTGAGAGGCGTGAAACTGAGGTGTCCTTGCTGCGCTTCGCATAGTTAATGTGTGTAGGCCTGTTTCGCCAGGGAACAGCCGACAGCTGATTTGCGCTGACCCTCCGCACGGAAGGGCCCCCGAACCCCCCCGGAAGTGGCCGCCGGGACCCACCGTCCGGTCACCAACCGGCACGACGGACCACCCCGAGATTATGCGTGGCATGGGGGGCAGCCTCACGGACTGGTTAGGTCCGCTTGGGCCCCTGTACTATACCACGGGCGGCCAGCGGAACAGCCGTTTCTTCGGGTCTTCCTGGGCGGAGGGTCAACGCAGTCAACCTGGCACTGGGTCGACGGAAGCCCGCACAAACCATACGAATCGCAGCAACGACCCCTCAAGCTCTGGCTGTGCGCAGACTGATCCCGAAACGCGGACAAAAATGGCCACTTGACGGGTTTTACATCATGCGCACGGTGGTCGCTAGCCAGTCGGGTTTTTCAAGCCCTACCACCAGAAGTTGGTCACTCGATTAGCACCACCCGGGGATCACGTGTAGGGTCTCGAGGGTAAAACCTACGGACGTGAGCGACTCCAATCCCCAACAAGTCCAACCAACTCCAACCCCAAGTCTTGTGGGGGTTGCAGTTTTGCTGCGAATCTCACAAGAGCCACATGTATTATAGGCGACTGTTACCTACCACTTACCATCAGGTGGGCAGTTTGCTTGTTTGCCAACTTTCTGCAATAAAAAAAAAGATATATTTTCATTTATTGTAGACGCGTTCCAGATTGCAACATTTTTAACATCAACGTGTTTCATTAGATGTTTCGTGTTAACTTTTCGTGCTAGTTTCGTGTCTTCCATATAACACATTTTCGCCACGGAAAGTTTCCATCAAATACACAGGTCCTCTAATGCAACTTTAATAATACCACTATTAATAATACTTTGTTTTTAAAATGTTTTTTCAAAGGATTTAAAAAAATAATTGAAAAAATACACAATATTTTATAGTTCTAGCCGCCGATTCTGATTTGTTCCCACCGTTACATTTGTGGCAAGTAAATTGCAAAACGCGGTTAACACCAGATGTAAGCATCAAAAAGTAGCGATGCTTATCTAGAAAGCACCTAGTGTAGAAGATTTGTAAAATTTTAAATTTGTATTTAGATTGTTTGATTAGACGAATCTATCCTAATACAGAAAAATGGGCAACTCGAACACATTCATAGAATCTTTAATCAGTTAGAAAGCCTAAGAATTTTTAACCGACTTCGAAAAAGGAGGAGGAGGTTCTATGTTCGGCTGTATCTATTTTTTTTATGTATGTTCACTAATAACTTCGCCAATTGTTGACCGATTTTCAAAATTCTTTTTGTAATTGGTAAGAATATACTTTCCGAGGTGATCCCATTGTCACTATGTCATGATCTGATGATAGGATCCCATGGAAATCGACGAAAATCCTTAAATTTCATAGGCACGTCCAACGTGTGTCATGTTTCTTCTTGAGGCGAGGTTTTCCAGAAAATCTACTCGTGCACGGCGAGTGCTGTATTGCAAGGTAATATAGTTGATAATAGCTTCTAATGTCACTTATGCACGGTGGCGAAACTAAAAACGTTACTTTCTACGCGTTTTAAACGGATTTTTGGAAAGCTGGGGTATAACAAATGTACTTTTGCAATTTTCTAGATACGAGTAATAAAAATGCACATCTATTGGTGAAATTTTTATTTCATTTATTATTGTATTTTCTGATTTACAGCAGCTTTAAAATATTGAACAGAGTAATCTTTGGATTTTTTTTCTATAGAGTGATCATTATTAATCATCTTTCTGACTTTAAGAATGTTTAGATGAAATGTTCAAAAATGTCATATATGAATCTTAGAACTGTATGTTTAATATTTGTCACGGTACAGTCCATCGAAATTGTTCGAAAACGGGAAAGTAGCGCCTTAAGATATTTAGGTATTTACGTCTGGTAGTCATCATGTCATGTTACTGAGCTGATGATAGAAGGTTCCTGGTAGATTTGAAGTTCGGAAATAATTCTTTCGAAAATATTTAGAGAGAAAAACGTTTTATTTTAAGTTATTCTGGTGTTTGCCTTGGTTCAAATTCTAATATGTATTAACTAAAAAGATTTAAAAAAAAATTACAAAAAATAAAACCGACTTCAAAAACACTAAAAAGTCATAAATAATATAAAAATACATCCAACATCATAGTTTTATATTGAAATCGGTGCCAAGCTATGATCACCTTGAAAGTCTTAAAAAATATAAGAACAATTAATATAGCCACTTAAAATTTTGCATCGACTTCAATATAAAACTGTGATGTTGTATGTATTCTTATATTATTTATGACTTTTTAGTGTTTTTGAAGACGGTTTTATTTTTTGTAAAAAAAAATGCCTACCTTGGCTTTCTTGTTCTCTGATAACTAAGGTCCGATTTCACCAACAGTAATGCAAAACTGGAATAACTATACTATGGATTAATTCATACTCTACATTTATTCTCGGATAAGCCATTTTACGTTTCACCACATTTGGTTTAACTATTCTTCTAAATAGAGTTTTGTTTTATCTGTGGCAAATTAAAATTGAACTAAATGAACGAATGAATGATAATGCTGCGAAATTAAATAGTCCATTCTCTCCGCAAATCACATAGCCTATTAGCTGTTTTTTAAATTCAAATTCAAATTCAATATCTTTTATTCAAATTGGATTGTTACAATCTCTTTTGAACGTCAAAGCAGCTACGCCATTGGTTCACAAGTCTACGGCGGGAGACCTTGTAAGCTCAGACAGCTTGCCATTAGACGCCATCTTTCTTATTTATCAGTATTGAATCTGTTATGCCGTCAAATTCAACGGTATAAAACCTATTCTCGAATAACGGCTTTATTCTAAGTATAAGCATTTGCTGAAATTAAAATTGACCTATCTAAGAGTAACTCATGAATTTATATTTAGTATAAAACTGATCTGACTTTGGTGAAATCGGGCCCAAGAAAATTAAAAAGCCCTTGCGACATGCTAATAGATGTTAAAATTGAAAAATGTTAAGCATAAAACCTCTTGTCTGCACCTAATCAATATCAACATCAATAGCTAGAAGAGTAATATCTCTACTATAAACGTCAAAGGGAGACTAATTTTCTCTATTTTATCAGCGTCGTGCTAAGCCAATGGAGAAATTATCCACTTCCAATGTCACTGAGAGAGATATAAATTTTGTCCTTTGCCGCCATGCTAGATATAGGAGAGCGACATGGACTTATCAATAAATCCATGAGGTAAGTATAATATTAGGTCCTTACATATGAAATTGGCGTTTTGTATGGGAGGAACAGAAAGTCGATTTTTTTTTTAAATAATATATTTATTCAACAACGTATGTACCATTGCTATCTATGCACTTTTGCCATCTTATAGGTAGTTCATCGATCCCTTTACTAAAAAAATCAATAAATTCTTCGAAGGCGGGTTGTACTGCTCCATCGGAGTTGAATTTTTTCTCTTTCAAGAAGTCATCCAAATTTCGAAAAAAATAGTAATCTGTTGGAGCAAGGTCCGAAGAGTACGGTGGATGTCTTAGACATTCCAATTAAAGCTCTTCTAATTTGGTAGCCGTCTGTTGTGCAGTGTGTGGTCTAGCGTTATCATGAAGCAGCAGTGGCCTAAAGCGATTGACCAGCCTCGGCTATTTAGCAGCTAGCTTTTCCATCGTGGTTTGCAGTTCCTGACAATAGACATCTGCCGTAATCGTCTGGCCAGATTTAAGAAAGCTGTAGTGAACGACACCAGCACTTTTTCGCTTGGGGCGTGGTTTGGCTGGTTCGGCAGAGTTCAGCCATTGCGATGAGCGCTTCCGATTATCGTAAGTACAGGACCCACTTTTCATCACAAGTAATGATTCGATTTAAAATCCCTTTATTATTGTGCCGGTTGAGTAATGCAACGCAGCAGTCAATGCGCGTTTGTTGATTTGCTTCACTCAATTCGTGAGGTACCCACCTTTCAAGCTTTTTCACCTTCCCAATTTGCTTCAAGTAGATTAAAACAGTTTTATCACTAACACCGCAACCTGCAGCTAACTCGGACGTGGTTTGCAATGGATCCGCTTCCACAATAGCCTTCAATTCTTCATTACCAACTTTGATCTCCGGCCGTCCACGGGGCTTGTTCTGCAGGTCGAATTTTCCAGAACGAAAACGTTGGAACCAAAAACGCACTGTGTTTTCTTTTGCGGCACCGTCGCCATACACATCATTAATCCTTCGAGCCGTTTCTGCAGCACTGGTGCCATGGTGGAACTCGTACTCGTAAATAACGCGATATTTCAAGTTTTCCATTTTGTAAACTGAGTGACGCAAAGAAAAAAACATTTGAGGAAAAAACAAGTGAATTATAATTTTCGAAACACAAATACATGAGTAAATAGCTGTATAAATTTGAATTTGGAATTCCTAACCACAGAGGAGATATTTAAGATCAAAGTCAGGCCCCCGTCACTCGCGCAATGCAGCGTTATTAATACCTACCGCTAAGTAGCGCGCCGGCGCGCCGACCGGCAGAGGGCCGCCGCCACACGCCGCGCCGCCGCCGCACACGAGACTTTATTATCGAATTTTGTAATTTTTTTTGTACCTAATTTTTTTTATTATTTTGTTTTTATTGTTTTTTTCCTTTATTTTATTGCTTTTTGTATTATTATATTAATTTGGTTTTTAATTTCTTTTAGTTTTATCAATTATTTTTTTTATTTATAATTTTCATTTCAGAACTAATAACAGGATTTTTATACCTAAATCGAATAATTTTCCGAAAATGTTCAGTTAAATGTTGATTCGAAAAAAGTACAATAATTACACACAATAATTATAATTTCATACACTTGATTAACAAATACGGTGGTTAATTTATACTATGAAGCTATTAGATGTCGTTGTTAAAAGACAAATAAAAATTTTGATTTTTTTTTCATAGTCGAAATTCGAAGTAGTTCGAACTAATTCGATTCGTCGCCATAGTAACAATCTTCAGTCCTTAGTCTAGTTCCTCACTTGCTGAGGAGTTCAGGTTGAGCTTACTTTCATCCTAGACCTTTTCGTCACTTATCATCGGCCGAGATGAAAGCCAACAGCTTCTCTGTTGTTTGTATAAAAAAATAGGTAGCCTGCTTGATTGCCTACTTAGTTTTATACAAAAATAATAGTCTCGATGAACCGGTTATTTGATTCCTTACAAAATATTCCACCTTACTCCTGTTTTTAAAAGATTGCCTATTGATCACAATTATTCGTACGATTCAGGATATTTTCCATAGTAAAATTGATTAACCGTGAGTTCAAACATGAAAAAAAAACATCGATCACCTAGGTATTTTTCATAATAATTCGTAATTTTTTAATCGTTTGTAATTTGACAAATGAATAAAATCAATGAAGAAAAAGAGCGTCGGTGGCGCTGTGGACTCGGCACTTGCCTTCCAATCGGGGGGGTCGGGGTTCGAGACCCGACATGTACCAATGTTTTTTGTTTCGAATTTCATATGTACATTTGTCTGACGCTCCTACGGTGAAGGAAAACATCGTGAGGCAACCTGCATACATCTGCGAAGAAATTCAATGATGTATGTGAAGTCGACCAATCCGCACTGGGCCAGCGTGGTTGACTAAGGCCTAATCACCCTAACATAGGGTAGGCTCGAACCCCTCGGTGGGGATGTATATGAGCTGTGATGATGAATTAAGAAAAAATTTCGCCTTGGGTGGGATTGGTAATTTTTTATTAATTTGTATTTTTTATAACTTTTAAATGTGTTAATGACGATAAAGTATTATTCTAATCTCTTATTTTTTAACATATACTATTTTAAATTTTTAAATATATGCGCACTGCCAATTTAGAAGTAGATTATGAGGAATAATGTAATTATTAACACCAATCATGTATTTTACCATATTCTTGCAAATTAAGTTAGTACTATTATTATTATCATTTTATAAAATTAAAGCACATTTGCGTGAGGGACTTTCCTCGCAATCACTTTATTTATTATAATCCTACTTATATCAATAAAATAATAACATTAAAGTTTTACTTTGACTATTTTGTTTATGTTCTTTGTACAACCCTTAAATTTTCGCTCGATGACGCAATTACGCGGTGTACGCGGGAATCTCGACTCTCGGCGCGCGTTCATAGTGACCTTTTCTTCTTGCAGCGACTTTTGTCTGTCTGTTTTGGCTATTATTATTACAACGATTCGAGCGTTTCTATGGGAGTGATGTATCTGTTACGTAGTAACTATTAACTAATCTGTGTCAAAGTGGCCGGTACCACAGATTAGTTAATAGTTACTACGGTACAGCAAAACGCCAATTTCATATGTAAGGACCTAATATACGTACATATTAACTTGAACGCAGAGAGTCGAGTTTTTTTCGGAATTGTCTATGATGGATGATTTTAAAAAAAACAAGCGCGGGCTTTCACATTTTGTTTTGAATGTTAGTTGTTTTATAGGCACGAACTAGTGAGATTATTTTTAAATGCCCGTATTTTATTAATGAAATAAAGTTCTAGACTGTCGTTGAAAAAGAAGGTACTGTATGCAACGGTACATAATTAAGTCTTAAAATTCTCGGGCTCTTTAAGAACTTTACTCTTGACTTTCAACAACCCTTATTATGTAACTATTGCTTATAATAATATTAGCTTTTGCCCTCGACTTCGTCCGCGTGGAAGTCCTTTACAAATCCTCCCCCCCCCCCCCCTTTACACCCTTAAGGAATGATTCCAAGGATATAAACTATTCTTTATCTTTTCCCACAACTCAAACTATCTCCATACCAAATTTGATCTAAATCGGTTCAATGGTTATCGATTCCCCATACAAACTTCCACCCCACTTTTCTCCTCCTTAAGGGGTGATTTCTGCGATAAAAGCTATCCTCTGTCCTTTCCTGGGACTCAACCTATGTCTATCCTCCTGACGACCAGAGATACTTTTTTTTGAGTAGCATTATGAAACTTTCAGAAGTTGATCTATATGGCCTAAGATTCTCTGGAAAAATATTGAAAAAAATCCCAATTCGGAAAAATCGGCTTTTCCTTCCTATACAGAGGACTTTGGTCGTCAACAACTATGTACTTCATGTAGAACATAGAAAAAAAATTGGTAATATTGAGACTCGTAAGGAAATAAATAAGTCATAAATGACATATTAATTTTTTATAGTGTTAGCATTAACAAATTAAAAAATAACCAAACAAAAGTAAAATGTTTTTTCAAGCAAATAATTAAATTAAACGTGGGTGATGTCACCTACGTTTAAATTTTAATTTGTTTGGAACTACTACTGAGATAAAGGCATTTAATAGGATAATCATATCGTCAATGCACATTTTGTCTATGGGCATGGGCGATCCTTTTCCTGACATCCTTAAAGAATACAATTCCAAATTGGTTAAACTTTCCAGATTTTTCCTTTTTTTGCTCTGGAGTAAAGCCATTGTCGTAAACGCATTTATGTCCTAATTGCGTAAATTCTGAACTTGTGTCTACAGTAGCCATTATGGAACTCGCCATTTTTCAGACTAGTACATATTGATGTGAGGATAATGAAGTGCTGATATAATCTTCATACATTCCCGGATCCTTTAGAAGAGGCGTGAAAAAGCACTTTGCAGGTCAGCAAGGTGAGGGTGGTTAATGTAGAATGTATTCCCTCTCCTGCACTAGCTATAGTTTTTTAAATACGATAGGGATGCTCTTGGCCTTCGTCTTACCTGATGGTAAGTAACGATAAGGCCAAAGGTGGAAGCGAGCTTCATGTGGACTCCTCAACAACTGAGGTACTCGCTATCTTACCTCTAATTGTCGGAACACAACAATTCTATCAACATTGATATTATGGCGACAAACTTAAGTAAGACGGTGGTAGCTAGCCAAGCGGGCTCAAAAGCCCTAACACCAACCAAACCAAACAGAAAAACTTCTACCCCCATAGCTAATCCCGGACCTCCCGATCAACACCCTGTGTTCGCAGCCACTAGTTACCTCCAGTTATCTCCACATTAAGTCTCCACATCCTTTTACCATCAGGTAGAAAGGGGTCATTTGTTAGGCCTACTACAAAAAGATAACCACAGTGATTCCAATATATACTTACAAATTCTTCAAAGTTCATCCTAAAGAGATTTTGACATCTGAAGTATGTACATAATCTAAAACACTCTTACCCATTCCACTATTATTTCTAGGATATTATCATCAATATACTGATGATTAAGGAAAAAATATCACTCCCAACTATTTGAATCTTTATAAATATAGGCAAGTTGCATAACTTCTGGTTCAAAACTATCTACTATTTATTTATCCAAAATATTATGGTTTGTCCGCTGTTTAGTTTGCAATACACGCCCATGACGTTCTAAGCGACTAAGTCTCACTCTTCTCTTACCTCGCGAACGACTTGAGGCTCTCAAGACCCTAGAGTCATTTCATAATGCCGAAGAAGGGACAGTTTGAACCAGATGGTCTGATATAACACTACAGTTACTACGTCATCAGATTCGTCCGATACTTTATTGCATTTTGGAGTATTGCTTGTACAGTTGTATGTACCTTTATGGAGATTATATGTAGGATCTTCAGAATCACTGCTAAAAATCTCTATTAAAGAGTCCTCTACTTACTCCGTGATTTGCTGATTAGATAGATTTAAAAATGAGTGCATATCTCATAAAAAATTATAATGTTCTTTAGTACATGAGAAGTTTAACATCCAAAACTTTTATTGGCGACCCGTGTCCTATGTAAAGGACGTAAAAGTTTTGGTTTTGGAGATTATATTTAACAATAGTTATGAAACAAATACGGAACACGCATTGATTTAATGAAATTAATAGCTGTTGACTTTTTTAACATAATATCTAGACAAACAATATCAATAACATGTAGGATGAAACAAGATCAACTTACTTTTCGGCAGATGCTTGGTCATCACACTTTCAAAAAACACAATTTTTATAAAAAAAATTAGATTACGGGAACCGGGTATAAGATGTTAAGTTAATGAAGGGTATACCTAATGGTGTCAATGTAAAGTCAAGGGGCTGCAATTAGAAGAATCCCTGCATTTTTTTTTTTAATCTTACGTTCTTTGTGTAGTACGGTGGTCGTCAGGAGGCTATACCATATTTCATCTAAATCGGTTTAGTAGTTTAGGCGCATTACGTAACACACAGACTCGCATTTATAATATTAAAGTAAGGAATATACTCATAAGATTATGGCGAGCGGACTAGCGCTTACTTAATTCCGCGATTAATTAATAATCTACACGTATCCATAAGATCCAAAATTAAAACTAGTAATATTAATACTTTACCAAAAATACTTTCTATGTAATTTATAAAGATACTAGCTTTTGCCCGCGACTTCATCTAAATCGGTTCAGTAGTTGAGGCGTAATTGCGTAACACACAGACAGACAGATTTATATATTGCTTGTTTATATAATTCAGATTTTATACAATACAATACACAGACAGACAGAGTTACATGCCCATTTATAATATTAGTAAGGATTGTGAATGTAAAGTTGGTTTTTGCTTGTATTTTTTTTCAATACGTGTTTATGTCCTGAACGTAATATTGTGAGTTTACATTTACTTACGGATCAATAATTTGTAAAATGTCACATACAAGTCTCAAGAGGTTCAAGTGGCACCATTATTCGAATAAATGTTGTTGTTTCTTTTTCAATAAATAAAAAAAATGGCGGAGTAATCGATAAACAAACTATCGGTAATAATGTTTTAAAGGAGGTGATGATATTTATCAACATGCTGACTATCTTTAATCAGCAGAAGCATGTCATCAAAATACGTACAGAAGTACGCATGATACGTAAACAATCAAACAAATAATTTCAACCATTATTTCTTTTTCCCTTGCTTGTAAAGGGTGAAATTTTCAAAAATGATAAAACAATGCTGATAAGTAATTACTTGCCTCAAGAAAATTTATTCACCTAGCTCCTAAAATAAGGGATTTCTGTAAAATCTTTCATCTTCTAATTTGTCCTAACACTGATAGATTTATGACTGATATTTCATTTGTATAGGTATTGTATTAGCATTTTAGAGGACTGTGCTGAGCAAATTTCATGTGACTACTCGTAGATTCAATATATCTTAATAAAATGAGAATAAAGACTCGGAATGATAAGTCAATCAGTCAATCAAGACATGTTATTTAAGATTATGAAATCACATAATTTCCTTTTTGAAAACTCATTAGTAGCTCTCTGATATGATGAAGATAGCATCTAAACTTGGATAATATATATAGCTAAGAGTTACTGGCACTGGGTATTCTTTCGGCGGTAGACAGACACTGTAGACATCATGCGGGCGTCCACACTAAAATCGATTTATAACCTCGCAAAACCTAACATCATCGCCGTCAGGTGAGATTAGCATTTTCTGTCAAAGTTGCGTTGATTTAAATAACTTGATTGCATCATCAAAGCGTGCAAATATCCATAGAGAACTAGGCTGAGAAGGTAATAGAACGGTACTGCTTCCGCAGTCCACCTGAAGTAGCTAAAATGTAATTTTGTGCGTACTCCTTGCCTTTTACACGGGAGTCCTGCGACCAGCCTTCCCCTGGATAAAATGGTACAGCACGATACCAAGATAAAATCAGTCATTTCAAAAAGGTTACTAGGTGTATTCTTAGCTCATATTTTAGCGTAGTAAATAGATAAAAAACTATGTAATGTTTTTAATTCAACCTCTTATATACATACATAAATATTATTTTCATCCCCCCATCTCGGAAAGAGTATTTTTGCTATTCGATATCTGACCGCCAAAGCCGTTTTTATCCGCTTGAGGTTAAAGTAAATTTGAATTAAGAACATAGCGTGCAACTAGGTATGTGATTTCAAAACATCATTAAACCTATTTACTTCCATTTCCATGGTGCCGAATTTATCTACAACTTTTTTAAATTTGTTAAAAACTCAGTCTCTGAACCTCCTTGGTGTACTTTTGTTTTTGATTTGCTTTGCGCGCGCCATTTTTTTTTGACATCGTATTATTATAAATTAGAAACTTGAAAATAAGTAAAAAAAAACGTTATATTATTTGTTATACATAATATAAATATTTTTCTGTAATACTTACCTATCATAATGTTGTAGTAAATATGTACCTAAACTGAAATAAAAGTAAATGTAAATGTTTTATTTTGCATTTAGTCATTTCCTCGCTGAGGGGGGATGAAAAGTTACGTGTTGCACTCGAGTGCAAAGATTTTTCACCTTATGCTCTTTTGATTCCCTCGCTAACGCTCAGGATTCTAAATTTTAGAATCCTTCGCTTGCTCGGTCATCAAAGTTGAGCACGCGGTTAAAAAGCAACTTTGCACTCATGTATAACAAATAACGTATTTATTGCCGGAAATCGCAATTATTAAAACTGCAAATACAAGTAGGAAATGAACACAAGACTAAAATTATGCTTGCGCAATCTCTTCTTCTCCCTCTTCTTGACTACGCTGACGTGTTTCCTAGACACTACGTAGGAATGTTCAAACAAACTAGAACCATTGACGTCAATGACTAGAACGCTTCTCAAAATGTGGTCATTCGCTTTATCTTTGGTTTACTGAAATATGACCGTGTCTTCTACTTTTGCGCTTATTTGAGATCCATCCGAGATCGCTATAATGTGCATAACCCAGCTATCCTGAACAAAGTCGTAAAAGATCCCAACTACCCATCCTATCTTCGCTTCCAATTGCTCCCCCCTCCTTTACCACGTTCTAAACGTAGATGTTATGATGTGCGCATGCTGATTGTTCCAAGCAGCAATTCACACATTTTCGCAACTTCTTCAGCAATCATGTTGCTCAGCTTTGGAACAGTCTCCCGAGTGGCATTCAGCACAGCCAGTCACATACCAGCTTTAAGTTCCGCGTTAAGCAACATACGAGAAATGTTTATGAATAAAACAAATGATCATCAGGTATATTTTATTTATTATTTATGTATTTATATGATACTAGCTTCTGCCCGCGATTTCGTCTGCGTGGACTTCAGAATTGGGTCTAAAGCTTCGCTCGTTAACAATTTTTAATCTTCCCACGGGAACTATTTGAGAGATCATTAAGGAATATAAAGTACATGTCCTTTTCCATAGCATAGGTGACATGCATACTTCAAAGCTGTCTGCCCGCGGCTTAGCTCGTAAACAATTTTCAATTTTCCTTCGGGAACTACTTAAGGAATCAGGATAAAAGGTAGCCTATGTTCTTTTTCATATCAAAAGTTACATGCATGCCAAATTTCATCCAAATCCGTTCAGCCGTTTTTGCGTGATTAAGTAACAAACATCCAAACATCTAACGTCCAAACATCCACACTTTCACATTTATAATATTATATATATAGTAGGATTAATACTTATAGGAAAATATATTAATATTTTGCAATTTATCCATCTTGTTGTCTACTACATTTAGGTACGTGCGCCACTAATGTTATGGGTTAGTTGGAATAGATTTCTTTCAGAGACAAGTCCGCCCTTGCATACAATGTGATGTATCTTTGTACAAACGTTCTTTTTTGTTGTTTATACAATAAAGAATATATACACGGTTATTTTTTTATCACCCTGGAAAATTTAAGGGACGCTTCACGACATGGTATTAGAATGATTTAAATATAAATAAAAAAAATAACCCCCCTCCTTAATTTTATATTAATTTTTTAAAAAATACAAAAAATGCTGCTCTAGTTGAGAGCAGCATTTTTAGAGATTTTTTTATTTTTTTTTTATTTTTTTTTTTAATTTTTTATTTCATTTTTTTTATTTTTTATATAATATTGGATGTGTCCTGAAGCGTCCCTAAAATTTTCCAGGGTGATAAAAAAATAACCGTGTATACCGTTATATTATGTATTAAAAGCTTAAAAATATGGAAGGTAGGTCCTAGACATCAGTCATCACACCACTCTCCTCATCAGCCTAGGACCTAGCTAATTATTTTTTTTCTTATAAAAATATTACTTTATATGACTAATTAATTTTTAATCTTAAAAAAATATTATTTTATAAGATTATTTAATTTTTAATCTTAAAAAAATATTATTTTACTTATATGATTTTGAGCTTTAATTATGTTTAAGACATTAATACTATTAGTTAGTTATACCACAGATAATATACTGTTATACATAAATGTTTATATCTGTGATCCATAGGTCAGTATCAGTGCAAGCAACCGCAACCCAGGTCACTGAGCAACAAGGTCTGAAAGAATGGACAGAAATACCTGGACCCTCCCGGATACCGTTGCTTGGTCAAATACATCATTTTCTACCCGGAGGTAGGTATATGAACTAATCGTGTAATGTAATTTCAAAGTTACTTCATGGAATTTGTCAATTATCCGTCCTCTTTATAAAAAAGGAAGCCATAGTGACTATAACAATTACAGACCGATCACCATTTTATCTACTATTGACAAGTTAATAGAAAGATACTTGGGGGATGAAATTAATTTATTTTTGCATAAAAACAAAATACTAAATGATTAACAATATGCGTTTCAGCGAGAGCGTAGTACGGGTCAGTTACTATGCGAATTTACCAATGAAATTAACGAGCACCTGAACAACAAGCTTCACGTGCTCGTTATTTTCATTGACTTCAGCAAGGCCTTTCAGTTGCTCCGTTATACAAAAATGTATGACAAGTTTCAGCAGTGCGGCATCCAAGGCCCGTTGCTGACTTTGCTTGGTGACTACCACAATAATAGAAATAACTATGTAAAAATTAATAATACGTTTAGTGATCGGCCCGACAGAGTACTTAATGTATGTAAACGATATGTGCAATTTAATTAAGGCGCATAGTGCTCCCAATGACCTTGCGTCGATCGTCCCGCACTGATTATATAGGAGTGAGTGAGTGAGAGTGAGGGGAATATTCAAGCAAACCTTTACGCGTAAGATGAATTATTTCAATAAAAAATTAATAAAGGCGAATAAGAAAAATCTAAAAAGACCATCCCCTAGAATATTGTTCACTTTATTTATTGAAATCGAAAGTATGTGATTTAACCTAATATTTACGAAGCGATTAGGATCCGTGTATCAGTTTGCAGATGATACCTGCCTCGTAACGGCACACAGAGACATTATTCGCGCGCAACAACTAATGCAACAAAATGATGACCTGCTATGCCTATGGGCGCACGATATGGGCCTGGTAATTAATGCTGAAAAAAACAAACTGTTACATATACATAGCAGTTACAATAATACCTTATACGATCCGTACATTGTAGCTCATGATCATGGCTCTTTCCACAAGAAAAGCTCTAATTGTTCGTGTCCTAAAATAGAAAATGTAAAACAACACACTTACCTGAGTTTGATTGTGGACTGTAGGTTTAGATGACGGCCTCACATTGAAAAAGTTTGTGATAAATTGAGAGCCCTGCTTAGCAAGTTATATGTTCTCAAATATAAAATGCCATATAAAGTTTTAAGAATGTTATATTTAGCTTTAGCTGACTCAAGCATAGAATACGGTCTTAGTAGCTATGGCAAAACTTATATTACTTATTTAAACAAAATTTATAATTTACAAATAAGACTACTAAAAACTATAATACCAAAACGCATTAAAAATAAGTACTCAGCAGACGTTCTGAACTGTTTAAATATTGCAAGGTTTTGTCTGTATTTAACAAAATTAAAGTAGCAACCCTGAAGGATGAGTACAAAAACCTCCACTTTTTGAATAAATACAAAGGATGTAGTAACCTCAGACAACCGAAAAATGTAAAATGTTATATTTTACCTAAGTATAACAACGCTTATGGCAAAAGATATGTTAAATATTTTCTTCCATTAGTGTTAAATACTCTGCCCACTTATCTGTTAGCGATATTTAGCTAACTGTAAATCTATACGTTCTATAAAAAAAAGTATCTAAGTATTAGAAAGTAACCCACACTGCAATTTTCTGAGCAGTTGATTATTGTGAACCTATGTATAAAGCTATAATAATTATGACAATGTGAACGAACTCGTCATTCGACTCATAAACCTTATAGGTTTTCGTCGATATGACATTTCTTTTGTAAAAAATGTTTTGAATGTCTTGTACAATAAATGAAAAAAAAAACAAACGAAAGTAACAAAGTACCGATATAAACCTGTAGTTTGATAGATTAATATTCCATATCGACGATGAAGTGTAATGGCGTCCTATCTAAAAAAGGACGATTTTAGGGGAAACAAAATACGTTTACTTTTTTACACCTATTAACAAAAAATTGTTATATTGTAAATTTATCGTCTCTAATCTTCTAATGTATGACATTATACATTACGAAATGTAGTTTTGTGATCTTACTATTACATGCGAAATCGTATTTTACATCCATAAACATAAGAATTATAAAAAAGACAAAATGTCAGTTAAGAGGTTATTACACTTCATCGTCGATATGACATGTGTTTAGTTAAATTTTAAAATATGCGAAAATAATAGTCACAAATAGTTCACTTGGATAATTACTCGTACCTGAAAAATGTCAATGATTTCTAATCGACTTCTACTTACATTTTATCTACTCTATTGTCTTTTGTTTCCAGGAGAATTATATGGCGCTAACTTCGAGGTGATGTTTGAAAAACTGTACAACAAACATGGAAGCATTGTCAGATTTGACAGCCTGCTGGGCAAACTTCCATTCATTGTACTGTTCGACCCGGAGAGCTGCGCACACGTACGTTACAAAACTACGAGTAACTCATTACATTTTCCAATTTGTTGCAATCACGGCTCGGATACCAATTAAATTTTCAAGCTGTTATCATGTACTTAGCGCAAAACCTTATCATTGAGGTTTCGTTTCAGTAAACCGCCTCTTTTGAACCGGTTCTTGTAAGAGTTTTTACATAAAGGTTTTATATAAACCAATTTAAGATAATAAAAATCGGTTATAACGAACACAAGATTGAGACTAACTAGTATAATTCAGTACCTACTTCACTTCTTCACAGTTTGAATTATTGTTGTTTGCGTGGTAATCAAAGTATGTACCTTATAGGTACACGGTTATTTTTTTTACCCTGGAAAATTTTTGGGGTAGCTGGGTAGACGCTAGATATTAGGTTACATTTTTTTAATTTTATCCGCCAATAACATACAATTATAGACATTGTTCTTGTTTACTACAAGATAAGGTAATATTATGAATAAATAAAGCATTTACTACTACGGGCTTAGGAAAATGCGGCAACGTCGCATTATTAATTCAAGCAAGATCAATCTACAACTCGTTTGAAATAAAAGCTATTATTGCACTAGACACTACAATAGCGAAAGACAGAGATAGTCGGCGCTGGCGCCGAATGCCGGCTTGCCGCTTGTCGGAGATGTCGGCACGGGCCGTCCGCCGCCGGCCGGCTTTTAGTTCGCGTTTGATTTGACCCGAGACGCCCGTGAACGTATCGCGATGTCGCGCCCTGACGCGCGGCAATCGGGCGCCTTCGGAATTTTATTTTCAATGTTAACACATCTCGCGAATACACAGACCTTACTCCGGTTACTGTAGTATTATATTATCTGTGTTCCGGTAGACCCTAGACTTTTACTTGTGGAGTGAAATTAAGTGTTTGGTGTAAGCAAGTGAAACCACAAACGTAGGACTTGAAGCGATGTATGAAAACTAAATTTCAAGACGTTAAACACTAACCAAAGTGATGTGTTGTAGTGGTGGGTTATTCACCAACTCGACACGAGAGACTGGTCACACGTGTGTCCAGTTGATGAAACTCAAAATTAGTATCACTACTTATTTCGTCATCTGGTCACGCCTAAAATATGATGCGTGTCCAGACGGTGAAACTTAAATTAAATCACTTTTATGTTTTCGCCAACTGACCACACGTTCGCATTTTACGTCGTAAAGTACAGTCGTGCAGATTAATATTTTATGTCAAAATCATCATTGGCCACTAAACATCTGATATATAATCTCCTTCTCTTCCACTCTATGTGGATTTGTAGTTTATGATCAGTGTCAGTGTGCCAAGTTGTCTTGACATTTTCTGTCATAATATTATTGTCATAATAATGTATGTTTACTTCTATGCTAATTAAATTGATACATAAATAACTCGATAAACCACAAGAAACTGGGCTTTAATTAGCATAAAAGTAAACATACATTATTGGGTGCATTCATAGCTGGCATTATTTCAACAAAAATAAAAGAGCGACTTCTTGAAAACCCAACCCTGTCGTTGACTGAAGCAATCAAACAAGCTATGATTTTCGAAACAGCTCATAGGGATTCCCAAATAATTGGCTGTCACAACGATCAATTACAAGTACTCAGTACTGTAAGAACACAAGACAGAGAGTCACAGCCAAGTCATTCAGCAGAGAGTCCCGACTTAGTTGCCGCAGCCCCACGCGCCCCTACTTCGTCATTCAAATGTTTTTTTTGTGGGGGTAAGGTCCATCGAATGATTAAATGCCCAGCATTTCGATCAGAATGTCAAAACTGTGGCAAAATAGGTCACTTTTCTAAGGTTTGTCGATCCGCACCAATGAACAATGCAACCAACGCAGCATTGTTTTCTGCAGCATCGCCGTCTAGCCTGAAAAGGCGACTATTCGTATAATTGTAAATAATACTTGCGTCGACGCTTTAATTGACACGGGTAGTTCCGTGAGTTTTATTGATAAGAACATTACTTCCTCGAAGAAAATGCAGATGGGATGAATGATATATAATCTCCTTCTCTTCCACTCTATGTGGATTTGTAGTTTATGATCAGTGTCAGTGTGCCAAGTTGTCTTGACATTGTCTGTCATAATATTATTGTCATAATAATGTATGTTTACTTTTATGATAATTAAAGCCAAGTTTCTTGTGTTTATCGAGTTATTTATGTATCAACATCCCACTGCTGGGCATGGATTATTTTGTACCTATGTCATTGCAAAATTATTCACCATTTGTGAATTTATAAAGAATATCAACGTGTTAATAAAATTGCGCAAAATCTAAATGTATATAGTTTGTTTGGAATCGAGAGTAGAACCGATTCCACTAATAACAATATGAGTCAGGTTTTAAAAAATTTTTTTTTTTTGTTACGGTGCTTTTGGTCTTAACTCTACCGTCTTTACCTCTTATCGGCGGCGTAACATCGTAAGCGCAGACGCGCGGCCATAGAACACATTGGTACATGGCGGTCTTGAACTGCGGACCTCCCGATTGGAAGGCAAGTGCCGAAACCAAAGGTCCACCGAGACGCTCGGTGTTTTAATTAGTCGAATGCAATAGCTAAGTTTCGATTCAGGGGGTCTAGACAAAGTGACAATTCAAAAATGATAACAAAATTCGATAAGAATAATGGCCAATCGATCAAACTTATTAATATGTCAGTTGGTAGACAAATTGATTCGCAATGAATCGATGAAGTAGCGAATTATTTTTTCGTAATTTTCATATACTACTCAGAACAACTCATTTTTCATTAAAATTAAATGAAAATATTGATTTTAATCATTTAGTTAGTACTATTTCTTTTCCATTTCTAAATTTTGAATACATAGATAACCAACATGTTGTTTTTTTACACAAAGAACAAATCTACACAGCGATCGCTAATCCTTACGTTGGCTAGGAATTTGTTTTCGTTATCTCAGAGACGATAACGACTTTAATTAACGTTTCGTTATGAAACGATTGCCACTTGTCTAAGCCCCCAGTACAGTGTTTCCGCTGGGGACCTTTCATTTGGCATAATGTTGTTTGTCATAAAGACACTTGGCATAAATCACTAAGCATAATCATCGATAAGCATAATATTAACATTTCATAATTTTTTCTTTGCATAATTTGTATAAGGCATAATATTTTAAAGCATAATTAACAATATCCCTGATTTCTTTTGACATAATATTGGTAGTCCTAAAATGTTTTACCATAATTTTAAGTATCATACATAAAAAAACTAATGAAATCCCTAATATTTTTGGGCATAAATCTGAAGTATTTTTATCGGGTGCGTTTCATTTCTTATACTAATTACGATATACAGTATATATCGGTCATTGGATTATAATGCTTGTGAGCAACTGAGAGCTAGTGGGGTCTGGTTTAGCAGGAAAACACGTTCCGTTTAGGGTTAAAAAGATATATATTGAGAAATCAAAGAAAACCAAAACACTAAAACAATATTTCAAAAACTCGACTGACAAGCAATACATCAAAAGGAAAAACCTCAAAACAATAATAAAGTAAAAAAGTACAAATCATTCTAAAAAAAGGTTGCTATCAGCAACAATGCTTACTCATATTTTTATAATATTTCGTACATTATTTTCATTTGATATTTTTTATTTATTTATTTATTCAACAATAAGTTCACAGCATACAATCTATACATAATAATTACATGATTTAATAAACAGGTAAGAAGCCAATTACGAACTTACATTACATAATCCATTCAATTATATAACAAAACAAATGTGGGTAGGAAAAAAAAAATATTAAAAGTAGGATTCGAATATAATAGCTGATCTAAAGATGATATTACCTTGTCACGCAAGATGTGTGAGTGTTCAGAGATTTAAATCGATTTAAATCTCTGTGAGTGTTTTTGTGTATGTGCGAGTGTGTGTCCGTAAATGTGAATGTAATGAATGCCTATGAATGACTAGCGCCCGGTATCAAAAATGTAAGTCATCGTACATTGCGGAAGGTTTACATGACGGAAAGTATCTGTAGTCAATAATATTATACTATTGGACAAATATTGTCAATAATAAATTACAATCGTTGTTAGTAAATTAGATTGGATTCGGGGGAATTTGAAAATATAATTGAAAATCCATTACAATTAATACTTACTAATACAATATAAAAAACAATAAAAATTATGAGAATGTCAAATGAAATGAGATAAAATTAAAATACAAATAATAAAATTAAAATAAAATCAAATTAAAATTAAAGTAATCAAAAAATAAATTGTGTAATAAAAAATAAATAAATTGAGATATAAATCATGGTCAAATGTCATTATTTTTTGATATTTTGGTTTAAAATAGTTATTAGTTTCCTTTTAAAAGTACTTTTACTGTAGGCCCAAATATCTAAGTCAGAGAACAGTTTATTATGAGTACGAGGTAGACGGTAGACAAGGCAATTCGCAGAATAATTCGTACGTGATACAGGTGTGTAAAATAGGGCTGTATGTCTGGTACGTTTAGATGGTACGTTGAGTGACAACAATCTAGTAACAAGGTCTGTGCAATCCAGTTTGCCTAAACATGCATGATGTAGAAGCAACATATCAGTTCGCAAAAACAGCGGTAATAAGCCGTGCTTAGAGCAACTTTGCTCATAATCATCACACTTAAAGCGAGCACGATAATTTAAGTGCTTCACAAACTTTTTCTGTACTTTTTCGATTGCATGATCATATATAATGTATTGCGGGTTCCAAATAACACTGCAATAGTCAAGGATGCTTCGCACATACGCATAATATAAAACCTTCAGACACGCCGCATCTGTGAACTCCTTGGTTACCCTGTAGATAAAGCCTAAGTTTCTAAATGCCTTGTTAACAATATGATCTATGTGCGACGAGAATATGAGCTTCGAGTCTAAATAGACACCAAGATCCCTAACCGAATCATCCCTCCTGATGTACCTGCCATTTATGTCATAATTATGTTCTACTATTTTCGTGCTACGAGTAAAGGTCAATTGGACGCACTTTTCGACATTCACGCCGATCCTATTATCTACATAGTAATTTGACAATCGGTTTAGGTCCTCTTGTAGCTTTGCACAATCTGACTTATCCCTTACTTTCATATAATTTTTTTTATCATCGGCAAAAAGATTCGGAGTAGGCTGCTTGTTTGTTATTTATTAATCATTTATTAATCTTTAATCTTCAATTAAGACAGTTAATTTTATTATTTTATCAAAAACAGTAGGTAAGTAAGAAGTTATTAATACTTAGAATAATAATGATTTATCTTATTTCATTAAAAAAACAGTTTGGTATTTTTCCTCACAAGTGTGTTGAAAAATGTCGTACGATATACTTTGCGTGTATTGGTTATACACACTAGGCTCTATTCTGTCCTCGCCCTCGGCTCGGGCTGAAATTTTGCCTCGTGAATTATAATGGCCATTTTAATTTTAATTTAAGGCTCTGTTTTTAATTTTTTATTAGTGTATGTAGTTTTTAAAATATTATTATTAAGGAAACTGTAAGTCTACAATTTAAAACACTTTGTTTGTAGTAACAACAAATTTATGTGACTGTTTCTAATAAATAAAAAAAAAAAAAGCAGAAACTTTGCATGATGAAAAATTGTGCCTATATCGTATAAGTAAACTGTGTATAATAAAGGGCCCAAAATGGAACCCTGCGGAACGCCAGAAGGAGCTGTGATGAAGTCAGATCGATGTCCTCCTATTATAACCGCTTGTTTCCTATTGGTTATATATGACTTAATCCATCGTAAAAGATCACCCCGTATCCCAAGCTCCAAAAGCTTCCTCAACAGAAATAACGTGATCTACACGATCGAAAGCTTTTTCGAAGTCAGTGTAGACCACGTCATCCTGTGAGCCACCACCCATATCCTCAAGAATATCGCTGATAAACACTGCCAGGTTCGTAGTGGTGGATCGACCCTTAACAAAGCCATGCTGTTGCTCTGGCAGCCCATGTTTAAGAACAGGGTATAACTGACTGTGAACCAACCTTTCAAAACATTTACTTATTACGTTTATAGTAGAGATAGGTCTATAGTTCATCACAGAGCATTTTGATCCTTTTTTATGTAGCGGGATAACGTGAGCTTCCTTCCAAACAGATGGAAAGATTCCACTAACAATAGAATGATTAAACAACATTGAAATAGGGTTTGACAATACTTCTGCGCAATTAATAAAAAAGCTGGCGGTATATTATCACTCCCTGCACCTCCATTAGTGTCCAGTTTCTTAAGGATCTCTAAGACTGACTGAGGAGAGATCTCGATTGCCCCGATCGTATCCACTGAAGATGAAACTATGTTAATATCTGGGAAGGCGTACTTTTCCGCAGGCTGCATAAACATGACCTTAAAGAAATTACTAAAAGCCGTGCATATATATGTTCATTTCCAGTTACCTTTGCATCACCATAGGTCATGGTGCTTGGGTAGCCAACGCTGTTATTACGCTTCTGCTTTATATACGACCATAGGTTTTGAGGGCGACTTTTAACAGTCTCTTGTACTCTAGTCATGTACTGTTGATAACACTGTTTTTGCATGCACTTCAATCTCTTACGCAATAATGAAAAAGTGTCGTAGCTGTATTAGCGCACGGCTATACCAAACTGGGTAGTGGTGATGTTCTACCAAAGTCGTGTTAGGTACATGTTCGTCAATGACTTTGTAATATCACTCCATAAAACTTAGCGACTGCGTCTTCGACAGAATCGTGAGTTAATATATTTTTCCAATCAATTTGAGAAAGAACATAATTCATTTGTGTTGACTTTTCTAAAGATATACCGTTTTCTCCCTGAACTAGGTAAGTCCGGTACCATTATGTCCGATACATTAATATGTAAGGTGCTATGGTGGGGATCTTCGCTCACCAAAGGGTTACCAGAGATAGTTACTTCAACAGTAAAATTGCTAAATATCAAGTCTAATGTATTACGAGCTTTATTAGTATAAAAAAAAAAGTTAGATTGAAATCATCATCACCATCATCGACCTACACTTATCCACTGCTGGACATAGGTCTCCCCTAATGCGCGCCACCGCTTCCGATCTTCGGCTACACTCATCCAGCCCACTCCAGCCAGCCTACGTATATCGTCATCCCATCTTGTCGCAGGGCGTCCCACACTACGTTTTCCGATACGCGGTCTCCACTCAAGCACCTTACGACTCCAACGGCCGTCAGTTCTGCGGCTCATGTGGCCAGCCCACTGCCACTTCAGTTTACTAATTCGGTGGGCTATGTCGGTGACTTTAGTTCTCTGTCGGATCACATCATTTCTGATACGGTCTTTCAGAGATACTCCGAGCATAGCCCTTTCCATAGCACGCTGAGCGACTTTAAATTGGTGGACTAGTCGAGCCGTGAGTGTCCACGTCTCGGCACCGTATGTCATGACTGGGAGGACGCACTGGTCGAAGACTTTTGACTTAAGACACTGAGGAATGGGTGACGAGAAGACATGTCGAAGCTTACGAAATGCTGCCCAGCCCAGCCGAATTCTTCTATTGGCTTCCCTCTCGAAGTTGTTTCTGCCTAGTTGAAGAGTTTGTCCTAGGTACACATACTCTTGAACAACCTCGAGAGATACTCCATTTACTACGACCTGTCCCGGATCAACGAGCTCGTTGAACATGACCTTGGTTTTATCCAAGTTCATCCGGAGACCGATGCGTTCGGAAGACTCAGCCAGGCTGTTCACCATTTCTTGTAAGTCTTGCAGGGTTTCAGCCATAATGACGATATCGTCTGCGAATCGTAAGTGTGAGATGTACTCGCCATTTACATTAATGCCACGTCCCGTCCAACTGAGCGTTCCGAATACATCCTGCAGCGCAGCGGAGAAGAGTTTCGGTGATATTACATCCCCCTGCCTCACACCACGTCGCAGAAGGATAGGCTCAGTTTGACCATTCTGGACAACGACGGACATATAAGCAGCGTCATACAAGCATATCAGCACTTCGATATATCGCCAATCAACTTGGCACCTCTGTAAAGACTCTAGAACAGACCAGGTCTCGACGGAGTCAAAAGCTTTCTCATAGTCCACAAACGCCATGCACAGGGGTTGGTTATACTCATTGGTCTTCTGTATAACCTGCCTTACTGTGTGAATGTGGTCTATGGTGCTATAACTCCGTCGGAACCCGGCCTGTTCCGGAGGTTGAGCTTCGTCAAGTCTTCGTGTAAGACGGTTCGAGATGACTCTTGAAAACAACTTATAGACATGGCTCAAGAGTGAAATTGGTCGATAGTTCTTCAACAAAGTCTTGTCGCCTTTCTTGAAGAACAATACGACTAAACTCCCGGGCCATGCCTTAGGAGTTCTCCCGGAGAAAAGAATAGAGTTAAATATACGCTGGAGCTCCTTCAGTATCGGTTTGCCAGCAGCTTTCAGAAGCTCCGTTGTGACTCCATCATCCCCCGGGGCTTTTCCATTTTTAAGTTGCCCAAGAGCCGCCTCGATTTCGTCTAGGCTGATGTCGGGGAGATCCTCCGTTGCATGGCGGGTTAAGGTGGCTCTTGGATCCTTCTCATCCGGCGCGTGATGGGGCGAGTGCGACGCATATAGCTGACTGTAGAAGGTGCTAACTTCCGAAAGAATCTCCGATTTCGAAGCGACGATTTCTCCGTTTGCCTTGGTCAATTTCGTCAGGTGGCTTCTTCCAAGCTGTTGCACGAAGACCTTGGACCCCCGGTTCTGCTCAATTGCTCTCTGTATTGAGAGTGTATTGGAGCGTCGGAGGTCACGTCTTATCGTCTATCCCACAAAAATAATTTTTCAATTTGAATCAGTAGTTCCTGAGATTAGCGCGTTCAAGCAAACAAACAAACAAACTCTTCAGCTTTTTAATATTAGTATAGATAAAATATTTTGCAATGCCTTCTTTGGAGGCACAATTTCCCACTAAACTACTCGTACTTAGAATATTATTACTTTTAAACGCCTCCGTGGTCTAGTAGTTCATACCACCATCGTGTTCTAATCTAGGAATCGGGGTTCGATACCCCGTGGCGGCGGAAGTTTTTCTACTTGGTTTGGTGGTAGGATTTCTAAGGCTAGCTAATATCGCGTTACTTAAGTTTGTCGCCATAATAACAATGTTAACAAACATTGTTGTTTTTCGACAATTGGAGGTAAAATATCCAGTACTTACCTCTGTACAGTACTTACCTTTATCTCTTACGTAGATTGAAATAAACCCATGTAACTGATTTGATTAACTAAGTCTCTGGCAGCATTTTGAAGATTCACGCATCCTTTTTTCAGAAATGAGGGACCAAGTGGCCCCCACTTTAAAACAGGCAAATTGAAGTCTAAAGATATAATATTTTCATAGCATGTACATACATAGTAGATATAAAGTATATGTATGTATTTGACAAGATAATGCATTCATGCTACTAGCCACAGAAACGAATCGCTGCAAAACCGACTTCACATAGTCTTGTTTGTCCTACCCCTAGAGTGTAATTTAAACCCGCGTAGGCGCGGAGGGGTGAGGCGGCCCGCGAGCTGAGGAGCAGGTGGTTTTAACGAAGCTGCGGTGGTGAGCGAAAACCCATCTTGTACGATAAGCTCGCGTGGGACCGCCGGAGTCCCGCAGCGTCGGAGCCGTGACAGAAACCATGCATGTGCATATTTGCTTGCATGGTGCATGTTTGCTTGCACCGTGCATGCTTGCTTACAAGGTGCACGCTTGTTTGCATTTGCATGCATGCTGCATATTGCATGCTTGCTTACATGCTGTATGCTTGCTTACATGCTGCATGCTTACTTACATGCTGCATGCTTGCTTGCAAGCATGTTTGTGTGATGTTAGTATGCTTTATAAGAATTTACATAGGTTGGAATACTTATACATTAAACAAATCTGTTTTAATCACTTTATTTTATTATATAAAAATTATTCAGTTTAATATAAGGAGTATGGAAAACAACTTAGATACATCTTAAATAACATTTTTTTTGCCTTGAGAAATTCTGCGTAAATCTATTATTCGTTGTGATTAATATGCTATACATTAATATATGCTTTGCAAATAATAATGCGTCAAGTTGTTCTGTGTTTCGAGTTTATGGGTTTTCATACTTATGATGAACTATTTTCTGCCACACAATATTATGGTTATTAGCATCCTGCTTTCTGATTATTATGCGTCTTGACGATTATTTCAATCGAAATTATGGAATATGATTTTATGACAATAATTTTTATGCCTAGGAATAGAGAGCCGTTTCCGCTCTGTCCTCTAGTAACTTACCCAGGCAAAAAAACATGCAATCATAAGATCTTCTGTGGCTGGTGTTTCGCCTATCGGCTTCATTATGCCTATTTAAAGGTCAAAAATAACCGTGTTTCCTAGATATAGCCTGAAGTACAAAAAAAGCTTTATAAATTATAACCTTGTTCTTCCTACAGATTCTCCGTTCAGAAAACTGGATGCCAGTACGAACCGGTTTCGAGACGGTGGAATACTACAGAACCAAAAACGAAAAGTACGATACTACGAAAAGTAAACTTGGACCTAACATAGAATCTACTGGATTACTGACAGAGTGAGTGGTTTTAAAGAAGTAAAAAAATTCGAGTTATTAAATTTTTTCTCGATTAGATACGCTGCTGCTGGGGGCGTGGCGCCCTTATAGAAAATAGACATTGATAAACTATTAAGTATTATAGTTTACCCCTGTAACGCCTGACGACTTCAGGCTAGCAAATCTTCATAAATTTCACATTTTGTAGTGCTTTTTCTCGCTGAATTGTTGAAATATTGGGGAATCTTAGTTGAAAGAAAAAAAAACAAACTTATTCCTTTAGTCCGATACAAAATGAAAAGCTTTATTGTTGTAGGTACATAATTATAATACACATATGCATATGTTAACACAATTCCTCAATGCAAAGCACTTAACTTAATGTTTAATCAATACAAGCCAAGGGCAGGATGGTTCAGGTTTGTTTGATCAATCTCGGCAGGTAAAAATCAGGTACTAATTGGGTACAAAACTACAAAATGAGGGGCAATAAAGTACACCAACAAATAGTTATAGGTTTCCTTTTTTTTTTTAAAAGAAGTTAGTAGCCTTCCCCGGAGCGGTTGTTAGTAGGGCGTACCTTCGATGCTAAGTTTCCGCGATCACGGTATATTCGAATATTCCAATTCCTTAGATTATTCTCTCTATATATGTACAATTCCACAGAATTCCTCCTTGTGTTAGGTTAGTTTGTTATGGTTTCTAGCTGTAAGGTCAAGCAGCGGAGCCCTACGGCCTCCGGTGACTGCCCTGGAGATTCATAGCACAGTGCTAGGTTAAAAATATAATTAAATATGCCTATGATCTTAGGGTCAGTGGGTCTAACACTGAGTTCTGAAGGAATCCCAGTCAATACATTTGAACCTCATGTAATAAACATAGCAAATGAATTCTAAAACGTAATTTTTAATAAATTGACAAATGGTCTTATTGGTTAGTTAATAAAAAGGACATATGGAGGGGAGAGCACCTACTTTGTGTATAATTACTGCTATTAATAAAAAGAAAACAGCTTAATTTGTGAGTTATTTGCCAAAGAAGGATGTGAAACTTAATATTGTAAAAATTTAGAATTTAACAGGAAATTCGCAAGTGTTACTCAATATATGCCTTAATCCCACTAAGATGCCGCTTACTATCAGGTTTTTTTAATGAAATAGGGGATGGAAAAGGCGAATTTTGGAAATGTAACATGTTTGATTTAATAATCAATTTACCCACAAATAAAAATAAAATTAACAAAATCTGCTTTAAATCATGAAATATAATAAGTTAATTAGATACCTTATTGATTTTTTGCACTTATTGATACAATAAATCCATTTAATTTAATGAATCGCGTGACGGCGAGTAAATATAGTATTTTTCCCCTTAGCTTTACCCTTCAAGCTGAAAACAAAAAGAACTGAATTTTGTAGTTTCACTGTGGTTTTTCAAATCAAATTCACACGGAAAACGGGAGAAATACCTATATAAATATATAAAAACTTTATGATCTTCAAATCAATAACAAATTACTTCGATCGATGTCTCACAGACTAATCATAACCTAGACGATAGACTAAACCAACGCTCCACTTGCGCGCAGATTTGCGTTTATGTGGAAGCGACGGAGCCGAGGTCCGTTTGCTGAATGTTAAGCGCCGTATTGGCGACGGAACCTCTCCTAAAACCAAATTCATTTCATGACACTCGTAAGACTCTTAACTTGCTTCAAGATGTGTCAAGTCAACATACGGATCTTTCGAAATTCTACAATATGCAATAAGTATTTCCAGCTAAAGTTATAAGTTTGGTTGAAAAACAAAACGTAATGAAAAATTAACCATAAACAAATTGTGAATGCTTTCCAAATTCTATTCGACGAAACTATAATTATATGATCTATAAGTTTAAGCGTATTTTATTAAAATATGTCTATAGAAATGATCAAAACAAACGGTCTAAATGTCAAATTCCGAATTTTGAGAAAATCAACCCACCTAAATGGAAGCACGGGATTTTGGGCGAAAAAAAACTATCTTTGTAAATAAGGCCAGGATAAACGCGAGATTTATTTTGTTTATGCAAAAATTGAATAATGACCAAAGATAATTGCAAATGTCACTGACGTGACGTGAAACGACGTTGACGTTGACACTTGACATTGATATTGTGCAATTAATTGACAAAGTTATTGTAATTATGATTTTAGTTGTGAAATTTGTGTTAAAACTACAGTGAAACCAAAGTGTTTTTGCAAAATTTGTGTTTTATGAAATTTTAAGAAAAAACGGTGTTACAATTTCTAATTCGATTTTGGTAGTAAATTGATTGTCTGTTACGAAAAATACATTATATTATAAATAAAACATTAATCTTAAGATATAAATATATAATAAACTATGAGATCAAACGAACTTCTTGAAGTGAAGTTGGATCATTTTTGTATGAATCGATTCATTCGAAGATACAGTTAACTAGGTAGACCTTTGAGCCTACAAGGCATAATTCTCACGTTTAGAGAATCGATTTTTAAATCAATTTAGGGTATTTTTTTCCATCTATTCACCCTACCTGCAACCTGTCGACCGACTGTCGTGTCATTTTTTCAGAGATAAAGTTTTCTACATAGGGTAGAGGCGCGTGGAAACTATGTATCTTCGAATGAATCGATTCATACAATAATGATCGAACTTCACTTCAAGAAGTTCGTTTGATCTCATCTTGTATTTCATCGATTCATTCTTCAGATACAGTTAACTAGGTAGATATTTAAAGCTTAGAATTTTACAAAGTAAAACAATGTTGTTCTATGTAGAAAACGTTTATTTTACTAATAGTTTTAAAGCTTTGTGTTGTAATTTCTTGATGGAACTCCATGATATCATAATCGTTCGATACATAATCGTCAGGCAATTGCCTGACGATGATGTATCGAAACCGGTCGCAATAACTTAAATATGATAAAGATTCAAGTGGAACTTGTGAAATAAGTGTTTTAATAACAAGTTTTATTTTGCTATTATAATAACAAAAAAATAACGAAATCACAGTTTATTTTGAGGTAATCAAATCATAAATCATCTAACCAATATGTGATTTTTTAATTAGATAGTTACGTTAGTACAACTACCAAATACAGATCGAGGAAAAATTCCGTGGTCCAATAATGGACGATTGTAAAATCTGGCAAATGTCATAGAGGCGGCAGTCCAGCCGGCTGTTTTCCTAATAGTATCAATGGAACTCGATGGATAACTCTCTGAGGGGGAAAGCACTAAAGAAAGCATTTATTAATGACAATTTTTAATTTCACTCCTAAATATACATAATTGCGACGCGATCACAAATCACAACCAAAACAACCACAAATGAGACCTCAAATGACAATGTCAAACTAAAAAACTGTGAAAACTGTCATCACATTTATTTCTGTCATTGTCAAATGATGTTCAAATCGTTCACCGACTCATTCTTTTTTCTTTTAAAATCCAAGGGTTGCCATAACATTAGCGTTAATCCGAGAGTAAGCAATGCTTTGTTAGTCTGAGCTTACTCCGTGTTTATTAATAATGTCATAAACACAAAGCTACTCTTAGCTTAAACTGGGAGTAACTACTCCAAGAGTACGTTCGGATTACGGCAGGAATAGGCGATTTTTATTAATAAGGCTGCTAGGGTTTATTTATAATACAGTTGACATGTCCCTTAGTTTACCAGACGAAAAACGTAAACGTATTGTCCAGCTTGTTAGGAAGTTAAAATCCTTACCTCGCTAAACTATAAGAGAACTATCACAATTTATCGTTGTTTTAACAGCAGCTTGCCCAGCAGTTAAGTACGGGTGGCTGTATACCAAAATCCTCAAACGCCAAAAATATTTAGCACTTAAAAAATATAAAGGTTTTGAAACAAAAATAAAGCTGCCCGATATTATAATTCCTGACCTAAAATGGTGGGAACATAATGTAATAATTACCCAAAATATTTTGAGACCCGATAAAAATTTCAAATTAGAAATATTTACAGATGCTTCTCGAACTGGTTAGGGTGCCTTTTGTAATAGTAAACGGGCAAATGGGGGTTGGACAGATGAAGAAAAATTATTCCATATCAATTATTTGGAATTATTAGCCATTGTCTTAGGTTTAAAATGTTTTGCTAGCACACTCCAATTGTTCTATATTAATCCGTGTCGACAATATGACAGCATTATGTTACATTAATCGCATGGGGGGAATTCGATTTCCTCATTTAAACCAGTTAGCAAAAGTTATTCGGCAGTGGTGTGAGAAGCGCAATATCTTGTTATTTGCATCATACATTAATACACGCGAAAATACTGAAGCAGATCAAGAGTCGCGTAAAATTAAAGTGGACACAGAATGGGAACTATCCGATCAGACCCCCTAGACAAGATGCCTTTCGATAATCGCTAACGCAATCGCTAGAAGGAAAATGTATGCGATTTGACATAAGCCCTCGTTTAGCTTTCGAGCGCAATTGTCAAATCTCATACATTATCCATTTAGCGATTGCGTTTGCGATTATCGAAAGGCATCTTGTCTAGGGGGGCAGGCATTCCAAAAGATAGTTCAAATTCTGGGTAGACCACATATAGACCTGTTTGCTTCTCGCACCAACGCCAAATGCAGTCGATATATTGCATGGAAACATGACCCCGATCCAATGACAATCGATGCTTTTACAATTAACTGGCACTCCATCTTTTTCTACGCATTCACACCTTTCGCTTTAATCTTGAAATGCTTAAGAAAGATAATTCACGATAAGGCCACTGGAATTTTAGTGTTCCCTTATTGGTCAGGCCAACCTTGGTTCCCGCTTCTTAAGAGAATGCTCACTTCAGACATAATTTTCATTGAACCTGATGAACATATTTTATGTTCACATTACAGATTACAACACCGGCTCTACAACAGCCTTACCCTGGGGGCCGCGATGCTATCAGGGCAGCATTTATCAGACTAGATACACCAGAGGTAGCACTAGACTTAATGTTAGACTCGATTTCGGATAGTACCATGAAACAGTATTCTGTCACCTATAAGTTGTGCTGGCAATTTTGCCAAGAAAAAGTAATTGACACTTTTGATGCTCCATTATCATCAGTAATAACCTTTTTGGTAGACCTTTTTAATAAAGGAATATCCTATAGTACCTACCATAAATTGTCATCGATCTGCCTATCATTACTCCTCGGGAATAACGTAGGTTCAGACGAAAGGATAAAACGGTTCTTAAAGGTTCTATGTGATTTTTTAATTAGATAGTTACGTTAGTACAACTACCAAGTACAGATCGAGTAAAAATTCCGTGGTCCAATAATGGACGATTGTAAAATCTGGCAAATGTCATAGAGAGGGCAGTCCAGCCGGCTGTTTTCCTAATAGTATCAATGGAAACTCCAGCGAAGGCCGCCGCCGATGTGGAGGCGTGCCGCGTACTATGTGCACTGAACATAGACACATCAACGCCACATTCCGCTAGAGTCACCTTGATCCACCTACTTATAGTTTGATTGGTCGCTTTTTAAAGGGGTTTTTATTTGTTTTAAATAAATTATCTGTAACCTCTGGTCGTAGCCCTGATGTTGCAGAAAGATAGTCTTCCAGGGTTTTTGCCGGGCATAAACTTGGCTGATCTAAAAAATAGGGTATAAACAACACAATGATATCAGATATGGGAATTTTTATACCCGAAGATGTCTTCATAATATTTAAAACTTTAATAAAGGGTAGTGTCTGGACACGATGAGATGTACATAAGGCTAGTAAAATTGTTAGTTTTCTTGTCAATTTAAATAGATCTAAGTCACAATAAGGGTACCAATTAGAGATATGATTTAGAACGATTTTCGGGTCCCAAGTAGTGGTGTATTTAGCACTGGGCGGTTTTTGCCTGTACATGCCCTTTAAGAACCGTTTTATCCTTTCGTCTGAACCTACGTTATTCCCGAGGAGTAATGATAGGCAGATCGATGACAATTTATGGTAGGTACTATAGGATATTCCTTTATTAAAAAGGTCTACCAAAAAGGTTATTACTGATGATAATGGAGCATCAAAAGTGTCAATTACTTTTTCTTGGCAAAATTGCCAGCACAACTTATAGGTGACAGAATACTGTTTCATGGTACTATCCGAAATCGAGTCTAGCATTAAGTCTAGTGCTACCTCTGGTGTATCTAGTCTGATAAATGCTGCCCTGATAGCATCGCGGCCCCCAGGGTAAGGCTGTTGTAGAGCCGGTGTTGTAATCTGTAATGTGAACATAAAAGATGTTCATCAGGTTCAATGAAAATTATGTCTGAAGTGAGCATTCTCTTAAGAAGCGGGAACCAAGGTTGGCCTGACCAGTAAGGGAACACTAAAATTCCAGTGGCCTTATCGTGAATTATCTTTCTTAAGCATTTCAAGATCAAAGCGAAAGGTGTGAATGCGTAGAAAAAGATGGAGTGCCAGTTAATTGTAAAAGCATCGATTGTCATTGCATCGGGGTCATGTTTCCATGCAATATATCGACTGCATTTGGCGTTGGTGCGAGAAGCAAACAGGTCTATATGTGGTCTACCCAGAATTTGAACTATCTTTTGGAATGCCTGATCGGATAGTTCCCATTCTGTGTCCACTTTAATTTTACGCGACTCTTGATCTGCTTCAGTATTTTCGCGTGTATGTATGATGCAAATAACAAGATATTGCGCTTCTCACACCACTGCCGAATAACTTTTGCTAACTGGTTTAAATGAAGAAATCGAATTCCCCCCATGCGATTAATGTAACATAATGCTGTCATATTGTCGACACGGATTAATATAGAACAATTGGAGTGTGTGCTAGCAAAACATTTTAAACCTAAGACAATGGCTAATAATTCCAAATAATTGATATGGAATAATTTTTCTTCATTTGTCCAACCCCCGTTTGCCCGTTTACTATTACAAAAGGCACCCTAACCAGTTCGAGAAGCATCTGTAAATATTTCTAATTTGAAATTTTTATCGGGTCTCAAAATATTTTGGGTAATTATTACATTATGTTCCCACCATTTTAGGTCGGGAATTATAATATCGGGCAGCTTTATTTTTGCTTCAAAACCTTTATATTTTTTAAGTGCTAAATATTTTTGGCGTTTGAGGATTTTGGTATACAGCCACCCGTACTTAACTGCTGGGCAAGCTGCTGTTAAAACACCGATAAATTGTGATAGTTCTCTTACCGTCTTATTAATAAACGTAGACTAAGGCAAGAGTAACTTTACTCCGAGTATTAAGTCAGTAGTAAACATTTTTTATATTAATAAACACGGAGTAGGGAAGGAGTAAGCTAATCCAACTCTACTTTCGGAGTAAATGTTATACCTGCTAGCTACCTAGTTTAGCGACAGATTAAGGTTGGAGTAGCGTTGTCTTTGCGTAAATCTATATAATTTGTCAACTTTGACACGTATCTTGTCATTAGATGGCGACCGTTTTATTTTTCACAGTCGAATTGAGCGAATTTGTGTTTATTATTGGTTTGGATTATTTTGTATTGTATTAAAATGGAAAGTGACTATTATTTAGAAGATTTGATGTTGATCGACGAAATCGAAGAAATTGAAAATGTCATGTTTTTGCAATATTGCGATCACAAATCGCGAACAAAATAACCACACAATAACCTTGTAAGACAATCTCAAACTGAAAAAGATGAAAAAAAAACAGAAAAAACTGTCATCCCATGTATTTCTGTCTGTCACACGATGCTCAAATCGTTCACCGACTCATTCTTTTCACTTTTAAATTGCAAGGGTTGCCATAACATACGCGTTAATCCGAGAGTAAGGAAGGCTTTGTTAGTCTAAGCTTACTCCGTGTTTATTAATCATGTTATAAACACAACGCTACTCCTAGCTTAAACTGGTAGTAACTACTCTGAGAGTACATTCGGATTAAGGAGGGAATAGGCGATTTTTATTAATAAGGCTGTTATAGTACAGCGAGGTAAGGATTTTAACTTCCTAACAAGCTGGACAATACGTTTACGTTTTTCGTCTGGTAAAACTTCTTATTAGTGGAGCGCTATTTTCAATTTCTTCGATTTCGTCGATCAACATCAAATCATCCTAAATAATAGTCACTTTCCATTTTAATACAATACAAAATTAACCACACCAACAATAAACACAAATTCGCTCAATTCGACTGTGAAAAATAAAACGGTCGCCATCTAATGACAAGATATGTGTCAAAGTTGACAAATTATATAGATTTACGCAAAGACAACGCTACTCCAACCTTAATCTGTCGCTAAACTAGGTAGCTAGCAGGTATAACATTTACTCCGAGAGTAGAGTTGGATTAGCTTACTCCTTCCCTAATCCGTGTTTATTAATATAAAAAATGTTTACTACTGACTTAATACTCGGAGTAAAGTTACTCATGCCTTTTTTTTTATGGATGGCCCGGCAAATGACCTACTCCCGCTTGATGTTAAGCGGTGAAAGAGGCCCAAATGAGTTGACAAATAGAGTAGGGACGATATCCACTATCCTACCTGCCCGCCCCTTGCCGGCGCAAAAGATGCTTTTTCACGCCTCTTTTGAAGGAACCCATGTTGTAGGATGGAGGAAACACGTGCGCAGGTAGAGAATTCCAAGTGTGGGATGAACGACAGAAGAAGGAATCTTGGAATTTCTTGGTACGGTGTGAAAAGGAGGACACAGTGTACAGATGACTCCGAAGGCCCTTACGCGTGTTTCTGTTAAGGAATGGAGAGGGAGGGATAAGGTTAAAGAGCTCCTCAGAGCATTCCCCATGGAACATTCGGTAAAAGGCGCTAAGAGAGGCGATGTCACGACGAAGTTGTAGAGGCTCGAGGGTGTTAGTTGCCTCTACATCGCCAATTATGCGAATAGCGCGACGCTGCAATCTGTCCAGAGCATCGAGGAGGTACTGAGCGGAGCCGTCCCAAAGGTGCGAGCAATATTCCACGCAAGACCTAACCTGAGTTTTATACAACAAGCATAGTTGGTCCGGCGCAAAATACCTACGCACCTTGTTCAGAACACCGAGTTTCCGTGAGGCAGTAGTTATGACGGATTCGATGTAGTCTCTGGGGTTCAGATCGCAGCGAATGTTCATTCCGAGCAAGGTGATGTTGCTATGTGTGTGAAGGGTTGTGCCCTGAAGAGAAGGAAGGGGGAGGAAAGGTGACCTTTTCGCCGAGAACGCGCACACCTGTGTTTTCTTAGCATTGAACTCAACAAGATTGTTGGAGCCCCTTAGTCTACGTCTACGCCTGCCTTAGTCTACGTTTATTAATAAGAGGGTAGCAGCCTTATTAATAAAAATCGCCTATTCCTGCCGTAATCCGAACGTACTCTTGGAGTAGTTACTCCCAATTTAAGCTAAGAGTAGCTTTGTATTTATGACATTATTAATAAACACGGAGTAAGCTCAGACTAACAAAGCATTGCTTACTCTCGGATTAACGCTAATGTTATGGCAACCCTTGCGTTTGAAAAGAAAAAAGAATGAGTCGGTGAACGATTTGAACATCATTGGACAATGACAGAAATAAATGTGATGACAGTTTTCACAGTTTTTTAGTTTGACATTGTCATTTGAGGTCTCATTTGTGGTTGTTTTGGTTGTGATTTGTGATCGCGTCGCAATTATGTATATTTAGGAGTGAAATTAAAAATTGTCATTAATAAATGCTTTCTTTAGTGCTTCCCCCCTCATTATTCACCGAGTTACTTCCAGAAGAAAATGTTCCGTCATCTAATTTTACCTTATCTTCAAGAAGCTGGTTTTGCTTTATTTGCATTGCGATGTTATGTATATTATAATTATATCCAATGCAACAATGCATAATTTGGTGTTTTCTAATTTCTTTGTAAGTAGTTTTGTTACCCACAAATTATATTATTCGCAAAAATAACGCTACTCCATCCTTAATCCCTCCTTAAACTAGGTAGCTGGCAGGTTTAACTTCTACTCCAAGAGTAGAGTTGGATTAGCTTACTCCTTTCTTAGTCCGTGTTTATTAATATAAAAATTGTTTACTACTGATTTAATACTTGGAGTAAAGTTACTCAAGCTTTAGTCTAGGTTAATTATAAGACGGTAGAAACTTGCAAATTTGTCGAGGTTCTAATATAAGGTCAGGGTGGCTAATTCCGGCATACTTTTTTGAAACCTAAATTTGATTGAGCATAATAAACAAACCTTCTAAATATCTGCTAAATTTTAAGTGGCTATCAAATATAATTCTATGTAACTTCTTGTTAAAGTTATAATTGTTTCTAATCACTAATAACTTTTTAAGATAAACGGCATTTTTTAAAAACCTTCCCATTAGACGGATTTTCCCGCAAATCGGGGCAAATCCGTCATGTAGCAATAATTAAGCCAACAACAAAGCAATTTGAGACTACACCTAAGTGAAACATTTATTAGTGAACGACAGTCAATTATATAACTTACACTTGTAAAAATAGGGTCTAGATCTCATTTTAAGCGTAAAAACATTTTTGGGGGCTATTCCGGCATACTGACGAAGTCCAGGGATAGGAAACCTACTTAGTTTATACGATGTATGAAATGAAAAAAAAAACTTTACATTTAATTTCAAACCATTTGTTGCTTTATTGCTGATATATTAGTTTTGAGCACCTGGTTAAATCTGAATCAGTGTTATCAATGTATGTACCTATTTAAAATAAAATCATTTTTTATAAATTCTAAACAAATCTCAAATACCTTTATAACCAAATTAACGACAGTACCTACTACAATATTAACTTGAATATTTATGAGGAGAAGTCACCGTATAAAATAAATATTTAACTATTGCAGTAAGAAATAATAAATTATTATAATCGTTTTTATTATAAAAAAAAATTTCAAGTCTCTCAATCAATCTTATTATTTTAAAATCAATATAAATATTATAGGATAAATTCTTTCTTATACTTTATCACTAGAAAAAATGAAAAACTATTTGTCGTTTAATAAAAATTTGCAAAAAGGCTAGAAAATTTTTTTTTATTTAAATTAACATTGTGCCAGTACAGCTTGTATGTACCTCTATTTATTTTACGGCCTTTTTACCACGTACTTTGCAAAAAGTAGTATATAATAATAGAGGCACGATTACATATTCTATATGTATTTTTTTCATGGCAGCCCTTTAGATTTTTAGTATAATTTGTAAAATAAATTAAATCTATAAATCTAATAACATTCGGTTTGAAAGTATGTTGTTTTGTTTCACATAAATTTCAGGGGTAAAAAAGGTTTACAATGTCTGATTTAGGGAAAAACCGGCATATGACGAATTTGCCCCATTCAATGTAGACGGAATTCGCCACTTCACGATTTTGAGGTTACAAATGTTTCAGATACGATTATTAACTGTTTAAACGTTTTATTGCAAAACAATAACATACAATAGTCTAAGCATGCTTTAAACTATTCACTTAGTTGTCTTTTATTACATTAAATCGAATAATATCATATTCACGTTTGATAAAATGTTCTCACAACTCACTCACATAACACTTTTGAAACTCAACTGAACTTCCAATGCTGTTTATTCAAAATCTATGGCAACTAACGCCATCCATCTGACATGATTAGAACGGAGATGCTATCCTGTTTTACCCACATTACATAACAAAAGCATAGGTTAGTTCTGGCAAGAGTAATTCGAAGCAGATGGTGATGCCCCCTAAGCGGATTTAGCCACCCTGACCTTACTCTTTTCATAGTTAAACACAAATTCTAAACATGTGAGCAAATCGATAGTTTTGTTAATATTCTCTAAGCATTCATTATATGTTTTTTCTACGCAGAGAATACCGTCTAAATATAACCCTGATTACGCATGTAGTTAATGACTTCTTTCATCAACTTTGTAAAAACTCTAGGTGCTAGAGAAAGTCCGTAAGGTATGGCATTGAATTCGTAACACAATCCGTTAAATTCGAAACGTAAGTACTTACGGTGTTCTTTTACAATAGGTACTAAAAAGTAAGCTTCTTTTATGTCAATATTTGTTATAACACCCTCTCTAGGGACTAGTCTAGCCGCCGTCCTATGATCCTCCATTTTACAATTAAAGGTAGAAATGAATTTATTTAACGCTTTTAGGTTTAAAATAAATCTTTTATCGCCATTGGACTTTGAAGTCAAAAAAATACTAGACATAAAAGCATCCTTTGATCTACGGCAAGATGATATAGCACCTAGGTGTAATAATTTATATATAGACTGTGACATATAGAATTGATCAACACTATTAAATAAGTTATTACGTGGAGTATACTTTTGATGTACCTCTTTACAAAATGGTATGGAATAACCATCAGATACCCATTTAAGCACTTCCAGGTTTCTTGTAATTTTTAACCAGCAAGAATAAAATTTCTGGATTCGTCCAGCATGTACCTCTATTGTTGATGGTTTGTTACACGGGGTTTCTGCTGAACTGGTGGCCTCTGTTGAGCAGGGTTTCCAGATGTAACCCGCCGGCTTGGCTGCATTGCTTTTCTCTGCCCCCCTCTCCCCCCTCGGATTGCTGAGGGTCAAGGAGGGCCCTGCCAGTTTCCCTGGTTTAAATAAAATTTAAAATGAGTCTCACGTCAACAAGGTGGGCGACCTATCCGCTCGCTTCATTCGCTTTTTAGTGCTCGCCACGATCACACTCTCGGGTCTTAAAAGTTTTTACTTTAAGTGAGGTAGTGCTTATTTATAATGCCTAAGCGGAAAAGTGAGGAGGATTGTCAAATCTGTTGTGTAAGTTTAAAAAACTCGAAGTGTTACGAAGATGCCGTACACGGAGCCTTTCCAGCTTGCCCGACAGGCGTTCCCGCTCGGAGTCTCAAGGTTAGTCATTGTGTGAATAAGTGCATTTATTAGTGACTATGTGATTTTCTATTTGCTGCCCGTACAATGCTCGTTTGATAACGGGCAGAAGTATGATAAGTCAGCCATCTTGTTATATTCTCATAAGTACTAGAGAAACTTAATTAGTTAATAACGAATTATACCTATAATGGTTAATTTGTCACGTTTTTATTTTTTACTGGTTTCCCCTGAAATTAAGTTTTATAATCCAATGAAATCGTTTTACGAAAACTGTTAAATAAGATTTATTTATACCTACCTAGTGGGCTTATTTATACCCCTTTTGTATGAATTTTTATGACACTATATCTCTAAGAAGAAAGTTTACTAAATAATAGTTATTGCTACAGTGATTATTCACTAAACTGGGCTTGCGTACCTCTCTTTGGGGTTGTACTACCCATTAATAGTTTTGCGAACAGTATTTTAGGATTGTTCCTTAACTGATTGACTTTAACAAACTGACATGTATTAAAGCTTATTTGACAGAAGATAGATTATATCTATCAACATTCTATAAAAAACAATTAGCTATTTCGCTAAGATTCTACTTACAAACTTTAGCCAAAAATATTGCTATAAATTCTTTCTCTGACAATGCTTTTATTGAGCAGCCCACTCAAAGTACTGAAATTGCTCCTATTGAGCAATACTTTGGTAGTGAAACGACTGTCAGTAATGTTACTGATGATGTTTTTAATAAATCCTTAAATTAAGTAATGAGACAAAAGAGTCATCCTCTTGCTTATCATTAAGTAGAAAAGATACTGAAAACTTTGTAAATGTTTTGCAAAACCCATTTGAAAACAAAAATAAAGTCAATGTTATCAACCTGGTGCACCAGAACATTCAAGGAATGTTAGGCAAGGATGGAAGTGGAATTATTCTTGAACTGTAATGTAGACATCTTTTGTGTAACTGAACACTGGCTTAAAAGTTATCAGTTCATGTTTAATTTCAGCAATCATCTGGTTGGTAGTTCGTTCAGTCGAGAAAATGCAATTCGTGGTGGTTCTTTAATAATATTAGATAAAAAGTTGACATTTAAGGATCGTAAGGATATTGTGAGTCTTTCGATTGAGCGAACAATAGAAATAGCCTGCGTGGAGCTGGAGCAGATTATTGTATTAAGTATATACAGGCCTCCTTCAGGATTATATGACCTTTTTGAAGATACTATGGATAAAGTATTGAAAAAAGTGTGTAGTTCCATAAAACAAATCATTGTTTGTGGTGATTTTAATATTAATTTATTAGAAAATTCTAGTTTATCTATTAGGATTAAAAATCTGTTTTGGTCATATAACCTTGGAAACTTATTTTTGGAGCCAACAAGAATAACTCAATCGACTGCCACATGCATTGACAATGTTTATACAAATATTGTTCCTTTAACAAAAATAGTTTTTAATAATTTAGAATCTGACCATTCTGGGCAAATTGTTACCATTCCACTTAAATGTAAACGCATGGAAAAAAAGAATATCACTGTTGTGCCAAAGACTGCTGGTCGCTTAGAACGGCTGAAAAATAATATTGGTATTAAATTAAATTATATAGGGTATGAAGAAAATCCAAATAAATTATATGAAATTTTTTTTCATACATTTTGTTCTGAATTTAAAAATATTTTTATTTCAAAGACTATATCGGTTGATGGCACTTTAGCTTTTAGTGAATGGGCTACACCAGGGATTCACAAAAGCAGAATAAAGCTTTTTGAACTTTACAATGAACGTTAATTCAATACTAGTGATGAGTTTAAACTTTATGTAAAAACTTATTCCAAAGTGTTCAAAAAAGTTTGCAAGCTTGCTAAATCTAATTATTTAAGTTCAAAAATAAAAAACAGTAATAATAAAATTAAAATGACATGGAATATTATAAATAATGAAACTGGAAAAGCTAAAACTACTAATAATCAAAATTGTTTGAATGTTGATGGTAAGAAGGTAACAGTTGACACAGAAGTAGCTGCAGAATTTGATAAGTTCTTAACTGATATTCCAGTCTCAATCACAAAATCTTTGGATTCATCCCCCGCTATTGCTGAATCCATAGTGAAGGATCATGTTAAAGTTTGTGATGATAAATTCGAATTTTTCAAATAACAAAGTCATTTAAAACTTTGAATAAAAAGAAAACTGCGGATCTGTGGGGCAATTCCGTTTATGTTACTAAATCCCTAATTGAAACAATAGTTCCAATACTTGCTAACATTTTTAATGATTGCATTGACTGTGGTGTATTTCCTGATCTAATGAAGCTGAGTAAAATTATTCTTTTACATAAATCTGGTAGCACATCAGACCCCAGTAATTTTAGATCTCTGTGCTACCTACTTTGAGCAAAATTTTTGAAAAAATAATGTTGGAGCAAATGCAAAGTTATTTTAATAGGAATAATCTTCTACACTGTAAACAAATTGGTTTTAGGAGGGGTCGCTCAACAACCGATGCTGGTGTTGAGTTAATACAACATATATTTGAAGCCTGGGAAGATTCACACGATGCGTTAGGCATTTTTTGTGACTTGTCCAAGGCATTTGATTGCGTTTATCATGAAATCTTGATCAGAAAATTACACCACTATAGGTTTCGTGACACTGCACTAGATCTTCTAATCTCTTATCTAAGTGGGAGGATTCAGAAAGTAGACATCAATGGAAAAGGTCTCAAGGTTTCTTGGTCCTTTTCTATTTCTTATATATGTCAATGACCTCCATGATTTTGTACAGGACAGACATGAGATGGTATTATTTGCAGATGATACTTCACTTTTAATTAAAATTAAAAGAGGTGTGCAAATTAATGACGATGTAAAAAATTCTATCTCAAGAATTGTTCATTGGTTTAATGTGAACAGCCTGTCACTTAATGAAGGGAAAACAAAATGTATAAAATTTGTTTTACCCAATGTCAAAGAGGTTCACACCACTGTAAAAATAAAGGATATAGGTGTTGACCCTGTGGACACCACAGTATTTCTTGGGATCACACTTGATTCTAAGCTGCAATGGGGCCCACATATCGATAAATTGTCAAAGAGTTCTGCAGCTCACGCTGTATGGAAAATACGTCAACTGACTGATGTTGATACAGCAAGACTTCTATACTTTTCTTACTTTCATAGTGTGATGTCGTATGGTATTTTGTTGTGGGGAAATGCTGCCGACATTCAGATCGTTTTTGTACTGCAGAAAAGGGCTATTCGAGCAATCTATAACCTTAAAATGAGAGATTCTTTGCGAGAAAAGTTCAAAGAAATTGGTATTATGACAGTAGCGTCGCAATATATTTATGAGAATCTAATATACTCGTATGTTCGTAAGAATATTCATTTGTTTTGTAAAAATAGTGATATTCATTCAGTTAATACTAGACAAAAGAATATGTTAGCTTTACCAAATACCAGGCTCCAAAAAATTAATAATTCTTTTAGAGGCCTGTGTAATACGTTTCTACAATAAAATCCCAGGTTGTATACAAGAACTTAGCTTAAACAAATTTAAGATGCAATCAAAGATGTACTTATTAAAAAAGCATATTATAAAGTGTCTGATTACATGACGGACAAAAAAGCTTGGGTTTGAACTCTTAATTCTAATATTTAACAATGTGTTTCAAAGAAACGTTCAGTGAGAGCAATTTATAAGCTAAGTTCACGCACTTTTCTCAGAGATTGCTTATATAATGTGAATTAACACATCTATTCTTGTAATGGAAGTTGAGCTCAAACTTTTGCTTTGAGGTCAGCTTCCAATTGACGATTCTGTAACAAACCAAATTGTAAATGGCGATATAAACAGGAGATAAAAAATTTTGACCTTTCGAGTTTCTTGCCTGTTCTTCTCGAGAAGGCTCTCCCAATTTCCGAACAGGTGTTGAGTCAACTCTTTTTTTTTCATTCCTACTTGTATTTGCAGGCATCTTGAGTATATTCAGGATGTATGCACATACAAGGTTAATATGATTTCTTTAAATTAGATTGTTTTGCTTTGTTTTGACGTCAATAAGTGCCTGTAAAGGCCTATGTTGAATAAAGATTTTTGAATTTGAAAATTTTAAAAGTTACCTACCCTATGGTAATGATAACCTATCCGGGTTTGCGTACTTCTCTTTGGAGCTGTACTACCCTATAAATTAGTCTCGCGAACAGTACTTTGGTCTGTTTCATGACTAATGGAGATATCGGTGGTTTTCAGAACAAGAACGTAATAACAACGTTTTAAACCTGCAGGCCTATTACGATCTCATGGTTTTCAAATGATATCATATGATATCATAGTGCAAAGCGAAAATTATGATTTTCGGTCAGATTTTTGATCATTCGTTCGTTATATCATAATGACATCATCGAAATTATGCCATAGTAATGATATCATTGCAGATCGGTAATACGAAATGAAGCATTTCATGAGTTATTATGCCATGTCATACGATGAAAGATTCATAATTGGCCTACTGCTCGATGGGATTATTGGTTCTGAGCCACGTTCGGAGATGCAGGTCGACCTCGACCCAGAACCCGCCGAAGTGGCTACGCTCAGTGCGAGCCCGCCGTTTATAACTTCTGTGCCGTCGTGACGGTCACCCTCGTGGTGGTCGCCACCACCGCTACCACCGCCGGCGCGCCTGAGCAAGTGACGGATACCGACGAGCCTGGGTCAGCTAATGCGATGCTAAACACCACAATACTTGAAATATTGGGCGAGGATCCAACTATTTCGAATACTTTTGGAGCCGACATTCACAAAGACTTGGCAGTTAAGTTGGAACACACATTAACGTGAAATACCTTTCGCCGAGTAACTGCAAACTAATTAATGTTCCCGTAGGTACTGAATGCCGAAATTAAGATGGCTATCTCCGATATAAACGCTAAACGTTATAAAAATATCGAAATTAGGCAAAAGCAAGTTTCTACGGCTATTTCATGCTTGAACTAAGCTATTAATTCGCTTATCTCGAAAAATGGACACAGAACGTATTCTCTGTGACTTACAGTACCTGATTCAGTAATACGACGGAATTTTATTCTGTCTTTCCTTAAAAAGGACATGAAAGACCAGCTTAAAAATACCTTCTTAACCATTTCGTATTCATATATTAGGCGAAAACCTGTCAGAAATTATTAAGACTGCAAAGGCGATATATAAATAGGGTGCAGAGTTAAAAACTTCATTGCCTAAGCCACAGGCAAAAAAAAAGGCGCCTGCACCGACGCCTAGCACCTCCAGGAATAATTAAACTGGAAGGGCCCTTATCCTACTCGAAAGCAGCCGAATCGTCCGAAGACGAAGGAGCCCCCTGCCAGTAGAGGTCGGCCATCGAGCTCATCGAGACACTCGCAGCAGCCGTCCGCCGCCACGCGATCGCTGCAAAACCAGTAAAATATGCAGGCACTTTGCCTCTTTTTTATGACCAATGGTCTCTTACAACTAAGAATGCTGAAATTCTATCCTGCATCAAGGGATACGAAATCCCATTCACTAGTCCCGATAACCAATTACCTGTTCCAAAGGTATAACATTATTTAACCACAGAAAGAGATGATTTCAATTAAGCTATTCATATCTTGTTAGCTAATGGTGTTATTTCAAAATGCCAACTTACTGAAGGGCAATTTTTATCAAGTATATTCTGGTACCTAAGCCAAATGGTAAACATCGTTTCATCCTGAAATTAAAAAAACTTTAATAAATTTATAAAAGCCGCTCATTTTAAAATTGAAAATTTACGCTCAGTGCTAAAATTTATAACAAAAAATTGTTTCATGACAAAAATAGATTTAATAGATGCCTTTTATTTAATAAGTATTCAAGAAAATATTTGAGATTTCAAATTGAACAAGAACTATTTGGCTTGAGTACTGCACCATCAAGGCAATGAAACCAATTGTCCGATTACTCCGTTCTGCGGACCTAAAATCAACTAATTATTTAGATCATTATTGGCTAATGGGTCTTACGATAGTTGTTTGTACAATACTATACAAACCAAAAAATTAATTACTTCTCTCGGATTTTAATTAACGAGGACAAAAGTTTAATGATACCTAGTAATATATGTACATTTTTAAGGTTTCGTTCTAATCTAGACTCTAAAAATTTCCAGATTAAAAATCAGAAATTAAAAAAAAAATGGTTAACTCTTAAAAAATGTTGAATACGTCAATTCGCACAAATAGTCAAATTACTAGTCTCAGTTTGCCCGGCTGTAGAATACAGCTAGCCTTATACTAAAATATTCGAGCGCATTAAGTATTTAAACTTAAAATCATCAAATTATGATAAATTTATAAATATCCCTAGGAATGACGCAATACAAATACCGTTTTGTAAAATCAAACATGATACACATGACCTGGAAATTTTCTCAGACGCCTCAAATACGGGGCTGTACGTGGCAAAGAGAAGGTTAGCGGGTTGTGGAGCATTCAGGAGAGAACACAACACATTTGCTACCTAGAAATTGTAGCTGCTTTTCTAAGATTAAAAGTTGTAACCTCTTTCGGTGAGCATGAGAGAATTGTAAGCACCATTAGGTCGTGGGTTAATATTTTATAATATTTTACAAGGGCCAGGATTTGTATGTTATGGCTTATTACATTAGCTCATCAGATAATATAACGGCAGATGCCGAATCAAGGCGGATACATCCTGACATAGAATCGACGACACGTTTAGCGCAGAGGTCGAGTGATCACCTACTGCGCAACGGGTCGCGGGTTCGATTCCCGTACGGGACAAATATTTTATGGCTTACAGAAATTTGTTCCGGTCTGGACGTATGTGCATGTGATATTCTATGTTTGTAACTGCGTCCACGACACAGGAGAAAATCCTAGTGTGGGGCGACGTTTTTAAAAAAAGAATTGTAGTTCAGTAGTAGGCATATCAGGAAATTGTCTCATCGTATGGGGCACCTCAAGTAGACTTATTCGCTAGTCAAATAAATACTAAATGCACTGATTATGTCTCCTGGCATAGGGACCCAGATGCATTTCCTGGGCCGATTTTCATTTTTATGCTTTCACCCCGTTCTCTGTCATGGTACAGCGGGGAGCTTATTCAGATGGCGTAGAGTGTACCGCCGATATTAGCATCTATATCCCAAAGTTCCTTTAAACAATATAATGTTTATTTACGGCGCTTGTTCAATTACTGTAACGACAATAATTGTGACTTGTATAATCCTTCAATTCCACAAATAATTTATTTTAACAAACTATTATGAAGAGGGAGCTCAATATGGCATGCTTAACTCCTATAGATTCGCGCTCGCCCTGCTTATGGGAATATAATTTACGAGAAGATGACAGAGTAAGAAAAGATTTTTTTTAAAGGTATATTTCGGTTACGCCCTCCCTTGCCCAAATATGTGGGATACTTCAATAGTTATTAATTATGTCAGCCAATTTTACGCCAATGAAACATTGTCTTTTGAAAAACTTTCGAAAAAACTCATCACTCGCATTGCGCTGTTGACAGCACACAAAGTACAAACCTTGTCCAAGAGTAATATTAAAAATATTGAAATCTTTCCTTCTCTTCATAAGTGCTAAAAAGCCTTATAATGCTGTCGGTTCCCAAACCTTAAGTCAGTGAATAAAGGACACACTGCGCGATATCGTTTTTGATCTAAACATATTTACCGCGCACAGCACGCCGCTACATCCGCGGCTCATCACCTAGGTGTCGGCCTAGATCAAATACGACGAACCGCTGGATGGAGCGGCTCTTCAAGCACATTCTATCGGTTCTATAATTGAAGTAATGTCAATACTAATGGAAATAATTATTTTGCCAGAACAATTGTTAATAATACGAGTAATTCAAATGATGATTGATGTTTATTCTTATTAACTTAAATTAATGGAAATTCAGGAATAAACAAAATATTTCACACTATTATCTCAAAAAGTCTACAAGTATTATTTGCTAATCCCGAGGACGAAGCCAAGTATAATTAATGAATAAACGAACTTACCTGTACGTGAAGTTCAATCATAATTATACGAAGGCTTCGTCCGAAGGGATTAGCAAATAAATCTTGTAGTAACGCCGTCAGTGAAGTGGGGGAACTGAATACCCCCCATTGTATTGATGTAAGAGATGACTGTAGTGTTGTCGATGCGGAGTAAAATTTGACAACTACTTACATTTTTGGCGAACATTTTTAATCTTAGAAAAGCAGCTCGAGTTTCTAGGTAGTTAATGTGTTGTGTTCTCTCCTGAATGCTCCACAACCCGCTAACCTTCTCTTTGCCACGTACAGCCCCGTATTTGAGGCGTCGGAGAAAATTTCCAGATCATGTGTATCATGTTTGATTTTACAAAACGGTATTTGTATTGCGTCATTCCTAGGGATATTTATAAATTTATCATAATTATCATTTAATGATTTTAAGTTGAAATACTTAATGCGCTCGAATATTTTAGTATAAGGCTAGCTGTATTCTACAGCCGGGCAAACTGAGACTAGTAATTCGACTATTTGTGCGAATTGACGTATTCAACATCTTTTAAGAGTTAACCATTTTTTAAAATTTCTGATTTGTGATCTGGACATTTTTAGAGTCTAGATTAGAACGAAACCTTAAAAATGTACATATATTACTAGGTATCATTAAACTTTTGTCCTCGTTAATTAAAATCCGAGAGAAGTAATTAATTTTTTGGTTTGTATAGTATTGTACAAACAACTATCGTAAGAGTGTCCCATTAGCCAATAATGATCTAAATAATTAGTTGATTATAGGTCCGCAGAACGGAGTAATCGGACAATTGGTTTCATTGCCTTGATGGTGCAGTACTCAAGCCAAATAGTTCTTGTTCAATTTGAAATCTTAAATATTTTCTTGAATTAGGGTCAATACTTATTAAAATTAGGGTCAATACTTATTAAATAAAAGGCATCTTTTAAATCTATTTTTGTCATGAAACAATTTTTTGTTATAAATTTTAGCACTGAGCGTAAATTTTAAATTTTTAAATGATATGCTTTTATAAATTTATTAAAGTTTTTTTAAATTCAGGATGAAACGATGTTTACCATTTGGCTTAGGTACCAGAATATACTTGATAAAAATTGCCCTTCAGTAGGTTGGTATTTTGAAATAGCAACATTAGCTAACAAGTTATGAATAGCTTAATTGAAATCATGTCTTTCTGTGGCTAAATAATATTTTACCTTTGGAACAGGTAATTGGTTAACGGGACTAGTGAATAAGATTTCGTGTCCCTTGATGCAGGATAGAATTTCTGCATTCTTAGTTGTAAGAGACCATTGGTCATAAAAAAGAGGCAAAGTGCCTGCATATTTTATTGGATTTTGCAGCGATCGCGTGGCGGCGGGCGGCTGCTGCGAGTGTCTCGATGAGGTCGATGGCCGACCTCTACTGGCAGGGGGCTCCTTCGTCTTCGGACGATTCGGCTGCTTCCGAGTAGGATAAGGGCCCTTCCAGTTTAATTATTCCTGGAAATGCTAGGCGTCGGTGCAGGCGCCTTTTTTTTGCCTGTGGCTTAGGCAATGAAGTTTTTAACTCTGTACCCTATTTATTTATCGCTTTTGCAGTCTTAATAATTTCTGACAGGTTTTCGCCTAATGAATGAATAAGAAATGGTTAAGTATTTTGAAGCTGGTCTTTCATGTCCTTTTTAAGGGAAGACAGAATAAAATTCCGTCGTATGACTGAATCCGGTACTGTAAGTCACAGAGAATACGTTCTGTGTCCATTTTTCGAGATCAGCGAATTAATAGCTTAGTTCAAGCATGAAATAGCCGTAGAAACTTGCTTTTGCCTAATTTCGATATTTTTATAACGTTTAGCGTTTATATCGGAGATAGCCATCTTAATTTCGGCATTCAGTACCTACGAGAACATTAATTAGTTTGCAGTTACTCGGCGAAAGGTATTTCACGTTAATGTGTGTTCCAACTTAACTGCCAAGTCTTTGTGAATGTCGGCTCCAAAAGTAATCGAAATAGTTGGATCCTCGCCCAATATTTCAAGTATTGTGATGTTTAGCATCGCATTAGCTGACCCAGGCTCGTCGGTATCCGTTACTTGCTCAGGCGCGCCGGCGGTGGTAGCGGTGGTGGCGACCACCACGAGGGTGACCGTCACGACGGCACAGAAGATATAAACGGCGGGCTCGCACTGAGCGTAGCCACTTCGGCGGGTTCTGGGTCGAGGTCGACCTGCATCTCCGAACGTGGCTCAGAACCAATAATCCCATCGAGCAGTAGGCCAATTATGAATCTTTCATCGTATGACATGGCATAATAACTCATGAAATGCTTCATTTCGTATTACCGATCTGCAATGATATCATTACTATGGCATAATTTCGATGATGTCATTATGATATAACGAACGAATGATCAAAAATCTGACCGAAAATCATAATTTTCGCTTTGCACTATGATATCATATGATATCATTTGAAAACCATGAGATCGTAATAGGCCTGCAGGTTTAAAACGTTGTTATTACGTTCTTGTTCTGAAAACCACCGATATCTCCATTAGTCATGAAACAGACCAAAGTACTGTTCGCGAGACTAATTTATAGGGTAGTACAGCTCCAAAGAGAAGTACGCAAACCCGGATAGGTTATCATTACCATAGGGTAGTACAGCTCCAAAGAGAAGTACGCAAACCCGAATATGTAACCATTACCACTATGAATATACCGATATCTCCATTAGTCATGAAACAGACCAAAGTACTGTTCGCGAGACTAATTTATAGGGAAGTGTTTATAGGGATATTTATAGGGATGTTGTGTGCGGGGGTAGTTGGAGAAATAGTGTGACGGTGGAGGAAGATTCTTCATCGGACACTGAGGCGTAACATCGCTGCTACAGTCAGCCCGTGACCACGTCGGAGCCAAAATAAGGTACCAAACGCGTTTTAATCCCGTAAAAGTTTTAGTAATTTAAAATGCAACGCGAAAGTTTGCATTTTAAAGTAGACTCCACCACGTCGGCGTTTCACCGACTTATGTTGCTGAATTTTATTCACCGACTACCAGCTCTTAGAAAATTGGTATTACTTACCTTGGATCCGATTGGTCTCCGTATGTAGCCGGTGGACTTCCTGATTATTATTACTGCTAATCAGTTAAGGAACAATCCTAAAATACTGTTCGCAAAACTATTATTGGGTAGAACAACCCCAAAGAGAGGTACGCAAGCCCAGTTTAGTGAATAATCACTGTAGCAATAACTATTATTTAGTCATCTTTCTTCTTAGAGATATAGTGTCATAAAAATTAATACAAAAGGGGTATAAATAAGCCCACTAGGTAGGTATGAAATAAATCTTATTTAACAGTTTTCGTAAAACTATTTCATTGGATTATAAAACTTCATTTCAGAGGAAACCAGTAAAAAATAAAAACGTGACAAATTTACCATTATAGGTATAATTCGTCATTAACTAATTAAGTTTCTCTAGTACTTATGAGAATATAACAAGATGGCTGACTTATCATACTTCTGCCCGTTATCAAACGAACATTGTACGGGTAGCAAATAGAAAATGACATTTTCGGCCATAGTCACTAATAAATGCACTTATTCACACAATGACTAACCTTGAGACTCCGAGCGGGAACGCCTGTCGGGCAAGCTGGAAAGGCTCCGTGTACGGCATCTTCGTAACACTTCGAGTTTTTTAAACTTACACAACAGATTTGACAATCCTCCTCACTTTTCCGCTTAGGCATTATAAATAAGCACTACCTCCCTTAAAGTAAAAACATTTAAGACGCGAGAGTGTGATCGTGGCGAGCATTAAAAAGCGAATGGAGCCAGCGGATAGGTTGCCCACCTTGTTGACGTGAGACTCATTTTAAATTTTATTTATACCCTCAAATAAAGTGCGTGACTGGCGTACCACTAGGCGTAACTACAAGTATTATTTGCTAATCCCTTCAGACGAAGCCTTCGTATAATTATGATTGAACTTCACGTACAGGTAAGTTCGTTTAATCATTAATTATATTTAAAAATGGTTTTATCCAAACCTGGTGTCACGAACTTTTCTCGCTTCCGTTTCTACGTAATGCAGATCACAGAGTAGCCGACAGCTATCACTTAAAAATGTTATAGCTTCAACTTTATTTTTATCTTTATCGAGAAGCAATTCTAATCCCTTGTTAAGAGCGGTAATACCAAGCCCCAGCTGCTGCTGTACCGCTTCTACCCTTTTATCTTTTGTCCGAGTACCCTCAGTTACTACTGCAGCAATCTCGGGATTGAGCTTAGGAGCCTGGAGAAGTGGGCAATTTTCAGGAATTGAATAAAGTTTACTTAGATTTTCTTTTGTTTCTTTATTTAAACCCTTTTTTATGATTGGAAGCCACAAGCGGGCCAAGTTTTCATGTATCTTTGTTCCGAACTTAGGCGCTTCTTCAGTGGCTTCGCCTAGCGCGGAAAGAATTTCCGGATCTAACGCGGCAATGGTTTCCGTTTCGGGTACGGTTTCTAGCTCGAGTACCGGTTCAGAGACAGGAACTGGTTCCTTGTCCTCATTCTGATCATTAGAAATGACGTTTAGATCACCTATACTTTCGTTGTTAATCTCGTTGAGATTTTGGTAATCTAAAACAATAAAAACTTATTGTGGGTATATTCACAAAAAATGGAGAATATAAAATCAGTATTTTACGTGAAAAATAACTTGGAAGTTTTGCAATAACATTGGATGAATACTCGATTTACCTCTATACTTAGCATCAAAATGTTTTGCCGTTTACTGTTAATAGGAGTTTACAAAATCTGTGATGTGATTTCAGAAAAAACCCTTGTGATAACACGCGGCTAACCTCTAGGGATAATTATTGCCTTGATTCGGTCTAGTGAGTCGAAAAAGAGAATATAATCTTTTGTTTTAAAACTACAGTAAGGCACGTGCGAACGCTGCCTCGCGCGTAAAAAGAATGACACGACAGTCGGTCGACAGGTTGCAGGTAGGGTGAATAGATGAAAAAAAATACCCTAAATCGATTTAAAAATCGATTCTCTAAACGTGCGAATTATGACTAAGGACTAGCTAGTTAACTGTATCTGAAGAATGAATCGATGAAATACAATTAATACTAAAGCTTAAATAAGTAATTAAAATTTAATTTATATTTAAAATCTGCATTGTAACGAAATTGGTGTAACGAAACGCACTTGCTCAGTGACGTACGTGTCATTCAAGCAGTGGGGACTACGATGACGTTTTCTCACTTTTGCCGCCGAGCCGATGGTGAAAGCCTGTGATCGGTTATTGCGGTTATTATTATTCTTCAAATTGAATTTTGCCGTAAATATATAAGTAAATAATACTTCTACAATCCAATAGTCAGTGTTTGGTGTTATCCCCAATTCGGGGATCGAGCACCGGTGTATCGTACACGATTTATTGCACGGATCTACACCTGCACTGCCTGCCGTCCCTATCTAACCCTGATACTTACCAAGCCGGATACTTACCAAGCGGAAAGTAGAGGAGCTGCAACTGCCACTGCAGGGAAGTGGTACTTTATAAGGGAGCAGTAAATGTACACCCAACGCCCAATCCGCGACCCACTTCAACAACTACCTACATTACAATCTCCCGCGTTTCCTAATTATTAAATTATTTTTTCTAAATTTACTTTTAACTTTTTTTGTAACGTTCTTCACCCACTACCTACCCCTATAAGAAACGTTACACCCCCTATTCCCAGCTACGGTAGCGGCCGCGGCAACAGCGGGACAGGGGGTGCGAAGAATCTTCGGGCCACGGCAGGCTACCTTAAGAATCTGACTTTGGCAACGTATAATGGACGCAGTTTACGGCTGGGCGAACTCGATGTAGAATTGGGCTACATCAAATGGCAGATACTGGGTTTATCTGAAATCCGAAGACAGGGAGCGGATACGGTAACCCAGAGTCTGCTAACCTTTTCTACTTCCGAGAAGGCGATAAGCTTTCCAAGGGTGGTGTCGGTTACCAGGATCGGCGTGCCGTTGACTGTATCACGGGGTGATACGGTCGATGGCCCCGAACGGTGGCCCTCTTGCAACGTCCGCAGAGGGTCATAGCGACCCGGGCCGTGCGAGCTTATCGCACGGTTAGTCACGGCGCGGCCTGCGTTCTAGCGGGCCAAACGCCGTGACATGTCGATGCACGCGTCCTCGCGGAGGTGTATCGACATCGGGTTGCTACTCTTGAACGAGGGGGACGATCCGCTCTACAGGAGGTGGAGTGGATTCGTACCCTGGCGCAGAGGGAGGCTCTGCGTCAGTGGGGTGTGGCACTCGCCTCTCCAGCTGCCGGCCACCGGACGACCGACGCGATCTGTCCGGTATTGGAGGAGTCCGCCGCGGACGGATAGGCAGGCGAAGGCAGGCATTCGCGCAAGCCAAGGCCGACCCACTAAAACCCCCCGGTGTTCTCCCTGCCCTTGTGGGCGCGCATGGTAAGGTCAGGATATCGCCAAGGGGGGATTGCCCGAGAACACCAGGGCAATCCCCAGACGGAGGGCCTTACGGCGGCGTGCACGGGACCAACCATGCCCGCAGGCCTCCACGGCAGGGTCATTAGACGGGCATTGCTTGCGCGAATGCCCGCCTTCGCCTGCCTATCCGTCTGCGGCGGAGGGGAGCGGCTTGGGGATCTTCCTCCCGCTCCCTCTCCGCAGCCTCCTTCTGCGAGATTACTTCTTCGCAGAAGTGGGTCACAGCCTCCCATTCCGCCTCGCCGCGGAGCATGGCCACGACCATGCTCGGCAGCGAGAGGTCTCCGCCTCCCATTAGTGGGTCGGCCTGGAACTCTGCAGGGCCAGCCCCACACACGCCCGCCGTCTAACCAACGGTGCGGTTGCTCATTTCCCCCCGGGAAAAAAAGGTGGTGTCGGTTTTCTGGTCAATAAAGACCTCGTTAGCAGCGTTGTGAAAGTCAGTACTGTGTCAGTATTTAAGTGTCTTAAAGTCACTAACAGGTACTCCCTGAAAGTGATCCAGGTATATGCGCTGACCTCGAGACACTCCGTCGAAACAGTTGAGGCCATATACGAGGATATCGCAAAAGCGATACATAGTACGGCCGAGGCTCACTACAACGTTGTTATGGGGGACTTCAATGCCAAAGTGGGAGTATAAGAATGCGGTGAAACGCAAATTGTAGCTTATGTCCGATCCGAGGCTCTCTAAATATCAACATAAAAGCTGAAAGGATCCAAATGATGAGGTCTATTCTCCGACCTTCGCAGGCCCAAATAGCCCTAGGCTTCGAACAGTTCCAACTGGACATGAAAAACCGTTTCAGTTTGCTGGAAACCACTGGTAATATTGACGAGAATACCGATACAGTGGTCAAAACACTGCAAGATGTGTCTCGAAAGTTCTTCCCCGTGAAACGCAAGAAAGAGTCTAACCTTTCGGATAAGACTCTCGAACTTATGACGAAAAGACGCGAGTTACCGCCATCTCAGATGTCTTTGTCAGATCGAAATGCCTTTAACCAACTTAATCCGATCTACCTACTTAAATCTCCGACACTTCAATACCCACGCCATAGAGGTTGCGATCGAGCAGAACAGGAGATCGAAAGTTATCGCTCAGCAGTTGGGTAGGCCCCATCTGACGAAACTTAAAACTGTCGATGGCCGCATTGTTGCCTATAAGTTCAAGACTCTCAAAGAAGTCGAGAGTTTCTATACACTCTTATATGCTCAGCGGTCGGAAAGACCACCAGAGCAGCAATGACCACAGAGACCCATCAACGGGCCACTATAGAATATCTCCGAAGTCGATCGCTGCGAGTTTAGTGCCGCCCTCAAGCAGGTTAAGAATAACAAAGCACCGGGTGATGACGGTATTACTACAGAGCTCCTTAATGTCGGCGGAACTCCGCTTCTGGATGAGCTGGCAAGCTTAATACCATCATACAGCAAAGCTTAACACCGCAGGCATGGGGCAGGAGTGCGGTGGTTCTATTCTTCAAAAAAGGCGATAAAACCTTACTGAAGAATTACAGACTCAAACCTGGGCGGCTCTGGACAGCCTGCAGCGATGCCGAATCGATTGGCGATATGTCGAGGTGCTGAGATGTCTGTATGACCCCGCTACGCTGGCCGTCCAGGTCCAGGACAGAAAGACAAATCCGATCGAGTTGCATCTTGGAGTGCGACAGGGTGACGTCATATCGCCCAAGCTGGTCAGGACGGGGGATCAACGTAAACGGTGAGTACATCTCGCGGTTCTCGATTTTGCCAAAGAATGATGTGAAACTTAATATAGTGAAAATTTAGAATTTAACATGAAATTCGCAAGTGTTACTCAATATATGCATTAATCCCACTAAAATGCCGCTTACTATCAGGTTTTTTAATGAAATAAGGGATGAAAAAGGCGAATTTTGGAAATGTAATGTTTAATAATCAATTTACCCACTAATAAAAAAATTAACAAAATCTGTTTTAAATCATAAAATATAATAAGTTAATTAGATACCTTATTGTGGGCGGAGTATTATCTATTGATAAAATTTATTTTTCCAATTAATTTAATGAATCGCTTGCCGGCGATTAAAAATATGACTGAGCTTTTACTCTTCAAGCTGAAAACAAAAAAATAACTGACTTTTGAAAATTCACTGTAGCTAACCATTATTAAATTAAATGCCCGCGGAAAATGTGAAAAATACCTATGGATTTTATTCTCAGAAATTAAGATAAATAATTCGCAAGCAAATCAATAACAAATTCCTTCGGTCGATATGTTCTGAGCACAGATTAAGAACCACATAGAGATAATATCATAGCTTAGGCGCGTTCAAAAACCAAGGTGATATATGGGCGCGCTCCACTTGCCCACAGATTTGCGTTTATGTGTGATGATTTATGTCATAATTATATGATCTATAACTTTAAGTGTATTTTATTATAATATTCTTCTTAGTCTCCAAAAAATGATCAAAACAAACGGTCTAAATGTCAAATTCCGAATTTTGAAAAAATCAATCCACCTAAAGGGATTTTGGGCGAAAAAAAACTATCTTTGTAAATAAGACCAGGATAAACGCGATTTATTTATTTATTTTGTATGTGCAAAAATTGAATAATGACCAAAGATAATTGCAAATGTCACTGACGTGACGTGAAACGACGTTGACGTTGACACTTGACATTGATATTGGGAAATTAATTGACAAAGTTATTGTAATTATGATTGTAGTTGTGAAATTTGTGTTTAAAAATATCAGTGAAACCAAAGTGTTTTTGCAAAATTAGTGTTTTATGAAATTTTAAGAAAATACGGTGTTACAGTCTCATAATTTTTTTATCCATAATCTAACGTGTCATAATGTTTTTTGACATAATCATCGTATGTCCGAATGATAAGCACCCCTAACTTAACTTCTCATAATATCACTTACCCGAAAACCGAAATCTCTAAATATAATATGACCTAATTTTTTTTGCTATAAATATCACAATCTTTAGTATTTAAAATTCCTAAAAAACTTTTCTATAATAGTCATAATGGATTTTAGGGCACGTTATATTATAAGATATTACGTTAGGACAACGTAATATCTCATAATATAACGTGCCCTAAAATCGAAAAAAATGCCACAAATATAAAGTTCTTTCATTATATGTATTACCAAATCCATGCATACGTTTAAAAACAGTCGATTGATGTAATGCAAGCAAGCAGCATGCAAGCAAGCTTAAAGCATGCAAGCAAGCAGCATGCAGCATGCAAGCAAGCAGCATGCAGCATGCATGGCTTTTGTCACGGCTCCGGCGCTGCGGGGCTCCGGCGCCGGCGGTCCCACGCGGGTTTAAATAACACTCTAGAGGTAGGGCGGACAAGACAACGTGGTGTCGGTTTTACAGCGATATAATTCTGTCACTGAATTTTAAAACGTAACGGTTGTTAAGGTTCATTAGACAGCATTTTAATTCAATTTGTTATTATTGATAGTAAGTCTAAGCTTTATGATATTGATAACATAACCAAGATAAATCAACTTTTAAACATGTTTTAGGACTAACAATATTATTATAAACCATCATTCGGACTAACAATATTTTACAATATAACACTTAGGACATGTGACTTTATAGCAAGTAAAATTAGGATATCTTATTATTATAGCACCCGATATTATGACACAAAAGCATTAGAACTAAAGACGATTAGGTTATATACAATTTCCTATACCCGAGCATTATGGAAAGTGATGATTATAGCAAGCGTTTTTGGGATTATGATTTTCGGACGATCGATATTCGGAGAAGAAAGGAACTACCACATCTCGCACCTACGATTTGCCAATGACATCGTCGTCGTCGCAGTCGCCGGAACAGCTTAGCGTAATGCTGAATGAGCTAAATGAAGCCTCGGGGTGAGTAGGCCTCGGCAAGAACTTGAGATAAAACCAAGGTACTGTTCAATGAACATATTGTGCCGGGGCCGATCTGCATTGACGGTTCGGTACTCGAGGTTGTGCAAGAGTATGACTATCTGGAACAAATTATCCAAATGGGTAGACACAACTTCGAGAAAGAAGTTAACCGCAGTTGGGATGGGCAGCATTTCGCAAGCTTCGTTGAGTCTTTTCGTCGCGTATACCGCAATGCCTAAAGTCAAAAGTCTATGATCAGGGCGTCCTACCTGTCATGACTTACGGTGCCGAAACGTAGACACTCACAGTGGAGGTAGTCCACAAATTTAATGTCGCTCAGCGAGCTATGGAGCGAGCTATGTTAGGACTAGGAGTTTCTTTGAATGATAAAATCCGAAACGAGGTTATCCGGAAAAGAGTCACCGACATAGCTCGCAGGATAAGCAAACTGAAATGGCAGTGGGCAGACGGAGGACAGGGTGTTGTGGCGCAGATTGGGAGGGGTCTATGTCCAGCAGTGGACTGCGATAGGCTGATTGATTTATTGATTAATTCAATATCATTTTTCACAGGCACGGCGACGCTTGGAAGCATTTCCGTTCAACCGTTAACCCAGTAATGCTTCAATTAAAAACTATTCAACAGTACACGAATATGATTGACGACGTCGCTCAAGATATGATAACGCGGTAAGTATTATTTTTGCCATAATATCTCAATTTTTTTATCTAATATATTTATCTTTTTATGAACCATCAAATTGACTATTTACTGTCTTTTTTAATGTTTCATTAACAGAATGAGATCCTTGCGTAGCCCCAAAAACACAATTGAAAGCGATTTCGAAATGGAAATGAACCTATGGGCCCTGGAATCAATCGCTTTAGTTTCACTAGGGCGGCGACTGCATTGCTTCAGCAAGGACTTACCTTCGAACTCACCAGAAAAGAGACTTATCAAAGTCGTCCATGATATATTCATAGTAGCAGATAAATTAGATATCAAACCTAGCATATGGCGATACTATCATACAAAGACTTTCAAGAAAGCTATGAACTTATACAAAGAACAAGAAAGGTAGGAAGATAAGAAAATAACAAGAATATCAAGTCATTTTTGTCATCAGTACGCTTAAGTAGTATATATTGTATGCAATACTTATTATTATTTTAAATTTTAGGTTAACAAGATATTTTATAGACGAAACAATCAAAGAACTAGAAAAAAAGAAAATTGACAAATCAGATGAAGAAAAGAGCGTTTTAGAGAAATTACTTGACATCAACAAAGACGTTGCAATTATAATGGCCTCAGATTCTCTATTTGCCGGCGTTGACACGGTAATAATCAAGCTTCCGAATTATCAATGTAAAAAGTACCAATATTTCAATTGTCTCAACATATCTTTTATGTAGAATCACTTCACTCCACTAATAATCGCAATCACTTATTTATTAATGTTGTACATAAAAAGTTTCCAGTCAAATAAAAATCGTTGACAACACCACCTCAAAAATATAAATAAAGTGTAGTTTTATAATAATATTAAATATATTATATGTTTATCCTCTCCTCCTAATATTGGACTAAAACATATTATGTAGTACAGTAAGCTCCTTGTCAAGCTGTGAAGCTATACTGTTTGACCTTTGGACCGTTCTTATGGCCCTCGTAATAGTGGCGGTTGTTATACTGTAAATGTAAAGCTTAAATGGGAGCTTACTGTTCGCTAGCTGATAACAATAATGATAATTCCTTAATCTTATTATAGACTTCTAACACAATGTCGGCAACACTCTATCTACTCGCAACGAACCAAGATAAACAAGACAAATTAAGGGAAGAAGTATTTTCTGACTCGGGAAAAAAGACATACTTAAAAGCATGTATAAAAGAATCTATGAGAGTTATGCCTATTATCACTGGTAATATGCGGCTGACTTCCAAAGAATATGCGATACAAGGATATAGAATACCCAAAGGCGTAAGTAATATCAAGTAGAGCAGAAATATAAACTTTCTTACTATGGCTGATTAATTAGTCAATAAACAATGAATTTTTTAACTTTTAGATTCAGGTATCGATAATGAACCAGGCGATGTCAAGAATGGAGTCACAGTATCCTCAAGCCAAAGAGTACATACCAGAGAGGTGGCTCGCTCAAAAGGAAGATCCCCTGTACCATGGAAACGCACATCCTTTCGCCACTCAACCGTTTGGTTTCGGAGTTCGAAGCTGTATAGGTTAATAATTTTCTATATAGTTTTATATATTATGCTCAGATGGTATTACTACAACAATCTGCTTAGGTACTATTACAAACAACACGAACTTCATCAATTTTAAATACCTATTACAAAGTTGGTTGGCCTTCAACTTTCTTTCCTTTGACAACAAGACCTAGTTGATATTTGTTTACAAACAAAGAAATATTTTACTTAAAAGAAAACAAGATAACAAAATATTATCTTATGCAGACAGAGAGGAGATGGATGGTTATATTGAAAGAAATTTGTTCTTATTCAGGTCGCCGAATTGCTGAATTAGAAATGGAAGTATTCCTGACCAAAATCATCAAAAATTTCAAAGTGGATTGGTTCGGACCCCCCGTTACAGTGACTTCATCAGGCCTCAACTACGTCAAACCACCCTTCAACTTTACATTTACGGACCTCTAGTTAATTAAAATATTAAGAAGTAGGAAATCCTAATAGACTTAGTGTATATTTATGCTATAGATATAAGATAATATAGTTTTACAACGAGCATTCAAACAAGTTCGTTTAGAACGACATCGACATATGTTATTTATTATTTGTTAAGTGTATATAATGTGATAATTAATTTTATATTAAAGTATATCCTATTTTAAAGCTCCTGTAAATCTTCCTCTTGTTTATTGCCCGAATATTCCATTGTCAAGTGTTTACTCTTAAAGAGACTTGCTGTTCTCTTGTTGAGAAACTATTACAATTCTTAGCCTATCATTATGTAGATAGTTCCAAATAAATACATTGTTAGTACATACAAAATCAGAAGAGGCATTAGGTCTTTCGTAATATTTAAATGTCATAATTCGTGCAAATACTCGTAGCTTTTTTAAATGAGATTATATTTGCTGAAAGGCCCTCATCTTCTTGGTTAATACTAACTCTGTATATATAGAATTGAACTAAATACATAGAGAATCAGAAATGAATGCATTAAGTAAAAATATTTTTTTACATTTACAATACTGTGAAATTATTCCTTACTTATATCATTTTGTCTACTATCTTAAGAAGGAAACGTTATTTCGCGCACGATAAAAGACCGATAAATCTGATCAGATTTTCATCTAGGTATTGCCATTAGTATGTGCAATTACGCTTAATCTTCGTACACTTACTTTATCAGTACATCTAATCAAAACGTAATATCTGTTATTAAGAATCTAAACATCTAAGGACTTACTCTAGGCCTCCATCTTGACTGATTGTAACTGACGATATGGCTGCACATAGAACATACTTGTCATGTTATTAACTTTGTTATTTATTATGGTGACAAACTTAAGTAAGACGGTGGTGGCTAGCTAGGCAGCCTAAGAAGCTCTACCAAACCACTATTACCGTGACCAAACCAAGCAGAAGAACTCTCTACTGCCATGGGGAATCGAATCCAAGATCTTCATTTTAATATAAGGTGGTCTCAACCTAAGACCGCAAAGGGCTAAGGGCGGTTTAAATTTAAAAAAAAAAAATTCATAGATTTTTTAATTCATCTTACATATTAAAAGTTATTACGTTGCAATTTAATACACACAAACAAACTGTGCCCGCGAACAACGTTTCGCTAGAAAAATATTAATATCGTTAAAATACGGAGGGGTTAGTGGTAGAAGGGTGAAAATTTAGGGTGATAAGAATTTTTTGATGGCAAATCATAAAAAATGGACAAAAAAGAAATTCTATTGTGGGCCACCCTTATCACCTAAGGATATAAAAAAATTTTAGCTTACGACCTATTCATCTCAGACCTACCGAATATACCACAAAAAATTTCATAAAAATCGGTCAACCCGTTTCGGAGAAGTTCGATAACAATCACTGTGACACGAGGTTTTTATACAGAATGTAACTGAGTACCCCAATAACATTTAAGGGTATGTATCCATCAGAAGTAGAGATGCTGTAGAAAAAATATTAGGGCGAACAAACCTACTTTTCTTCTCATACAAACTAAATAAATTATTTTTTAGTATTAAGTGCCGACAACCCTACGTAAGCGTACGAGGAATACTACGCTCACGTCATACAAACTAAATAAATATTTTTTGGTATTAAGTGCCGACAGCCTGACGTAAGCGTAGGAGGAATACTACGCTCACGTCTGTCACGTGTCATTTTGTGTTTAAATTTCTTTTCTGTTAAGAGCTGATTATGGTTGTCACTTAAAAGTTTTTGCTTTCAGTTTAAAATCAAATAATTCTGAAAGTATAGGGATTTCAGATCTCAGACAAGCACCGAAGGTACATTTAGTATCTAACTTATATGCCCCTTAAATATTATTGGGGTGTTCAGTTACACCCGGTATATTCGATTACTAAATCATAAAATATATGTTCAATCTTCTGATATAATTATATTAAATGAGAGTGCCTATTTCAATATAATATTAAATAAGCAAATATATAAGTATTAGGTACCTACTCTTAGAGCAGCGAGTCTGAAAACTTACAAATGTTGTGTACGGAAAAGTAATTTTATGAATTACTAACTATGCCCGCCGCGAACTACATTTCGCCATAATAATTTTCAAAAACGAACACCCTTATCACTTAGGGGTATAAAAATAGTTTACGACCTATTTTCAGACCTACCGAATTTCCTACCAAAAAATCCGGTCTTATAAAAGTCTTTTTTCGGTCTTATAAAAAAACACCAATGCGGAGTAGAGGTGGAGAATCCTCATGGATATACCTGAACGGCCGGCCGAACAGGTTATGTCGGACTCTTACCGACTAAACTCCGCCTTTCGCCGTTGGCCTTGTGGCCATAAAGACTTCATCGAATGCGACCGCATTCGTCGAATGGACATACAAATCGTTCAAGCCGTTTCGAAGGAGTTTGGTTACAAACACTGTGACACGAGAGTTTTATTATTAAGATAGAATTCATAAAATGTTCACACATTACAAAATAACCGCACACTCAATAACAAGCATCGTCAAATATCTGATGTCACCGAAAATCCCACCTCAAACCACGTGTCGAAAGCAAATAGTTTTTTCTATAACGCGCGGCATATCGGCACAACTTTATTATGCATTATTATACGAACAACTTTGAAATATATTTGCCGAAGCTTTTGTGGGGTAATAGAATGGAAACAATAGCAAAAGGGATTTACTAGATATGGGCACCAAACCAAAAGGGTTTTCGTTTACAACGTACATAATGGTACAAAGTTGTTTGTGTTTTGTGTTTTGGGAATAGTTATACGAAAAATATTTACTATTAGGACAGTTTCGAACATTCCATTTAGATCTGAGAGTTAAAATCACGTTTGAACTCCGCCTCCGTAGTGTATTACGTATACTTCAGAATCATAATCATAGGTACAGTATAATAAAGTTGTTGTGTTCAGTATGCTAAATTACGAGATTTACACGTAGCACTGAATAATAATGACCATTATATTATTATCTTCTGTGGTAGTAGTTTAACATGGCCTGGTGCAATGGTTGAAATATGGAGGTCCTCTTTTTAATTCCCAAATGAAGACATAAGGACTGCTTGATTGGGTAGGCAGTTTTGTTAGAGCTTACCTATGCGTGTCGCCATAATAGTGTAGAAAGCATTTGTGCGTTTCGACAATTACCTACAGATAACACGACCAGAACGCCTAAATTGGACTATAAAATCTTTTTTGTTGAGTGTCCTTAATAAAAATCATGAATACCTATGGCTGATTGACATTTGTGACAGACTCAAAATTTTTCAATGAATTCCTACATGATAATAATATGTTATTGTTTGGTTATATTATATTTTTGTGTTTTGCTTGACATTATAGAGCAATAACTCCAGGTCACATAAAGATACCTTAAAATCTCGAAAACTATAAACATGCTAGATTTCATAAAAGCTCAAAATGAAACTAAATTATAAACAAAAATGAGTCAAATTGTCTATTGAACAACACACTCTTATTTTCTGAGTTTTTCGGGTATCTTTTTGTGACCCAGATTTATTACTCTTTACAGACACTCTCTACCGCAGTGGTTCCCAATTAGTGGTACGCGTACCCCCAGGGGAACGCGACGTTGCATCAAGGGGTACGCGCGGCAATCTCTTGAATAAGATAATTTTCACTTCTCATGCTCTGAAAGTGCTTATTTGTGCAGGATATAGGCTGCACAAAATCGAATTTTGTGCACAAGTGCATTAACGTATCTACTCATACATAAATGTATCTATATTAAGGCAAAGAAAATGAGCCATAGAGCCAAACACAATAAGAAGTTCATAGATAGAATTTGTTATTTTATTATATTTACTTTATTTTATTTGCCTTATGTGTTTTTTAAGACATAAAAACAATTTCCTTCAGTATTAAAAACTGTACTAATTTTACTTTGAAATTTAATTAAAGAAATGTTATGTTATACTACTGTTTTATTTCCTAGCAATCGAAGTGAAAAGCAGAGTTTATAACTCGTCCACAAAACCATTTTATCCTCGACATTGCTAAAAGTCTCGGATAAAAATGGTTCGTTTTGTGCACTTGTTGTAAAATCTACTATTAATCCGTAAAAAAACGCTCGCAGCGAGTGAGCTCGCTATTACAGTCACATGCAGCTAGTAGAGTCGAGTACTCCGCGCGAGTTTCTACAGTCGATTCGCTTTACCGCGGAAAAATATCGTCCGTCGGACCTCGTCGTGCACGTCTCAGAGGATTGATTCGTTTGGCTTGCGCGGAATTAGCGCAGCAAACGCTGAAAAAGCTAAATCGGAAGAAGAGAACGAAATGGGTTCGTAAGTGGATTGAACGAAGAGATAAATATGGAGCTTCTAATACTCTAATGAAAGAGAGAGACTCCAGAACAATGTAGAGCGGGGCGGCAGGGCGGTGCGCACGCGGCGCGGAGCGCAGACAGCGCGGCGTCGGAGACGACGAGGCGTGGTGGCCCACCTTGGGTGAGCTGGTATTTAATTAGCGTTTCCCTCGATTTTCATGGGATCCCATCATCAGATCCTGACGTTGGTGACCTTGGGACTACCCTAGGTGTATACTCTATCGAATACAAAAATAATTTTAAAAATCGGTCCACAATTGGCGGCGTAATCGCGTAACATACACACAAAAAAAACATACGCATCGAATTGAGAACCTCCTCCTTTTTTGAAGTCGGTTAAAAATTTATTGAATTGGTCGAATTGTTTGCCTCCTCTTTTAATTCGCCAACATTACAATATAGCATTACAACATTCATAATATCGAACAGCATTGGGATCCTTGGTGTTGACATCTCCAGTAACGTCCAATTCCGCGGTCGTCTGGAAAATAAGGTCCTACCGGCGGGCGTCCAAAAAGCTTGCTGTGCTCAACAGATCAAAGCGGTACGTGGCGATACTTTGCACCGATCTAAAGGCATGCTCTATAAGTCCCAAATATACATATGGACTACTGCTGTCTGGGCGGGAGCACCAAAGTACCAGCTCGGGCCTTTTGCCGCGATCGAAAGAGGTGCGGTACGCATTGTCGGCGATCACAGTGCTACAGACGGTATTGAACCCTTAAGTTTGAGGAGAGACTTTGCCTCATTGTGCGTATTTTACCGTCTGTACAACGGTGTGTATTCTGAAGAATTGTTTGATATGATGCCAACTGCAGAGTTTTACCATCGCACCGCTCACCATCGGAAAGGAGTTCACCCTCACACCTAAAAGCCAAAATGGTCACGAACGGTTCGGTTCTCGAGAAACTTTTTCCCCCGTACGCTTAGGTTGTAGAAGAAACTCCCTTCTGGGGTTTTCAATAAGGACTACAGCATAGGGTTTTTCAAAAAAGGCGCAAAGAGTTACCATCAAGACACTCTCATGCTCGTTTGCCACCTTTGTGGTATAAAAAAATATTACGAATTTCACCTCTTTGAAATAAAATTGATGTATATCAAGATTTTCGAGTTTTGATGTAGGGAAGCACATGGTGTCCGGGATGCTCCCCCTTTGACTTCAGCTTGGTCAGTACTGCCAACTGACCGGGCGGTCCAGGGAGTGACCTGTGGCCTTTGGGCCTCCAAGATCCCAGAACACCCCACGACGGGAATGGAGGAGTCCTACATAACCATCAAGAGACAGCCCCGTATTCTTGGGTAGACTAATGGCCAATTTCACCAACCTTTTTTTAGCTTAGGGAACTCCTAAAATGTATGCTGGTACTTTTTGTTTTTAATGAAAGAATGTAACAGCATGCCCCCTAAGAGTATCCTAAGCTAAAGACAAAGTTGGTGTAATTGGCCATAAATATATTTTCTGGCCAGGTAACCATAAAAGGGTTTGGTTTCGAATTTGCCATCTCTTCGCTGAGGTATGATTGCATCCCTATTGATGAAAGATAAGCTCTCTTATTCCACACCCAGGGAATATGAGCGAAAACACAAATTAATACTAAATCCATCACCGCACGAACATTTAAGGGCCCACCATCCGCGCGAGCCCGAGCTAGTTTAGGTAAATTTCTCTAGTCTCTGTTTGTGTGCGTCGCTCACGCACACAAGCGCACTCGGTCGCGCAATCGGTACGGCCGCCTAGCAAAATATCGTAGATGTTAATTTTGAATTTAATAGGTGTTTATTATTTACTGTGTTATACTATAGTAAATACAGGGATGTGTTTGATCAACTTTTATTTTTACAAGCTTTTATTTAGCTTGCACTGTATGTATGTATGTAGATTTGACCACTTCTCGGTTTTCGAATTGGATGAAATTTTGCACATAATAATATGTATATCGTGACAATGCAATGTTATGATAACATGGAGCTGATCTGATGAAGGAACTGGACGGTGGCCATAGGAACTCCGTAATAAATCGACGCAACCCCATCGAGTTTGGGCTCGTTTGATTCGTAATGACGAGTACTTTGGTCCTATATGGTAACCAGGGTCTGATGCTGGAGCTGAAAGGTGGCCATAGGACCTCCGCAATAAAACGACATAACCCTATGGAGTTTGGGCTCGTTTGATTCGTAATGACAAGGACTTTGGTTCTATATGGTAACCAGGGTCTGATGCTGGAGCTGGAAGGTGACCATAGGAACTCCGCAATAAAACGACACAACCCCATTGAGTTTGTGCTCATTTCATTCGTATTGACGAGTACTTTTGGTCCTATATGGTAACCAGGGTCTGATGCTGGAGCTGGAATGTGGCCATAGGACCTCCGCAATAAAAGGACGTAACACTATCGAGTTTGGGCTCGTTTGGTTCGTAATGACGAGTACTTTGGTCCTATATGGTAACCAGGGTCTGATGCTGGAGCTGGAAGGTGGCCATAGGACCTCCGCAATAAAACGACATAACCCTATCGAGTTTGGGCTCGTTTGATTCGTAATGACGAGGACTTTGGTCCTATATGGTAACCAGGGTCTGATGCTGGAGCTGGAAGGTGGCCATAGGAACTCCGCAATAAAACGACACAACCCCATCGAGTTTGGGCTCGTTTGATTCGTATTGACGAGTACTTTGATCTTATATGGTAACCAGGGTGTGATGCTGGAACTGGAAGGTGGCCATGGGAACTCCGCAATAAAACGACACAAGCCCATCGAGTTTTGGGCTCGTTTGTTTCGTAGTGACGAGTACTTTGGTCGAGTTTCGTAATGGCGGCCATGCGATTACAAAATGATAAAATATAAAATAATAGTAAGATTTAAAAAAAGTCGCCCCACACTAGGATTTTATTTTAAAGCCCTAATAAGACGAAAATAAATTTTAATTTATTACATGATACATCTAATATATAAAATTCTCGTGTCACAGTGTTTGTTACAGAACTCCTCCGAAACGGCTTGACCGATCTTTATGAAATGTTTTGTGTATATTCAGTAGGTCTGAGAATAGGTCGTAGGCTATTTTTTATTACGGCGAAACGTTAGTTCGCCGTTATTATGGCGAAACGTAGTTCGCCGGCACAGCTAGTTTTTAATAAAACATAAAAGCTTGTCGCAAGATTTACCCATTTTATAAAAAACAAATATTTTTTTCTTAGAATTACCAATATTTATTTATTTAAGGCTTACCAAGTAAATACATACGGGCAAGGTACTTAAACAGTTTTTTTTATGGAGGGCCTGGCAAATGACCTCCTCCCGCCTGATGTTAAGCGGTGAAAGAGGCCCAAATGAGTTGACAGATAGAGGTGTGAGGACATCCTCTGATAGCTTACTCTTACAATTCCCCTCACATTCCACCGAATTTTTTGGTCAGTCCTTTACTGTACAGGCTATTCGTCTTTGGAATAGCCTGCCTTCCGCTATTAGGCGCAAACAATCTCTTTCCACTTTTAATGTAAGCGTAAAGCAACATTTCCTTCAGCTCTGACACCACCACTCCCCCCCCCCCCCCCCACGGTCTTTGATGTCATTGTCGTTGAAAATTAGTTTTATTATTACTATCTATTTCTTTATTATATTTATATATACATATATATATATCTATTTTATTATTATTTATTATCTTTTTCTAGTACTAATTTTTTTTTTTTTTTTTAATTCTCGTTATATTATGATTATTATTTTTTTGTTATATATTTATTTTCTGACCACCAACCTAAAACGTATGTTTTTTTTCCAACCTAAAGGTTGCCTGGCAGAGATCGCCTACGGCGATAAGGCCGCCTATTTTGCTGTTCGTGTATGTATTGTTTTGTATTCTGTAAAAATCGTGCAAAATAAAGTGTTTCTATCTATCTATCTATCCACTATCCAACCTGCCCGCCCCTTGCCGGCCTAAAAGATGTTTTTCACACCTCTTTTGAAGGAACCCATGTTGTAGGATGGAGGAAAAACGTGCGCAGGTAGAGAATTCCAAGTGTGGGATGACCGACAGAAGACTTACCGGAGGGAGACTCTGTACCAAGGTCGTGTGCTTGGGTACCTCCGTCTTACCTATTTCAAAGCAGCAGTGCTTGCATTGCTGTGTTCCGGTTTGAAGGGTAAGATATGGCACTGAAATTACTGGGAACCGTGACTTTACATCTTAAGTCACAAGTTGGCAACGTACACTGTGGCCCTTGTGGGGGTTGCAGTTTTACTGCGAATGTCACACGAGACACATGTATTATAGGTGACTGTTACCACTTACCATCAGGTGGGCAGTTTGCTTTTTTGCCAACTTAGTAGCAATAAAAAAAAGAAGAAGGAATCTTGGAATTTCTTGGTACGGTGTGAAAAGGAGGATACAGTGTAAGGATGACTCCGTAGACCCTTACGCGTGTTTCTGTGAAGGAATGGAGAGGGAGGGATAAGGTTAAAGAGCTCCTCAGAGCATTCCCCGTGGAACATTCGGTAAAAGGCGCTAAAAGAGGCGATGTCACGTCGAAGTTGTAGAGGCTCGAGGGTGTTAGTTGCCTCTACATCGCCAATTATTCGAATAGCGCGACGCTGCAATCTGTCCAGAGCATCGAGGAGGTACTGAGCGGAGCCGGAGTGCGAGCAATATTCCACGCAAGACCTAACCTGAGTTTTCTACAACAGGCATAGTTGGTCCGGCGCAAAATACCTACGCACCTTGTTCAGAACACCGAGTTTCCGTGAGGCAGCAGTTATAACGGATTCGAGTTTTTCAAAAAGGGATCATATAGGTATGCATTTAAATTTCAGGACTGCACAGCATTGTCATGTGTGTATGACAAAGCTGTACAAAACGTTATTTATTACAAAAAAATAAATATAATAATCAAGTTAAATTGTTTTATTGTTTATCCTAATTCTCGCACAAGCTTTTATATTTTTATAAGAAAATATATCTTGTAATAAATTAAAGTTTATTTTCCTCTTTTAAGGCATTATAATATAAGCTTGTTTTAAAAAAAACCTTTTTTAAACTAATTACTCAAATAATACGAAATATTTTAATGACTACCGAGTTCTTTATTCTTAGTTTTATCTACAAATTATTTTATATAATATACATATAATAATTTAGTAATAAACAAATATGAAATGAATATTTTCTTGTGCTCAACGCACTTTTTAGTGCATTGAAGCCATTCGCTAGTTTGTAATAAAAAAATAAATTAAAGTTTATTTTCTTTTTTTAGGACATTAAAATAAAAGCTTGTTTTAAAAAATCTTTTGTGATAGCGGCCATCTTGTTCTAGTTTTTTTCGTGGTGTACTGTATTTTACGAACTTTCATTTGATACCCCATATACAGACCCATATTGTGGGGATTGTACATAAAAATAATCTATCAATTTGTGACGGCGGCCATCTTGTATTAGATTGTCTTTCAGAATATACTATATTCTACAATTCATTCTACAATTCAAGCTCTTTCATTTGACACCTAAATTGGGAAAGGTCACACAAAAGAAATTGATGGGGTTGCGTATGGATATTATCTAGGCTAGGCTCAAAGTACTCATCAAGAAAAATCATATAGGACCGAAGTACTCGTTAATACGAATCAAACAAGCCCAAACTCGATGGGGTTGCGTCATTTAATTTCGGAGTTCCTTTGGCCACCTTTCAACTCCAGCATCAGACCCTGGTTACCATATAGGACCAAAGTACTCGTCAATACGAATCAAACGAGCCCAAACTCGATAGGATTGTGTCGTTTTATTGCGGAGTTCTTATGGCTACCTTCCAGCTCCAGCATCAGACCCTGGTTACCATGTAGGACCAAAGTACTCGTCAATACGAATCAAACAAACCCAAACTTGATGGGGTTGTGTCGTTTTATTGCGGAGTTTCTATGGCCAGCTTCCAGTTCCAGTATCAGACCCTGGTTACCACATAGGACCAAAGTAATCGTCAATATGAATCAAACAAGCCCAAACTCGATGGGATTGTGTCGTTTTATTGCGGAGTTCCTTTGGCTATCTTCCACCTCCAGCATCAGACCCGCGTTACCATGTAGGACCAAAGTACTCGTCAATACGAATCAAACGAGCCCAAACTTGATGGGGTTGTGTCGTTTTATTGCGGAGTTCCTATGGCCACCTTCCAGCTCCAGCATCAGACCCTGATTACCACATAGGTCCAAAGTACTCGTCAATACGAATCAAACGAGCCCAAACTCGATGGGGTTGTGTCGTTTTATTGCAGAGTTCCTATGGCCACCTTCCAGTTCCAGCATCAGACCCTGGTTACCATATAGGACCAAAGTGCTCGTCAATACAATTCAAACGAGCCCAAACTCGATGGGGTTGCGTTGTTTGATTGCGGAGTTCCTATGGCCACCTTCCAGTTCCAGGATCAGACCCTGGTTACCATATAGGACCAAAGCGCTCGTCAATACAATTGAAACGAGCCCAAACTCAATGGGGTTGCGTTGTTTGATTGCGGAGTTCCTTTGGCTACTTTCCAGCTCCAGCATCAGACCCTGGTTACCACATAGGACCAAAGTACTCGTCAATACGAATCAAACGAGCCCAAACTCGATGAGATTGTGTCGTTTTATTGCGGAGTTCCTATGGCTACCTTCCAGCACCAGCATCAGACCCTGGTTACCATGTAGGACCAAAGTACTCGTCAATACGAATCAAACAAACCCAAACTTGATGGGGTTGTGTCGTTTTATTGCGGAGTTCCTATGGCCAGCTTCCAGTTCCAGTATCAGACCCTGGTTACCACATAGGACCAAAGTACTCGTTAATACGAATCAAACAAGCCCAAACTCGATAGGGTTGCGTTGTTTGATTGCGGAGTTCCTATGGCCACCTTCCAGATCCAGCATCAGACCCTGGTTACCATATAGGATCAAAGTACTCGTCAATACGAATCAAACGAGCCTAAACTCGATGGGGTTGCATTGTTTGATTGCGGAGTTACTATGGCAACCTTCCAGATTCAGTATCAGACCCTGGTTACCATATAAGATCAAAGTTCTCGTCAATACGAATCAAACGAGCTCAAACTCGATGGGGCTATGTCGTTTTATTGCGGAGTTCCTATGGCCACCTTTCAGCTCCAACATCAGATCAGCTCCATGTCGTCATCATAATATATTTATACATATGCATGCAAAATTTCAGCTTAATCGGAAACCGGGAAGTGAGTCAAATTTAACTCGCAAGATTAGACCCGAACATGCAAAAGATTAATAAAAGCTTGTAAAAAGGTTGAAGGTTTTTCGTACGGCAGCCACAAATAATAAAATTGTTAGTTATCAACTTCTCCGATTACTCCGTAGGACTTCGCGTCGTATACATACACAAATAATTACGTAACCGGGAGCTAGCTCAAAGCGACGTGCTCTCACTTCGAGTCTTGATTGCACACTGAATTTCGACGCGCCCGAGCCAAGTATTTGTAAGAAAATCGATAAATGTATGTAAAAAATTTCATTTAAAAATCAATATACGATAATTAAAAAAAATACCACGGTGTCAGTGTTTTGCTTACCCTTGTTCTATATATTTGTTAAATGAAAATACAATAGGGTTAATTAATGAAGCTAAAAATCACGAACGGTATATGTGTGTAACCCAAATTTTAAGTAAAATTGATGCTATTTTTTAACGAAATGGTATGTAAATTTGAAAAATGGTGACGGTGATTGTGTAAACACATAATTTAAGAATTTAAATTTATTTTTTCCCGGTCAGTTAACTGGAACGTTAACGTAAAATATCAAAAACGCCAACGGCCTTTTTGCTATTTTTCGCGCCATGGGCCCTTAACGGAACACTAATTTGATATCGGTAATCCTCCGTCCAATCATGGGATATATCAAATAGACGACATCAACAAATCCGTCAGAATTTCTGTTTTACGTTTCTTAACTTAGTGCCTACAAACGAACGCAAATAAAAAGCTTTTCAATACACGCAGACTTTGAGTGGATTAGGCCGGCGCCTAATCCTTTTGTTTCGAAGCTTGTAACAAGAGTCAGAATTGAGAGCCAGGCGGTATCGATAGCTCTGCCAAATTGAATATTTATCAGACGTCGTGATGCATTTCATAGAGATTGGTACAAACTAATTATTACCCTTGCTAGATCTTAATTCACCTTTATCTCCTTTTCCTTTAATTCTGTCACCTAGCATAAATAATGAACTAGAAACGTTTACTTAGCTCACTCGGTTAAGCATTAAAAATTGAAAAACCAAAATTAATTTTCTCACTATTTGATTGATGTGACCTATTTCTAGTTCTGATAAAAAATACTTGTTTATTTAAAACTAATGCCAGAGAAAAGCGTAAGTGTTGAAGGTTGGCAACCTTTAAATAGCGCTAGCAATTAAGTACTATCACTATTTTCCCATTATCGCCTCCCAGGTTATGTCGCCTCTTTAGGATAGAAGTTTTTTGCCATAATAGCAAAGCTAATCCAGTTCCTTGGTTATTTAGGAGTCTAGTTGAAGCTCAGTTCCATCTTATGCCTTATTTGTAGTTACTAGCTATCACGTGAGATGAAGGCCAAGAGCATAAGAGTGCAAGAAGATTAATTAATGAATCTTAGTGGACATTGCCGCCTATCTCTAATGTGTGACATAACATTTATTCATCATCATCATCATCATCAACAGCTCATATACGTCCCCACCGAGTAGCTCAAGCCTACCCTAAACTAGGGCGATTAGGCCTTAGTCAACCACGCTGGCCAAGTGCGGGTTGGTCGACTTCACGCACGCGGGTCAATTATTAAATAATAATTATTATTATCTTCTATTCTTCTTCTTCTTTTATAATATATTATCTTCTTCTTCTTATCTTCATCTTTCTTCTTCTTCTTATATATAAAAATGAAACGCTGTGTGTTTGTCTCGCTAAAACTCAGAAACGGCTCGACAGATTCTTACGAAATTTTCTGTGTGTATTTGAATAGGTCCAAGGAAGGTTTAAACGTACAGTTGGACCCGGTAGGTAGCGCTATAATCGGGCGGGACAAAGTCTGCGGGGCCCACTAGTATAATATAAAAATAAAACGCTGTGTGTTAGTCTCGCAAAAACTCTGAAACGGCTCGAGTGATTCATACGAAATTTTCTGTGTGTGTTTCAACCGGTGCAGGGAACGTTTAAAGGTATAGTTGGACCCGGTAGATGGTGCTGTAATCGGGCAGGACAACGTCTGCCGAGTCCAATAGTCTTCTTCTCTTATATATAAAAATGAAACGCTGTGTTAGTCTCGCAAAAACTCTGAAACGGCTCGCCAGATACTTACGAAATTTTCTGTGTGTGTTTGAATAGGTCCAAGGAAGGTTTAAACGTAAAGTTGGACCCGGTAGGTGGCGCTTTAATTGGGAAGAACAACGTCTGCCGGGCTCACTAGTCTTCTTCTTCTTATATATAAAAATGAATCGCTGTGTGTTAGTCTCGCTAAAACTCTGAAACGGCTCGATAGATTCCTACGAAATTTTCTGTGTGTGTTTGAATAGGTCCAAGAAAGATTTAAAAGTATAATTGGACCCGGTAGGTGGCGCTGTAATCGGGCAGGACAACGTCTGCCAGACCCACTAGTCTTCTTCTTTCTTATATATAAAAATGAAACGCTATGTGTTTGTCTCGCTATAACTCAAAAACGGCTCGACAGATTCTTACGAAATTTTCTGTGTGTGTTTGAATAGGCCCAAGGAAGGTTTTAACATAAAATTGGTGGCGCTGCAATCGGGCAGGACAACGTCTGCCGGACCCACTAGTCTTATATATAAAAATGAGACGCTGTGTGTTGGTCTCGCAAAAACTCTGAATGGGCTCGACAGATTCTTACGAAATTTTCTGTGTATGTTTTTATAGGTCCAAGGAAGATTTAAACGTAAAGTTGGACCCGGTAGGTGGCGCTGGAATCGGGCAGGACAACGTCTGCCGGGCCCACTTGTCTTAATATAAAAATGAATCGCTGTGTGTTAGTCTCGCAAAAACTCGATAAGGGATCGATAGATTCTTATGAAATTTTCTGTGTGTATATCAATAGGTTCAGGGAAGGTTTGATAGTACAATTGGACCCGGTAGGTGGCGCTGTAATCGGGCGGGACAACATTTGACGAACGCACTAGTCTTCTTCTTCTTTATAAATAAAAATGAATCGCTGTGTGTTAGTCTCGCTAAAACTAAAATACGGCCTGACCGATTTGAATATTTATTTCTGTCCTTTGTTCTTCTTAATACATAATACGGAAAATCTTAAAGAAAAGCTGAAAAATAATATAAAGAAATAATGGTAATTGTGTATGGAAAATGCGGGTACACTTCTGTCGGATTGTGGACTCTGCTGGACGTCCATTAATGCCATAAATCGGACGCAACGTACGGAACATTTGGTGAAAAGAGCACTAATTTTGATAATTTCTACGCGTTGTTGAAGAGTGTAGGATGAGTGTAGCAATCCATGGTGAAATGGTTTCGGCCGCGTACGAAACTGAGGCTTCGTAACCAGTTACGATCGAATACTTTTTCGTCCTTGCACGAAACCAGTTACGATCAAAAACTTTTGCGTGTTTTTGTACAATAGTATAAGTAATCATTTGACATTTGTGTATTACTGGTTTTCTTTTTTCTGATCATAAGCAATTTACATAAAAGTTAGAAATAGTCAAAGTAGAAATAAGATATTTTGTTTTCATATAAAAGTAATAAATGAAAAATTAAAATGTGAAAGCATTAGGACGAATAATTTCGAGATAATGCCCTACAGAAATGTTTACTTCTTTTAATTTTTTTAGTGCATTATTTATTTATTCATTACGAAGTTTTGTCTCCTTCGTCAAAGTATCTTACAGATGAGCCATTGTGGGATACTTCTTCCCTTTGAATGGGTTGATGTTGTTGTGCCATTTTCTAGGTTGTTTGATTTTCTGATAGGTGGTTTTATATTGTTGAGTGATTTCGTACAAGGACGAAAAATTATTTGATCGCATCTGGTTACGAGACTCGTTACATAGTTTCGTACGAGGATTAATAAGTATTCGATTGTAACTGGTTACGTACAAGGACGAAAAAGTATTCGATCGCATCTGGTTACGAAGCTCCAGTTTCGTATGCGGCCGAAAGGGGTGAAATGTCACGACTACAAACTAATAGTGGTCACGACTAAATATGTATTTCGCTATACGCTATCAAAGTTCAAGCGTCCCTATTGAAAACCTTTTTATATTTGCAAATCTTACAGGAACTACATATACAAAAGGCGACTGAATCCACTTACCATCAAATGGACAACTTGTTCACCAACTTTATTGAATAAAAAAAAACTAAATTCGAATAGTATGCGTTTTAGGTATCATGGCCTTAAAGAGCCGGCACTGATACATAAGCGCGCGCGAGTTTGGAAATGTACGGTCGGCTTTTAAAACGCGCTTTACCAAAGCTCGAGTTTTTAAAACACCTAATTATACCTACTTACCGGTTTTGAAAGACATAGTCCCGATTTCGCAATAATCTTCGAAGTCGAGCGCCCACAAGACTTTACACGGCAAGGTTTTATTCCAATGTCCAGGAAAGATGCAATTTAAATTGTAAATACGGGAGCTGAGGGGAGCGTCTACAAACAAGCTTTGTGATCGCGAGTCAGCTGCATCAGGTCCACTGCAAGTTCCATGCATAAACATTTTTCTCAGACGCGACTGCAGGTCGGAATTTAAATAAGCCAATAAACACAGTCCGGACTTAATTTAAATCTGCTGATTGGCTTTTGGAGCGATAATTGAAAAAAAGAATTGATTGAATTAATGAATAGATAAAATGAAATTTTATGTATTTATTCACTGTCATGAAATACAGATTGCAAAAAAGAAGCTCACGCTATTCATTTACTAACTAACTTTTTGCCCGCCTTATTAACTGTATTTCAGGAGCCAGTTCCTTCCGAATAAAGTTCACAATATTATAAATTCTGAAGTACAGCAAGAGGATTTTAAATATTAATTAATTACAATTTTTGACAACAAAGAAAATCAAAAGGAAAATTTGACAACGTAAATGAAGCTTTGATTTGATTTCGCCTATATTATGCGAGTGTATGTGTAATTCAAAGCAGAGGGCCTATTACCGATCTCATGGTTTTAAAAATAATATCATATGATATCATAGTGCAAGACGAAAAATATGATTTCCGGTCAGATTTTTGATCATTTATTCATTATTTAATGATGACATCATTGAAATTATGCCATAGTGATGATATCATTCGAGATCGGTAATATGAAATGCAGCATTTAATGACTTCTTTTTCTCAAATTTATACCATGTAATACGACGAAAGATCCATAATTGGCCTGCAGATTCCACTTCTAATCAGCCGCTTGATTGTAAGTATAGCGAAAAAACGCGCTCGCTGGCGTAAAATACTGTTCGCGCAGAATGTACTGGTATCGATCCCTACCATTGATTTACTACTAAACGTTTGGTACTAAATCAATGGTCGCTACAAATAGAATTCACGAAAAATTTATTTAATTTCAAAATTGTCTTCTTAGCTTTTGATGATGCCATACGGATGTCGCCAATTTCCAGTTTGCTATAGTACCTGACAATCAGAGTTAAATCAAAATAATCTTTATTAAAATATACCTAACTTGTTAGAAAGCTTTTATGTCAAAACAGTAAGGGGCTTTAAACTAATAATTTATTTATCTCTATTAAAATCGTAGGGGTACAAAAATCTGTAATTGCGATATATTAAGAAAAGAAATACACAGGTCGCCTTAAAATCATTAGCAGAACACAATAGAATAGTTTTAAAAAAAATTGTTTGTTTGTTTATTTGTTTGTTTGTCTGTTTGTCCGGAAAGATCTCTGAAACTACTGGACAGAATTTGATATGGCTTACACCACAATGCTTAGAATTTTCCGGAAAAACAGGATGTTGTAGTTTTTTGCGCGCCGCGCTGCCGGACCCGAGGAGGTTAAGGCATAATTTCATTTGTTTATAAGTATTTTATTTTCATAAAATTTTCGAACAATGCCTAAGTAGAAAATCAACATGGCGCACGTGAAATTATTTTGACAAGTCTGTCACATAGTGCAAAGAAAAATTTAATCTTTTCTGTTAAGGCTGTGTCCATCTGAATTTCGCCAACCAAGAAGTTTAGAAGTTTAAATTGTCTTTTTCTTATGTATTACCGTAGTGGTAAGGCAAAGGGATCAAGCCATACAACTAATGTATAAAGCATTTTTTATGACAATATCACGTCACAAATATAAAATTTGTACAATTTTTGAAATTTTGAAAAGTGAAGATACCCTCCAGGTACTATTTTGAAAGGTGTTAAATATGTTTTTACGTTATGACTAAGGAATCAAACTATTTCATCCATTTAAAACTATTAAAAGTAATTAATTGATTAATATTGATAATTTTAAAAAATATCTGACTGCAATTATTCTAGGTTACGCGTAGAGGGAGTACGGGACTCTTGATCCTAATGTCTAAAATGACGGATGACATTTTTTTGGATCCACCCAAGGAACATGGATATCGAATGAAGGACCTAAAGAGTAGAACACATTGAACCTAGCCACGTCGACCTAATTCGACATGACTGCAGAGAAAAGTTCTTTTCCAAATCCAGCAATATGGATATCAAATGAAAGGCCTTGATGAGTAGAGCACTATGAACCTAGCAACATTGACATAAATTCAACATGGCCGCCGCTCAAAAAACGGATAAGAGTTCGTTTCCAAACCCAGCAATATGGGTATCAAATCAAAGGCCTTGATGGTTAAAGCAACAAAGAACCTAGCAACATTGACATAAATTCAACATAGCCGCCGCTCAAAAAAGGTGGATAAAAGTTCGTTTCCAAACCTAGCAATATGAGTATCAAATGAAAGGTCTTGAAGAGTAGAGGATTAGGTACCTAGGAATATCGACCTAAATTCAACATGGCCGCCGCTCAAAAAAAGGGATAAAAGTTCGTTTCCACACCTAGCAATATGGGTGTCAAATGAAAGGCCTTCAAGAGTAGAGCACTATGAACTTTAGAAAATTGCCCTAAATATATCATGGCTGTTGTTAAAAAAACGGAATAAGATTGTTTCCAAGCCCAGCAATATGGATATCAAATGAAACGCCTTGAAAAGTAGAGCACTAGAAATCTAGCAACATTGATGGAAATTCAACAAAGCCGCCGCTCTAAAAAGGCGGATAAAAGTTCGTTTTCAAACCTAGCAATATGGGTACCAAATGAAAGGCCTTGATGAGTAGAGAACTATGAACCTAGCAACATTGGCGTACATTCAACATTCGACATGGCCACCGCTCAAAAAAAGTGGATTAAAGTTCGTTTCCAAACCTACCAATACGGGCATTAAATGAAAGGCCTTCAAGAGTAGAGCACTAAGAATCTAGGAGAATTGCCCTTTTGACACACATGGCCCTGAACACATGGGCGCCGCTCAAGAAGGCGGATAAAAGTTCGTTTCGAAACCCAGCACAGCAATATGGGTATCAAATGAAGGCTTTGATGAATAAAGTACTATGAACCTAAAAGCATTGACATAAATTCAACATAGCCGCCGCTCTAAAAATGGCGGATAAAAGTTCGTTTTCAAACCTAGCAATATGGGTACCAAATGAAAGGCCTTGATGAGTAGAGTACTATGAACCTAGCAACATTGGCGTAAATTCAACATTCGACATGGCCACCGCTCAAAAAAGGTGGATTAAAGTTCTTTTCCAAATATACCAATACGGGCATTAAATGAAAGGCCTTAAATAGTAGAGTTGTGGCGGTTTTATTTGTACATAATTGTATTCAAGCTCTCTTCAGTATAAAACCTTTTTAGTTGTCATAACGTAGCTAACTAGGCATAGAAAAACAAATGACGATAGTTTTGTCAGAAATGTCACTCTGAATATTTTTCGGTCGTAATTACTTACTGTTGTAAATAGAAATATATTTTTATTGTTTGAGACTGCGTCGTTGTTATTCACCCACTAAAAATATCCCAAATTGGTGACCCCGACGTGATAAACGAAGAGAAATATTGATTTGGGTGAAACAATTGTTGCTGCTGACCGACGCGGTTTGGGATGCCGCCTTACTGGTTGTAGCTGAAGAAGACGCACGTCGCTCAAGCTATAACGACGACATATATAGCCCACACGTCGTGCCTGCTGTTGTCGTCGCCCGCAACATTCAGATAAGAATATAAACCTATTATATACATTAGTCATTGGCTGACATCGCTGTCGGTCGACGACGTCCGTTGCGCCGCCATTGCAGCTGCTGCCGCTCGTTGTCGCCGCTGCCGCCTGCTATCGCCTGCATCCTCGTCAACGCTGGCCGCGCTGCGCCGTGCTGTCTCCGCCGCCGCCGCGTCGTGCCGTCTCCGCCGCTGCCACCGCCGCTATCGCCGCCGCCGCTGCTTACCGTTAGCCGTCGCAGCCATCCGTGCCGCGCGTTAAGTAAACTTTCTCGGATTCTTGTCAAGAGGTACAGAACAGAGGAATACACTAACTACATTTTTTTTCCTTTAATTTTTTAAAATGATTTTTCGTGTGTGTAATTTTATATAAAATTCTTTTTTAGTGTTATAGGTAATCGCCCCAACATTCTCCCACAGAGTATTTAGTAGTTTTATATTATTATTTTTTTCGTTTATTTCCCTGTTTCCTGTTTTTTTCTTGTAGTAAGTAGTTAAGTACTTACATTTTTGTTTAGTTTTACTAGATATTTATTTTTAAGTTTTTAACTAATAATGGCTGACGAAATATTATCTCGTCTCGCGGCACTTGAGGCAGAAAATGCCGCTTTGCGGAATGAGCGAGATCAGAACATTTCGCAACTAAAAGTAGATACTCCAGAGGTTTGCCGGGTGTCTGTTAAGCTTCCTCCATTTTGGTCAGATAGGGTCACAGTGTGGTTTGCCCAAGCTGAAGCGCAATTTCTTCTTGCTGGCATTACCGCTGACGCCACTATGTATAGTTACGTAGTGAGTCAAATGGATCATCGCATAGCTGGCGAAATTGAAGATATTGTTACTAACCCGCCTACTGAAGGTATGTATAAAAAACTTAAGGAGACTTTGATAAGTAGATTGTCATCTTCCGAGGAACAGAGAGTCAGGAGACTTCTCAGTGACGAAGAATTAGGAGATCGGAAACCTTCCCAGTTCCTGCGCCACCTTAGATCACTAGCGGGTACCACTCTCTCAGATGATAACATTTTGAGGCAGTTGTGGCTTCGGCGTCTACCACCACATGTTCAGGGAATATTAGCAGCTCAAGCTGATTTGTCTTTAGATAGAATAGCTGACATAGCTGACAAAATTGTTGAGGCACAGCCCGGCCCCGCAAACTGCTATGCCGCTACTACTGCGCCTACACTCGAAGTTTTGATGGCCCGCATAGAGGAGTTAGGTAAACAAGTGGCTGCATTGCCTGCATCTCAGTCCCGTTCACGGCGCCGTTTTCGATCTTCGAGTAAAGCTTCTTCACGCGATGCCACTCCAAATCGATCCAATCGTTGTTGGTACCATAAAAAGTTTGGTGCCAAAGCTGTGAAGTGTGTGTCTCCTTGCGATTGGGCGGAGGAAAACTCGAAAAGCAATCAGTAGCGGTGGCGACTGATTGCGAATCAAACCCTCATCACAGCCGCCGCCTTTTTGTAACTGACCGGGTAACCAAGCGTCAATTTTTAGTCGATACTGGGTCTGATTTATGTTGCTACCCTCGCCGCTGGCTTTCAGTGAAACCCTCGGACTATGAGCTCAACGCAGCCAACGGAAGCATTATTAAGACGTATGGCACAATTGATTTGACGCTAGATTTTGGTCTTCGGCGAAATTTTGTGTGGAAGTTCGTCGTTGCGGACGTAACCACAGCTATTATTGGGTCCGATTTTTTGTCGCATTACCATCTCTTACCCGATTGCCGGATGAAAAAATTAGTTGATGGCATTACCAACTTATCAGCGCCTGCTGCCGCTCGAACTTCTGCACAACTAAGCGTCAAATCGGTGGCTTCCTCGTCTTCTATTTATTCTGATGTGTTGCTGCAATTCCCGGAAATCACACGACCTCCTGGTATCCACCGGACTATTAAACACAATACTAAGCACTTTATTCAAAAATCAGAGGGACCTCCAATATCATGCCGTCCTCGTCGTTTGGCGCCACATAAATTAAAATCCGCCAAACAAGAATTTGACTTCATGGTTCAGACTGGTATTGCGCGCCCGTCAAAGAGTGCTTGGTCTTCACCATTGCACATGACCCTGAAGAAGGATAGCACTTGGAGGCCTTGCGGTGATTATCGCTTACTTAATGCCCGAACGGTACCCGATCGGTACCCCGTTCGCCACATTAATGATTTTGCGCACAACCTTGCAGGTGCCAAGATCTTTAGTGTCATTGACCTTGTAAAAGCATACCATCAGATCCCACTTTTCGAGGAGGATATTCCAAAAACGGCAATCACTACCCCGTTTGGCCTCTTCGAATTTCCGTTTATGACCTACGGGCTCCGCAATGCTGGTCAGACTTTCCAGCGGTTCATCGATGAGGTCACACGGGGTCTTGATTATTGTTTCCCATATGTCGACGATATTCTCGTCTATTCAGAAGACGAGGCCCGTCACTGTGAACACCTGCGGATACTCTTCAAACGTCTACGGGAGTACGGTGTGGTTATTAACCCTTCCAAGTGCATTCTTGGTGCCAGTGAGGTGAATTACTTAGGTTACCATATCAGTTCTCAAGGCACCAGGCCCCCACAAGAGCGTGTTCAAGCCATTCTGGAATTTCCTCCTCCTGAAACGGTACAGGGCGTGCGTCGTTTTATCGGTATGCTTAATTATTACCGGCGTTTTGTACCTCATGCTGCACAGTTCCAAGCTCCACTGATAGATGCTATTGTCGCTATAAACGGCAAAGGTAAAAAGCCTTTCGAATGGACGCCCGAGCTTCTGGAGCAGTTCGAAAACTGCAAAAAGAGTTTATCAAAGGCTACTCTTTTGCAACATCCAATCAACGACGCACCCCTTGGATTGTTTACTGACGCATCTAGCTTGCACATTGGGTCTTGCCTCCAACAACAGGTCAATGGTGAATGGGTTCCATTAGCTTTCTTTAGTAAGAAACTTACTAAAAAACAAGCTCAATGGCCAACGTATTACCGTGAGCTTCTGGCGGTGTATGAAAGTGTACAGCACTTCCGCCATATTTTAGAAGTTCAGTGTGTGACCATATTTACCGATCATAAGCCCTTGCTGTACGCTTTCATACAGCGTCGAGATAAACTTCCACCTGTTCAACTAAACCAACTTTCTTTCATTAGCCAGTTCACCACTGATATTAAATATGTTCAAGGAGATAGCAATATCGTTGCTGATGCAATGTCTCGTGTTGACGCCATTTCTCTCGAGCAAGAGTATGAAGCACTTGCCAAATCACAGGTGACTGATAAGGAATTGTCTGACTTACGACAAAAAGGTTCCAGTCTTCAATTGTCAGATATTGTCATTCCTGGAACTGACATTACCATTACCTGTGATTTATCTACAGGTAAACCAAGGCCATTTCTAACGGTCTCCTTTCGTAAGTCTGCCTTTAACAAATTACATAATTTGAGTCACCCTGGCACCCGTGTTACCACTCGCCTTTTGACAGAACGCTATGTTTGGCCTTCTATCAAAAAAGATATTAGAGAGTGGACTCGCACTTGTGAGGAATGTCAACGTGCTAAAGTATCGCGCCATAATTCAGCTCCTCTTGGCAATTTTGTTCTACCATCTGGTCGATTCAGGCATTTACACGTTGACATCATTGGCCCCTTGCCAATTTGCAATGGATTTCGATACTGCCTTACTGCTATTGACCGGGCCACCAGATGGCCAGAAGTCTGGCCAATGTACTCAATAACTGCGGAAGAGGCAGCGGATACTTTAGTACGAGAGTGGGTATCCAGATTTGGTGTGCCATCTACCATTACTACGGACCAAGGGACTCAGTTTGAGTCCAATCTGTTTCGAAGGCTGATGACACATTTTGCTTGTAAGCGTACGAGAACCACTGCATATCATCCTTGTGCAAATGGTATGATCGAGCGAGTACATCGCCAACTCAAGGCAGCTCTGATGTGCCACCACGATTCTTGGGTGTGCGCACTACCATTTGTTCTCCTAGGCATGCGCTCCGCATTTAAAGAAGACTTAAAGGCCACGACAGCAGAAATGGTATACGGAGAGCCCCTTCGCTTACCGGGGGAGTTGATAGTCGACACCCATTTAAACGTTACTGATGACCCAGCAGATTTTGTAGTGCAACTCCGTCGTAAAATGTCAGCTGTATGCCCAATCCCTGCATCTCGCCATTCAACACCATCCATTTTTATTTTTAAAGATTTGCCTTCTGCTACTCATGTGTTTTTAAGAGACGACACCGTCAGGCGACCTCTCCAACCACCTTACACGGGTCCATATTTGGTTATTCATCACGCGAGTGATGGTAAAACAATGACGCTACTTATCAAAGGTAAAAAAGTTAACGTTAGCGTTGACCGCGTTAAACCAGCATTTGTAGACCATACTGAAATTTCTGCTGACCAATCTGAATCGATTCACTCTTCAGAACCTTCTGCATTTGTTGATACCCCTGTAACCGATGTAGTACCATATACTACTCGATACGGCAGACGCGTTAGGTTTAAAGACTCTTCTGTGTTTAAAAAGTAGTTTCCTTTCTCCGTGGGGGGGTGGTGTGGCGGTTTTATTTGTACATAATTGTATTCAAGCTCTCTTCAGTATAAAACCTTTTTAGTTGTCATAACGTAGGTAACTAGGCATAGAAAAACAAATGACGATAGTTTTGTCAGAAATGTCACTCTGAATATTTTTCGGTCGTAATTACTTACTGTTGTAAATAGAAATATATTTTTATTGTTTGAGACTGCGTCGTTGTTATTCACCCACTAAAAATATCCCAAAGAGTACTATGAACCTAGGAAAATTGCACAAAATTCAACATGGCCGCCGCTCAAAAAAAACGAACAAAAGTTCGTTTCCAAACCCAGCAACATGGGTATCAAATGAAATGCCTTGATTAGTAGAGCACCATAAACGTAGCAACATTGACGTAAATACAACATGGCCGCCGCTCAAAAAAGGCGGATAAAAGTTCCTTTTCAAACCCAGCAATATGGGTATCAAATGAAAGGCCCTGAAGAGTACCTAGAGCATTACGAACCTAGGAAAATTGTCCTAATTTCGAAATGGCCGCTGCTGAAAAAAGGCAGAATAAAGTTGAAACATTATGGAATAAAATGGAAGAAAAAACTAAACACTGTGTTAAAGGAAACGTAGTTCGCGGGCACAGCTAGTTCACACACTATATGTTGACTGATCACTTGACTGAAACTAAATTTATAATTCTTAATGATGAAGCAATTAATAATATAACAAGCTTAAATAAAACGTCATGACCTGCTGGGTTGAGAAATTTTAATTACCTTGACACTTATGTTTTGCCGGGGTATAAAAACGTGTATAAACTCGCGAGGGACAATACATGCTACCCAAAGAACTCAACTGCCTCCCCGAAAAACTATGCCAATTATATACCTCTAGAAAGTACCTAGGAGGAAAATTTAAGTACCCAATGAAGAGTCATTTTATAAAGCAAAATCCTGCTTTTTGTGATTAAAATTATATAGTACCTGTATTATAGTATATGCTAGAAGCAACTCAATCGGGCCAGATAAACCAATACAGGGTCTCAGTGTGAGATACATGACTGTATGTAACTATTGTAATAATAATAAATTTAAAAAAAAGACTAAAAAGATATAAATTAGAAATAAATCTACCCTTGCAGACAAGATATTGTTGTCGGGTATCTGTGTAATATACTATATGCAATATAAATAACATTAATATAAGTAATAATTATAGTACAAATAAGATCTTTACATTGCAAGGTTCGTACTTATATACCGTATACGTACTTATATATCGTATCAGTGCAACAAATAAACAGAAACTGTAAATATCTTAAAACAATAAACGTTATCTCCACACTCCCAAGGGCGGCGAGTAATTTTTATCAGTCACACATCTAACCGCATTGTATACGGGCGTATTGTGAATTTGAAAATTCCCTGCAAAAATGGTGGCGATAATTCATCCCCCGTCCGTTGGGATGGGCGGTCATTTCTCTCTGCCAATCACTCTTTTACAGGAATTTATAGTGCCGAACCAATGTGCCCTGAACATTTTTCTTTTCGGCAACTCTGATACACGTAGTGAGCTTGCATTTTACTCACGTGGGTACACAATGCTTAACTTTCCGGGTCTAGCGTCACGCATCGATCACCTTCATTGTGAGTGGCTACAACAAAAAATATTTGCCTTAGTGCTGCCCTGCCGATCCGAATCTGCGACACTCATAAATTATATCCATACAAAAGAGAAATTCCATTATTCAATAGCGCAATCTCCAGGCTCCACTTTTTCATTATACACATGATCTTCTGTAACAGTGAAGAGACGCGAGCGATTGGCTCAGCGAGTGTTGCCAACTTAAGCTTTATATCATACTTTAGTGGCGAACTTTAAATTTTATTCCTTAACTTTTCATATTAGGAATGACACTTTAACCTTGAACAAACGTTTTTCCAACAAGAGAAATTTAATATCAAAAAGGTCTTATGAAATTTAGTTAATAAAGTATCTATATTACTGATGCATTACAAGCGAAGCCAAAAGTATGTTGAGATACTCATCTAAATGTTCAACTTATAAACTAAATGCGACGACGCCGCTTGAAAACCATGTATCGAGGGTACAGAATGGGACAATGTACATCCATTAGTATTGATACTCAAATGGTCTTAGAATGTGCCAACAATTAATAATTGAAAACATGGCTGAATCGTAGATAGAACCCCCTCATAGAGCCAAAACTATCTATTGAACTATAGAATAAAACTTGTATCAAAATGTTTATTTGGTCTGCAAATACTTATGTTATGCCGCTTTTAATAAAATCATGTTTATTCTGTCAAAGATTAGTTAGTATAAATCCCTTACAAGGTCGCCTTTGAAATGTCGCTTTACTAATCACATATTTTGAACAAGTTTTGTAATAATGAATGTTTATAATAAAGAATTTAGAAATTTGATAAAATGGGTTTGTAAGCTTTTCCACTAAAGAAATATAATTGTATATTATTGTAAATGCATGTCATGTTCTTAGTGGCAAGATAGCTTTTACTCTTTTTGATTTTTGTAGTATATTTGCAGACCGGTCCGTAGCTCAACGAAATTAAAATTTTAGTCCCGGCTTTAAAATTGATTGGGACACTCGCAATTATTTGTTGGCAATTAACGTGGTTGTCAAATAGCACGTCCAACCAAACTCCATTTGGGACGACTGCCAAATTAATCACGAAAATGCAGGCTTCATGAAAACAGAGTACACACTGACGCTTATTCTTAGTTTATGAAAGGTTTTCAATGAAAAGTATGCGATAAAACAAACCGCAAAATGCAATATCAGATGGAATGTACTCAAATTGATCCTGAACCGTCCGCGCGGGGACGAGTCGCCGAATGGCCGTGGTCTACGGAAGGCAGGCTTACAATTTCAATTTACTCCATCCCAACGCTTGCGAACGATCACAAAAACAAGCTAACAAATGACAGTTATATCTTATGCACTCAATAAAGGTATTGCGGGCGTAATACGCGAAAAACTCAACATTTGGACGTGTTGAAGAATGATCAGAATTTTTTGATTATTCAGTTATTAAATATCATCTAGATAAGACAAAAGTTTATTGAAAGATCATGAAGGAAAAACGAAAGAAGCCTAAACAGCAAAATGAGTTTTATAAGCGAGAGCAATCCAGTTCAACTCGTTGGCCTAAATTTTTAATTATATAACCAAAATTATAGTCCAGCGTTAGTTTCTACCAACGTTGGACTACAAATTTGGTGAGGCGTACACACATCGGCTATTATACTAGTTCTGTCCCGTCAGCCAACTACCAACGTTTGGAGCAAATACCATTTTCTAGATCCACACGCTGGACGTGTGGCGTTGGGGCCAACCTTGGGACCAACTCGTGGAGCCGGCGTTATCATCGACGTTTAATTTTTTAAATTTTTTTTTTCAAATAAATCTAGCTTAGAATAAAAATCTAGTGTTTATTTATGAAAGGCTTGACTGAGGTGTTGACGTAGAGCTCAAATCAAACTACCTAGAAGCATGAAGTTCGATACAGTAGTGGTTCGTCGGCTTATGTGGGTGACCGCTAAGGAAGGGTTTTTCAAAATTCCTACAAGGAGTTGAGAAATCCCCATCCAAAAATAAGAAAACTATACATTGTAACAGTACGGCTAGTAAATATATACAGGGTTACTTATTTATCAACAACATTTATGAGACTCTTCGGGACACATCCATTAATGTAAGTATAAAAATAAAAAAAGTATTTTTTTTGGATATTTTAGGAAATTAATATAAAATTAAATAGGTGAGTTATTTTTTAAATCATCATTAATATTTAAATAATTTTACTGCTGTGTACTGAAGCGTCCCTTAAAAGGAAACACCAAGGTCGAGAGAATTCAAATATAGGTATTTGTAAAGGTCTTGTACCCACTGGACCTTCATAATTGGACCTTACCTACACGATAGGACCTATTCGACCTCCTATCAAAAATCTGGTGCCCATTGGACCTTCAAAATTAACGATACGTCTTATTCGACCTCCTATCAAAAACATGGTACCCACTGGACCTTCAAAATTACACATTACCTACACCATTGGTTCCATCAGACCTTTTATCAAAAAGACGTGTCCCATTGGACTATTTGGCTCTTTTCTTTTGGAATGTTACATACAGTCATGCAGAAAAGTAAAATTGATAAAGAAATAAAAACAAAAAATATAAATCAAAATATTTAATTAACATATTTATAAAATTCGACATATTAATCATCAGCAACAAATCAAAAATAAATAAAATATAGATAACCTACTATAATCACATAACCACAGATCCTTTTTTACCTTACTTTTAACGACAATAGAGAATATTTTTATTACTATAAGTTAGCCTAAATTGCCAAACAAAAATTATAAAAATATTTTAAATAAATCACATATTATCACCAGGAGACAGTTGCATACCGGCTTTCAAGTCATTAAAATTATTAACATTACCTTCTATATACATTTTAGAGATGGCACTCTTTGTAAAAAAGAATCCGGAGTTGTTTGTGATGTTATCTGAGATACGACGTAACCCGTCTCGTACTCAACATAAGCATAATCTTTGTCCAACAAAATGTAACACATCACTAGTTAATAAAAGTATTTTGGGCATGGCCCCTAGAATTTACAATAATTTACCAGTCGACATCAAGGGACTAAAATTTAATTTATTTAAAAAAAAAGTTACGCAATTATTACTAGAAAAATGTTATTATTCAATTGACGACTTTTTAAAAGACAATTTATAATCTTTTAATGTTAGATATACTTATACAATTTTATTTTGCAAATATTACTAAATTTGTCAGTGATTTTATCGTACAATGTTTGAACTACTAGCATAGGCGAAATTATCATCAAAAATATTTGTACGCCTGCAAAGGCAGAACATAGCGACCATTAATTAAGTAAGACCTTTTATAATTTACCTATGTTTAACAAATAAATTATTATGATTATGATTATGATTATCACATAAATTTAATCGATCTGTGATTTATAACCTATATTAAAATATTACATTATTTACTTTTTGGTAAAAAAAAGACTTCAGTTTAGTTAGTATACTATTCTATCGATTTTAATCTACCTTCGGCAGAGCTTTGACGAGTGGTACCTTAAGATAGAAAAAAAATTATTTATATAAAAACAGATTAAGCATGCAAGCAATTGTATATTAAAAAGTAATAGAAAAAAAAATGACGACCACCAGATTGGATCATGGGGGAATAATCAACATAATTACATTTATTATGTTAATTAATATTCAGTTCTGAGTTGATCTCCCATTTTTTAAAACTATAATATGGGTGTTTTTTTTAGTTAGTTTTAACTATTTTATTTAATCAAATGTACATTGACTATCAACAGTATACTTGTGAAGGTTTACATTGTATAAAGATTTTTGTCTTTGATTTAATATTATGTTAAAGTGCGATGTCGACAGATCCAATATAGGAGGAATGTAACTTCTAATCCTACCTACATATTACTTAAAATCAATAGTTGATAATAACTCAGTTTTTTGTTACTCCTTTAAAGTAACCTTTTTTTAACCCTTCAGGTAGTTTTTTGGAAAGTAAACAATAGACAAGAACGAGAAAGAAATATTGCCACTGAACGTTGCGCTACAATACAAGAGGCGAGAGCAGGACGAATGTCGTGAGAGTGAATATCAATACAACTTTAATTGTCAGAAAAAAAAGGATGTCCGGTTTTCTCCATATTTTTTTCTGCTCGGAATTAGTGGCTGTGCCGATTGAGATATAAGTAGGTACATCCATAGGCTAGAACAGCTCAATGGTATTTACTTACTTTTCAATGGTATTGGCTCTATTACAGCTCCTATTAATTTCATTTTTGTCTTCAATTTCAATTTTCTATATGACTGTACTTTTTTGAATAAAACTGTCAATAAGGTCCAATGGTTCCCATAAAAAAGGTCCTATGGGCACATTCAATATAATATTTTAGGAAGATCGAATGGGGCATACAAATAAGGTCCAATGGGTACAGTTGCAATAGGGTCTAATCTTGAAGGTCCAGTAGGTACCAGTCGAATTCAAAAAAGAGGTCCAATGGCCGCAATGAATATAATATTTTTAGGAGGGTCGAATGGGCCCTGTAAATGAGGTCCAATAAGCATTTTTTGGACTTAGCTTTTGGGTCGAATCTTGAAGGTCCAGTGGGTACAAGACCTTTGTAAAATGTATTGCTCTCTCGCTGTTTGTCCGAACAACTGAACTGATAGGGACAAGCTGGGACCCAAATTACCTATGAAAAGTAGGTACACAAAATATACGTTTCGTAGTCCCTTGTTTTCTCCGCGGAAAATTAACCGATTTAATTACTTTTTGCATTTAAAATGTTGTTTCATATAATCTTGTAAGTTTGCTGGACGTTTGAATACAGCAGAAAATTGGGATGATGACTGAATTCTAATTTTTACGTCTCGTCATTAAATATTAAAATACCGTGGAAAAAGATGCAGTCCTGTGAAATTAGAATTAAAATCGGCTTAGAAATACATTATATACAAGCATTTTAAGTTTTAGAAAGAGAGATCCGACATCAACCGTGACGTCATTGTTGAGTACGGCCATATAAACTCCATGTCAATTGCCGTTTTGCTAGAAAGAGATGGAGAAAATCTTTAATACCTTATATCTGGGTTGTTTTTATAGTTATTCGAAAACCGATTTTTTCTTTCTGTTTATTATATGAATGAGCTTCTATTAAAGCAAAAATAATTTTTTTTGTCATCGAGCCTATTATATAAATTTTTTAGGTCTTTAAAGGTTTAAACTATCTTTTAATAATTAACTTAATAAAAAAGGAAAACATAGGAACATGCTTATAGTGTCCATTGATTTTATTGGAAAAATGGAGCTAGTGCCATTATCCAGGGAGGAAACAGGGACTATGTTTGTATGAAAAAATGGCCTGTACGATTTCCTCTTCAATTTTCGTGAGTGATAAAAATGTATAGAGTACGTTCACTTCACACTCACACGTGTGCATGATGCGGGGTGTTCGTTTATTGATTTTGACCGTGTCGCACGCGCCCGCCACAGCTCGAATAACAGGCTATGCGCGTGCGCATATTGTTCCTATACCACAGAATAGATAATAGTACTACGTACAGAACGGCCACTCACCTCCCCGCACTCATTTCAAATACCTCATCCCACGCCGCACTTCGTTGTAGACATCACTGACACATAAACAAGGGCGCGCGCGATCGCTCGAACGAGTAGACGCGAGCGCCAGCCGATAACAGAGACAGCGCTATGCGGGTAAAAGAGAAGGCAGTCGCTGCAGTCCTCGCGTCATTTCGATTGATAACCGCGCACTCGGCCCTACTAGATTCCACGCACACATTTGCGCGTGTAGAAACGTCATTTGCTTATGTATAAAATGTCATACTTATTGTATTGTAATCCAATCTGATTTGCTATCTATAAATTTTATTTATTATAATCAATATTTGTCCAATAATATATCCTATAACCTTCCGCAATTTACGATGTTTTCATTTGCTGCCGGGCGCTAGTCATTCATTCATTCATTCTTCTTTTAGCCTCGCTTTTGTATTACACTTACATTTACACACATCATGCGTGACAAGTTAATATCATCTTTCGATAAGCTACCTATTATGTTCAGATCCTACTTTTAATAATTTCTTATCTACCCACATTTGTTTTGCTTTATAGTTCAATAGATTATGTAATGAAAGTTCATAATTGGCTTCTTACCTGTTTATTAAATCTTGTTAATATTATGTTAGAATGTATGCTGTGAACTTATTGTTGAATAAATAAATAAAAATAAAATAAAGTAATACATTCTGAGACGAAATTTATTGATAGAATACCTAATAGATGTTTTTAATGTTCCTCTGTGTCCTTTAAGTATTATAGGCTTATAGCTAATAAATTGGTAACCTTTTCAATTCAATCGAATACGAAGTCTATCCATTCTGTTTTGATCTTCAGACCACTTGGGCCAGTATGAAGCGGATTTGTATTGATTATCGCTAAACACTCTACCTTTGGAGTGATTAATTATTAGCGTTCGAGCGGTCTCGCTAAAAGCAAAAACGTGGAAGCAATTAGAGATAGTAGATATTTCTTCGAACAGTTTCATCCCACACGTTTCTTTTCCTGAAAAAAAATAATGAATGTCCATAAAGTGGTTACGTTGCAAATCACCGGCAAATTAAACGCCATTCTATCATGACGTGATCTTTGCCATTTACTTAGAAATCAATATATGTATATCTATACAAATAAATAAAATTGAAGTGTCTATTTGTAATGTCAAAATAACAAGTTTTTACTAAATGGGTATGAATGTATATCGGATACCAATGACAAAAACACAACTTAAAAATTTTTTGTCTGTCTGTCTGTTTGTTCCCGCTAATCTCCGGAACGGCTGAACCGATTTTGATATGACTTTCACTAATAGATAGCTCATTATATAAGGCTACTTTTTATCAAGATGGATCCAGCCGTTACTATTCCACGCGGACGAAGTCGCGGGCATAGCTAGTATGTATATAAAAGGAGATGTTCCCATCTATAGACGCACGCACAGCCGTAACCGCTAATCGTAGAAACGTGAAATTTGGACAGTTGTTTTAATTTAAAATGCGGACGCACACTAAGAAGTGATTTAAAAAAAAATTAACACTAAAGGGATGAAATAGGGATTGCAAGTTTGTATGGAAAAATCTTTAAATTAACAACGATTTTGATAAAATTTGAGATTCATGCTCTTAAAAATATTTCATTGAATACTTAAGTGTTTCATGGTTTATTGGAATTTATCCCTTAGGGTGCAAAATAGAGGTTGAAAGTTTCTTTGGAAAAAATCAAATCTGCTCCAATTTTTTTGAAATTTATTATCCGGGCTTAAATAGGCTACAAAATATTTTTTCCTACAACAAAAATATAAATTAACATGGGAAAACAACAATGACGCGGACGAAGCCGCGAGCGGAAAGCTAGTCACAAATAAAAGTCACTATTATTTCAACTGGCAGGCGTTTAAAAAGTGGTGCAATTAAATTTTCGTTGTCGTTTTTGACTTTTTCAATTAGATAGTTTCTTTTGCTTAGGGTATTTATGTAACAGGCTTTTCGCATTGAAATATTCACATGTAAAATTCCATAAAGGTTCCTCGTGTCTGCAGACGATGCTCAGTACCTACTCGGCCGTGATGGTGTTAAGCAGAAACACTTTGCTTCAACCCACAAGCCACCACCACGGGGAGTACTTACGACCACGTTTCGCGGCTGTGTTAGGAGGCACGTGAAAGTTGCCTAACTATACCTAACTTGTTAATTAAGATCTACATACTCACAGTCCAGCTTCTTCTTCTTTCCTGAGCACCGTGGCGTACAGAACAGGGGTCCCTGATCGCCCCCAGGTGAGCCACTGACGTTCCACGGGTGGCTGGACTGTGTGCCTAGTGCGAAAACTCGCTCTACTCGATCGTACGCATCGAACGCGTTAACGCGAATTTGTATGGAATTAGAGCAGCGCCATCTAGTAGTCACTAGATGAAGCTGTCTCATTCCATAGCAGCTTCTAGATGGCGCTGCTCTACTTCCATACAAATTCGCGTTAACGCGTTGATGCGTACGATCGAGAAAAGCTCGATAAAACTCGCACTTCGCACACTGTTCTTGCGAGTAGATACAACACATACACTCAAGCACAACTAGTGAATCTGCACTAAACAAGGGGTCCTAGATAGACCGCCAAGACACCCAACAAATAATGACAGATACCGGGGGCCTATATTTATATTTATCTATACTATATTTATCTGCGCTGATAGTAAGTTAAAAGGACGAAAAAATCAATCGTTACTAGCATCAATATTTGAAAGTCGGTCACCTGCGACCGAGCTCATAACTTATTTGGTACATCTGCTTAAGACTTTCACGTTAGCAGCGGTATCACCGTAATCCTGTTGTTGTTAAGGGGTTTTCACACTATATCCTTGGGGATTAAAGTTTGAATACAGTTTGTGATATGTTATCCAACTGGATAAACAAGTTTAGCCACCCGATGTAGTTAATTCTAGAGCACACGTAACATTTCAGCGGTGAAGCTTAAATATCTTAAGTTTCATAACTATAGTTTGTATAAACACAAGCTTTGTATAATCCGCGACCTCGATGAGGGCAAACCTATGTAGACTTTCCAAGTTTAGTACCACAGTAGTACAGCGGAGCGATTGTCTAAAATTACAGCTTTGAGTTCGACGCTGTGACAGCGCTGCATTACCACTATCATAATGAAAAGCGTAATACAGCCAGTGACGTAGCTAACATGGGTGGCGCCCGGGGCGGAAGTTGTGGTGTCACCCCAAGATGGAAAACGATTAAAATACTAAAATTTCGGTATTACTTATAAATACAGTAATACCAATTTGAATGGGACTTAACATGAATGCAAGTGAGTTATTTAATTAAAATATACTGTGTCATTGGATTTTCAATTATTCAAAGAAGCAGGAAAATTTACTATTTGTTCTTGAGATCATTGAATTCTGTGAAAATTCCTGTTTTTTTTTTTTGGTATACCCCAAAACCAATACAATGACGTGTTACAGTTTTTGTCCTAGCCACTAAGCTGATCTTGATGTTTAGTTCACTAGGTGTAGTTTGGTCCAATTACCGGGGATCGTTATATCGGCAAATTATAATTAAAAGATTTGTTAATATGGGTGTTAGTTATTAGACGTCTGATAACTCAGAAGGACTGAATAATGTGGTATTTATTTATGGAGCCCTGTCGCCTAAGAGAGTAAAATGTTGGTAAGACGGCGAGTAGAAATACTATGAAATAGTATGCACTCCATTTTTTGACATACTTTACAACAATTTCTTATATCCCAGAGTGCACAGGAAAAATAAAAAGCCAAAATTGAGCTATCTCGCGCTACGAGGCGCGGGTGGAAAGCTAATGTATTATAAAATTGTATTAATGTATAAATGTAATGTAATTTTTTAATTGGTGACATTTTTAATTTTCTTTTAATGTAATGGTTTAAACTTAGATTATATATGAATACTTATCTGTGTAATTATGGATTTTTGTTATCTGAAATAAATAAATGAATGAATGAATTAAAAAAACCTCACGAAACCAAGAAATCACAACGAATAAAAACAATAAAGTGAGATTCAAGAACTATTTATACTTATTGTTTTTGACGGAGGTGGAGAAATCAGGGACTTTTTTAGACCACTCGGTTTAGGCATTTAGGTTCGTAGTTGATTTCCCGTGGGACAGATTTTTTAACTTAATTGATGGCAGGAATGGAAATCTGTCTGGCTAGCTAGACCGTCGTCACCCACAGCTTGGCAAAAAAGAGTTTGCAAAAAAATGAAGGTGCCACTCGTAGTTTCGCACATGAAACACAAAAATAAAGGCACAATTTAAAGAAACTTAATAATTTTTAAATAGCAATTGGAAAATTAAGTAACAAGACTATCATTAATACATTGTCTAGCTGAAAATCTACTTCAAATACGGGAATCGCTTTTTAGTTCCAGCTGTTACCACTCAAACTCCTTTTTAGTTCCAGCTGTTACCACTCAAACTCCTTTTTAGTTCCAGCTGTTACCACTCAAACTCCTTTTTGGCAAACTGTAAGCTTGTCGCCACAATACCAGTAACAATGAATAACATTGTTGCGTTTCGATAAGAGGTGAGATAGCCAGTTCCTCAGTTGTTCAGTCCAAGTAAAACTTGCTTCCATTCTTGACCTTATCATCACTTACTCTCAGGTGTGATATTAGGCCAAGCACTTGTCTATTATGTAAGTATAAAAAATACTTATTATTACATATTTAAATTTAATCTAATTTTATTACAAAGTATGAAACAAAATCGTTTCCGCTACTTAGAACTTTAAACCTACGCAACAAAGGAGAATGCCAGAATTTGCCCCACTGGTCCCAGAGTTACGACAAAATGTAAATAAATATTTAAATAAAAATAATAATTTTGGCGGGATTCAATAATCAATTAAGCGTGCCAGAGCAAAACTCAAAATAAAATGCATTTCATCAAAAGGAAACCGTGATTTCGAAGCCATTTTGAATGTTGTTTTTTCACGGCTTCGGGCATTAGGTTTTTGCGCCGGGCCCAGCCATAGACGTAAAGGTTGTGTCTATTCGGACCCGGGTCCTAATAAAAGTCGATTGCTATTCGGACCCGGAACATGAAAACGTGTTCATCCAGTCTCAAGCTCCACTCGCTGCTCTCACTCCACTGCGTATGGTCACAATATCTAACCTAACCTACAGTTTTCAGTTTGATCTTATAAGTTATTTTCGATAACAATTTACTATCGGGTCCGAATAGTAATCGCATTCTATATTATTGTTCTAATGTCACGAAAGCGAAAACGAGTGATCGCTATGAGATAGGCGGTAAGCCCTCCGGGCGAGGAATGATGGCGACGGAATGGTGGATTTTACGTAATAATAGATTTTTGCGAGTGTAGCATGAAACATGCAGTATCATGCTACGCTCGCTCCGCTGTGTGTGGTCTGTCTAACTTAACCTACAGTTTTTGGTTTTATCCTATAAGTTATTTTTGATTACGTTTCTATCGGGTCCGATAGCCACTTCGGGACGTAAAAGGCAGTCCGCCTTATTACAAAACGTAGTTTAAACTTAGTTGCTGGGTTTAAACCTAACGCTATCCATATCTAATCTTATTAAAATAAGTGAAAGAGCATCAGGTTTAAATCAAAACTAAGTTTTGTAATAAAACAGAGTTTATTTAATGTCCATAAAACGAGGCTACTTTTTCAAGTTAGTGGTAATAAGTAGCAAGATAATAAACAGAACTACTAATAAACTAGCTTTTTACTAGTTTACAATGGGCCTAGACAAAAGCTACACGCTTATTTTTTCGTAGTTGTTCCGCAGAGAAAATGTATGGAAATGACATCAGAATGTGATAGCCTCACGCTATTTATTCCGCAGCTTATGTCATCTCCGTACATTTTTTCTGCGGAACGACTGGAAAAATGAGCGTGAGGCCCACAGGTCTAGAATAGGAGCTAGTTCTGTATACAATTGCTTCATACATTTTGGTCATAAGTATTATATTGACACATCATTATTAATAACACATCATTATTCCATTTTTAGACTTGGATAAAGTCAAATTCAACACTGGAAATGGAGGATCGTTGACTTAAAGTCTAAAATCAGTTTATTTGTGGAATAGTTTCTTTTAACATGGCTTAAAAGTCATGATGACGGAGCTGTAAAACAGGGGATTAAAATAAAAAGCAACATAGACATTTCCTTTTCGTTGCCTTGTTGTTGTTTGTTGTTTTTTTTTTTGTGTGTGCGATTATTGTTCCTCGTATTTTTTTACTTAAATTACCAATGTCCGAAATGTCGCGGTGCATATAAACTGTAGTTTGTGTATCACTTCAACAAAAACGTTCCGTATCAGATTTGAACGGAGATGCGCAACGTAGCTAAAGGTAAATGACTGTACTCACTCATTCCATAAATAGCTATTCATAAAATGAAGTTTGTTTTATTTCATTCTCTCTTCACAACATATGAACATATAAAATCGTTTAATAGAAATATTATTTATTTACAGCTCTGGCGAAATGCAGTTCAATGATTTCAGTGCTACAAGATCCTAAAACGGTTGTCAGATGATGGAAACAATGAATCTCTCGGTCATCGAGTAGGTATGCATTGGATGTGAGCACTCTCTGTTAAGAGGAAGGTACACTGTTAAGCAACACAGAATTAGGTACCAGTGAAGAGGTATTTCATATAGTTTTGTCATGGAATGTGAAAAATGAAGTGTGTATTATAAAAATTATTTTGAACATACTCTTTTTGTTATTATACGAGTATGTTATGTAATTATCATTGTCATACTATTTTTTAACAGGTCTATTTCATCCACCTATTGCTTACTATAATTGTTGGGGAAGAGCTAATCGGCATCTGGAAAGGAATGAGACTGGTGGTGATCTTACACAAGAAGTGCCAACCCCACCTCGACTACATCAGCCACTAATTGAATACTTTACTTCTGAAATATTTGGTGTAACTGAAAGCATTATAGCCTTCCTCGCTATAACCGTGTTGTGAATATGTCAAGATTGCAGTGCATCGATTAATTGCCACATATTCTAAAACTTTATTAATTAAAGAATATAAAGCTATACACACCACTTAGTGCTAGAGTATGTGAGTATATATCATTTATATAGGTACAAACAATTGGGTCCATCACAAATTGAAGACCTGATATATTTGACCTCAAGACCGAGTGATACATTTGATTTTGAAAATATAAATGGTATGTTAGATCACTTGTGTCAGTCATGAAATTGTATGAAGTATAATAATAAAAAGAAACCTACAGCACACATAAATATGAAAATCTATTGAGACTTTTTAATTGTGTGTTGTGATGGGTACAGTAAGCTCTTTATCAAGCTATACTGTTTGACCTTTGGACCGTTCTTATGCCGCTCGCAATAGTGGCGGTTTTCGTAATGTAAATGTATAGCTTGAATGGGAGCTTACTGTACATCTTAGATGTGTCGACCATATAAGGCAGTAAATAGTGATGCATGGAAAATGATGAAATTGTTTAACAATCAAGTGCCATCATTTTTTAGGAATGGTGATGTTTTTATTCTTTATAGGGCATTTTGTGGTGCAAATACCAGATATGGAAGCACACAGCTATAAAGTCATCGAACCTGAAACAGTGGATAATGAAGAATATCAATTGACAACATTCCAAGCCAATAAAACCAGCTGCGTAACATTCTGAAGATGGGTAGTTGAAGTAGTAAATAGTATGTTTAAATAAGGTTACAAAATATTTAGACAAGATTATTTCAATTGCGCTCCATAATTAATTCAATGATAGTTGACATGAAGAAACAATAAATGATTATAAACATAAACATTCGAATTTTATTATACGCCTTAATCACAATTCCTATTTAAAGACCAGAATCTAGACTGGCTAGACACAGGCAGGTTGCAAGTTGTTACAAGCTGTTACAATCTGTCTATCAGCTACAGCAAAAAAGCCACAGCTGTAATGATATTACCGAATAAATCTGTTTTATTGACTCTAGCTTTCTTACTACATTGATTAAATGCAACTTGCAAGTCAACATTTCGAGTAATAGTAGACTCCCAGCAGTGATGAATGAATTCATCACTGCTGGCCAAGTGGCCAATCAATACACCCTGAGAGCTGCCTTTGTATGACACCTAAGCAAACACTTCAATGTTAGATGTACAAAAGTTTTAAGAGTATTCTTCTAATAATTTGTCTAAGCCTTATCCTATAATTGTGTTGAAACTTGCATTTTCTCTTTGCTATGGGTATTTTCTACCTATAAACCTTAGAATTGTAGATATCCTCAAAATGGAAAACCTAGAATAATTATTCAGTTGCATTTTTTATTGTTTCTTGCCTTAACGATATCAAGAAGATTGGCGTTTCTAAGGTTAAATAAAAAGTGTTAACCAAAGCTGACAAATACACGAATACCGTAGAAGTATTGTGATTGTAATTAATGACTTATATCCGTCAAAAATATTATTTTATAGAAAATAATACATATTTTTAGAATTCAATGCAAATCGTCTTTTCGCAACTTTGCTAATCAATAATAGCAGGCGCTTATTTTTTAAGTCTAATATCTTTATATTCGCACGGTGTTTTAAACTATTTTTTATATATATAAAAAGCCACTACAATGACGCATACGATAGTATAAGTATCAATTGTGGGCGTGTATTTTTTATCAGTGGGGCATAGCTCCATACATTTTCTGGCATTGTCCTTTTAATGCAGTTTTTAACAATTGATAAAATTCAAGTGGTGATAGTTTAATATAAATTATTCACGCTTGCAAAGCCGTGGGCGGGTCGCTAGCTAGTTATTATCTAAAAAGCAATACCGTTTACTTTTTGATCTCAAATGTAGCTCATTACATACTCGCAATGTACTCTAATAGAAAACACATACATATAAATGAGGCTCATGAATTGCAGGATGAGATAACACACATTACTATTCAGACGAACCCATAAATAAACACCTTAGTTTGCAACACAAAGCAAATAGATATTTGTGTTTGCAACCTCCGCCAGTTAATGTATTAAAACTCAGTTCGTTCAGTCCCCATCATTTGGTACCTTTCATATTCTGGTAAATAAAGTGAGTAGATGCAACTTATAGAAATAGTACACAATAAAGGGTAACTAAACGTGCACAAAGAAAATATAGGAATTTTCACATATAAATAAAAATATTGTAATTGGCTAGTTTCGAACCAGGCGAGCTCTTTCATTTGAAAAATGTATATTTCATGAAGAAAAAGTTAGGGAACCCCAGAAGGTAAAGTTTTACGAAATCGAATAACATTTGCACCCTCGGCAGTCTGATTGTTGACACTGGGCCGGCGGTCGGCGGTGCCGTAGCGAGTCAAGGCCGTCGTAGACTCGCGGTCACGCAACCTCACCTAGGAATGTCCAATAATCTACACGTGAACTACACCGTAGACATATTTCAGAATTGGACATTAAAACATAACAGATCTGTTGAATAAATCAACAGAATAAGCGTGCGAACTAGTTACGAAAAGTAAATTTAAGAGGAAACGCCAAGGTCGAGATAATTCAAAAATAGGTATTTGTAAAATGTATTGCTGTCGCGCTGTGTGCCCGAACAACTGAACTGAGCGCGATAGGGACAACTGCAGCTGGGACCGAAAATATCTATGAAAAGTACACAAAATATACGTTTCGTAGTCCCCTGTTTTCTCCGCGAAAAATTAACCGACTTAATTACTTTTTGCGTTAAAAATTAAAGCAAGGTTTTTTCTGTGTTTCTATGTTTTGCTTTTCTCATATAATCTTCAATTTGTTTGCTGGACGTTTAAATACAGCAGAAAATTAGGTAGATTTTTTAGGTTTTGGAAGGTTTAAAACCTCTTTTAATAATTAACTTAATAAAAAAAGGAAAACATAGGAACATACTTATAGTGGCCATTGATTTTATTGGAAAAAAATAGAGCAACTGGTGCCATTATCCAGGAAGGAAACAGGGGACTACGTTTGTATGGAAAAACGGAATGTACGATTTCCTCTTAAGGCGCATAGTAACGTCAATCATAAAAAATCACTGCAGAAAAAACCGATTCTCTTCATAAATATTGAATAAAAAAATCTTTAAAAAAGATATGTTATTATTCAACGCATTCTTCAGAGGATGGTCTTCTTAATTTTTTGATAAATTAATTAAAACTTGGTTAAAATGTGACCCAAACATGCCTCGATTTTAAAACTGTAAACCTAATCGCTTCGTAAATATTAGGTTAAATCATATACTTTCGATTTCAATAAATAAAGTGAACAATATTCTAGGGGATGGTCTTTTTAGATTTTTCTTATTCGCCTTTATTAATTTTTTATTGAAATAATTCATCTTACGCGTAAAGGTTTGCTTGAATATTCCCCTCGCTCTCACTCACTCACTCCTATGTAATCAGTGCGGGACGATCGACGCAAGGTCATTGGGAGCACTATGCGCCTTAATTAATTCATCAGTTGGATAGTAAATATCTTTCAGACACGTATTGCTTTGCCAAAATACCTACTACTGAAAAAAAAACGAATTAAAGTTATAACTTGCTACGTCACCAGTTAGTAGATAATTTAGTAAATTATGACGTCATGCGTGCATTCAAATCAATGTACTGTCGCAAGCATTTGATAACTTATAAGAAGAAAAAATATGGGTGCAATATTTTATAGCAATCTACCAGACGGACATTAAAAAAATTGTCCTCTCCCCTATTGACTTCCACCGGAATAATGAAACTCGAGTCTGACACACGAAACATGAACCTGACATTTTTTCAAGTAGCAACACTGATACAATGTCCCCATGTAGTTTAGTTCAACATGGTGATTTTGATTTTTTTTTTTTTTTTTATGTAAGGCCCGGCAAATCACCTCCTCCCGCCTGATGTTAAGCGGTGAAAGAGGCCCAAATGAGTTGACAGATAGAGTAGGGACGACATCCACTATCCTACCTGCCCGCCCCTTGCCGGCCTAAAAGATGCTTTTTCACACCTCTTTTGAAGGAACCCATGTTGTAGGATGGAGGAAACACGTGCGCAGGTAGAGAATTCCAAGTATGGGATGAACGACAGAAGAAGGAATCTTGGAATTTCTTGGTACGGTGTGAAAAGGAGGACACAGTGTACGGATGACTCCGAAGGCCCTTACGCGTGTTTCTGTTAAGGAATGGAGAGGGAGGGATAAGGTTAAAGAGCTCCTCAGAGCATTCCCCATGGAACATTCGGTAAAAGGCGCTAAGAGAGGCGATGTCACGACGAAGTTGTAGAGGCTCGAGGGTGTTAGTTGCCTCTACATCGCCAATTATTCGAATAGCGCGACGCTGCAATCTGTCCAGAGCATCGAGGAGGTACTGAGCGGAGCCGTCCCAAAGGTGCGAGCAATATTCCACGCAAGACCTAACCTGAGTTTTATACAACAGGCATAGTTGGTCCGGCGCAAAATACCTACGCACCTTGTTTAGGACACCGAGTTTCCGTGAGGCAGCAGTTATAACGGATTCGATGTAGTCTCTGGGGTTCAGATCGCAGCGAATGTTCATTCCCAGCAAGGTGATGTTACTCTGTGTGTGAAGGGTTGTGCCCTGAAGAGAAGGAGGGGGGAGGAAAGGTGACCTTTTCGCCGAGAACGCGCACACCTGTGTTTTCTTAGCATTGAACTCGACAAGATTGTTGGAACCCCATTCGGAGATGAGGTCCAGCGTCCTGTTGAGCTCAATGATAAGATTCTGCCTCTCCCTATCAATATTGCCACGAGCAGCCCCTGAGCTTCCGTGATATCCCCCATGCACTGTACTGTCGTCTGCATAGCAATGTATACTTCCCAAGGAAAGCATGTCATTGATATGCAGAAGAAACAATGTTGGGGATAGAACGGAGCCTTGTGGAACACCAGCATTCACTGCCACGAACCGCGAAGCGCAGCCGTCAACGACAACGCGAATTCTACGCTCGTGGAGGAAGCTGGCAATCCACGTACAGAACTGAGCGGGCAATCCGTATGCCGGAAGCTTGGAAAGGAGAGCCTTGTGCCAGACTCTATCAAAAGCTTTGGCGATGTCGAGACTAATAGCCACAGACTCGCCGCGCTTATCGATAGATTCACCCCATTTGTGCAAAAGGAACGCTAGAAGGTCACCTGTTGACCGTTTAGGACGAAACCCATACTGACGGTCATTAAGCAACGAGTGACCTTCCAGGTAACGGATCAGCTGGGTGTTAAGGATCCTCTCCATGATTTTACACAAAATGGAAGTGACGGCTATAGGGCGATAGTTAGCCGGATCAGAACGATCTCCCTTTTTGGGAACCGGCTGGACATTGGCCTCTTTCCAAGATTTCGGCACACAACCAGCAGAGAACGACAGACGGTATAGACGCGTCAGGACCGGAGTCAACTCCGCTGCACACTTCTTAAGTACAATCGCAGGAATGCCGTCTGGTCCACTTGCTTTTCGAATATCAATCGACTGTAGCTCCGCCCGCACATCTCGCTGTCTGATGCGGATATCGGGCATAGTGCTGCCACAATGGGACAGTGTCGGAGGTTGTGCACCACAGTCATCGATACGGGAATGGGCCGCGAAGAGTTTTGCCAGGAGGTCGGCTTTCTCCTGCGGCTGATGAGCAAGTGAGCCATCGGCATGTCTCAGCGGTGGCAGCGAGGGTTGGCAGAAGTTTGATTGCACAGCTTTGGCCAGGCGCCAGAAAGAACGGCTACCCGTAGGGTGCGCTAGCAGTTCCTGACCCACTTGTGCAATGCGCTGAGCGTCCGCTCTAATGTAAGCCCTCTTACACAACTTGGTGGCATTATTATAGGCTGTTTTCAGTAGGTTAGTATTGGGATCCCTAGAAGCTCGACCTCTGATCCAAGCGCGGTAAGCTAGCTGTTTGTTTTCAACAGCAGAGGCACACTCGCGATTGAACCAGAGGTTACGTCTCCCTCTACTGACGAGATTGGAATGTGGAATATAATATTCCATTCCTAATCTGATCTCGTCAGCAACAGACGCAGCGCAGGAGTTCGGATCCATCCCACTGAAACAGCGCTGCCACCAAGGGACAGACGCGTAATAATCCCGCATACCGTCCCAATCTGCTGACGCATAGTGCCACAGACGGCGAGCTGCAACCACAAGCGACGGTCGCGACGCCTGAGGCACTGAGACGGATACCAGGCAGTGATCTGAAGATCCTAGTGGAGCTCGAATCACCACCTGATATCCGTCGGGGCGATTTGTCAGCAGAAGGTCCAACAAAGAGGGCGCTTGACCGATAATATCTGGTACCCTGGTGTGCTGGGTAACCAATTGTGTCAGGTCGTGCGTGAGAGAGAATGCGTGGGCAGTCCTACCCGCATGATCAGTTTTAGAGGAACTTAACCACAACTCGTGGTGAGCATTGAAGTCCCCTAAAAACACCAGCTCGGCGGAAGGAAATTGCTCCTGCGCGTCATCTGCCACCCGACTTAGGTGTTCAAAAAGTCGAGTTGTCTCCAAGTCACCACGGTGGGAACGATAGACGCACACGTAGACACTGCAATGAGTGCCAAAATCGACGTGTACCACAAGGAGGGAAAAGGAAGGTTCCTCCAAACAGCGCAGGCGACGACAGCAAACGTCCGCCCGGACGAACAAGCAAACACCTGCCTTTGCCTTGAAGGACTCCTCAAGAGCGTAGCCGGGGTAATTAAGGTAGCTTGTATCGGCCGGGCAGATAATTTGCGTCTCTGTCAAAAACAGCATTGCTGGACGGGCTGTCTCGAGATGGTGGTGGACAGCCAAGAGGTTAGAATGGAGCCCGCGGATGTTAGCGAGCCCCACCTCGAATAGTGGTGTTTTGGTGGGATAGTGCACCGCTGTACGACCAGTCCTAATATTGTGCGCTGACATGTTTGTTGGAGTGAGAGGTGTGAAATTGAGGTGTCGTTGCAGCGATTAGCATAGTTAACGTGTGTAGGCCTGTTTCGCCAGGGAACAGCCGACAGCTGATTTGCGCTGACTCTCCGCACGAAAGGGCCCCCGAACCCCCCCGGAAGTGGTCGCCGGGACCCACCGTCCGGTCACCAACCGGCACGACGGACCACCCCGAGATTATGCGTGGCATGGTGGGGCAGCCTCACGGACTGGTTAGGTCCGCTTGGGCCCCTGTACTGTACCACGGGCGGCCAGCGGAACAGCCGTTTCTTCGGGTCTTCCTGGGCGGAGGGTCAACGCAGTCAACCTGGCACTGGGTCGACGGAAGCCCACACAAACCACACGAATCGCAGCAACGACCCCTCAAGCTCTGGCTGTGCGATGACTGATCCCGAAACGCGGACACAAAATGCCCACTTGACGGGTTTTACGTCATGCGCACGGTGGTCGCTAGCCAGTCGGGTTTTTCAGGCCCTACCACCAGAAGTTGGTCACTCGATTAGCACCACCCGGGGATCACGTGTAGGGTCTCGAGGGTAAAACCTACGGACGTGAGCGACTCCAATCCCCAAGATACTTTGTAATAAACAATTTCATAATATTTTTTTCTTAATTTCTGTCGAAATATTACAGATATTAAGTAATTTTAACATTCATGAAATCCAAATACAGCGATTTCTTATAAAAGGTTCATTGTTGTAAGTTCATTGAAACTAAACATTACCTAATATTTAATTTTAAAAAAGTATTAACTCCTTTTTTTTCTACTGAATATAGTAGGAAAAAAAGGAAAAAAGACAATCCTTTCACAAATTTAACATTCTAAATTACTACATAAATAAAAAATATTAGAATATTTCAAGTATCAAAATGTATTTTACCTTCTGTAGACCGTATTACCAGAGCTAGAATTTTTGAATTTGCCGCTTTTTTTCAAACTCATGTTTTGTGTGTCAGACTCTAAGTATTCTTTACGCAACGTAGGCGAAGAATGGATTCTGCGTACCTTTTAACAAACTTTTGGTATTTTCAATGAAAAGACTTCTTAAGAAACAATTAATAGTTTTACTTCAAATAATTAACAATAATAGTTGGGTCGCGGGTTGCTCACACTGAATTGTTTTGCAACACTCCCAAAACGGGGTTTTGTAGAATATAAGTATACCACTTACACTTAGCACTTCGAATTACTTGAGAATTCACCCAGACTGTTATTAATATATCTTTTAGGGCAACTATTATGGAATAAAGGCAATCGCATTCACTTGACCTTATTAATTAATGGGAACTCCAAAATCCATGCTAGACTATATCTATTATGCCAGTCAGTTCACAACATAAAACTCAAACAAACAAACTTACTTAAAATAATATTTTTATTAGAAAATTGCAATTAGACGTTTCGCATCCCTAATTCTTTAGCTCCTACCTCCCATTACAGATATTGGAAGTTGTGCGTGATGTCAGCGTCCGAGCTTTTACTGTTATTAACACGAGAGTTTACATTGGTTAAGCGATTCTCGTATTTTTGCTTTGCTGTGACCTTTCTCTCTCGTTCCGCAATATATTGATATTGTGGAACGAGAGAGAAAGGTTCTACTTGGCGCACTTAACAATTCACAAATGGTGTATTTCTTGTACTGATAAATGCTGACTTGGCAGTTCATATGGTAAATGAGATGCTATTTTAATTATTTTAAAACAACTGCGACTCTTCTATGATATTACTAATTATGTTAAGTTAACACATATCAGTAATAATAATAAATGGAACGTATCATTATCGTTCTTCATTTTTAACCGACTTCAAAAACGGAGGATGCGTATGTTTTTTTTTTGTGTATGTTACGCGATTTCGCCGCCAATTGTAGACCGATTTTCAAAGTTCTTTTTGTAGTCGATAGAGTATACTCCAAGGGTGGTCCCATGGTCACCAAGGTTAGGATCTGATGATGCGATCCCATAAAATCGAGGAAAACTCTTAAATTTTTAGGTGTGTCCTACGTGTTTTGTGTGTATGTTACACGATTACGCCGCCAAGTAAGTAAATTATTTATAGTATCAGTAGATAGGACGCAAAGCAATAAGCACTGATTTTTTCAATGACAATTGATTTAGGTACATTATAAAAATCGAAAATCAACCAGCAAGTAAGTATTTATCTTCACGAGTCTCATAAACTCGTGAAGAGATTAATAATGCGCAGATTCAGTAGAGTTCTCCCTTCAATTTTATTGACATCGCCGCGCCGAGTGTTTCGAATTTCCTGAAGCTATGAAAATGTAAAAAGGTTCATTTAATGCTTCCAATGTTATCCCAGTTACATGAAAGCCGTGACTTTTGGTTACAAGCACCGTTTTGTAACATTAAATGGCCCTACGCAATTTTGTTTCTATTATCCCCGGGAATGTTGGGGGCAAAACAACAAAGTTGAATAATACTGAAGGTAGATGGCGAAATAACGTAAAACAAAACAGCGAAATATGATTTTATTATACTTGGTTTTATTAAATTCAGATAACGATGGCCTTTTTAATCCCTAGCAGATCACATCGAAAAATTGAAACAAAAATATTTAAACCTACCGTTATGATGATGGTCATCATCATCATAACGGTTATTGTCTAAGAAAAAATCTATCGCGACCGCTTACAAATTGACAGTCGCCGTCCATCTATCGCTCCTTTATGAAAAGATGTCGGCGCTGAGTCTTGTGTTCACGGCGCAATGGTTGTCAACTTGAAGACGATCGTGAAAGATTTTTTCTTGAACAATAACCCACCGGAACTTATTTTTCACAAGCCAGCTTAAATTATTTATGAATTAAAGTTTTCTATACATGGTATAGTTTTTTTGGCTCCTTTATACATATTTAATTTAGTTCTTCCTGGTATGGAAGTTCTTGAATATATTTTTATATACTGTGAGATAGCGAGGAGATAGTATTACCGCAACGCAAATCCGCTAAATCCATATAGGCTATTTGGAAGTCGTTCTGTGCCTGACTGTGCTCAAAATAGAAATAAATTGTATTCCCTTGAATCCATATAGATAAAGCTAATGTTGCTAGAACGTTACTAGAACTATAAATTTTGAAAATAGATTAGGAAGGAAGTAATAATACAATTCTACTATTTATTTACTTTTTAACTCACAATCTCTATTAGGTTGATCCCTTATATTTAACAGAAATAATATAAGGTATCTCAACATTTTTAACTACCATTTATCCACCAAGAGAGTCAGAGAGAGCCACCAAGAGAGAGACCAACATCATGCGCGTTGCAATGGAAATGTGCCGAGCGTGTCACGGTATATAGCTATTGCTGTTTATTGTATTGAGTTACCTTTTAAAATAAACATTGTAAAAATACACATTGTAATGGTTTCAAAGATACACAATGATTTACAGAAGTAGTCGAGTGTCGTTGAGATACTGTCATGGCGCCATTTCATGAGTTGCCGGGTAGTGCGCGTAGATAGGTACAGCCGGCTTCAAAAGTAGATAAACATTTTAGTACCATGTCATACCAACTATTAACAATGCAATATAGGTGTAACCATACTAAATAAAGGAATAGTTGGTTTGACATGGTACTAAATCTGCTAAAAATGCTTATCTACTTTTGAAGCCGGCTGTACATAGTGGCGATGGCGACATGATGTTTTTGAATTTTTTTCCATCACCACAAACCACGAACACGTATGTGTCGGTGACTAGCCACGGCTTGGATACGTAGAGACCTTAAAGGCACACTAGAACCTCACCGCAGAGGTACGGCAAAACGGTGAAACTCTTGGACTTCGTTTAACCTGTCCGTAATTAACAAAAAGGCCGATAGAAGCTTATCATGAATCTTATCATCTTCTCATCAGGATCTCCAACTTTTTAAAGACCTCGATATAAACCTTGACACCAATAAACTTCCCATCTACCACAACTGTATCCATTCACAGGCATACCGCAAATAAGCTAGCGGCGAAATTCAGTGTTGTTCTATTGAATATTCATATTGCAAGCCTCCTCGGCTGAGTTGACTTAAACTCTGTGAAATCTTAATTTTCCTCATCGTAACTTCGTCAGGATAAAATTTGAATTATATGTATTATCTTGCTAATTGAACATTAAATATTCACGCCGCGACTAAGAATTATAATCAAATTTACCTCAATCTTATTGCTATCTAAATTATCACTGCCCTGCCTTTATTGAGTACGGCTTTGAAAGTGACAAAACGGTCATGTACTAAGTGCTCTCATTGACAGACATCCAAACTTCCCTGATGCGGAGTACGTTACTAATATTTAGACTAGCTTGGGGAATGTAACCCTCGTCAAACCACAAGCGGCAGGCTATTTAAACTTCCGATGAATAAGCAATCTCCAGCTTTCGATAGCAGAGCTTTAATAGATAAAGCGACCTAGTGTTTGTCTACACATATGTATACCTAAGTAATTTATATATATCTTCTTCAAGCTAATTCAAAGCTGCCTTCTTATTAAATTATTTGTAGGGGTGCTTTTTCCGTCGCTCGTGTTAGCGACGTGCTCAAATTTGTTATAATTATAATTTTGGTATATTGTTGTTTTATTGGTAATTTGTAGTTAATTCTATTTTCTCTGGGGGTAAGTACGTGTGTCTAAGACCCTAGTATTGTATCTAAATAAGACCCTAGTACTCGTATTGTATCGAATCACTCTTTTGGTGTTTAGGCAGGAGGGTTCCTTTTCAATTAAGTGTTTATTTGTTGAATTACTATTATTTTTTTTCTCCGTTTACAGTCGTATTAGAATATTACAGTCGAGTTAAGAATTTGTTGCTTCTCCGAAGACGTTTAAATTTGAAGTGTTCAATCAGTTCCGCCTTCTAACGTGTTGCCAGTTGCAATCCACAGATAATATTTTGTAGTCCCACAGATAGTTAAGTGGCGTAAACATTTAGTACTATCCAGGCGACACATTTATTTTATTTATTAGAAATAACTAACAGCTGTCACAATCAGTGTTAAATTAAAGTATAACTAATAGCTACTATAGAAACTAGTAACAATAATCTTATTTATTGAGAAGCCCATACCGTTATTCACGGATTGGTATCGTGTGTTACTCGATATATACGAAACAAATATGTGCACTTAACGTAGGTACGCCTTCTAAGATTTTACTTGTTTTTTCCTACGTGTATGTTGTATTTTGCCGATTAATTAGGAGTAATTAAACTTCACCATTTCTACTCTTATGCTTTACTGCACATTGCTTTGGAACGCCTACAGGTCATATTTGTCATCCATAAACAATAAAAACTGATTTAATGACATTACCATAATCAAAGTTGCAGTCGTCATGATTAAAATTAATAACGAGAAACTATTTCTAAATTGCTTCGAACACAGTAACTCCCAACGCTTTGTTCATGAGATAAGAAGAACATTAGATCAGAAGTACCTACTTACCTTAAAATTAAAGTAGGTCTGAATTGAAATAAGAAGGCATTTTTAAAATGCGCATTCCAAAACCAATATCGCATATAACAGCACAAAGCACTCTAGTATTCAATGTTTCAGATTTACATAATTTTATAACATCGTCCGACCATTCTATGACAATGTCGGGAACACGAACAAAATTAAAATGCTCCCCAATCCAAGTTTCCTTACCTTGGAGGCGTCAGAGCAGCGGAACGACGCTAAGCCCTCCCAAATTGTGAATGTAAATAACAAATTGTACTGTTTATTAACAAACATTAGCGAATATTTAGCTCTTGCGAATTCCGAGCGTCACAATTGAAAAAATGAGGCGTAATTTAGGGCGCATTGCTGCTACTTGTAGTTGTTCAGAACTTTGTTGGACATAATAAAGTGTATCGTGTTCTCATGGCATGCTAAATAAATTTTGATTTTCAATAAGAAACCCTTGAAACTGGGATCTATAGTTTACTGTGTTGCATCAGCTTGTTCTCGAGGCTAGTCTGCAGCAACACATAATCGTGATTTATGCTGATGTATATATTCAGTGTCACAGTGGCCAGTTCCAATTAAGCACGGATTTGCAACATTTTCAACATTTTTAGCATCAACGCGATTCATTTGGCTTTGGTGTTAACATTTCGTACTGGTTTCGTATGTTCCACATAAACATTTTTGCCACGAAAAGTAAACATCAAATACCCATGCTAATAGATGGGTCCTCCGATACCATTTTTTGACAGCTTTCAAATTTGACATTTGAATACTTTTGTTCATGAATCAAAAATATTTTTTAGTGAATTTCATTATTAAATTGATTGATATTTATAGTTTTAGCCGATTTTGATTTATATTATTTGAAATATTAAGTTACTGGACTAAGTAGGTGAGACGTCAAAATTCAGCACGAAAAATCAATTCTAACCGTTTCATTTGTAACAATTAGCGCGGCTAAAAATGTCAAAATTTCTTAAAAGATACGCATTACGAGGCTAACATCAGATTTCAGCATCAGCAAAGTGGTAATGGTTAAATGGAACACAGCTTTTATGTAAAATCTCCCTCTAGTGGCAGTAGTTCGGTCGATCTGGGTAATAGTATCGTCACACTATTTGATTTCTATCCACTCGGCAATCAAAAGCCCAACAATTAAAATGGTCTGTAGCGAACTGAGAAAGTATGAAATGTAGAAGACTGTTTAAAGGAACCATGTCGTCAATTTTACTATCGAGAAAATTTGCATTCATTGATTAAAACGCGCAAATTCGTGGCAGGAATTGAATCCACATATTTTAAAAAATCAAATATCGAATCGTAAGTTTGTAAAGAGAATGGTGGTGATACTGGTGATCCCACCAAAACATGTTTATGTAAAATGTTGCTAAGACGAGGCTCGCACTGTCGAAAAGTTATCAAATCTCATGTAGAGCTAATATAACTTTAAGTATCAATACCCTAATTACCCTAGTTAAGGAGCGAGGAGCTTAAAGTGCTCCTCGAACCTCCATCGGGTGTCTAGTACCAGGCCGAGGTACTAAATTTTTACCTCGACCGGTATACGGACCCCTTCCACTCGGACTTGGAGCCCCGTTTGGATCCTGCGGCGGGGAGGGTGGAATGCGATGGCTGTTGTTTTATCAATAGCCACATCCAACCCCAGGAGGCGGACATGTCGAACTAACATTGTGGATGTAGTTTGATATCCTAACATTACGAGCCTTAACTTCACAAACTCTACACTTTAGTCAAAATATGTGGCTTGGCAGTTTCGCGACCGTCACATGGACGTAAGGTGAAAAATTTATTCACTGCTCATTACTTTTCTGTTATACAAGCAATAGTTCTTATAGTAACGAAACAGCTAAGACACATATTTTGACTAAGGTGTAGAGTTTATGAAGAGTTGTTGTAGAGATAGGTCGTAGTTTCGAGTTAGAAGCTTGACTCTACATAAGCAAGCGATATGGTCTCGTCTTGGTAACATTTTACATAAAAAATGTTTTCGATGGAGATTTCACTTCTTTTTGTAAGTTGCTTATGACACAATTTTTTAATTCGTTAATTTTTTCTTTTTTTTTTTGGGTGTATTTCTTCCAAATCAGAGGTGCCTTTTTTAAAAAAAGAATGTACCTAACTATTGATAACAGAGGCCTTTTTTCATAGCCCACTCCCTGCTCGCGCCGCGCTGTAATTGCTTCACCATCAATCACAGTGGGTACAACATTATCGACTCGTGAGACACAGAAATTTCAGCGGCTCTCTTGCACTTGAATTAAGATTCAGACATATTAATATCTTCAACTTTAGTCGAAGACGTTGATGGCCTACCAGAGCGAGGCGGCGAGTCGATTCACCGTAAGCCTTTTCCACAGACATATAAATTTATATGTCTGTGGCCTTCTGTAACATTTTCAGTGACTCCGAACACGAAATTGCATTGGCGATGCAAAATATAGGACAAACTCTTTGTTCGATGTTTTTGTCTCTTTAATAATAATATCTTTATTGTCTCATTGTGGTTTACAAATCGTAGTTGGTAAAAGATATAAAGAAGTGTCTCACAATTTACCTAAATAGGCATACAATAGTTACAATGATTTATGGATACATATAAACTTTGGCGAAACGATTAACCTAACAATCTATACTTAAAATAAAGAGTATTTTGCAGATACATACATGTTTACAAACTTTAATCATTCAAAAAAATTTTGCGAAGTACTCCTTGAGGTCATAAAACAACCATCAAGTAATAATTTCTTTACATGGCATTCGAATGTTCGATGTTCTTGATGAACTTCTCAATACACACTATAAACATGACTTAATCATGAGGTGTATGGCCATTAAATAAAAAATAAAAAAACAATTATTTGTGTTATTTAATTCAAAAATTCAGTTATTAAGTATTTTTTCCTCATAAGTGTGTTGAAAATCGTAGTACGATATACGTGCGTATATTGGTTATACACACTTGGCTCTATTACGCCTCGTGACTTATAACCACCACATACCGCACTTATATCTAATGTACTTTTTCAACACACTTTGCTCGTAAAGTGCATCTAATTTTACCGGTTTTAGAAACATAAAGTAGCTCATAAAACACGTGGGTATTATAGCCGAGGCATGCATCGTAGAGGCCGGCAATGCTGCACTTGCCGGCCGCGCCAGTAATGTACTATATTTTTGAAAGACTAGAGGTAATATAAAAGACATCAACGAACTACTTACATTATTTTTCAAACGATTATTTCCATGCCATTATTTAGTTTGTCTACAAATTAACAATGATTTGTGTTATTTAATCAAAAAAATCAGGTTATTTGGTATTTTTCCTCACAAGTGTGTTGAAAAACATCGTACAATATACGTATGTATACCGGGTTATTTTTCCAGCAGGTGCCAAATTTTGTGTGCTTGTTTAGACAAGCAAAATGAACAACTTTTGCTATGGGATCAAACTCGAAATCGCGAAAAAAATTAACTGTTCCATACATTTAGGTTCAGTGGATGTTAAACATTTGTATGGAACAGCTATTTTTTTTTCGCGATTACACGATGGTCCTATAGTAAAAGATCTTCATTTTGCTTGTGTGAACAAGCACACAAAATTTGGCTCCTGCTGGAAAAATAACCCAGTATTGGTAATACACACTCGGTTCTATTACGCCCTCGCCTTCAGCTCGGGCTGAAATTCCGCCTCGTGAGATATAACCAACATACCGCACTTATATCGTAATGTACATATTCTTGTTTTTAATTGATGTGGAATTAATATTTGCGTTTTTGATAAAAAATTACATTATATTTTTAAAACATAATATTTATATTCGCGGAAGCTATACTTCATTCCAGATAACATTAAAAAAAGAAGCGGAAAGAAGCAGACCTTTTCAGGTCATATATAATTATGAAATAATTATAATCATATTTGATATTCCCTACTTATATGTATTACAAAGACACTCGGGAGTGTAATGTTAATTATTTATTATTATTTGTGTGGCTATCCACAAATACTGGAACTGGGTCAAATTATACAACATAATAAAAATATTATTTAAATTAATCACTCTTGCGTGATGAATTTCAAATTAATCAGATTTATTTTAAATTAATCACTCTCTTCACCAGATGAGGACGACGAAGATGATGATTGCCCTACATTAATCACAAATTGCTCCACCATATTATCGATGACATTATCCAACTGACAAAATCTATCTTCTTCTTATCTGAAATGCAGGCTTGCCACCTCTGCCACCTCTCTGGGGTTATCGTAGATAATACTTCTGGTAGCAAATCTTTAATTTCATTGAGCTTTAACATTTTAATTTTATTGGCTACATAGCCCTTTACTTGTGCCCATATGAGCTCGATAGGAATGAGCTCACAATGATATGGTGGAAGCCGTATATGTAATTCCCTTTCCTTTTGCCATTTCATCCACAACATAACTCTGATACTGATTTTTATTTCCTTTTACATTTAACAGCAGTTGAACTCTTACTTCAGTGTCTACAAATGGTATATTTTTTGAAGTTAACCATGATGTTCCGTTGAATGGCTTGAGAGCTATTAGGGCCCGCATCCGTATCACTCATTTTATAATTCAAAAGAAAAAATAACTAACTACAACAAAACGAAAGAACGAAACCAATTTGAAAGTACGTGTAATAAAATACTTGCATCACCAAAAAACAAAGAGAATGTCAAGATTGTCAAGCATTGCGCGTTCCTTGATAAGCGACACGATGATCCATCCAGTAAAATCAAAATATCATAATTTCGCCAACTGTGTCATCGAACACCGTTGTGGCGACAGGTCGTTGTGGCGAAAAACTAAGAAGCGAATTCCATCAGGGCGAATGACACTGCAGCGATAAACACTGTGGCGAAAAATGTTTGAAATTACATATTATGCTACTTTATAAAGCTATAAAGGTGAAGTAAAAGACAGAAAGTAAAAATAAAACAACAGTTAAATCTAAATATGTACTCTGTCATTGATGAAACGTTTTAAATTAAATTAAATTAAATTAAATTAAATTAAATTAAATTAAATTAAATTAAATCAAATTAAATTAAATCAAATTAAGTTAAATTGTTATTAAATATCAATAAGCTTACAATTATGTATACTATATCATGTAATATATACTTCCCGTTTTGATAAGTAAATACCTCTACAAATACATACATTGTCCTTAACCAATACAATTGGGTTAATTCTGACATGATTCTCTAAACTTAAAACTAAATTTAATATCAGTCTATCCTCTTCATTCTGTATTGAGAATGGCAGAGAAACACTGTTGTCAACATTAATTTTAGGTTTGGAGAATCATGTCAGTATTGACCCTAATATTAATTATTTTCTATACGATATTAGACTAAATAAATTACATTGTTAAGGAAGGGTTTCATAAAATACGTTTTTTTACCTACCCATCTTTTAATGTTTATTGACTAACGTCATTAGTTTTGTAGACTTTCTCACTTGGGCCGTAACTGTTGTCATGATAAAATATAAAAAATGAATGAAACTACATCTTTTCGGCCATTAGTTTCACGCTACGGAAAAACTGTTATAGTTATCGAAGGATACATAATGAAGCAAAACAAAAACAAGAACAATGTGCACTATTGGTGTTGTGTTAATAAAAACAATGGATGTAAAAGTACCACAAATAGTCGTTTATTTGGCAGTGAACATACATATTTTATTAAAAGAAATGTCCAGTCACAATCAAGCACCGGAACCTGGTAAGTTTCATTATGAATTTATAATATAATAAGGTTATTAAAACTTATACCTGTTGATAAACTATGTTTGGTATCTGAATTTTAGACCGAGTTGACGAAATGATATTAAGGAATCGATTAAAAACTGCAGAAGCACAAAGCAATGACGCACCCGGTAAAATTATAAGGGAGAAATTATCTGAAGTGGCTCCAAGTAGCACAAGTGCAATTCCGAATAGCAATGCCCTACGGCAGATCATTGAGAGAGAAAGAAAAAAGATAATGCCTAAAAACCTAACAGCTTGACTGAAGTGGTAAATATACCAGAAGAATATACACAAATCAATGGTAATCGCTTCCTGGGATGCAACATAATGTTTGGAGAGGGTAGCAGTAGTCGCCTGTTATTATTTGCAACGGAAAATAACCTACGGATGTTAAGCGAATCACCATTTTGGTTAGTAGATGGAACTTTCCAAACTTGTCCAGTATTATTTACACAAATATTTTCGGTGCATGGTTTAGTTGGCACTGGTGATTGCAGACGAATATTACCCTTAGCATATGGGTTTCTCCCCCGAAAGACTGAAGGATGTTACGTAAATTTTATTAAAGGTTTAAAGGAATATGCTTTTGAATTTTATATTGTCCGATTTCGAATTGGCAATTATAAACGCAGTGAAAACAGTTTTCCCAGCAACGCTTCAGTCAACTTGTCTATTTCATCTGGGCCAAAGTATTTGGAGAAAAATACAAGAAAAAGGCCTCAGTCAAAAATATAAAACAGACAGCGATTTTGCACTTAAAATGCGACAATATGTAGCTTTGGCCTATTTCCCGCCAGAAGATATACCGAATGTCTTCAACGGTTTAAAAGAAACGATCTTTCCTGAAGAAGCTGGAGCAGTCACTGATTACTTCGAAAAATATTACGTTTTGGGAGAGTTCAAATCCCGTGAATCGAGTGGCATAACTATAATATCACGTTTACAACCACGCTTTGTGGTCTGTTGAAAGAAATAATAATTTGCAGCTTCCAAGGACTCAGAATAGTGTGGAAGCATGGCATCGTAGGTGGAATTCCTTACTTGACAACAAGAAAATAGGACTGTACGGCTGTATGAAAAATCTAATTGAAGAGCAGAACACAACGGCTCATAAAATTGAAAGGATTCTGGGAAGAATCCCTCATACGCCACCAAAAAAAAATTGAACTACAAGGAAAAGCCATAGCAGAGATTATAAAAAATAAAAACAAGATGAACACCGTTGATTTTATACGAGCTATAGCATTAAATACCCGATTATATTAATATGTTTTTCTCTAATATCAATTTAATTTAGTTAAAAATGGACAATCAAAGACATAGTAATCAGAATTTAACTGTTGTTTTTTGTTGATTAAACTGAAACTTTTACCTTCTGTCTTTAATTTCACCTTTATACTTTTAAAGTAGCTTATATGTAATTTCAAACATTTTTCGTGTTGTCGCCAACATCTGCCAGTACACCAAAAAACAACAGTTAAATTCTGATTACTATGTCTTTGATTGTCCGTTTTTAACTAAATTCAATTGATATTAGAGAAAAACATATTAATATAATCGGGTATTTAATGCTATAGCTCGTATAAAATCAACGGTGTTCATCTTGGTTTTATTTTTTATAATCTCTGCTATGGCTTTTCCTTGTAGTTCAATTTTTTTTTTGGTGGCGTATGAGGGATTCTTCCCAGAATCCTTTCAATTTTATGAGCCGTTGTGTTCTGCTCTTCAATTAGATTTTTCATACAGCCGTACAGTCCTATTTTCTTGTTGTCAAGTGTACCCATCCCAGAAGCATTCCTACTACTTCCGTCGGTATATTTTGCGTTGTGCCAACATAGTAATACTTTTTAAATAAACTTCCGGTATTTTAATAATGTTTTCCAACTGTGTCTATAAAAGGCAATGTGTGCTATATTCGATCTCTTTTCTGTTTTTAACATCATTGTGGTACATAAGACTTTAAAGGCATTATATTTAGCTGTGATCATGTATTGCCTAATGTCACTCTTGCTTAGTTTAAATAACTTATTATCGCTCATACTGTAATAAAGAAAATAATGTTTACAGTGCAATAATTAAATATAAATAGAATTTCTAATTTATACTTAATCCAATAATAAAAGTAATATGTCTGTAAGATGATTGGTGTATAAGGATGTATAGTAACAGCTTTATTGTTTTATTGTGTCTTCAGTTAACATTCGCCACAATGTTTGTCGCTGCAGTGTCATTCGCCCTGGTGGAATTCGCTTCAAAGACCGCGCTAAAAGTTTTTCGCCACAACGACCTGTGGCTACAATGTCATTCGAAACTACGTCCGGGACCCGTTCCAATCTATGCAGGTTGCAAACCTCTGCTTCTTTGGGTTTTTTAACAGAGCCACTTTGTGGTTTGTAGTAATATTTTATATTTCGAACGAGTCTTTTTATAATATAAATAGTAAAAAGTTTATTTTTATGTAGGTAATTGTTTAGATGGCTGTGCTTGTACATTTTACGTATAAATTGACAAAAGCGTAATTAAAAATTTATTAAAACAATGAGTTGAAAATGTGCACCCTTTAAAAGAACCTTTTTTTACTTCTTTTTAATGTTATCTGGAATGAAATATAGTATGCATGAAATGGAAAACTTTGAACTGTCACGGGAACCTTCTTATCTTCAATAGACTATACAAATTGGTTGTATAGACTTAATTCTTTTGCCTTATCACGGTAAAGATATAAAAAACAATTTGAATTTTCTTTGGAGTTTTCCGTTGATATGACATAATATGACACTGTAACATATTTGACAGGAAAATTTTACGCCCGCCATGTTGTTTTACTTATTGGCTTCGTTGGTTTTTTCTTATTTTTTGGATCGCGATTTCTCAGCTTCCTGTGACCAAATTTCATGCTTCTAGCTCCAGTAATTTGGGCTCTACCTTAATACCTATAAGTACAAATTAGGATATATTTCCGTATTTCTTGTTCAGAAGCAGTCATTACCATTACTGCGAAATTTCCAAGTTTTAGTATCTGGGTCGAACTTTCATGTGTATTTGAATTCTATAAGGTAGAGAGTTTGTCCTTAATTCATGGTCCACGACTTGAATTTGGAAAGTCTGGCTCCGACCATGCTTAATTAATGAATATCACGTGTAAATTATTATACATATTCACCGTTGTATACGAAACAAATAGATTCCTCGCTATATCTATCACAAAAGCGTGTAAAACTATATGAGAAAGTTAGCACATGTTGAAACTTAGCACGAACTTGTCCTGATTCTTGTAATTGCTAAGGACGACCGACCTCGCCCTTGTTTGCCGACGCTTAGCAACGGAATAAGCTTCATTTGAACTTTAAATGCTTCAAGTCGTGCTAGATTTGAAGATATTGACATTCGACACCAGGAGGATTCTTAACAAGAAAATTTGATTTTGTTCCCCGACTTCTTGGTAGCGATAGCGGATCGGCGATAGATATAAACTTCGATTTGAATTATATAGTATAGGTATGACTCAGTATTGACATAGCAATTTCACAATTGGACCAGACCATGACAAAATGATACCTATCTAACATGAAACCTCAGAACAATAAGTTATTCTTCTGAGCATGAAACTAGCTAACCTGACAAAAGTAATTACCTATATCTAAAGTTAATTTCTCTGGCTCCGTTCCAAAGCTTTGTTTATGATAGCTGTATTTTACAACAATATTTGATTGAAATGTTTGAATTGGTACTACGTTCACCAATTTTATCTTCAAGAAACCTAAATAATTCGTTTATAATATAAATAGATTTATCTCGAATTTCGCGCTTTGATATATTATGACGTAAAATTTTTCCATTTTAGCTAGTAGTAGGTATACAATTGGGATGATGACTGAATTCAAATTTTTACGTCTCGTCATTAAATATTAAAATAACGTGGAAAAAGATGTAGTCCTGTGAAATTAGAATTAAAATCGGCTTAGAAATACATTAGATACAAGCATTTTAAGTTGTTAATTTGAAGGCGATTTGACAGAGAGATCCGACATCAACCGTGACGTCATTGTTGAGTACGGCCATATAAACTCCTTGTAAATTGCCGTTTTGCTAGAAAGAGATGGAGAAAAATCTTTGATACCTTATATCTTGGTTGTTTTTACAGTTATTCGAAAACCGATTTTTTCTTTTTGTTTATTATATGAATGAGATTCTATTAAAGAAAAAAAATTTTTTTAGTCATCTAGCCAATTACGCTGAAACAGCTAAGATTACTTGCAGACTTTGCAGTACTGGTACTTTAGTACTATTATTTATTCTGTGGTACTGGGTCAGACAGCGCCCAGCAATTTTTTATCTGGCGTGCTCGAGCGGCCGGCAATATAATTTGAATATATTATATATAATTTGAAAATTAAACAAGTTTAAAGCGCGTACATGATTATTAAAGAGGTAAATCACTTAAGATTTTTTTTAACGAACCGACTCGACATAAAGAATGCTTCATTGCATTAATAATAATGAAAAGTAAATAAAAGAAAACGATATTTACGTGCGACTTGTTTTAAATAAGTTCACTAAGTGATGAAGATATTTTAACACCACCCGAGATTCAAGAAGCGGCAAAAGCAATTAATGTAAATAATTTATCACCGAAATCGAGGGATTGATGCTTGAAAGCATATGAATTGTTTTCTTAGTAAACTAAGGCTAACTAAGGCCATAACTGAGCATTGCCGGAATCTGTATGCGAATAGCGTGCCTCTTGCGGGCCGCGACTGTGATCTATATCTTTATACATGGTTACTTTTTATCACCCCGGAAAATTTAAGGGAAGCCTCAGGACACATCCATTATTATATAAAAAAAATAAAATAAAAAAAAATCTCTAAAAATACTGCTCTCAACTAGTGCATCATTTTTGGATATTTTAGAAAATTAACATAAATTTAAGTAAGTAGGTGTTATTTTTTTATTCATATATAAATCATACTACTACCCTGTCGTGAAGCGTCCCTTAAATTTTCCTGGGTGATAAAAAAGTAACCCTGTGCTATAAAATAAAGTTTTTTTTTTGAGGGACCTATGCTGTTAGCCGCAGATGGCTGTTACAGCTTCACCTTACTGGTTTCCCTTCAAAACGTATAAATAAAAAGAAAGTCTTGTCAGTTACACTATTTATAACTCAAGAACGGCTGAACCGATTTGGCTGAAAATTGGTGGGGAGGTAGATTAGAACCAGGAGACGGACATAGGGTAGCTTTTATCGCAGAAATCATCCCTTAAGGGGGAGAAAGAGGGGTGAAAGTTTGTATGGGGAATCAATAACCGTTGAACCAATTTAGATGAAAGGACGATGCCCACTTTTGTATGGAGACTTGCCCCACTTACAAATTTCCATAAACAGGAACAACTCTAGGCTCATTTTAAACGTTTTTCATCATTGAGTAGCAAACAAGTATTGTTTTTTTAATTAAAGCTGCAGTTTCGTAGATATTCATAAAAATTGCTCCAAATCTAACCTAAGCGACTCATAAATTATAGTTGCAAGACGTCAAACTAGTTTAGCTGAACTTTCGATCATTGAAAGTCAGTTACAATACTTATACCTTAGAATAATAACGCACAGAAACCCAACCCGCGCACAATTTGATGCAACTAAAATGTGAGCCATATATGGCGCACTACGCCCGGCAGCTTCGTACTGTTTTTACCGTATTGTGCATGTTTCGCGCGTAAACGACTTTTTTGCTTCACTTTAATCATCGCGCTCTGTACCGGGCTATCCTTCTATGCGTTATTATTCTAAGACTTATACTATCAATATACTTACCTATTGATATCCATAATTATCAAAAATAAGGAATCAAATGTGTTTCAAAACTCACAAAGAATACACCGTGACAAGCAACAAAGGGAACTGCGACTAATTTTAGGCGCGACCTAAGTACAGATTTGCAGCATATTCAACATTATCGCCATACCATTAGTTTTTTATAGGGTAATTGCTCTAAGGTTTTTGACTATCGTCAGAGCTTGCTTGCTTAGGTGGAAAACGTGCTGTAGTGATTGTTCTGAGAGAAAACGGGGTTTTATATTCTATGCGATCTGTCAACCTTTTGTCATTGCAAAAGAATGCTTTTTAATTGAAATAATGAAATGCAATGTAATATTTTTTATAATTTATTAGAAGTAAACATTTTAAAATGTAATGAAAGAAATAATGCATTACATTGAAAAAGGTATTACAAGCTACAACGAAAAAATGAATAAATAGTTGCCATTTTGTAACAGGAAATGCGTGTCTTTAATTTTTTGCCGAAAAAAGCCGTAGCTTTTATCTGTTTTATATTACCTACACTGAAAAATCATGTTTTGAAAATCGGGCATCCTCCTTTGATATGGAGATAGTTTGTGTTGTAGGGAAGGATAAAGAATAGTTTTTATCCTCGAAATCATCCCTTAAGGGTGTAAAAAGAATCAATAAAAAAGGATTTCCATGCGGACGACGACGCGGGCAAAAGCTAGTACTAATAAAGAGGAAAGATTTGTATGTTTGTATTGAATAGCATCCGAAAGTACTGGACCAATTTCAAAAATTCTTCCACGATTAGAATGCTACATTATCTCTGATTAACATAGGCTACAAAATTATTTTTCCTACAGGAAAATATAAATTTCCTACGGGAAAATATAAAATTCCCACGAGAAAACAGTAACGCAAATGAAGCCGCGAGCGCTAGGCTTTTTTCCTGCGAGAAAATATAAAATTCCAACAGGAAAACAAAAATAACGCGGGCGAAGCCGCGAGCGGAAAGCTATAGTCATAGATAATACACTTAAGAGGAAACACCTAGGTCGAGAAAATTTAAAAATAAGTATTTGTAAAATGTATTGCTATCGCGCCGTGTGTTCGAACAACTGAACTGAGAGCGATAGGGACAACTGCAGCTCGGACCGAAAATACCTATGAAAAGTACACAAAATATAGGTTTCGTAGTCCCCTGTTTTCTCGGCAAAAAATTAACCGATTTAATTACTTTTTGCGTTAAAAATTAAATCAAGGCTTTTTCTGTGTTTTTATGTTTTGCTTTTCAATTTGTTTGTTGGTCGTTTGAATACAACAGAAAATTAGGTGGACTTTTTAGGTTTTTGAAGGTTTAAATTCTATTTTAATAATTAACTTACACGCTTATTGTGGCTATTGATTTTATTGGAAAAAATAGAGCAACTTGTGCCATGCGCCTTAAAAAGTCAACATCTATAGTGGTTTGGACAGAGTCTTCGCTCCTATGGAAATCTTCACCTCCAGATGCCAACAACTCTAAGTTTCTGACTAATTCTTTCTGGGTCACTGCAATGACCGACTGTGGAACAAACTACCCCTACGTATAAAACAGTCAAGCAGCAAGTACAGTTTCAAAAAATCTGTGCGATCTGTACCTTTTAAATCGTGTTATTAATAGCTCATCGTCATCATTCAACGTTATTTTAGATGTATGTATAATACACTTATTACGTTTCTATATATTTATCGTAATGATACTATATTTATATATTATAGTATATATTGTAAAATGTTGATATATCAAACAATATTTATATGACATGGATAAAAAATCATAATATCTTGTAATTATATTATGCTATTAGCAGCACACCGCCATGAACTCTGTCGGATCCAATGGTTAACTGATAGAGAATGCCACATGGCATTAAGACCGCCAATTGTACATTATTCCTATTTTGCAATGAAGATTTAATAAATTAATAAATAAATTATTTTACATAACAACGTTTTGCCATCAATCACAACGAAATATTACCAAATAAACCATACGCAAATTCATTTGCTAAATATAAATAGATTGATAATTACTATTGAGGTCATTTAACTTGAATTCCCAGCAGATGTAGTTGATAGCGGTGTGCAAAATCTATATGGCACCGTATTGAATATCTAAAGTTAGATTCTAAACCATACCTACGGTCGGTGGAGTTCTATAATAGGAAGAGTTTTACAACTGCCTAATAAACTTTACCGCCAACAACCCAAATCCGGGAACACGAATTTATGTTTATTGCTGACCTTTAAATAGATAATTTATACTTCGCTCAGATCCCTACACCGTTAAACATTGTTGAGAAACTTGTAATTCCCTTTTTAGATTTCCTATTTTACATTTTTTTTATTATTTCCGGTTTTTAATGCAAGGCATAATTATGTTGTTACCTATTTATAATTACCGTTAAGGAAATTGAGAACTAAATTGCTATTATTTTTATTATAACATTACATACATATTTAATATTTTTTGGGGCGTTGCATAATCATTGGCTACAGGCCCACAGCATCTTAAAAGATGTTTATTGCAGCGTATTTTCATCGTCAACATCAACGAACTCATTTAAGAGTTCGTATTAGGTGAACCAGTCTCTAATAATTTTCCCCACATGATGCCACATGCATCACTTATTTTTTATTAGCTACCATTGTGTCCTCAGCGCTAGTAATTTCTTCCCAAGCTTACGTTTCCGAGATTCTTTATGGATAATATGTTTGCTTTTGAAATAGGTATCTGTCACACATAGAGTTATCCATTTTCGTTGATGCTGCTAATTCTATGATTTCCGAAACACTGCATTTGTCTCCTATCCTCGCATTGAAGTCGCTGAGCAACAAATTGTTGTCAGACGCGCGAAACTCCTATAGATAATCTTGCAAATCTTCATAGAAGCTTTGATTTGAAAGATTGTTTTTAACATGTATGGTAGCTTTTAGAGTTGGTGCGAAATCTGAGATAAGAAAGATAGGACCCGTTAAGGTCTTCACCTTTACCCTCAGTACTCCTACTGAGGGTGAAGGTGAAGATCTAAACGGGTAAATCCGCGATATACAGCTAATCTGGGTACCTGATCGAATTCAGCCATCCCCTTGCTCCGGCCTTCCGAAGCAAGGGGTGCCCACTTCCGCGGCTAATACGCGCCGTTTAGAAAGAACCGCAATGAGAAACGGAGAATGTGTCCCTGCTTTTCCAGGGACTGGGTTACTGGCTCGTTTGGTACTGAGACCGAAAATCTTGGCAGTTGCTATACAAATGCTAAAAAGTTTCACCTCGGGCAGAATTCAATAATACAAGGTGCTTATTCTTATTTGAAAATAAATATTTCCAATTTAATAAAATTTTATTAAAAATAGTTCGGTAAACATTTAGTGAAACGTTGAAGCTCACATGTGGTCCAGTTAGAGTACGAAACGTGACCCTTGAATAAATAACGTTATTAAATTGAGACCAGAGACTCGTTTTGCTTAATTGCATTAATTTAAACTTGGTACAAATTAATATAGACCGACTTAGTGCAACATAAAAGCAAATTGCTGTTGTGAAAATAGCACATTAGGGACCGATAGAAAGGCTTAAAACTCTTAAATGAACATGAATACTACTAACTACTCTCATATATTGATGCCTATGAATTATGCCTTGACTATTTATAAGATTGACTTAATTTTTTCTTTTTAATACCTAAGTATTTATTTGCTGACAAAATTTCGAAGCAAATTAAATGACAAACTCACTAATATTCTATAAAATGACTGAATATGAATTTCACAGGCTAGTGTGTTAATTATATATATTTTTCTACAAACAGATCATCATGATAAATTTTCAAAATATTTATTATTACAATCATCTTTGCCAGTGTACAATATGGGTTTCTTTTTAAAAACAACATATAAATAAAGAATACATTATTTGAAAATTGACTGTACGACCTGTTTTTTAAACAGCATATAAATAAAGACCACATTATTTGGAAATTGACGAATTCGTTTAAATCAAAAACATAGTCTAACGTTCTATAAAGTATTTAGTCTAGACATAAACAATCAATAATATTTTTATAAATTTATTTTATATTTATGACTGGCAATAGTGTTTACCTTAAAATAATACTAACAAGTACCTAGGTATGCATCTAGATAGGCGACCTACCTGGCATGAACACATAAAAGCCAAATGAGATCAAGTATAAATAAAAAACTAGCAGGAGAGACTTTGGTTCTTTCTGCGTGCTCTATCGGCTCTTTAACGGAGAGTGCTCTGAGGAACTGTTTGCAATGGTGCCCTCTTCACCTTTTTACCATCGCACCATCCGCCATCGCACCACCCGCCATCGCAGTAAAGTTCATCCATATTACTTGGAACCAATCTCGTCTAGTACAGTTCGGTTTCAGCGTTCATTCCTTCCAAATACGTGTAGGCTCTGGAACGAACTCCCAGCTGCGGTGTTTCCTGAGCGCTACGATATGTCCTTCTTCAAACGAGGCTTAAGAAGAGCATTTCTCTCCAGGTAGGCAGAACTGTGCCCTTGGCATTGCAGATGTCCATGAGCGGTGGTTACCACTTAACATCAGGTGGGCCACTGGCTCGTCTGCCACCGTTAGCAATAAAAAAAGGCATGTAGGTATGGGTTTGTAGTTAGACAATAAACACAGCCTTGAGAATAAACTTCTTATCTACAAATGCATTCTACAGGCAGTGCTGTGTGGACAACTGTGGACGTACGGAATAGAGCTATGGGGTACGGCCAGTAAGTCAAATGTGGAAATACTACAGCGCCTTCAAAATAAAGCCTTAAAGACATCGAACAGTGCACCTTGGTTCAAGAGGAATAATGAAGTCTATGACTACCTACAAATCTCACTTATTAGGGAAGACATAGAAAGGTCCTCCAAAATGAACAACAAAATGTCTCGAGCGACACCAAAACTTACTCGCAGTCACTCTCCTGGACCCCTCTAAGTCCATATTCCGACTGAAGAGAAAGAGAGTTGCCTCATTCTGACTTTAATAAACATTGAGTTGACACATCAGAAGGTGCGACAAACTTGAACTGCCATATCCAAAAACAAATCAACACATGTAATTATAGCCCCACATGTAGCTGATCGCAGATAAATAAAATCAATAATAATAATAAAAAATATGTCTTTGAATTTGCTTTATAAAATGGATGTTGATATACTGTAGTAACACTGAATCAAATCTACTCTGGCTTATCAAAATTATTTTGATTAAAATTTAACAAAATATTACCTATGATATAACTGGCAATGTATTATTAAAGTATCTATACCTAAACGCTTGTTTCTATCACCTCTTACGCTTGTTTCTTTACACATTTTTTACTACATTGCCACATTGAGCTAAACTACAGATAATATCCGAAAACTTGTATAGAGATTTCCAAATTCTGTGCTAGAGGATTTGTGTAATATTTCGGTGTTGTATGTAGAAATAAATGTAAAAAAAACCTTTTTAAAAACAAGCTTTTATATAAATGCGCTAAAAAGAAAAAATAAACTTTTGCACTTAAACTTTTACTTATAACGTCATTTCACATTTGACACAATTTATATGACATAAAAGCTTGTCGCGAGATTTACTTGTGTGTAGTAACTTAAATAAGTACTTTTAAGTACCTACTCGTATTTACTTAGTTTGAAAATTCTAATGGATAAAATTATTCACATCAAATTATTTAATTTACTTGTTTATCTACAAGAGTAAATCTCGCGACAAGCTTTTATGTCATATAAATTGTGTCAAATGTGAAATGATGTTATAAGTAAAAGTTTATTTTTTCTTTTTAGCGCATTTAAATAAAAGTTTGTTTTAAAAAAAGGTTTTTTTACATTTAATTTATTTTTTACTTTTTAGATATCACTGGACACGTTTCTCAGTCTGTTCATCTCATTCAACCCATCATTGTAGCAAGGTCGTTTGCCGGAACGTCTTTACAGAATTTCAGCTCAATCAGTTAAAGATATTTACTTCAAAATTGATTTTTTTAGTTTTAGAAGTACGCCATATTGGATTAATAAATAGTGACATTACTTAATTTTTCAAGATATTGTTAGCAAGACCTTTTATTTATAATAGGGGTATATTGTAGGAGCGCATTTAAAATAATTGGTCTGCCATCTTGGGTATGCCGCCATCTTGGATTTAGAATAACGTCACACAGTTAACAATGCATTTTCATCCAAACTGTGTGTGTATACAAAATTTCAGCTCAATCGGTTAAAGATATCTACTTCAAAATTGATTTTCAAGCTTTAGAAGTCCGTTGGATTGGATTAATAGTGACGTCACATTATTTTTCAAGTTACTCTTAACAAGACCTTTTATTTGATACCCATATTGTAGGGGTGCATTAAAAATAATTGGTACGCCATCTTGGGTATGTCGCCATCTTGGATTTAGAATGACGTCACACAGTTAACCATGCATTGTCATTCAAACTGAACGTGTATACAACATTTCAGCTCAATCGGTTTAAGATAGCTGCTTCAAAATTGAGTTGCAAGATTTCAACCGAACATACATACTTCTATACTTACATTGCAAGTTAAATAATAGCTTCTAAAAAGAGACACGGCTTAAAACACATAATTTATACGCATTTTAATTATGAAGATATTTCGATACAGAAAAAAAATAAATCACAAATAAATAAATCGACTTCAAAACTCCACTCAAAAATAATACAGCACTACTGTATGTATTTTTTGTACATCACCTTTCAATATTGGAGTCTGTGCCACACTTTATCTAAATAGTTCTCACATTTTTAAAGACTTTCCAGGAGATCGTCGCATGGCATCGACTTCAATATTAAAATGTGATGTATTGTATAGTTATATTATTTTTTACTTTTTGAATGTTTTTGAAATACCTAATATATTTTATAAAATATTTTTATTGGAATCTTTTCAGTCAAAAAAACAAATGACATCGGAAAACCAAAATATTTATAGGTATAATTATAAGAGCTGTTTGTATTTCTACGATAATTTGCGGTTTATTTTTGTTAGAAAGGGGGACCCTCTTTCTAACAAAAATGAACCTTAAAAATCGTAGAAATACAAACGGCTTTTTCATATTTTGGTTCATCGTTCCAAAACGTTTTTCGCTCTACACAATATTAAGGCGCTACTTTCCCGTTTTCAAGCAATTTCGATTTCACCGCCACAGATATAAAGTTTTCAAATTCATATATGATTTATTGTCGAACATTTATCTAAACATTGTTAAGGACAGAAACATGATTAATAATAATTCACTCGATAGAAAAACAATTCCAAAGATCGCGTTGTTCAATAAGGTGTTCAATATTTTAAAACAGCTGTTAATCAGAAAATACAATAAATGACATAACCACCAAGTTTACTTATGGATGTGTATTTTTATTATCTAGAAAATTGCATCCTTGACTTTTTTATTTTTTTAAAAAAACATCGTCCCACTAGGATATTTTCCTGTGTCGTGTGTGCATTTACAAACATAGAATATCACATGCACATACGCCCACCCAGACCGGAACAAATTTCTTTAGGCCATACAAAATATTTGTCCCGTACGGGAATCGAACCCGCGACCCGTTGCGCAGAAGGCAATCACTCGACCTCTGCGCTAACCGTCTCAGCTGTCGTCTAGTTTAGTTTTTTTTAAATACAGCAGGCATAGGCACTTATTTAGTTGTATTTTTTCAAGTTGCTTTGGTGAACTGATATTAAATTCATTAAAAAGATTAAAATAAAATTAATTCATTAAATAGACAAATATAACTGGCAAATGGCGGGTGTATGTTCACCGAAACATACATTATAGTACATTGTGAACCAAGGGCCGTAAGAAGGGGATTACTAACTAGAGTCTATTAGAAGCCTGACGCCGAAGGCGGAGGGCTTTTAATGAGTCGAGTTTGAAATCCTCTGTTTTTTATCACATTTGCGAGGAAATAAAAAAAAACAATAATTGTGAAACCACGATGCAAGTGAAAAGTGAGTGAAGTGAGTTTTTAAAAAAAAAAAAAAAAAAAAAAAAAAAAAACTTTATTGGGTAGTAGGCATTTAACTAAAAACTTTGTAAAAACTATTCGATTTAGGGTATTAAAATCTCGTTTTTAATCTTAACCTAAATCTTTTTTTCCTATATAGGGTATAGGTAGACATTATATCCGTTAATCAATAATACATTTTCATGGCACGCAACGTCAAATTTTAATGGCGAATCAAGTCCAGTGGAATGAACTAACGTTCAGAGGCAGAACTTTATAATTAATCAAAAGTATGCCGTTTTGATCACGAAAAACTTTTCCAATCGCTTCCAAGCCCAAAAAGTGTGCAAGCCAAAAAAGAGGAATCGTTAATCCGAATCGATAACAACTGTAGATAGAGACGAGTGGGAGTTATTAAATTAACAAATTCCTGCTCCGTATCGAAGCTGCCAATGGCGATTAAAAGTTTTACGAACTCGCCCCTGGCTGTTAATTTATTACTTTGCCCGACTGTTCTTGAGATTATAACAGATGTCTGCATGGCTGTCGTAGATATGTATTACAAAATTTATTCGGCAGAGATGAAGGGTGTTGGCTCAGCCTGAATGTCATTAGTACGCTCGGCGCGACGACGATGTACCGTACTAAAAATCTGTACAAAGTCTTACATTCTGTCAAAAAAGTATGAGGAATGAATGATTTGCTTATGGTTCCAAATTCAATTTTTGTTCCTTTTTAGTTGTTAGATTGGCAAAACTGTTTTCCATTTAGACGCAGAATTTGAGTTTCATCTGTTATTTAGATTAAATAGAGTGCAGTTTTTAGCTAGATCATAAATATCTAGTGTGTATTGCGAATCGTAATGAACTAAAACCATAAGAATAAATTATTAGTTATTCTTATGCTAAAACATCGAACAAAGTGTTTTTTCTTAAACTGAACTCAATTCCGGAAAAAGTATTTAAAAATGTTTTGATGATTGAATTATTCGTTGGCGTAAGTGTATCCTTTCTGAAGGAGCATACTTGAAGGTGAATTGTGGACTCGCGGTGCTGAGAATGGTGCTCACTAAATATAGGATCGATTATCTCCAAATTATTATGGTCACTCCTTGCTAAGTGAGTGAAGAAATAGTACGTTTGCTAAACCTCGACAAGCCGAGCCAAACGTCCAGTCCACACGTTCGAATTTGTGATGGTTCGTCGGGGCACGGCAAACCTGTGGACCTGACATTATACTTACTTTCGACTCTGATTTCAAATGGTACATGTCGCACGGCGACGGCCTTTTTATTGCAACTGAGTTGACAAACAAGCAAACTGCCCACCTGATAGTAAGTGGTAACAGTCCGCCTGATCACCGCTACGCTCATTTTCGTTTGCACTAGCGCTCTCTAGCCCCACCCCGTCGACCTCGAATAGACATGGAATAATGAAATAAAAGATCATGCTTGGCCGTTCGAACACTTCTTCGGCCTGCCGCCGAGCCGCCGAGGAACCCCCCAACGCCGATTAGAGAGAGAAAGAGTATTTCTTTTCTAATAGGCCAAAACTTAAGGGGGCGTAGCCCGGCGCTTCCGCACGATTCAAGCGAATAAAATTTTAAATGGTCAGGCGGAAGTGCTCGCGATAGTACCCAAGCAGACGACCCTGCTCTCGGTACCTCCGATGACCTGCGGTGAAGGTGTTTCACAATTGCATTTCTTAACTTGAAAAAATAGAACTAAGGGTCAGTACGTGCCTAACCTTACCTAACTCCTAAAAGTCAAGGATCACCAGATCGACACATGATTACCAGATGCAAATACCTGAAAAGCTTCAGAAACAACATAAAGCCTATAAAATTTAACAGTGAGCCAACTGAGCACTATGTCTCGTGGTTAAATCACTCACAGTGCTCATTGAGCAGTGTGAGTGATTTAAACACGAGACATAAAAAAAATTTGCTCTCGTGTGAAACATACAACTTTTCACGTCTACCAGCGAGAAAAGTGTTAAAGGTCATCTTTAGGTAAGAAAATCAATGAAGACAATTTTATGTTTATTATATCCAACAAACATAACTAAATAAACAATATTAAAATTTGAAAGCAAAATAACTGCAGTTTGTCAGATTAGTGGTTTTTGATACTCGTAATTCGGTGAAATATGACAAAAGCACCGTCTCAGACAGAACAAGTTTTAGCACCTGAAAGTCGCCAATTATTGAATAATTCGTACACCTTAAGATATATTTCACGCATCTTTTCTGGTAAAAAACTAAATTGCATTGGAAACTTGTTCTCTCAACTCTTTTGGAGTTGGACAACTACCCATTTTCATTGCTGGACGCACTCATTTTTTTTATATTTACCAAAACAATTCAATCGACCTAATGTTGAAAAGAGTTTGATTCCCGCTTAATTATATTTTATAAGTTTATATTTTTTTTGATGTTGCGTTCAGAAGTTGCACTGGTTGACATTTTTATTAAAACCAAACATGATATTTTAAAGTAAGTGGTATTAATGTTTACTCTTAATTATTTATTTTAAATACTACGACTTAATTGCATAGGTTTGCAATCGCTTGGGGTGCGATGTCAGACAACCTCCTCGTGATGCACCCTGGGCAACCCGGCAGATTCTCTGCCGTGCTCATAGTCTGACGAGAGGACCCCCATGGAGGTGAGGCGTGGGATAATGGCCGGGTTCAACCCGGCGGGCCACTTCTTGTGGCCACCCGCTTCATGCGGGGAAAGGTGATTATTCTTGTGGAGGTGTGGCTTTCGCTGAAAGCCGATTTCGGCGTCTACCTTTGCTGGTGGCAGAGGTGAGGCGATTCCTATCGCCATAGTGCTTTGCACCAAGTTTGCACCTTCCGGGGATTTTTCCTGAGCTTCGGCTCATCGCGCGGCGGTGGATCTAGTGGGGATGCCTTGGGGCAACTTGTTACCCGCACTGAGCGTCGGACCGCGTAGAAGACAACCACAATAAAAAAAACAGTTTCGAGGTGTAGAGCGGCGCAGTTCTGTGCCGCTCTACAAGCAGCAGCAGAGCCAGGCGGAGAGTCCGCCAACGGACATGTCACGGGCAGGGGGTCAGCGGGAACAAGGCCTGGCTGTACTTCCCTTACCCCTGTCTTGTGACGGACGGAGGAGCTGCTGGGGGGGTTTTAGGGGGTAGTCCCGGGCCTAGTACTGTCTGTGGAGTCACACATATCCTCGTGGTTTGGCTCGACCACGAGGAAAGCGTAAATGCATTTTCCCCCCTCCCAAAAAAAAGGTTTGCAATCGCTTGCACCCGATCCCTATTCGGGAGACAAAGCGAGAATGTAACATATCGTATTCGAGCTTGCCTTCCCTCACATCCTCGAACACTACAACCCACCAAATTAGCAAAATAAAAAGGAAACTCGAACAAAGTGTAATATGTATAATATTATTATGTTACTGCCATTTGCTCCAAATCTATGCAACATACCAGCCAACCGCTCTCTTCTTTTTTGGACTCCACCGGCGACGGTCCAAATAATTATCTCATTCAAATATTGTGAAATAATAATTAAACCAGTCATTTTATATACAGTCCACATTTCATTTAAGTCCCCGTGGATCATAAATATTCTTTACTTCTGACGAATTATTCCTTTACCATGTTATCAGAAACCGACTAATGAATCGACGACACACTAGTGACACGGTTCGAGCCAGACAGAGTTAAGCCAACTCTGATTGGTTTGTGAATAGTGACAAAACGCTAACCGGCGCCAATCTCTTGTGGAGATTAATTAGTTTAGAACTTGATTAATATGGTCTTACTCAATCCAAAATTTTTAATACAACTTCAGTCAAACCCACAATTCAATTTATGTATCTGAACTTCTAAATCTAAATCACAGCACCCACAGTTCTGTAATAATATGATTTTAATTATTTTTTTATTACGTCTTCATAATAATAACATTATTAATGTCATTTAAGAAAGTACAAAACGGAGAAGCTATATACCACCTAAATTATGACTATTTCATTATAAATTTCAATAACAAACGTGCCGTCAGTGTTGCAACAGAATTATGTTTACGCTGACTCTTAATAATTTGTACAGTTAGCAAAAACATATTACGGTATCGAGTTACTTAATGTATTGTGTGTGCATACATTGATTGCAAAATTCATAAATGTAAAAACTTTCTGTTGAATGTTATAATCGTAAATTGTACAATTCCAACATATGAATTCTAGACACAGCATTCATGGTGGATTTTTAACGGACTTCATAAAAAGAGGAGGTTTCGGGACAGGACTAAATTCACTGTATGTTTTTCATGTTTGCTACCTCAGAACTCCGTCACATATCCGTCATGTACATATTTTATAGGCATGGCCAACTGTGTTTCGTGTTTTATCTGAAGCTATTAAGGTATTTGCGTCCAGTAGTCTAAGGATAAGTCAAGGACTCTTCCATGCTGAGCTGATGATGGAAAGATTCAAGACTTTTAGGAGATAGAGGTTAAATTTTTAAATAGTATAGTAATATACTCGTATTGACCCGTAGTCGCAATCTTTCAAGTTACTTCGGTGAGCTGGTATTAAATTCACTAAATATTAAAATAGAGATATTTTTCAAAAATAAAAACCGACTTCAAAAACTCAATATAAAATGTGTCATTGTGTGTATTATATACACTTATAAAATGTGTCATTGTGTGTATTATATTATATTTGACTTTTGTGTGTTTTTGAACTCAATTTTTATTTTATTAATATCAACAAAGTTCCCGGTTTCTGCTAGCGCCTCCTCCTAACCGTCCCATACGTTCTTGCGTAAAACTAAGAATGCTTGAACTTCCCACGGCGAACTCCCATTTCTCTTTACATTCATTCTCATATCGCGCCGCTCAGCTTTGGAATAAGCTCCCACAACAATCCAAAACTGTCCATCCATATCATCCTTCAAAAAACCTGTAAAAAAATATTATCTATCCCTAACTCCCACATAAATTGTTATATTCTACAGAATCTCCTGTTTCAAAAACAAAAATAATATTCATCTTGACTGCAAAGTATTGGCCTCGTATTAATATAGTATACTTTTATATGTACTAGGTACTTTATATATGTATATATATAAAGTACCTAGTACATATAAAAGTATACTATATTATATGTATATTATATGTACTAGGTACTTTATATATATATATATATGTTTATGTATATGTGTATTGTGGATATATTTATATATTTTATCTTTGCGCAATAGAACAGCGCTCACCAGAGTATTATTTCCACTACCATGGGTTGACTGGAAGAAATCTCTTGTAGAGATAAGTCCACCATTTGCCTACATTTCATTGTAAATTAACTAAGTCTGTAAATTGATTTGTGCAATAAAGTGTGTAATAATAATAATAGTGTGTAATAACAAACGCCCCACCTCTGCGATTGAGGTGGTTGACCATATAAACAGCATTAGTGAGTTGACCACGGGTAAAAAGCTTATTATTGTGGTAGTGGATTATAACCTGAAGACATTATAAAAATGGGATGTATTAAAAAAAAGAGCTATTTAAAGGTATATGTATAATATTTTTAAAAGTACATTCAGAAAATGAAAAAAGTACAATAATAGGTTTATTATTTTAACAAATATTACTAATTTTGAACTCGCCCAAATATCATCATGCTAAACTCTACTCCCAAACCGCCGTTACGTTAATGCGGTGAAAACTTTTCTATTGGCCGAGCAACCACAAAATAAGGTCATCATTGCCTGACAGCCTCTGCCCCTATCCTTTACCTATCCTAGTTGAAAGACAAGGGTCAGATTTGAAAGACGGAAAGGTCGATACCTAGTTTATTTATACCCAAATTGAATAGTATGATTTCTTACCCAAACTTACAGATTTCGAAAAATTAAACTTATGCCTTAGTAAAAACAAACATAAACTACAAAAAACAATAAGTGAACTTGCTACAGTTAGCAGCACACCAGGCTACCACAAAATGACATTTTTTTCGATCAACTTTGAACTTAACGTCAAGCTATTAAAAGCTGAATATCAATGAGAAAAATTAGACAGCTTTGCATTACCTTCTTGGTGGACTAAAAATTTTACATGACTAAGCAGAATTCATTGTACGGCCGGCTTCAAAAGTAGATAAGCATTTTTAGCAGATTTAGTACCATGTCAAACCAACTATTCCTTTATTTAGTATGGTTACACCTATATTGCATTGTTAATAGTTGGTATGACATGGTACTAAAATGTTTATCTACTTTTGAAGCCGGCTGTACCTATTCGTGGTAGATAATAATTCATTCAAAGTAGGCTTGTTCAATGCTTTTTGTTTTAAATAATTTTAATATTGACAAATGACAACCAACTTACGAATCTTGATGTGACTTGATTCTATCAGAAACACTGTACTAGTTACTTATCACAAAACAGCGAACTCGCTAAATTCAGAAACATGACAACAGTGCATCGAGCAAATTAACTTTTTTTATAACGCTTACTGCAAATTTGCATTTCTAATATTTCTGCAGTCGCTGCTAGTAGCAATCAATAATGTAATGTGAGGCCTCTATGTGAGTTTCACAGAATTACCAGATTTTTTTGCTATGTCTATTTTATTGAACTAAACACAGTATAGTTCAACGAGTTGTGTGGATTAAATCATTATCAGCCCATAAATGTCCACAGTTGGACATAGTCCTCTCCAAGTGCACTCTCTGAGCACGATTGGCGAACACTCATCCAGACCAGGCTCCCTTCCAGACCAGGCCATCTTCGCTCCACCTAGTCCGTCGCCGAGACGGGGTCTCCACTCAAAAGTGCATCTCTTCCAAGTTTCCAACGGAAATCGGTTCTGCAATTGATGTGGCCATCTCACTGCCACTTCAGTTTGCTTATCCGGTAGGCTATGTTCGATTACTTTGGTTATCTGTCGGATCACCTCGTTTCGGATATAAAATAAAATACATTATAGAAGCAGAAGTCGCTTTTTTACATGCTACATGATCGCAAAACTTGAAGTCAAAGGTACGATCTCCAACCACCACTCCACCACCGCTCCGGGGAAGGCTACTCTTTCAAAAGGAAAAGAAAAAAGCTTGTAACATATAACTACTTTGTTTGTGTACTTCACTACCCCTTTTTGTATCTAATTTTTGCTTAAGCTTACCTACTTCCATATAAATAAGTATCATACCGAGATTGATCAAACACAAAATATCTAATCTATAGACACCCATCATTTGATTATATGGTAACAAAATAAAATACAGCAGATATTACAGGTAGAAGATACAACAGGTAGAAGCAGCAGTCGCTTTTTTACATGCTAAGGGGTCGGAGTAAAAATGTTGTAGATGAATATTTTTAACCTTCCCCGAACCCCTTATCTACACTTGCTCACTATTGTAGGTCACATTAGTAAGCAAGTAAGTACAATTTCTAAAACATGCACTGAATTTACTGTTTATCTTTATAACATTGTTTCGAGAAAGCCTTAACAAGGCTGTTTTAATATTTCTGTGAAATAATTTTAACTATAGATCATCGGGATTCATTAAGTTCAGCTCAGCACCGGCGAATAGCTTCGCCATTTCGACCTTCAAATGCGCTTGCTGGCTCAGCGGCATTCTTTTGAATGTGTCAGCGTAACTCATAAATAAATAATCGATGCTTTCAAAATGTGTTGACAACCTTTGCAACTGATGCTGCTCATTATCTCGCATATCAATAATTGACCTTGGAGTCGCCCTACGTGCATCGGGATTTCTTTGTGGTGTCTCGGGAATGAGTACTACAGAATCTGTCACTTGTATTTCTGACAGATCCGATATTTCATTTAGTGGAGATGGCTGTGGCAAGTAGCAATATGAGTTCCACGCTACGCTTGTGCACGTCTCGCTTCCGAATGAGCTCGTCGGTAAAACGTCGCCGTCGCCATCTAAAAACGACAAATGCTCGCTCCAGTAATACGGCTGTAGGTTGTTATGCTGTTTTAACGCCCTCTTATAGCGCATGTAGCCTTCTCGTAGCACCCGCCAGAGTTTTTTTGCTGTCTGTCCTGAAAAATACACTGCTCGTTAATTTTCACATTTCGTTTGCTGCAATTTCTTATAATAGTGGTTCAACGAAGAAAATTGCCTTTTTACCATACTGGCCACTTCGCATTAAAATTAAATCTGCATGGGGATGGAAACTGCAGTTTTCAATGTAAAACTTTTTTCTCGCAACAAATTATAACATTCTAAATTTTAAGAATGTAACAAGCGATTCTTTTACTTTCAATTGTTTTTTTTTCAAACCACATTAGGCTCGTATCGCGTCTCAAAGTAGAGAGCGATCTTAAGTTGCAGTTTTGACGTTTAATGTATGAAACAGTATCTTAAGATCGAACTCGTACTTGAGATGCAATTATTAATACGAACCTTTAAGTAAAGATGGATACTGTTGGATTCACTTCACTTTAGAGTGTCATTTACTAACATTTTGAGCTTCCTCAAAACCGTTCAAGCAATAACAACAAAATCAAATATCAACTGTGTAGAACTTCGGCTAATAACTGGCAAGACAGTCTCGACTCGACAACCGATCTTCACCACTATTGCAAGATCTCATACTGCTCGAGAAACCGTTTTATATGTAGAGCTCTATTTTTGAATCGTTCGTCTGGCATCGATTCTTATTGATTTTCTTTTCTTTGGCAATGAAAATGAATAGAACATTACGATGAAGATCAACATTTACTAATAATATTTAATCAATATGACACTTTACTTTAAAGATCCTGACAAGTAGAAGGAAAATAAAATATTACAATAATAATGGCTTTTATCCAGAAATTCTCAGAACTCGGTCGCATGTTATTTTAACGACTAATGTAGCTATATCGAATTGAATAATGTAGTTCATTTAATTTGTGTCCAATTATGGATAAATTCGCTTCTGACAGGGTCATATTCAAATAGTCACAACTCCTAAACTATTTAACTTAGAGCTTAGGTCTTGACATCAGTTTTTAGGTAATAATCTTCGTGCATCTAAAAAGTTAAAAAAAGTATGTTATCAGACTAGTTTCTTTGAAAACAATTATAAAAAAAAACATTTTTTTAGATTAATTATTTTTTTAAGATTATAATGGGAGTTTTTGATAAACTTTTTAGTATGAATTTATTGCCCACTTTTATGCCTGTAGGACCTCTACATCGGTAGATATAGCAAAATAAATGAAACCAACCGTACTCAGAAAAAAATATATAACAAAATTCAAATGGCCGCCATTTCAAAACAGTAGGGGCAAAATGCCTTATTATGGTGGATTTGTCGAAAAAATTTATCATTTTACTTGGCTTTAACGGGCCGGACACCGGTGACCCTGTATAATAGGGTAACATTTATCTTCCCAGAAAGCCATAAAGTATTTAAGTTAATCAACTAAGGTATAAATAAACTTCTCATGAGAAGGCGGAAATTTATTGACAATATGAGTAAATACTTTATATATGCATTGTGCCTTTAAAAATTGTTAGTACAAAACGGCAAATATGTTGATATTGAAGCAAAAAAATAATTTATCATGATGAAAATTCAAAAATCTATTATCAACAGTTTATAAATCAGGCTCACACAATGATCAAAACCATATACATATTTCAAAAAAAATTATTAAATATATTTAATATAAAAAAACATTCAGATATTGGGATTGGGAGAGCCTTCACGAGAGCAAGAGAGGAACACGGAAGCTCTGCTCTTTTCTGCTACGACAATGAGTTGCAACTACGACCTTGATAATCACAATTTTAAAAGTGACTACGTTGATAATTTGTTCAAGATTGCAAAGTAAATGTATGTCCAGTACGCATTCTTAAATTAGTCGCTTAATACTTTTTTTTTAACACGACTTTATGCGGCTGCCAATTGGAAACAAATTAACAGCCTACTACTGGTTACTTAAATATTAAATTAACAACGACATTTAAACACAAACATTTAAAAACAATAATTAATAACTATACTTAACTAAAATAAATTATTAAAAATTCACACAAACTTGTTTTTTAAAAACTAAAATATTCGGTTTATTTAGTTTTGAATTTTGGCTGTTTGGCCCTTTTTTGTTAGCTGTATGAAGAGTTTAGCCATGCCCGGGCAGCGCGCGAAAAAATAAGGCGCGCGGCATTTTCCCGCTATTGAATTTTTTTGTCTTTTTGTTGTAATTGATAATTGATTATCTACAAATATGTCGAGTCCAAGTGAAGAAGAATCCATATTATTAACTCCGCCGGAAATAATTGGCTAGATGACAAAAAAAAATTTTTTGGTTTAATAGAAGTTTATTCATATAATAAACAGAAAGAAAAAATCGGTTTTCGAATTACTATAAAAACAACCAATATAATAAGGTATTAAAGATTTTTCTCCATCTTTTTCTAGCAAAACTTACAAGAAGTTTATATGGCCGTACTCAACAATGACGTCACGGTTGATGTCGGATCTCTCTGTCTAATTGCCTTCAAATTAACAACTTAAAATGCTTGTATCTAATGTATTTCTAAGCCGATTTTAATTCTAATTTCACAGTACTGCATCTTTTTAACGGTATTTTAATATTTAATGACGAGACGTAAAAATTTGAATTCAGTCATCATACCAATTATGGAGGCGCAAAGCGCAAGTAATAGTTTGTTGCCGCCAAAGTCAAAGGATAAATACTTGGCGACATACGATACTTTCATGCAGTGGAAGATTGATAAAAAAGCGCAGTAATTTTCAGAAAAATATTAATACCACAAGATCTTTTATTTTCCTCACAAGTGTGTTGAAAAACGTCGTATGATACACGCGCGCATTGGTCATTACGTACTCTGCTTTCTTGTCGCGCTCGCCTGCAGCTCGCGCACAATATCGCCTCGTGCGCAATAACCGACATAGCGCGCTCGTATCATTATGTACTATTAGTAACTACTAGCTGGACCCGGTATGCGTTGCAGCGCCACGGAAAGTTTAAATTGATTTTTAGGACCCTTGCGTGCGTCCTCAGAAGACCCTGCCAAAGTCTCAACACAATCTCCCGACTGTGATAAAAATAATTTAGGAACATAAAACAGTAAGTAATAAAAACTTTTCACTGTAGTGTAGTTTGATAGTGTTATGTTTTAAAAGCTAGAGGTAAAATTAAAGATATCAACGAACTACATTAATATATCGAAGGAATCGTTACTCGAAAAAGTTTTCGAAAAAAATGTAAAATTAGATAAAATCAGCAAAAAGTTGTATTTTACAGTAGGTCCTAAATAATTTTATTGATAAATAAATAAATATTTTCATACCATTACTTACTTTTGTCTGCAAATTAAGGCGCATAGTGGTCCCAATGACCTTGCGTCGATCGTCCCGCACTGATTACATAGGAGTGAGTGAGTGAGGCTGAGGGGAATATTTAAGCAAACCTTTACGCGTAAGATGAATTATTTCAATAAAACATTAATTAAGGCGAAAAAGAAAAATCTAAAAAGACCATCCCCTAGAATATTGTTCACTTTATTTATTGAAATCGAAAATATACGATTTAACCTAATATTGACGACGCGATTAGGTTTAAAGTTTAAAAATCGAGGCATGTTTGGGTCACATTTTAACCAAGTTTTAATTAATTTATCAAAAAATTAAAAAGACCATCCTCTAAAAAATGCGTTGAATAATAACATATCTTTTTTAAAGATTTTTTTATTCAATATTTATGAAGAGAACCGGTTTTTTCTGCAGTGATTTTTTATGTTTGACCTTACTATGCGCCTTAACAATGATTTGTGTAATTTAATTGAAAAAATCAGTTTTTTTTTTCCTCACAAGTGTCTTGAAAAACATCGTACGATATACGTGCATATTGGTTTTACACACTTATATCGTAATGTACCTACCTACTATTAATGCATACTTAATGATTTTCTCATGTCATATTTTGCCTTTAAATGTATTTTTAATTAATAAAAATGAAAGTAGAAAAACACTTGCCTTCAATATTAAGTTGCTTTCCAATATGCTCCCACACTTTTTTTTTATATGGAGTGTTTGTATATTTTATATCGTTCTTGTCGTAAATACATCTGTTTGGTTGCACTAGTGCTATTATTTTGCTTTTAAGATCGTCATCCATGACGCGAAAATATTATGCGGCTATGTCCGTATGTAAATGTTGCCTTCTGATGCACAAATGGCAGTGCTGAAAGGCGTGGGACTTATTCCTGGGTCTCAGCAATTTGTGGTGCGATTAGAACGACAATATTATTGTATGATGGAAGAGGGAGACAGGATTATAATGTTTACAATTGCCAGTGACGCATCGTTATAATAATAAGGTTGAGAAACGCCAGCCGTCGCAACACGTTTTCGCTGCGTCAGCATCTTACAGTATGACATAGCTCCATTTGCGAAATATTTAGTAATGGGTAATATGTATTAAAACTTCAACGTAAGCTTAAAATTATTGTTACAACGATGAAGTCGATTTGCGTTGAAAAAGTTTTGAGTTAATGCCGACAATCATTTCAGAAATACGAGTAGGTATGTACCTATGTACCTTTACATTTCGATTAGTGCAGTGCGATAAGGTAATATAATGTTTGTGTTTTATATTGCGACTTTGCATTTTCTATAAATATACTAAATAAATTGAAAAATATAATGATATAATTTCGATTGTTAAGCACGGTACAAGTCTTGGTCACCACTGAGCATTGTCGGGCTCGGTGATACGTGCCTAGGCTCCGCTTGCTTGGGGTGCGATGTCAGAACACCTCCTCGTGGTGCACCCTGGGCAACCCGGCAGATTTTCTGCCGCGGGCTAAGAGTCTGACAGCTGCCCCGTGGAGGGGGCGTGGTGTGGCCGGGTTTAACCCGGCGGGCCACTTCACGTGGCCATGTGGGGCGTCACCTCCCCTTCTTTGTGAAGATGGGGTTGTGTGTCGCCTGGGGACCCGCTCGCGGGTCATGGCGCGTTGCGCGTTGTGCCGTTGCCCCTTTGGTCGGGTCGGTGCGGGTCCTTGTTGAGCTTCGGCATGTCGTTGTTCCGAGTCGGTGCAAGCTCGTTGAGCTTCGGCGTGTCGTTGTTCCAAGGACTGAGGCTGATCCGATCACTGTGTGGCTTCGGCACACTTGTGAGGCCCCCATGAGGGGGGCGTGGGATGGCCGAGTGCTACTCGGCGGGCCACCTCGTGTGGCCACCGTGGCCGCTTTTTGCGGTGGGTCGGCGCTTCGGCGCCGCTGAGCTTCGGCTCGTGTGCGCGGCGGTGGATGCAGTGGGGTCTGCCGTCGGGCAAGCCCGTTACCCCGCACTGAGCGGGGCCGGGGGCCTGGCGCACTGAGCGTCGGGCCGCGTGGAAGAAAACCACAGTAAAAAATTACCACCCGGAGTATGCCCCGGGAACTCCTCTCCATCTCCATCTTGGAGAGGGCGTGAGGGGCCCGCCACTGGTGGGCAGGTGCCGCGAATGGGGTTATGGTCGGTCCGTAAGGGTTCCCACGACCTCGTTCGGCAGCGGCGCGTCCTTTCGACGTGGCTGCGCCAGGCGCCAAAGAGGGCATATCGAGGGGTTTAGTGGGTAGTCGCTTGCTGCGGAGTCCCACACACCCTTGCCCCTGCGGGGGCTTGGACGGTGCGCAAACGCATTCCCCTCGTAAAAAAAAAAAAAAAAAAAAAAAGGCTCCGCTTGCTTGAGGTGCGATGTCAGAACACCTCCTCGTGGTGCACCCTGAGCAACCCGGCAGATTTTCTGCCGCGGGCTAAGAGTCTGACAGCTGCCCCGTGGAGGGGGCGTGGTGTGGCCGGGTTTAACCCGGCGGGCCACTTCACGTGGCCATGTGGGGCGTCACCTCCCCTTCTTTGTGAAGATGGGGTTGTGTGTCGCCTGGGGACCCGCTCGCGGGTCATGGCGCGTTGCGCCTTGTGCCGTTGCCCCTTTGATCGGGTTGGTGCGGGTCCTTGTTGAGCTTCGGCATGTCGTTGTTCCGAGGCTCGGAGACTCGTAGAGCTCCGGCGTGTCGTTGTTCCAAGGACTGAGGCTGACCCGATCAACGTGTGGCTTCGGCACACTTGTGCGCCCCCATGAGGGGGGCGTGGGATGGCCGAGTGCTACTCGGCGGGCCACCTCGTGTGGCCACCGTGGCCGCTTTTTGCGGTGGGTCGGCGCTTTGGCGCCGCTGAGCTTCTGCTCGTGTGCGCGGCGATGGATCCAGTGGGGTCTGCCGTCGGGCATGCCCGTTACCCCGCACTGAGCGGGGCCGGGGGCCTGACGCACTGAGCGTCGGGCCGCGTGGAAGAAAACCACAGTAAAAAATTACCACCCGGAGTATGCCCCGGGAACTCCTCTCCATCTCCATCTTGGAGAGGGCGTGAGGGGTCCGCCATTGGTGGGCAGGTGCCGCGGACGGGGTTATGGTCGGTCTGTAAGGGTTCCCGCGACCTCGTTCGGCAGCGGCGCGTCCTTTGGACGTAGCTGCGCTAGGCGCCAAAGAGGGCATATCGAGGGGTTTAGTGGGTAGTCGCTCGCTGCGGAGTCCCACACACCCTTGCCCCTGCGGGGGCTTGGACGGTGCGCAAACGCATTCCCCTCGTAAAAAAAAAAAAAAAAGGCTCCGCTTGCTTAGGCCCGCATACTCACTACCGTCCGCCAATACTACAACCGCCAATGTACAATTAACTTTTACTATTATCTATCTATTAACCTTTAGGATCTACCGACCAGCTCTGCCAGTGGATTCTATAACACTCCGGAAGTAGTGCACCACTAACTCAGTGAATCCTTAGGGGAACAATGGAGAATGTCAACGAATTTAATGACTTTTTTTCAAAATCTAATGGCTTAATTCCTGGTAAGGAATACTGATATTTCAAAAATCTAATGATGCAGATTTAGTTTTTACCAAAATCTGGCCGAGACTCCTTTGATCATTTTTCGTTATTTGAATGACTAAATCCGAAACCGTAAAGGGGTTCCGATTTAGTCATTCACAGATTCACACCTATTCGAAAAAATTAGTAGGTATGTGCTGGTGTCGAAAAATAAAAACATTTTTTTGTTTGGATTATACATTTTGGCAACATTGCTCAATTGTTTGAAAAAGAGAAAAACTTGAAAAAATTGAAAATATGTTGCGTTTGCTCATGATAATTGTGATATTAGATTGATTAAGCTATTTAAATAGGTAGGTACTTAATTCATTAATTACAATTACAGATTGTGTGACAAATGTTACTGACAGTGTTACAGACAGTGTTACTACTGTGTGACACAAAATGTTATCTATCCTTTGGTTCTTCAATTGAAAAAAATAATTTGTTTCCACATGCGACATCAAAAGTCAATGCAGCTACGCCTATGGTTCACAAGTCTATATTATGTTTGGCAACGCTTATGTATTTATATTTTAGTCCGTCCGGCCGTCCGTCCTTCCGTCCGTTCCACCGAGATCTCGCCCCCTGGGCCACCTATGAACTCTAGTTTTGCTCATTTTGGATTTTTAAAGGTCCGGTACCTAGGGCCAAATACCATTTCATATATAAATTCAATATATGGCTGACCTAAACCTATACCTCTTTCTATAAGGCTGGAACCTTGGCTTGAGAGAGGTCACCAGGTTGACTCGTCTGAGATGCCCCAGACGGCGACTAGATCAGGGGCATGTTTCCCAACCAGATATCGGTCCGACTGGGCTAACCCCTCTCCAGCTGCTTAGGCTAGTTGAAATTTACTCCGTTGTGGTGTGGCCCAGCGCGCGGATCAATGCATCGCTCTGGGACCGGCCGGGTACTTTTTTTTTATTTATTACCAAAAAAACACAATTCATTAACAGACATTTAACTCTACCAGACTGCGTAGCAGTTTGTCGGCAGTGGTTCTCGTCGTGAAATAACTTACTTTTATATAATAAAATGCTACAATATAAAGCTAATATAATTATAAACGTGGCAATTAGGTTTATTTTTAACCTGCGTAAATTTGACCATGTTTCTTATAATCGCTCTCAACTTAAATGGCTCCCAATTCGCCAGCGCAAACATGTTTTATCCTTCATATCTTAAGTCTCAGTTCTCTTTCCGGTCTTCTTCTTCGAGTCGTACTTTACGGTCGAATTTTAATTTAACTCTTGATATCCCACCCCAGAGCACTGCATTCATTTCATACTCTTTTCCAGCATATGCCGTCCGTCTATGGAACTCTCTCCCTGAGAGTATTAAGAGAGCTTGCACGCTGGAGTCCTTTAAGAATCAAGTCCGAAATCACTTCCTATCCTTAAATCCTTAGCTAAAATAGTCCTTCATTGTGTCCTTCACTACTTCAGTATTTCCCTAGCCTAAGGTTGCCTGGAAGAGATTGCTCATTAGCAATAAGGCCGCCTATATTTTACATCTGTTATATTTTTGAAAATTGTTTGTATGTATATTTTTGTGTGCAATAAAGTGTTTATTATTATTACTAATTACAATACAATCAGTACACATATCACATCATACTCCACGAGTGTGTGCTCGACGGTACAGGGTTACTACTTAAAGTTACTACACCATCCCAAGCAAGTAACATTGATACATCAAATGAAATAGACTATAGCAAATAATGAACATTCGCCGTTACTAATCAACAGCACTAAGTTAGAGTACCTAAAATAAATTGTCGGAGAACAACGATACAATAAGAAGCGAAATCACTAGTCCTCGCAATTCAATGTCAAAAGGAGATAATCAAATTAAGAGAAAGGACGCAGCTATTAGCAGATAAGTCACGCAAAGCAGTAGACCTCGGTTCGCGTCTTGCGAGATAATTTGATTGGATCGTCCCCGGAATCCTCACAGGCGTATTACGACGCTCTCGCCGAGGGTCAGCCGAGCAATGCTCACGCAGCTAAATATTAATGGTGGGACGATTTAAGTCAATATAAAAGTTAACCTATCTCAAATACTGTGGAGCCGGAAATTGGGGTGTTATTTCTAATAAATATACATTCATTTATAATCATATAAATAAACTATCTTTTCGCCGGTGGCTTTCCCGAGAGTAAAACTCCATTTTGGCTGTTTTATTTTGTTACTCCACCTTTCTGAGGAATCCAAATTACCTAACTCAAAAATGATTATTCCCATTTCCATCTTTATACTTATCTTATGTTCGAAGTGGGGTGGCCCAAATAGTGAGCCTTCGTAGTTCGACCCACTCTGGATCTATTGTGCTTCCCCAGGTATTAGTCCCTAAAGCCATCACCACCTACGATCCAATTCACCGTGCCCATGACCTTGATGATGTCCTTTGATGGCATGGTCCTGTAATCTTCCGGTTTTGGATAACCAATCCCCGTCAGCATTAGCCTCCTGCAAGCTAGAGCATTGCAATGTCACAGCAAATATGCCATGCTTTCCTCTTTATTCTTGCAGGCCCTACAGATTTTGGAACTGGCAAGTCTCATCCTGCTTAGCACGATCCTAGTGCCAAAATGTCCGATGAGAGCACTGAGCATTAGGCTGGTCTAGGATCTTCTAGAGCTCAATGTAAATTTGAGCCAATTGTCCATGCCCATAAAGAGCTTGGCGTGCTTCATTCCATTCTGTTTGGCCCATTCTTCCTGGTGCCTCCTTTGTGATTGAGCTCTTAGGCCTGTACTTACTGTTTTTGTGGTGATTCCGACAAACGGTTCCGGCCCAACAAATTGTGTTTCCGATCCCTTTCTTGCCAGACAGTCAGCCTTTTCGTTACCATCGAAACCCCTATGGCCTGGAATCCAGACTAGACGTATAGTGTTGTCTTTACCTAGTTTGTTTAGTGCTTCAATTGTGTTCATCACTAGTTTGGATTCCACCTTGTATGACAGGAGCGCTTTGAGAGTCGCTTGGCTGTCACTGAGAATGTAGATGTTAAGAGGATTGTGAAGCTGTAAATTTTCATACAAAAAGCGATAACGCTTTTCTCCCTCTTTACATAATCCAATTTTCATAATTTTTGGAAATGTTGTAGATATAATGAAGATCTAGATTTTTGCGTTTCGATTTTGAAGTAATATTGCTCAGAATATAAATGATTAACATCTAAATATCCATGTTTTAGAATAAAAAACTACCTCGAGCATTTTTATCGCTTTTGACTAAATTATACTGAATTACAAAAAAAAAAAACAAAACGTACAAACATAGACTAAGGTATACTGAATCTAATGAGATCAAAAGTGTCTAATTTCGTAAAGGTTTAGGGGGGTAAAACAGTTATCGCCCGCAACAATATTTCAATAAGATATGTAGGCATTTGCCTCGGACTTTCAACTCTAAGCGGAGTGCAACAAACTGCACTTTTGAAAGTGTATACTCTAGCCATGAATTGGCACTTCACAGTCCTCTTAAGGCCTTTGCGACCTTTGTCAAAATTTTCCTGTGCACAGACAGACACGGGTGGCGTATGTTTCAACTTGAAACACAGTAGCCAACTTGCCCATGCCAATTGAGATCTCAGTTTTGTTGAAATTCCTGCTCCTGTAACAGATTTCATCTTAATAATAATAATAGTTTATTCACGTAAACAACCATGTAACAACAATCGCTTTACTCTGCCAAACTGCATAACAGTTTGTTGGCAGATGTAGCTCCCTTTTACTTTCTAATATAACAACAATTTTGATTTACACACCTCACATTAATTTACAATAATTGCTAGCTCTCCCGCCCGGCAGAGTGCCAGGCCTACATGCCTGCATTTACCTGTATGTTTGCAAGCATGCATGCATGTTTGCATTGGAATAATCTAAACGTTTTAATAAAAAGTATTTTAAGCATTTGTGAAACGTTGGCTTAACAAATCTTTAGTTTGTCAAAAAATGCTATGCTGAATAATACTTTGTTGTTTTTAGAAACACATTGTTTCTAAAAACAACGACTTAAAAATAAAACATATTTGGAATTTTTCTGCAAAAATTTCTTTTCCAAACAAACCATCAGTTGTTTTTCCAGTTTATAAAAGAAATATTTGTAACAGGAATCTTTGTGATGTTGAGTAGATTGTATGCTCTATGAACCTTATAATCTGCGCATGCTGTGACACTATGACAGTGATGTTGACACTTGACTTATATCGATACTCATCTCTGAACAACGAGCAAGCCATGGTTCTTTAATTACAGATCTGCCAATAAATTAACTACATCTACCATTATTAGGCTACGCCTTGGACATGTCTGTTCTCCAGTTTTTCTGGCTAAAATTCACATCAGAGACCACTCCTTATGTGAATGCGGCTTTGAGGAAGGCACCGTGGATCATATTTTCTTTAATTGTTCGAGACATCAGACCTCTTTGTACGACCTGCTTCCTGAATCTATTCCTCGCCCATCAAATATGAATTTCCTCCTAACTCAAATCAATACCCCTTTCCTGAATATCCTCTTTAAATATATAGAGAAATACCAAATAAAGCTATAATTTTCCTCCTACAAAATTATCCTAGGCATTAGGTACATCTCAACTCATACCTACACCCTCCTTTAACTTCTCACCTACAACCCTTAATTTTAGCCGCTACTAACAATATTTTAATGTTATATTTTAATGTTCGCTTTGCATTGTCCACAGGTAGCCCAACCGGCTAAGTAGCTATCATACCGCTAAACTTCTTAATTTATATCCGTGTTTTCGCTTCCCACTCGAAATTGGCGAAATTGTCAAATCTGACAGAAGCCACTTTACCTAAAAATTGAATTGAATTGAAACGAGCATGTTCACAGGTAGCCCAACCGGCCAAGTATCTTAATATTACCGCTAGAACCTATTAAACTAAACCGTGTTTTCGCTACTCGACATTGGCAAAATTGTCAAATCTGACAGAAGCCACTTACACTAAAAATTGAATTGAACGAGCATGTTATTTTAATAATCGCCTCAGCTGCTATTTAATCCTAAATAATCTTTATCGTTTAACGTATTTTTGTACAAGTGTTTAATAGAAATAAACATCTTTGCACAAGGAGATTGTTTATTTATGAATATTTTTCACAGCCACATCATACATCATCCATCCAACTTGGTGCAGCGCTCACGCTCAGGTATAGCCAACCACTTGCCCAACATGTGAAACGTTTTTTTTTTTCTTTAAGTAAGTATCGTTTATAAATTGGTCAGTTTTCAAATAGTTACTTGTAAATTCCGTTTATAAAATGATAATTTGCTAAAAATACTTTTTCAGGCTTTAGGACCCACTTTTACATATAAATAACATAGGTATGATTTTAAATCCCTCATGCTTACACAAGCTTGTTTACAACGCCATAATTTTCTTAATGTACGTAAGCTCTTTAACTTTCTCTGCCTACCTGCGCCAAGTTCCTAATGGAAACTTACCCGCAAGTTTAAAAGTTTGACGTTGTCGTAGGTACCCCTCATATCACGATTTAACTTAGTTCAACTTAGTTCTCGTGAGCAATAAATCATTGAAAATATCATATTTCTTCCTTCCTTGCCATGACCTACTCTGATGCCATGATTCAGTTTGTCCATAATCTAGAAATATACTCAGGGGAATCACAAACTCAACCTCTATTTAATATAAATAATCCTGTGAAATAATTGTGTCCGTACCTTCTGTTTAGTTTAATCCAATCAAAACAAAATGGAAACAAATTAACTGGCATCGCGCTCTAGCTGATCCGTAAACAAGGACCGAATTCTTGCACAGCGGATGAAAATGAAACCGGCGAGTTGGAAGTTATTAGGGTCCAGTTGGATTAATTAAAGTTTCACTAAACAACGGATCCAAACTTCCCTTAGGTTAGTTTCAGGCCCTTTATCAGTGTCATAGGACTCTAGATTTAATTTTATACCTACTCTTTGAACAATATACGTATGTTAGTTTTCTTCATACCAAGTATTCAATATTAACACAATAATGAGCTACAACTACACAACTTAACATGACATAGGTTACAAAGGCAAATATGGCTTTGGCACATGTCAGGTAAAACGCGCTCCTTTTTGTATTTTATGCTTAGGCAATCGACATCGTAAAGCCTTATTTTAGGTGTAACTTGAATTTTTTACACACATCAGGGAACCTCTTGACCTTCATCTCAACTTACATGTGATAACAAGGCTGAAGATGAAAGCAAGCTTCACATGAACTCCTTTACAATGCAGGAACTGGGAATCTTACCTCTAATTGTCAGAAGACAACAATGTTAGCATTGTTATTATGGCCTTGTGGTGGTTTCAGCCAGTAGACCACTGAGGCGGTTGTAGTCTATGGAAACCCGTTGCTTGATTGTATCATGGACTTAATCAATGGATTGCATTTACAAACGCTCTCACTAACCTATAGAGCCACAGCTCAGATAAATTTCTACAATGTTCTGTGTATAAAACAACAAATCTAATTTCTGTGTTCAGGTATTATAGAACAAATGACGCCACCACGTCGTTTTTATAAAATCGGTCCATTGCCCGAAGCGACAAGAGATGAGACAAGAGTCCAAAGCTCCCATAATGAATCACCATAGTATACAACCTCACGTTAACCTATCAAATTAGATTGCCTATCTTGAAAACATGCACTGCAATGCGATCATGTTATACGGTAATTGCTGGTCATAACATCTTAAGTAGTAGCACAGAATAGATAATAGTACTACGTACAGAACGGCCACTCACCTCCCCGCACTCATTTCAAATACCTCATTCCACGCCGCACTTCGTTGGAGACATCACTGACACATAAAGGGCGCGCTCGATCGCTCGAACGAGTAGACGCGAGCGCCGGCCGATAACAGAGACAGCGCTATGCGGGTAAAAGAGAAGGCAGTCGCTGCACTCCTCGTGTCATTTCGATTGATAACCGCGCACTTAGCCCTACTAGATTCCACGCACACATTTGCGCGTGTAGAAACGTCATTTGCTTATGTAGTAGTAATAGGGTAATTGATTTGCGAACGTTGTATGGAGTGTCCGGGGTGTGGTAGTAGGTATTCATACAGTCACACAAGTTCTTTGTTACTTTTGTCAAAGATTTTTTAAGTGTAGGAGGACTTACAAAGTACCTACCTTTTAAGCGAATTAGCTCCAAATCCTCTCATTAAAACAACGACAAAAATACGACACGTACTCCAGATGTTTATTGTACATAAGCTATTTACCCGCGAAGAACACACAAGCTCTTCCGCAATAAATTTTCCAGCATTATGGAAATTTCGCGCACGCAATAAAATATGTACGACTGTCGTAGACCTCATTTACGCGTCGCTCGTCAAAGCAACCTCGAGATACCACCCTAAATTTACCTGGCACTTACTTATAAACTTTTTCATGTGTGCGACTCAAAGTTTTATGTATACCCGTAAGTAAGAACACTCCCGTTACCACAAAAAAAAACTCAAAAACCCTCAAAAATTTCACATACACCTCTACAGACACTTATTTACGTCAAGCAAAACACAAAAATCTAATTAACCAAGAATCTAATTGAAAATCTAATTAGCTATAAGATATAATAATAAAACACATGTCAACATAATAACATTAAATTAAATTGAAAAAAAGTAATAATAATAATACAAGTTACTCATAAAAAAAATATTATAAAATGAAAATACAAAAAGAGAATATAAGAAGTAGGTACATGTCAGTCAATATTAAATTTTAAAATAAATGTCAAATAAAATTTATAATAATAATAATATAAAATAATAATCAGAAAAACAACAAATGATTATGATTATGAGAACATATCAATAAATTCTATTACTACAATCTATATACCAGTACAATCTATTATTTAAATCTAGGATGTCCCCACCTACAGTTGACTCTACACCTGTCCTGAAATTGGAAAAGTCTTCTCTAGGAAAACAGGCAAGCAACTAGGTAGGAAGGTCTAGTTTTTTTTTCTCTCCTCTTTTAAATTTCCAATATTACAATAATAGTCTTACACAAACATGATTTTGATTTTATTAAACAAGTACAGAAATGCCTGTCGGTCTGAGTGATTGAAAAAGTTACTCAAATGAAATAAATTGATGCAATACTCTCAAAGTGTTATAAACATGAACACTTTGAACGTCCCTCGAACCATAAGAATAACTAATAATACGAGTATAGAAGCGAAACTCCCGGCCGTCGAGCGCTCAAGGCCACGTTATTTACCTACCGTTTGATTTCCGTTGAACGGAATCGCCAGTCAAGGCGCGCACCGTGTGACCGTGTGTTTCAGGTACCTTGTGAATGTTTTCCTATTGATTACCTGATTAAGCTTTTTATAAGAATGCGTATTTACTACGCGCTGAAGTTTAATAACCGAAACTTCAAATCATCTACAAAAACGCCAACTTTTATAAATATCAGACATTTGTAAATATTTCTGTTGAATTGAAACCTTTTAAATAAAAATGATAAAATACTTTAAAATTATTTTTATTATACCTACTCTAGATACAGATATCGTTTTAATCGTAATATTCATTAATGTATCGAGTTTCTAAAGCTGTCATTGTAGTGCAATTTTGAAACTCTGTAAGTATGGGATTTTTTTTATCAAGTCGGGAAGAATTTGAATTATGAGAAACTTTGGTACTGCTATATATATTTTTATCGACCTTTGTCACTGTTCCATATAAAATTTAAATACAATCGACGACACGACGACTCGACGACACGTTTAGCGCAGAGGTCGAGTGATCGCCTATTGTGCAACGGGTCGCGGGTTCGATTCCCGCATGGGACAGATATTTTGTATGGCCTACAGAAATTTGTTCCGGTCTGGGCTTATGTGCATGTGATATTCTATGTTTGTAACTGCACCCACGACACAGGAGAAAATCCTAGTGTGGGGCGACGTTTTTAAAAAAGAAAAAAAAATCAATACTTGATTAAAATTATGAATCAACAGATTTTTTTTCAAGTGAAAATGTTGGTCTGATAGTAAAAAGTGAGCTTAGGTTTTATCCATTCATCATCATCACCGCTCATTTACGTCCCCACCGAGGGGTTCGAGCCTACCCTATGTTAGGGTGATTAGGCCTTAGTCAACCACGCTGGCCCAGTGAGGATTGGTCGACTTCACATACACCATTGAATTTCTTCGCAGATGTATGCAAGTTGCCTCACGATGTTTTCCTTCACCGTAGGAGCGTCAGACAAATGTACATGTGAAATTCGAAACGAAAGGTTCCATATGTACATTTGTCTGTCGAAAGTAGGTTTTATCCATTAGTACATTCATAACTTCAACTCTTGGACTATAAACGTAGGTACGATACCTAAATTACAAACCATTTTTGTACATCGAAATTCGAAACATTTTAATGATTTTGTTCTCGAAGTGTAGGGATTAAGCTCAATTAATCACAAATAGGCAGGTTCTTATAACTACGGTATCAAAAAAACTAAAAATGTGCGTACTATTGCTAAAGATAGTCGCTCGCTCGCTACACGTGAAGTACAAATAAGAATCAATAAGACTTGGTGTATGCTCAGTTTCTCATTTAATGTAAAATATGGAGGTACCTAAAAAATATCGTAGTGGTAAAAAGTATCGTATACAAAAAATATTGTAGTGGTAACCATACGTCCATGTGGTGACCCTAGCGGCGTCCGCAGACTACTGCTGCGGGGCGTTACAGGGGGAAGGGCGCTGTAGGTATGCAAATAGCGGCATTTGGCGCACCCACAAAGGAGATTCGCTTCTATACTAGTATTATTAGTTATTCTTATGCCTCGAACCAATTACCAATAGGAATTTATTAAAACCTTTTCTCACTTGCTCGGTTGTTTGATCCCACTACCCACAAGAGCCGCACTGCAATATACGAGTACACCACATTGCAGAGCGGAGCTTGAGTGCGCGAGCTTGAGTTATTTGTGGGATAAAACTAAAGTATAGAATAAACATTTTAATAACTGTGTTATGTACTTAACCGTGTCGGATACTTTCTTGTAATGAGGTATTTTTTACGTCTATCGAACTATGCTCAGTTTGCGCGACCTCTACCGGCACACTGGGGAAGCGCGCCCTTTTTAGGGTTCCGTAGCCAAATGGCAAAAACGGAACCCTTATGGATTCGTCATGTCTGTCTGTCTGTCTGTTCGTCCGTATGTCACAGCCACTTTTCTCCGAAACTATAAGAACTATACTGTTGAAACTTGGTAAGTAGGTGTATTCTGAGAACCGCATTAAGATTTTCAGACAAAAATAGAAAAAAAACAATAAATTTTGGGGGTTCCCCATACTTACAACTGAAACTCTAAAATTGTTTTTTCATCAAACCCATACATGTGGGGTATCTATGGAAAGGCCTTCAAAAATAATATTGAGGTTTCTAATATCATTTTTTTCTGAACTGAATAGTTTGCGCGAGAGACACTTCCAAAGTGGTAAAATGTGTATCCCTCGCCCCCCCGTAACGTATAAAATAAGAGAATTATAAAAATTATGTACATTACCATGAGCACTTCCACAGAAAATTGGTTTGAACTAGATTTAGTAAGTACCTAGTTTTTATAAATAAAAATCATAAGAAACGTGAGAGCTACATTACTGTGGTACGCGAATAAGTACCCAACTAGACCTACTAAGATAGACCTACTAACAATCAAGGTAATTATAAAAACCTTTTAACGAATCTAGAAGAAAGTGGTTCGAATACATGTTTAAATGATTTAATTTAGTATTTATTTAAATTACAGTTTCGCTTAAAAGTAAGAAATAGGATTCATAGAGAGATCTCCGTAAGAAATAGGATCCGAGGATTTTCCGTACAAAATGTATGGGAAATGTTTTTGTCGATTTCTGTCGTTTCTAGTACTCATAAATGTTTTTGGCGATTTCTGTCGTTTCTAGTACTCATCTAGTACTCACCTTAAATGGTCCCATAGAGTCTTTTGATCCCTACATGAAATAGGATCGATAGGCATAAAAATTTTTTTTTTGCTATCTCAGCATTTTTTTGTTCGATCTGTGAATGCAGATCAGAATATCTTAAAAAGTTATGGATGGTTGCCTAACAATGTTTTCTTGTAACTATAACGGTTAATGTACCTGCCCTTTAAATCCCATCTCAAAAATCCATTCTGTATAAATCTATACTTCTTATAGTTTCGGAAAAATGTGGCTGTGACATTCGGACGGACAGACAGACAGACAGACATGACGAATCCATAAGGGTTCCGTTTTTTGCCATTTGGCTACGGAACCCTAAAAACTATATACAACAGAAAGACAAAATTACTACGAAGATTATTTCGATGATGGGAAGTTCGGAAGCCGGCTGCTGCATGAAACGGTGAGTGAGTTGTACTCAGATTTTCTTTTACGAGTTTTGCTCGACACTGTCTTCAAATTATATTCTTATATTTTACTTTTTTGCAGTACACTCTGTCGATTAAACATCCGGGATAGCTCTTTATAAAAATACTTCCTGCAAAACGCACAAATTGTTACATTGACATAAACTAACGAAAAACGTACGCAGTGATACCAATTCAGGTGATAGGTGAAAAATATTAATACTACTATAATATCGAAACAGTATAATATACGAGCACTTTATCTATCTACATAATAAAACTTTTAATATCCATATACTAACAGCGATAATAAGGTGCGTGAGTGCTGAGAGGTCTTTAAGTATAGCCATTTTTACGAGCACGGCACGATTAAAGATAAAATGAATTTGAAAAGACACTTTGGTTCGGTACTACACCTACCTTCATAAATGTACTTTATTGGTGTTGGGACCCTAATAATCCTGCTCGTTTGTAAAATAAAACTTATAACGATGACAAGAAAGGAAGAACTTATTTTTTTTAATATAAAGTTCTTTTTTTCACGCACATCTTCGATCTTATTTTAACCCGGGTTATTGACGGTATTATATCCTTAAGACTGAGGATAGACTTTGCCTCATTGTGCGTATTTTATCGTTTATACTTTGTACAACTGGGTGTGTTCTGAAGAACTGTCCGATATGATGCCAACGGCCACGTTTTACCTTCGCACCGTTCGCCATCGAAAGGGGGGAGTTCAAAAATGGTCACGAACGGTAGGTAGGGAGGGTTCCCGAGACACTTTCTCCCGCGTACGCTCAAGCTGTGGAATGAACTCACTTCTGAGGTTTTCAATAAGGACTACAGCATGGGGTTCTTCAATAAGGACTACAGCATGGGGTTCTTCAATAAGGACTACAGCATGGGGTTCTTCAATAAGGACTACAGCATGGGGTTCTTCAAAAAAGGCGTGAAGAGGTATCTATATATGTTGGCAACGCGCGAGTGATGCCACTGGTGTTGCGAAAGTCCATAGGCGGCGGTGATAGTGATCACTTACCATCAGGTGACCCACATGCTTATTTGCCACCTTTGTGGTATAAAAAACACTAGCTGTGTCCGCGAACTACGTTTCGCTTTAATGAAGCTCAACACTGTTGTTTTCTTATTTTTTGAATGAAGATTTCTCAGGCAGCGTCATGTGGGGATTTCGAATTCTGCTAATATAAATTTCAGTCAGGCAAATTCTGTTGCGCACCGTACCTGCTGATGTCAGGCGTGTGTAAAACAAGACTGTCCCCACACAGTGCGGGATATACCCACTAAACCAGCTTAACAACACTAGGGACAGAAAATGTTTTCTTGGATTGCCCTAGCTCACAGGGAGACCAGCATCAGAGGGAGTCTCAGTTAGAGTCCGGGCACCTCTATTTTACCTATTTCTGTTGGTAAACATCGATGCTGGCATTGCTTAGTTCAAGTTTGAAAAATAAGACATTGCCGGGTGCTGTAGCTTGACATTTATTTGCTACTTTTAACTCTCGCATCTTTTCGCTGCTGTTCCTTAAGTACGCCACAAGTTTTAAGAATTCACCTGCAAATAAAAAAACATAATTCGGGTCATCCCAGATGGCAGGAAGGTTATCTTATTTTCTAGGATGAATAAAAACGTATGTGTTAATATTGAACTTGTTAATCTACAATTATTTTCCGTTCTATTCGATAGTACAACCATTACCTAGTACAGGGTTTCCCAAGCAGTGAGGCGCGCCCCACTTGGGGGGCGTAGAGTGAACCAAGGGGGGGCGCAGCGAGCGGCTCCAGAATTAAGCTGTATAAACAATATTTATTAAAACTGTTCTTATAAACTCGCGCGACGCGGAAGGTGCCACCTATGCAAAGTCAGCGACACGTTGCAACCATCTCTTGATTAAAACTAAACACGCCAATATTTTCATCGTTTGCTTAATATTTTTGACTCCCCATTTCGGCCTCTAGGGGGGCGTAGTATTTTAGCATAATGTTGGGTAAAGAGGTAAAGGGTGGGAACCTCTGACCTAGTAGAACGTAAATTCAAATTCAAAAATCTTTATTCAACATAGGCACTTACAGGCACTTATTGACGTCAAAAATGTATAACGTAACGTAAGGTATAACGATTCCATATTAACAAGTACAATAAAAAACTGTTCTTTAAATACAAGCTTTTATTAATACATGTTAATAAATCTTTTAACAAAATTTAAAAAATAAAGAAAGAAAATAAACGCTGGAAAGGGGATAAGATTTTGTTTTTAGTAAGAACAATTTGATTATTGTCATAAATAAATAAGTTTTTCTACAGTCATGTTCAGTTTTTTATTTATTTTTTTATATGTAGATTTTGTTGAAAGAAAAGCAGATTACGCACCTCGTAAGTGAGCTATTAATGACCGCGTTTGTTTGGTGCATGAGCGCTTGCGCGAAGGCACTAATAACCCAAGAGCAACAATCTACTATTGTTAATGTAGATTCAACTTTTTTTTTTTTTCATTACTACTTGTATTTGCAGACATCTTGAGTAGGTATATTCAGGATGTATGCACATACAAGGTTAAATTTATGTTTCCTTTAAATTACAATGTTTTGCTTTGTTTTGACGTCAATAAGTGCCTGTAAAGGCCTATGTTGAATAAAGATTTTTGAATTTGAATTTGAATTTGAATGATTTTCAATCACACTCCGATACATTACACGGTGGGGCAGCTGTCCGACACACCAATTTATGTCCCAAAACATCTAAACCTCAAGAAATTTCACAGACATTAGTTTGGCAAGTGTCATTGCTTAGTAGTAGGTAGTTTGCAAAAGTTTGATTACTTCCTCGCAACATGTCCTCGAACGGATTAATGAAGTGGGTCGCTGTCAATGGGGCCTTTCCAGATCGCTATCTTAGTTTGAACTACATATCTGAATTACCAAAACAAGCAATTTTGGATAACAACTCCTTTACAAAACTATTTTTAAAGTTGGTTAGTAGTTAGTTAGTTTGACTGGGCTCTTTCGCACATAGCCTCATGATTGGGCCTTTGTGCGTCCTAATCTACGTCTGCCTCCATCCTACTCCATCCATCCTAGGTTCCCCCAGCACGCCAGCAGACTACTACATACTTCCGGCATAGATGCCGGGGAGTGGAGAAGTTTCGCCCGTTGATCGGCCACGCTTGTGCATTCCAAAAGGACGTGCTGTGGCGTTTCTTCTGCCTCCATACATCCTCTGCATAGAGAGCTGTCTGTAACCCCTATTGTGAATAGGTGTTTGTTTAGTACACAGTGTCCGGTCCGATTCTAGTAGCTATAACTTTTCGGATTTTGTGGCGCACACGTCTAGTTGGCATCAAGAATGATTTACAATACCCATATCACAACCTAAATGAAGACTGGAGAAAAGGAGGGACTTTAGTTCTTTCTGCGTGCTCTATCGGCTCCGTAACGGAGAGTGCTCTGAAGAACTGCGTTTGCAATGGATCCTTCATCACCATTTTACTATCGCATCACCCGCCCCCGCAGTAGAGTTCGTTCTTATTTGGAACTGACACCGATTTGGTCTAGCACAGTTCGGTTCCAGCGTTCATTTCTTCCACGTACGTGCAGACTCTGGAACGAACTCGCAGCTGCGGTGTTTCCTGAGCTCTACGATATGTCCAACTTCAAACGAGGCTTTAAAAGAGTATTCCTCTCCAGGCAGGTAGTAACTGACCTATGCCTCTAGCATTGCAGATGTGCATGAGCGATGGTTACCACTTACCCTGGCTCCTCTGCAACCGACGGTAATAAAAAAACCGCGGTGAAAGCGAGATGGCGCTACAAAAGTTTATTTTTTAGTTTCTAAAAAAAATTTGTGTGCTTGTTCAGACAATCAAACTGAACAACTTTCACTATCGGACTAATACTCTGAAATCGCAATAGAAATCTGCTGTTCCATAGTTCCATACATCTATAGGTTCAGTGAATGTTGAACATTTTTATGGAACAGCTGATTTATTTTTTTGCGTAAGTAGCTACAGTCACATTTGGGTTTTTTTTAAATTTGCGAAACTGAAATTATGCTGCTTTTTTCGGGGGAAAATGCATAACCGCACCGTACCCGCCGTTGTGGCTAGACGGCGAGCGTGTGTGGGAATCTCCCGGCAGAGTGCCGGGAGATCCCCACACTAACTTATTATTGACGTCAAAAATGTATAACGTAACGTAAGGTATAACGATTCCATATTAACAAGTACAATAAAAAACTGTTCTTTAAATACAAGCTTTTATTAATACATGTTAATAAATCTTTTAACAAAATTTAAAAAATAAAGAAAGAAAATAAACGCTGGAAAGGGGATATTTTAAACGAGCGACGAGTACATTAAGTAAATAAAGGATTCTAATTAAGTAATTGTATTTTGCTTATCATTTAGGGTTGGTAGGTACCACGTTAACCACCACGATACCACGGTTAACAAAATATAATATTACCCGTTACTGTAGTATTATATTATCTGTGCCCGTGGTAGGTACCATTGATTAAAGGTACCACGGCAAATAAAATTTTCCGTAGTACCATTGATGGTACTATCTAATGGTACCACGGAAAACAAACGTGCAAAACTAGTTCGTATCCCCAATAAAACTACAATGTTGGCAGATGAAAGTATTAAAATATTCCATAATTCCACAACAACGAACAGAAACTTTTGGGATAGGCTATAATGTGGGAATTTTATTTGGCTTGCACTAACTAACATAATAAAGTGAGCCGTAGCGAGCCTTCCGACGCTGACGGTGCCGGAATAAATTATTATTACATTCTAAATAAAATCTATTCATCTTTACACTTTAGGGAATCTGGCATTTCTCAGAAATGAAGTAACTAGATTAGGCGGTTTTCCGATGCAAAAGTCTGCACCTTTAAGGTGCTGGTTATGGTAAGGCGCCACTCTACCATAAACTATTACCTTTTATGAATTTGCTTCACACCATCCACTCTTATGTTCGTTGATAATAATACCGTCTTATTACAATAAGTTAAAAATGATGTCTAAGGTCAGGTCCTTTTTTTTATTTACGAGGGGAATGCGTTTGCGCACCGTCCAAGCCCCCGCAGGGGCAAGGATGTGTGGGACTTCGCAACAGAACGACTACCCACTAAACGCCTCGATATGCCATCTTTGGCGCCAGCCACGTCCAAAGGACGCGCCGCTGCCGAACGAGGTCTTGGGAACCCTTACGGACCGACCATAACCCCGTACGCGGCACCTGCCCACCAATGGCGGGCCCCTCACGCACTCTCCAAGATAGAGATGGAGAGGAGTTCCCGGGGCATACTCCGGCGACCTTATTAATAAAAATTTTACTCCTTGGATCATCCTCGGATTAGTTACTCCTTGTTTTGTCTTGTTTCCGCACATGTCGGCTGTCATATGTCAAAATAAGACAAAACATGAAGTAACTAATCCGAGCATAATCCAAGGAGTAAAATTTTTATTAATAAGGCCGCGGGTGTTTAAACTGTTTATGCTGTCTCTAACTATCCTTTTAAAACAAATGAAACAGCATCATTTTTAAGCAGTGTCTCCTTTGACACTGTTTAAGAATTTTTTGTAGTAGTTCGCGACAGTTCAATTTTTTTTAAATATTTTATTTCGTGAAATGTAAGGAGCCAAATTGACATAGTATAATGGAGCCGATCTCGTAAAAATAAAATATTTGTTTTCCATGCGCTGTTTACGTCAAATACTTATAGAATTCGTAGATCACATCCAATCTATCCCATAAATAAAGAATACCTTTGGAATACGGAAACCTGATCTATTAACTGAATTTTTTACAGCTGAAAGAGACCCGAGTAGTTGATATAAATAGATATCAGTTTGATATCTCTACGCGTTCCTGAGAAAAACGTCAGAGGTCAACATACAGACCGACAGACGAACAACTAAGTGACCCTATAATGGTTCCGTTTTTTCCTTTTGAGGTACGGAACCGTTAAAAACGCCATTTTTCAAAGATGCTTTTATTCTGCATAATAAAAAAACATAATAAAGGAATAGGTTAGTGCTTCAACAAGACCTTGTTATAATTTTTTCTTCCAACTCCTCTTTAATTTTACTCTGAATGTATGCATACAAAATGTAGGCTAATTCCCAAAGAGGTTTTAGTAGCTATATAAGATGAAAAGCTTTATAAATGTCACAAAAAATACTACATATGCGCAAAAAAGTTAGATAGGATCGTACAAAGCCAATGTTATTAAAAAAGAGAGGCAATCACAGACTACTAAGTAACCAAGTTAGCTTTTATTTTAAAAATTCAAAAATTATATGAACGGGTAAATATTGTGCAGTGAATCTGGTATTGTTTTGGTGCACAAACATTCATGTTTTGAAATAAGAAATTATAAGGGTTTTGTGGTGTGCATGACGGTGAGTATATTTTTTGTGGATTTTACATCTCATCAGTCACCAGCTTTAAGATAAGATTTTGTTTTTAGTAAGAACAATTTGATTATTGTCATAAATAAATAAGTTTTTCTACAGTCATGTTCAGTTTTTTATTTATTTTTTTATATGTAGATTTTGTTGAAAGAAAAGCAGATTACGCACCTCGTAAGTGAGCTATTAATGACCGCGTTTGTTTGGTGCATGAGCGCTTGCGCGAAGGCACTAATAACCCAAGAGCAACAATCTACTATTGTTAATGTAGATTCAACTTTTTTTTTTTTCATTACTACTTGTATTTGCAGACATCTTGAGTAGGTATATTCAGGATGTATGCACATACAAGGTTAAATTTATGTTTCCTTTAAATTACAATGTTTTGCTTTGTTTTGACGTCAATAAGTGCCTGTAAAGGCCTATGTTGAATAAAGATTTTTGAATTTGAATTTGAATTTGAATGATTTTCAATCACACTCCGATACATTACACGGTGGGGCAGCTGTCCGACACACCAATTTATGTCCCAAAACATCTAAACCTCAAGAAATTTCACAGACATTAGTTTGGCAAGTGTCATTGCTTAGTAGTAGGTAGTTTGTAAAAGTTTGATTACTTCCTCGCAACATGTCCTCGAACGGATTAATGAAGTGGGTCGCTGTCAATGGGGCCTTTCCAGATCGCTATCTTAGTTTGAACTACATATCTGAATTACCAAAACAAGCAATTTTGGATAACAACTCCTTTACAAAACTATTTTTAAAGTTGGTTAGTAGTTAGTTAGTTTGACTGGGCTCTTTCGCACATAGCCTCATGATTGGGCCTTTGTGCGTCCTAATCTACGTCTGCCTCCATCCTACTCCATCCATCCTAGGTTCCCCCAGCACGCCAGCAGACTACTACATACTTCCGGCATAGATGCCGGGGAGTGGAGAAGTTTCGCCCGTTGATCGGCCACGCTTGTGCATTCCAAAAGGACGTGCTGTGGCGTTTCTTCTGCCTCCATACATCCTCTGCATAGAGAGCTGTCTGTAACCCCTATTGTGAATAGGTGTTTGTTTAGTACACAGTGTCCGGTCCGATTCTAGTAGCTATAACTTTTCGGATTTTGTGGCGCACACGTCTAGTTGGCATCAAGAATGATTTACAATACATAAAAAAGAAGTGTTTTGGTTTATACAGCATAATGTCTAACATGAATGCATTTTGTTTTTAAAGCCTTTATGTTTTAACTTTAAAAATCGACGTGTTTTATAGCGCGACAAGCGTCATAAAAACAAATGTGGTCAAAATTACACACCTAACGCCGCGAGCTTGCGTAATACCGTAGGTATTTGACGGTGATTGTTATTGATTTCAGTAATGCTTATCCTAAAAAAAATAATTTTATACAAAACTTTTCCAAAAATCCCTTGCACATTTTAAATACTTTTTATAGAACTTTGCATTTTCTTTAACAACCGCTTAAATTCCGGGGGATCCCAATATCACAACCTAAATGAAGACTGGAGAAAAGGAGGGACTTTAGTTCTTTCTGCGTGCTCTATCGGCTCCGTAACGGAGAGTGCTCTGAAGAACTGCGTTTGCAATGGATCCTTCATCACCATTTTACCATCGCATCACCCGCCCCCGCAGTAGAGTTCGTTCTTATTTGGAACTGACACCGATTTGGTCTAGCACAGTTCGGTTCCAGCGTTCATTTCTTCCACGTACGTGCAGACTCTGGAACGAACTCGCAGCTGCGGTGTTTCCTGAGCTCTACGATATGTCCAACTTCAAACGAGGCTTTAAAAGAGCATTCCTCTCCAGGCAGGTAGTAACTGACCTATGCCTCTAGCATTGCAGATGTGCATGAGCGATGGTTACCACTTACCCTGGCTCCTCTGCAACCGACGGCAATAAAAAACCGCGGTGAAAGCGAGATGGCGCTACAAAAGTTTATTTTTTAGTTTCTAAAAAAATTTTGTGTGCTTGTTCAGACAATCAAACTGAACAACTTTCACTATCGGACTAATACTCTGAAATCGCAATAAAAATCTGCTGTTCCATAGTTCCATACATCTATAGGTTCAGTGAATGTTGAACATTTTTATGGAACAGCTGATTTATTTTTTTGCGTAAGTAGCTACAGTCACATTTGGGTTTTTTTTAAATTTGCGAGACTGAAATTATGCTGCTTTTTTCGGGGGAAAATGCATAACCGCACCGTACCCGCCGTTGTGGCTAGACGGCGAGCGTGTGTGGGAATCTCCCGGCAGAGTGCCAGGCCTACCCACTAAAACCCCCCGGTGCTCTCCTACTAGGTAAGGCGAGTACATGACCCACCTTCGTTTTGCCGATGATATCGTAGTCATGACTGAGACCGTGGAAGATCTATGCACAATGCTCGAAGACCTCTGTAGAGTTTCGCAACAAGTGGGTCTTAAAATGAACATGGACAAGACCAAAATCATGGTGAATTCCCATGTAGAACCCACTCCTGTGAAGGTTGGAGACTATATTTAGTTAGAATCAAAACCTAGCAAACGATTTCCCCATCGCTATTCATCCATCGCGCCGTGAAAATCTCATAAAGTTCGTTTAAAGTCGTTTGACGCCCTAATTCGCTTAATATCGTTTAAAGTATCAGCCACTTGCAACTTTTGTTAGCTTGACGCAGTAGCGCGGCCACGTAAAAAGCGTAAATGTGTAATTTGTATTCGTCCATGTTTTCTTTATGAGATCACGTATAGCTGTGACTGGGGTGGCGAACTTTAATAAAACGCCCTCATGTGGCGGCTAATAACGTCGTCAGCGTATGAATGTTGCGTTTTAATATGCACACAAAATACAACCCGCCGAGAGGTTCCTTCCTGCTCCCTTATAATGATCGCTTACACAGTAGCATCTCGTTATATTACTTAATGAATACCTATTGCGAATGACATCGAGCGTACAGCATGCGTCATTAGGTGCGGCCGCGACATTTGAAATGACTTTGTGGGTGGGATAAAAACACGATGCAAAAACAAAGAAAAACAGCGACTGCTCTGTACTTTTAAACTTCTTGTACTTCCATCACTTTCAGGAATCCACACTACAGACACAGACAAAGTTTTTTTTTTTGGCCAAGGATCGGCGTCAGGTGAACACACGTGTCGCGTTTCTTTTACAAAAATACTTTTATTCGCTTAAAATAGTCGTTGTTAAACCGTGGATTGTGTTGTTTTTTTGTGCTTAATATCTGTGCCGCTTCATATTAAAGGTGTCCGTCCGCTATTTGTTATGATTGTTGTGTAAGTATTACTTGCTTATATGTTGTCCGATAAGGAGCCCCCAGATGGGGGCGGAAGTCAACCGACTATAGACTCTGATATGGATTGTTCCGTCCCGTCAGAAACCAGAAAGGCTACAAAACGCCCGTCTGATATTAATCCAACAAATGAACCTCATTCCAAGAAAACCTCTCCCCCTTCTGATTCATCTCAAAATTCTTTTACCCTTCCTGAATTCTCCTCAGTTAAATCAAAATATGGTCCAGGTGACGCGGGACCATTTATAGTTCATGTCTCAAGGAAAGAACCTGATCCGTCAGCTGGATTATCCATCCGCCTTCTTAAGTTTGCACAATTGATTTTTAAAAATTCCATTTCCGGCATTTCAAAAGATGGCATTAAATCTTCAGGTCGTAACCGAATCTTAATTGAATTTAAAGATGCAGATTCTGCCAATAACTTTATTGAAAACAACTTCTTAGACTCTAATAATTATTCGGCTATTATTCCTAAATTTCATGTAACAAGAAATGGCATAGTAAGGGACATCCCTTCCGATTGGACTATGGAAGAACTTATATACTCCATTGAATGCCCTAATAATATACAAGTTATTCGTGCTAGGCGTTTAAACCGAAAACAAACAAACAATGGTACTGTTGAATGGATCCCTACTCGCACTGTGGTTCTCATTTTCCAAGGGCAAAAACTACCAGAAAGGGTGTTTTGCTTTCATACATCTTTACCTGTTTCCATTTACCAGCTTCCTACTATTATGTGCAATGCATGTTGTCGATTTGGACACATTCAGGCACAATGTAGGTCAAAACCTAGGTGTTTCAAATGCGCCCAACCCCACACCGGCGAAACTTGTTCTGTTCCAGAGGAAGAATCAACGTGTCTCTTCTGCTCTGCTACACATTATGCTACAAATACCAGCTGCCCTGAACATGCCCGCCAAAAGATGATTAAAGTAGTAATGTCAGAAGAAAACATTAATTACTCTGAGGCTTCCCTTCGCTTTCGACCAGTTCGAAGATCTTATGCAGACACCTCTCGTCCCCCAGCTACTCACTCTCCTTGTATGGAACCTTCGCTCCCTGTCTCTGTCCCCCCTTTAAGCCCCCAAAGGACCTCCCATAAAAAAACTGTTTTTTTTAACCGATCACCCAGGTTACCTCTATATTCAGGCTATGATCAAAGTGCACACAATGACATAGTGAATTCCCCTAGTCCCTCTCAACCTAATGGTTGCTGTCTCAATTCAAATAACAGTCCTAGCCCAAATGAAGATACTGGATACTTACTAGTAAAGCTTTTAATTAATGTCCTAGCTAAGTTTAGTGACATACTACCGCCCACAGTCTCAGACACGCTGACCCAACTGTTTTCACTCCTACCCCAACTTAATGGATCATTTAATTCTCCAATGGAACAGTAGGAGTATTAGACACAAAAAACAGGATCTTCTATTCTTAATTAACACTCACAAACCAATCATCTTGGCTATCTCGGAGACATGGCTTAGACCTGGATCTGCTTTTCGGATTCCGGGATATGCATGTGTCCGCGATGATAACACTGATGGATGGGCAGGTTGTGCCCTCTTCATCAAACGCCCTATTCCCTTTCGGATTCTTCAACTCCCATCTCATTCAGATGGAATTAATATTGTTGCTACTGAAGCTTTAGGCATGTCCTTTGTATCCATATACATTCCTCATCCTAATCAATCAATCTTTAGTGAACTAGGCTCTATTATGTCACAAATTCCTGGTCCTGCTCTGGTAATGGGAGATTTTAATTGTCATCACACTTCTTGGGGTTCATCTCATTCTGATTCCATATCCCCCACTCTGCTTGATATACTCGATGACAACAACTTATGTGTTCTGAATGACGGATCCCCTACTAGAAGAACATCCCCATTACAAAATCTTAGTGCAGTTGACTTGACTTTAGCTTCCACAAACCTGGCATCATGCATGTCATGGAGTACTCTCCCATTTAGCCATGGGAGTGATCACCTTCCTATCCTCATTACAATGTTCTCTCGAGGATCTATCCCATTATCCCCTCCTCCGCTGCTCAAATACAGAATTCCAGACGCTGACTGGGAGCTATTTGGCCAAGAATCAGAAAACCAAATTAAATCTCTTCCTCCAATTTCTACCTCAAACTATTTAGAGTTAATTTCAAAATTTTCATCCATTTTAATATCGGCGGCAGACTTAGCCATCCCTCCTAAAAATGCTTCTAGGAATAAAATCCCTTCTCCTCCCTGGTGGGACTCCGAATGCACCAGAGCAATCCGGCTTCGTAAAGAAACGGAAAAGAAATATTTGTCAGACCTTACTCTAGAAAATTATTTGACTTTCCAAAAGGTAAATGCCACTACAAAAAAACTCTTCAAAAATAAAAAACATCAGGGATGGATCCGATTTTGCGAAAACTTATCTCCTCGCTCTCCAGCCTCTCTTGTCTGGAAGAACCTTAAAAAATTCCGCCTTTCCCAAAACCATCTGCAATCTACTAGTAGCTCTGATCCATCTGATTGGCCAGACAAATTTATGGATAAATTGGCCCCCCCGTTTGTTCCAACTGAAGATTGCCTCCCAATCCCCTTTGTCCCCACTCCTAGTACTAATCAACTGGATGACCATTTTACTATGGAGGAACTTAATGGTGTCCTAGGCTCCTTGAAAGATTCTGCCCCTGGAGCAGACGGAATCCCCTACTCATTTATTAGAAAATGCACTGATCCCACAAAACGCTTCTTTTTAACACTTTTAAACCAAATTTTAGAATCAGGCAATATACCAGAATCCTGGAAACACCAAATCGTTATCCCAATTTTAAAACCCCATAAGGACGCAGTTGATCCCTCCTCTTACAGACCTATAGCCCTGACATCAGTTCTATGCAAAATTTTAGAACATCTTATAAAGAACAGACTAGAGTGGGTTTTAGAAAACCGGGGCATACTTTCCCCATCTCAATTTGGCTTCCGTAAAGCGATAGGAACCACTGACAGCTTGAGCATATTTGTATCAGATGTTCGCCTTGCTTTCTCCCGAGGAGAGCATTTAGTGGGAGTGTTTCTGGACATATCCTCAGCATATGACAACGTCCTTCTTCCAGTACTCAGGCAGAAGATGCAACAGCTGAGTTTACCTGAGAAGTTGACTAACGTTATTTTCAATCTACTTACTGCTAGGACTATCTCCGTTAGAACACATGACTCATCTTATCCCACAAGAAAGATTTGGAAAGGATTACCCCAGGGATCAGTTATCAGCCCTCTTCTATATAACTTGTATACTTATGATCTAGACAAAACTGTAGACTCTTTCTGTGAGGTACTCCAATATGCAGATGACATTGCACTATATTATGCCTCAAATGATATTTCAGAATCTTCTATCCGGCTTAACACCGCCCTTCGATATCTTAATCAATGGCTCATAGATCATGGTCTTTCTTTGTCACCATCAAAATCCTCTGTTGTGGTATTCTCTAGAAAAAGACTCATCCCTAATATCGTTATAGCCATTGATGAAGAATGTCTACCTGTTAATGATTATGTTAAATTTCTAGGATTATTCCTTGACTCCAGATTAACAGGCATTCAACACCTCAATTATATTAAGGAGAAATGTGAAAAAAACCTAAATGCTCTCCGTGCAGTCTCCGGTGTTTGGTGGGGAGCCCATCCATATTGCCAGAAACTTCTTTATAACGCAATAATACGTAGCCACTTTGATTATGGTTGCTTTCTTTGGGAACCTTGCAATAAGACAGCCTTAAATTCACTGAAAAAAATTCAAGCTAAAGCCCTCCGTATCATCTGTGGAGCTATGAAATCTTCTCCGATTAATGCTATGCAAGTAGAATGCGTCGACCCCCCACTTCATTTACGTCGCCAGTTCCTTGCAGATAATTTCTTAAGCAAAGTTATCCAAAATAGCAACCACCCATTATTGTCCCGCCTCCACCAACTACAGCACTTAGTGGAAACATCTAGGTTTTGGGTTCATAAGACAACACCCTGTCTTATAAAAAGTTTCTCTAAATATTCTGCTGGACCACCCCTTTACACCTTCCCTGGTAATCCCCTCTTTAGTTTCAAATATGAAGTTCTAGTTTTTAAACCTAATATAGTTCTAAATATCGGACTAAATAAATTGACTCCTGAAGCAAATTCATCCTTTAGATTACAGGTAGATAATAACAACTGGTCAGATAGGCTGCATATATATACTGATGCCTCAAAACTATCGACAGATAGTAATGTCGGAGCAGCTGTATGGATCCCTAGTTTAAAAATTGTTCTCAGCTTCAAATGTCCTCCTGAAACCACAGTATTCACAGGCGAATCTATCGCTCTATATGAAGCTGTCGCATTTATTGAGTCACATGGATACAGCGGTTCGGTGATTTTTATTGATTCACGTAACGTACTAGAAGAATTGCCAAGATTCCCACTTCGTTCCAGGAATATATCCTACTTGTCATTGAAGACCAGGGAACTGCTGTTTCGATGTGACTCACAAGGCAAGGATGTTACTATTGTTTGGATTCCTGGACATTGCGGTATCACAGGAAATGAAAATGCTGACGCATGTGCTAAACAAGCCACATCACTAGGCTGTCTGTCTTATGATAAATGCTTTTCTCAAGATATCCGTTTATCAGCAAAATCAGATTTAAGCAGACAATGGCAACAGGAATGGAATCATTCTCGTTCCATAAAAGGAAAATTCTATGGTCGCATTCAGTTGGATGTCCCTACTAAGCCATGGTTTTTTAAATACAAATCAGCCAATAAACTTACCACCTCCACTATAATCCGGCTACGCCTTGGACATGTATGCTCCCCAGTTTTTCTGGCTAAAATACGCATTCGAGATCATTCCATATGTGAATGTGGCTTAGACGAAGGCACCGTGGATCATATTTTCTTTAATTGCCCGAGACAACAAACATCACTATACCACCTACTTCCTGATTTCATTCCACGTCCTGTAAATATGAATTTCCTGCTTACTCAAATGAACACCCCATTTTTAAACATACTTTTTAAATTTATTGAAAGAAATCAAATTAAATTATAAAATAGTAGACCCTACAACTAACTTATTCCACATTTTTTCTTAACTCATTTTATTCTCCAACATAATTCACCTACAATTTTACAAAATAATTTCTAACCATAACTTCAAGCCGCTACTAACAATTTAATGTTCGCTCTGCTTTGCCCACAGGTAGCCCAACCGAACCAGCATTCTAGTATTACCGCTAAATCTTATGAATTTAAAACGTGTTTTCGCTACTCGACATTGGCAAAATTGTCACATCTGACAGAGGCCATACAACCTAAAAATTGAATTGAATTGACACAGACAAACGCGACGACAATTTGCGCTGATTTGCAATTGGTTTTATTGGCTATCAATGCGTATCCCATGCGTCTGGTGCTTCATTACACAGAAAATATGAAAGAAAACATTTGATTACATTCAAATTTTCGAATATTTGTGGTTTTGTATAATGTTTCGATGTTTTATATAGAAAAAGTACAGGTGTGCATGAGACACACCTTGCTTATAATGCGCATGCGTCTTCCGGGGTCCGGCGTACCATAGGCATGGTAATAGTATACAAGGTGGAATAAAAAGACCGTGGTTGGAGGAAAAGTGCCCTTAATATTGATGATGGCAAATTTTACTGAAAGGAACCATTTCTTTATTTTCAAAAACAATTAAAACTGCATTTAAAGAGTTTTTGAATAATTAACTGCTTGAGCCGGTGAAATGTGAAAAAAAATCATTCTGTAATTTATGATACAGGATTTTAAACAACATTATTTTAAGCAACATAGTATCTTAAATTAAAGAAAGACCAAGAAAAATATTTTTTTTATTGTAAAGCTTACTAACTATCTAAAGAAAATAGTTCACTTAAGTTATGAATTTGCTCAAAATTAGACCCACTTTCATGTATACACAGAGGTATTCTTCGCGTATCGCCTTTTGTATTAAGTGAACTATTTCTTTAGATAGTGAGTAAGCTTTACAATAAAAAAATATTTTTTCTTTGCCGTTTTTAATTTAAGATTTATTTATTAATTTATTTGGCACATCAACAATATAAACACAAGCATTTACATTTAAATAAAAAAGAATTTTTCTAGTTTTTACATCAATTACAGATATGCACAGCATGATATACTTATAACATTTCAAATTGTTTACAATTAAATTATTTTAAAAAAGCTATATAAAACAAAATACAAGCATTAATGATTTAATATTTTTCTTTTTAATATATTGGCTTGGTATTGAAAAATGTCCAGTTCCAGTAGTCCATGCCATTCATTGTATGCAGTTACCAATCTTCTTATAGGTGTTTAGGTCTTCGTCGACTACTCAATCGAGGGACAGAAATACCAATTTGGTCTAATACACTCTGACAACTAGAAGTACCTTGTACTATTTTTTGAAGAAATAATAAGTCGTGCATACGTCTCCTTTGCACTCCAAATGTCTCGTGAATGATCGCTGAACAGATGTCGTACCATGATCGCTTATAGCAAGGTTAAAACAATATTAAAACAGAGACACCGCTCTTGCTGCGTATAGCGCCATCCCGCTCTCAGCGCGGTTTTAATAATGTTTTGAGCGATCATGGTTAGGGGGCTGACTCGACGGGTAGTGTGTATCATATAGACTGGATTCCAAACAACAGAGGCGAATTCAAGTGTGCTACGTACTAATGTGTTAAATAACAGTATTTTAGATGCCTTTTCTTTGAAATCTTTTGTATTACGCCTTATAAAACCCAGTGTTCTAAATGCCTTTTTTATAATATGGTTGTAGTGTGGTACAAAAGTCAGCCTCTAGAATCAAGTATCACTCCAAGATCCCTAATCTGAGAAACCAACTCTATTTTCTCCTTATTAATAAAATAGCTCGTAAACAGTGGTTTCTTTTCCGCGTAAAAGAGATGTGCTGACATTTAGCCACGTTCAACTCCATAATATGGTTATCACTACACCATAGTGCGATACGATCTAGTCTTGTTGAACTAGTAAAGCGTCATTTGGAGAAGAAAAAATACGTGATATTTTCATGTCATCCGCAAACAAGGAGCAGTTGCAGTGGCGAATACAAGAGACAATGTCGTTAATAAACAAAATAAACAGTATTGGGCCCAGGTTTTTTTTTATTTATTTTCCAAAATAAAATACAAAATGGGTTTCTATACATAACCTTCTACGTTAAATCCGGTTCTGGGTTTAATTGTAGTAGGTATTCGTCATCGCTTAAAGAGCAGCTTATAAATACTTAGTAGAAATTCAATACTATGAAGGTTTACAAATATTGTTTTATGAAGTATTTTTAAGTAAGTTTTTACATTGTGTTGCATTGTTACATTTTAAAATTTTATCTGTTATTTGATTAGGGAGGTTGTTGAGAATATTAGGCAGGGTGTAATCCTTTACTCTTAGTCCATATACATTTTTATACTCAGGTAGTACATAAGTAGGTAAATATGACAATCTACGAAGTTTACTGGGTCTGTTTTGTTTTTTCAAAGCTGGTATATTATGAAATTCTTCACAGATAACTTGTAATTTTATTTTGTCATATATATTTAACACTTTGCAATAACCAAACAGTTTATTGTAATCATCACAGAAATCATTTTTAATTTTTAATGGTACAATAGTTTTTAACAAAGAAATTTGTAAGTTATAGATGTCTTCTAGGTAAGTTTTGTAACTGCGGCCATAACTAGTCAATCCATATGATATTATTGAATCAGCCAGCGATAAATACAGGGTGCGCATTGTTCTGTACGGTATTTTATATTTAAGTACAGATAGTTTTGCTAGTATGACCCGTAGCTTACCCTTAATCATATTTATGTGGTTTTTCCAATGAAATCTGTATATCTGTTGGTCAACTAAGAGTATTTTTTGGCAAGCACAGTTGGTATCACTATGTAGCGAATGCAAACACTGGTGTTCATGTTATTGATGATTTTATGGTAGGTGCTTTGTACGGCGATGCTATATGCAGAATTTTAGTTTTGCTCGCGTTAATTACTAGGCTTACATCGTGCGCCCATGCGCACAATATGTTATAATTATTTTGCATAATACGCTGTGCTGTAATTATATCATAGTGCGCGGTCAGTAAGCACGTGTCGTCAGCGAACTGGTACACCGATCCTTCTGTTATTAATTTGCACATTTCATTTACGTACAGTAAGTATTCGGTTGGCGACAAGTTGGATCCCTGTGCCGTTCCTACACTGACTCACCACCTACACTGACTATCGTGTATCTATTTTTGTGATAGTCTTTAAACCAATTTAGTAACGGTCCCTGTATACCGTTATCGTGTAATTTAGCAAAGAGTGTATTTAAATTTAAAGTTTCGAAAGCCTTGCGTAAATCAATAAATAATGCAATAATATGTTTGCCTTGATTTTGATAGGTGTTTACTTCGTTCGTAAAGTCAGATAATAGTTACCCGGTATTACGTCCCCTTTGAAAACCGTATTGATTGGGGTTTATTATTTTATGTTTTTCTAAATTTGTGTTCATTTCATTGGTTATATACGTTTCTATTATTTTATCTAAACAGGGTAAAATAGTTATCGATCTGTAGTTATTTATATCTGTATGAGCTCCCTTTTTGTAAATTGGTCGAATAATGCCTACTTTTAAGTGTTCCGGATATGATTGGGTTATAATACATGAATTTATTAAGTGTGTTATGGCGGGAGTTATAGATGAACTTACATATTTAATATCTGCCGCCCTAACTCCGTGATGACCAGGACTTTTACTGATGTTGAGTTTATTACTTATCTTGTATACTATATCGTTTGCTTTTTAATTCTCATAGAAACATAAGGTTGTATTAAGTGTAAGTTGTCTTTCAAAATAGGTTTAGTGCAGCTAGTACATATTTTTTGAACATTACTTGCAAAACCAGTCGCAAACATGTCACATATTATTTTCGGACTATTTTTAAAAAACCTACTAATTAACGTATCGACTGATTCCATAATTTTGCCGCATAATTTGTTTATAATCTCCCAGACTTTCTTAGTATTCTTAAAGTTCTTGCAAATTTCTTGTTTTATTTTATTATTTCTTACCATATGTATGTGTTTATTTGTTTTATTTCTGTACTTGTTGTATAATAATCTATTAATTCTATTATTATCATCCTTTTACCATATCCCTAATAAATTGTTTCTCGTGTTACACATATGTTCTATTCTATCAGTTTTCCACTCACATTGTGACCTCTTATTAATATTGATTTTGATAGTCCTTTTGCACTTTTTATAAATACAATCAAGTTTACTCACTATGAAATATGTAATGTCACTTGGGTTATTTAGTATCAACGCCGGTGACCAGTCCACTTTAGATAATTCTTTCGCACTTCATCATAATTCACTTTTGATACATATTTACAGTGTTTGCGCTCCGTTATTTGTTTACCTGATGCGTAACCGGTTATGAAGTGATCTACTAGTTGTGTCGTTATCACGGCGGTACGGACGGGTCGAGCGGTCGCACTGCGTGCAAAAATATGATCTATGCACGTCTTGGATTATTGAGTTGTTTTTGCTTTGTATACGTGTGTATTGATTGACTCCTTGAATCGTCAAGGCCCAATTCATTCAATTTCTTCACATAGTAGGTGACTACGTTAGATGCCTTTTTTAAGTTTATATTGAAATCTCCAATGAGTACATAATCGTTTTTAATTGGGTAGGTTGATACTATTCTCGAGATTTCGTCGACGAATCTTGTTTTATCTAAGTCCGGCGGCCGGTAAACTGCACACACTCCAAATCTATCCCTCGTTCGTTTGAAACTCGCCTGCCATACATTCACAGTAGCATGTTGTAGTCGGAAATCTAGTAAATGTGATATTTTTATGAGTGTACACAATTATACCGCCTCCTTTTCTGTTCCATCTCAACTGACTGTGCATGTCGTATTCACATAAACTTTTTATGTCGTCCGATATGTTGACTTCGGTGAGAATTATGGCATGTACTCGTATTATCGTGCAACTATTTTGCACTATGTAATCTATGTGGTTAAAACTTTTAAACATTGATCGTATATTTACATGAAGTATAGTGAACGAGTTATGGTGGGCCGGATCTTGCATTACAAATTCATTCCAATTTGAGTGTTTATCCATATTCTATTAAAATATGAGTGTCTCTGGTATTTATTTATTTAATATAGTACTTACTTTGCCGTTTGTTTCTGGGCTTGTTGCTTGAATATTTCGGCCATTCGGGTTATGTCACGTTCAATTCTTATGGAGTAAATTTTTTCCTTTTGTGATTTGCGTGCAAGTACTATCCCGTTTTGGCACCATACGTATTCACACAGACCAGTATTTTTCAGATCGGTTGGCTTTAAATAATAGGAACGCTGTTACCGGGCACAGGGATTCCCGTATGTAGAAGGAGTTTTCACCATTGGGCTTATGTTTTCGCTTTTTTTCCTTTGCTGCCGACAACCATTTCTCCTTACACTCTTCTTTGAGGCATACAACGACAGGTGGGGTCTGATTATCGCGGTTCACTGTACCTTCCGTCGGCCCTGCACGTCTCGCGGGTGTTTTGCGAAATGCGCTGACGACGTCCTCGGGTTTTGGTTTAACTCCTTTGCTACATTTTTGGCAAATATCTCCACATTGTCTGGCCTTCTTCGGTTCCACTCATCTCAAACTCATCTATCTTTTCGGAGAAGAATTTGAGAGATTGCTGCAATTCGTTTGTAATTACATTGCGAATTTCTTTTCGCATTTTGTCCATGAATTGAGCAATTGCAGGTTAGCCGAGTATGTTTGGGTAGTCTTGCTCTTCTTCTTATTCTTCTTCGGTCTCTGGGTCCGGCAGGATATAGGAGAGTCGTTTAGATTTAGCTGCTACACCTATTGCACAAACATTACACTTCGGTTTGTTGTAAGGCGGTCAGCTGATCAAGTGTAAACGATGCACAGGTACTGTGAAACCATTTATTACATCGTGTACAAAGTATTCCCGGACCCTTTTTTTCACAACTTTTGCACATTTTGTGCACTTAATTAACTTAATTTAACCATGATTTGCCCTATTTACTATACTTCACAAAAACAATAATGCTTGCTTTATTTTACGCGGCGATGTAATCAAAACACGTTTGTAACGTCCAATCGCTATCGCGCTGCGCGATGACTGCGAGCGAGCCCTGAGGAACTCCAGAGAATGCAATGTATTTATCTGATTCGTATCCACCAACAACAACGACTTATTCGCGACAAGTGAGATATGAAGCGAACCAGCCAAGAAGCTTATCACATATACCATAATAACTGTAAAGTTTTTTGAGGAGGAGTTGGTGATCAACGCGATCAAACGCACTGTCAAAATCTGTGGAAATAGCGTCCATGTGGTTATTCATATCAACTTCATCCAAAATAGGGGTTAAGTAAGAAACAAGATTTGTAACCACTGATTTCTTTACCTGAAATGCATGCTGTTCGGATCTGATTTGGGCCTTAGTGTGGTTGGTGATCATTGGACACAAAAGAGCTTCGAATACTTTAGAAAAGGTTGACAAAATGGAAATTGGTCTGTAATAATTTACACTGTTTGTAGAATGTGTTTGTATCACTCTTTTTAAAGACAGGAACTATTCGAGCTCGTTTCCATTCAGAAGGAAAAACGCTACTACTCAGGGACTTATTAAAAATAAGTATGAGGGGATGAGATAGAGGCTTCGCGCATCGTTTAATAAAAAGCGGAGGGATGTTGTCTGGTCCAGCACCCTTGTTTGGATTTAAACATTTTAAATGTTTAAGCACTTCATTTTCACTAATTGTTATACTATTTATTTTGACAGTTAAGGTACATGATGGATCAAAATCAGTTGATTTTTAAAAAATCTTAAAATGCAGTTTCAATTACTTTTGAAAATAAAGGAATATTTCCATTCAGTAAAATTTGCCATCATCAATATTAAGGGTACTTTTTTCCAACCACCGTCTTTTTTTCCACCCTGTATACATGCCATAGGACTGTATCTCGCACTATTAGTTAAAAATTTAAAATTCGAATATTTTCACAGTTCAGTCAATCACAACTAGTGTCACTCAAGTGTCAGGAAGTACCGTTAGGTATTTCTTGAAGTCCTAGAAATATGCAATTATATGACCGCCAGGACACTAGCTATCTTTCCTTGGTACGCTTCGTCGTTTTTCGAACCCTCATAATTTAGGTTTGGAATATACCAGATAAACAAAATTCTAGGGATATGATATAAATAGTAAGCTTAATAAACATATACTTGTCTTGTCCTTATTCGTACATTATTGGGTTCGAACCGTAATCGTACAGTACGAGTAAGGTACTAGTAGAGCTTATTCGTTCTATTAGTACTATTAGAACCGTAGATTTATACAACTTTTGATGCAATGAATAGTACTGTACTAATAGGTACGAATATAAATTGAATCATTCGGCTAGAAACATAATTAGGAAATTGAAAGGACGATGTCCACTTTTGTATGGAGACTTGCCCCACTAACAAATTTCAACGAACAGAAACAACTCTAGGCTCATTTTTAACGTTTTTCGTCATTGAGTAGAAAACAAATATTGTTTTTTTAATTAAAGCTGCAGTTTCGTAGATATTCATAAAAATTGCTCCTAATCTAACCAATGCGACCATATAGTTGCAAGACATCAAACTAGTTATGCTGAACTTTCAATCATTAAAAGTCAGTTACAATACTTATACTATCAATATACTTACCTATTGATATCCAGTATTATCAACAATAAGGAATCAAATCGCACTCTTTAGTAAGATAACGACCGAATTCAAAATTTTTCAAAACGAGTTACAGTGAGATATCGACCTAAAAAAGCAGGCTCTACAATATAGCGAAAGAAAAACAAAACGGATGTTTTTCTTTCTTACCGTTGTTTTATTTTGAATTCGGTCGTTATTTTACTAAGAGTTCGAAATGTGTAACAAAAATCGCAAAGAATGCAACGTGACAAGCAACAAAGGGAAAGAACTGCGACTTATTTTAGGCGCGTTCCACCTAAGTACAGATTTGCAGCATATTCAACTTCATCGCGATTTGTTAGTTTTTTATAGGGTAAATGCTCTAAGGTTTTTGACCATCATCAGAGCATGCTTGCTTAGGTGGAAAACGGGGTTTTATATTCTATGTGATCTGTCAACCTTTTGTCATTGCAAAAAATGCTTTTTAATTGAAATGATGGAATGTAATCACAATGTAATATATTTTATAATTTATTAGAAATAAACATTTTAAAATGTAATGAAAGAAATAATGCATAACATTGAAAAAGGTGTTATTGTAGCTACAACGAAAAAATTCATAAATATGTAGTTGCCACCTTGTAACAGGAAATGCATGAAGTCTTTAATTTTTTGCCGAAAAAAACCGTAGCTTCTATCTGTTTTATATTACACTGAAAAATCATGTTTTGATAAAATATATTTAATTAGAAATATCGCTTTATTGGTCATCAACCTTAATAGTGGGGCAAAATCGGGCATCCTCCTTTCAGAACAATATAGTACAGACTAAATACACGCATTTTGTTTCTTAAATTGCCGAAAATAATAGTTATCAAAAAAGGAAGAGAAAGGCACAGAAGGTATATAGGGATACGTCTGTGGAGAAAAGACATCTCCATTTTCCATACAAACCTGGGCTGGCATTACAAGAATGTTTATTCTATAATTACAACTTATTATAAAGATTTATTCGCCCAATTTTTACCCTTTTCAGCAATGGCCAAATAAGTTTTTTTGATACTGAGAAGGCTGTGTCTATTCGGACCCGGGACCCTATAGAAATCGATTGCTATTCGTAACCGGAGCATGAAACATGCAGTTTCATTTCATGTCATGCAATTTTTAAATAACATTTGGAAAATTCAGTTGCGACAGTCTTATTAATACTCTATCGAGTTGTGAAACTAGTTTTACTACGGAAATCGCTTTTTAGTTCCAGCTGTCACCGCTCCAAACTCTTGTTTGACAAGCTGTACAAGTGTGCTAAATTAAATTGCGATTTTTTATTTCTATTAAACACTCAAATTAGATGAATTTTTTGATACATTTATAAATTATTTGTGTAACGTTGGGCCCAAAATGGGGAATCTCTTTTCGTTTTTCGTATAACTATGATGTCGCTTGCTGTTGAGCCCGTAATAAAAATTAAAAGCCGTAACAGACGACCTGGGCCCAATTCTGCTAATAAGTTACAACCAAATCGAAACTAAACCGTTGCGATCGACCAATCAGAACGCTACATTATCACGTCATCGAACAGTTGAATAGGAATATAAGCGCTCCGATTGGTCAACCGCAACGATTCAGTTTCGATTCGGCTGTAACTTATTAGCAGAATTGGACCCCAGATTTGGTCGGAGCCGATCGCCCGACCCCGACCAAATTGGAATCTGTGTACGGCTGTCGGCCTGACATAATTACATCATAATAGCTTGTCGGATGCTTGTCGGCCCGACCGCGCATCTGACAAGTAGGGACAAGAAAAAAGTATCGATACTTTGTGTTTTTTTTTATACTTAGGGCTTGTTTCACAATCGAAAAGTAAGTATTGAATAGCTTACTTGACAGATGATTTGACGGTTGTTATATGAAAAATATGTCAAAGAATCTGTCAAGTAAGCTATTCAAAACTTACTTATTGATTGTGAAACAGACCCTTAAAGTAATAAATAAAAAAAATTGTTAACTAAAATGACTCGACTGCTGTTCTGCCAAACCACAAAGAAGAGAAAAAATGTATTGATTTTTTTTTCTTTGTGTTTTAATAATTACTCGAATTCAGGGTTTATGGGTGTCGTCTCAGTATGAACAAGAATTCTAATTTATCCTTTTTACATTTATTATTTATGAAATTGCGGACTTTTCCCAGAAGTTTACAAAAATAACCTATAAAACTGGACATGCTCCGACAATAAATAACCTAACGTAATCTGTATATGTATTAGGATTCCATAGTTTGTGTGCCAAGTTATATAAGGCCTGCACATGAATTCAATACTTAGCTTAGTACCTACTTAGTAATATCTAGATTTAAAAATATTATATTTAATGTTCCATATCTACAGGGTGTAAAAAGACGTATACTGAAGCCCGCGTCTACGCATTCAGATCATTAAATAAAGCAATATAACGAAAAATCAATGATGTGAAACAAAATTAATTTTAAACGACAATAAATACTACGCAATGTAACGCGTGCCCGCGCCTATGACTTGCGCGTCCGGATATCGCGTCGGTGTTAGTGAGTCAGTGTAAGTGCGTGTAAAGCAAGACGAGTTTTCTGCGCAAGAGATTGCTTTTCAGTCATAAATTTTGTTAAGAAATACTGATTTTTAGTAGATGTTTCTTTAGACGAAAATCATCAAAATACATTTCGAACAGTTTTGTATAAAAATCTTGAAAAAAAAAATTTGTAACTTTAACCTTGAATATCTCGGCAACTATTAGTTTCACAACCATGGTCTAGAAGACAAAAACTATAGTGATGATAGGGGCAATACGTGGGTTTCGGCTTCGGTACCGGTCTTTTTACACCCTGTATTTCGCTTTCTCTTATAATAATAATAATAATATTTATTTATTTAAGACAATTTACAGTCCACTTGTTAGTATACAGATGATCTTGTCTGCTCTGTGTGGGACTATTATAAAGTTATTTAAGTAAAAATATGTAAAACTCGGATGAGTTTTTATTTTAACTACTTACAAACTTACAAACTACAGTAAAGATTACTTGGGTAATCTATAGGTAATCATAACATTTTCCATAGATGCTGGTATTTTGTGTCGTTTTTTGTTACTCTTTTGCCACTGATTGTATCATCAGCCGAATGGCGACCTGAAATACAAAAGAAAAATTAAAACATTAGTACCAGGTAATTATTATTTTCAAAAACTCGGGTTCTTTGCTTAATTAAATAAGATAGGTATATTGTTTTATTAGTATAGTAACCTCTGGTAATCCATGTTCGTATATATGTTTTCGGATTGAATTGCGTTAGTGGTGGCCCAACGCAATTGATGAACAACAGTGCCGCAGTTGTTTCCACTGACAAGCAAGATCGTAGAGGCATTACAATTTCGTTCATTGAACTAAAATTTATCTCACACTCGCTCGTCGATATTGGAATGGAGGAAATTACGTTTAAGAGTGGTTTCAGATCTTCAGGCACACCTTCGTTATCAGTTCCACCGCTCATCTTGTAGGACCTAAAGCCGCGAATGATTGGTCCATAATTTAAATGAAACTGCTCGCACAAGTTTCTTACTTCTGTGTCTCCATATAATATTTCTACTTCTCCGTCATTTTCTTTAGGCCAGTTTTTTGCCTCAAGGACTTTAAGGCTTGCTAATAATTTTGCGTAAATATTTTCATTGTCTTTTTGTCGAGCTGCATTACGAGCAGCGTGAGAAGACGAAGTAGTTATCATTCGAGTTCTTAAGTTATCGGCCAAACTTTTGTAAAGCTTTGCGGTGTCAATGGGCACAACTCTGCCTTGATGGAATTGTATTTCTTTGTATTTATTTTCGTTCTCATTCTCAGACAAAGAGGATAGCACTTTTTCTAGCTTAGGCCCTGGTTGTGTTGCCATTGAGTCGAAAACTCTGATTGTAGTTCGTATGGCTTTGTCAGCTTCAATGAGGGTTTTATTTCTCCGCTGTAGCAGTTCAGATAAATCTCTCATCTCATCTAGAGCATCTGACATAGCGTGCAAGTTTTTCAACGTCAACGTCAGTCATAAAGGTCAGTATAGACCCCTTGTATTTGGCCCTTTCTCTTGAATCCCTTGTCACGTCTTGAGACGCTGCATCAAAATGTTTGCAAAGTGCTGCGTAATTTTGAATTACAGCATTAATTGTGCGCTTGCTTGAAGCCACCATATCACGGTCAATACTTTTCCAATCCGCAATATTTGAGCTTCAAGTGAAGCAGCTGCTGCTTGAAGTTCATATTGATTTTTTGGTGATTGATTTTATAAGCTATATAGCTTATCAATGAAAATTTTAAAATGGTTTATACCACTCACTTCGTTGACACAGTTATTGACAGCAAGTTCTAATCTGTGGTTGGAGCAGTGCCACACTAATATATTCGGAAACATTGCTTGTAATCTCGTTGCTACTCCGGAGGTTCTCCCAATCATAACTGAAGCTCCATCGCAAGCAAAAGCTATGAGATTCTCTTCCAGAAAAGTTTGGTCAAAGCCATATTTATTTAAGCATGCCAAAAGCTCCTTTGTGTTGGTTTCGGCAGTCGTATCAGTGAGCTCGCTCACTGATACGACTGCCGACACTTAGTCAAGATTAAAGACATAAGTGTCTTCATTTGAAGAGTCATCAAAATATGTGCGTATGGCTACAATGGAATGGAAGTCAACAAGACAGGAGCCTTAATGAAGGATAAATTATATCAAACTTGTGGTGAAGTGAAGTTGTCACTAGTCACTATTTTTGTGAGCAAGTTTTTTCACAATTTTTTAGGGTAGCTTGAGATGTTTGCTAATATTTTAACTGCGCTTGATTCTTGAAAACGCGAGAGATCTTATAGTGCTTATTTTGTTAGAAAATATAATGTACATTGTGGAGTAACGCTAATATACTTTTAAGCATTTTTTCTTTTGCGCTACTTTTGCGTGAGACCAGTTGCGAAATTATTGCGTCACTACTACTGCGCTACCAAAACAAGGTCCTGGGTACACTAGTTTCAGAAGAATGGCAGTTTTTATGTGTTTTTTTTTTAAATTCTTTTGGAAGGTTAGTGGTTCTGTAAATACATAGTTTTATAATAATATGGGTTTACATGAGAACTGCTGAGATGATTTTGAGTGTTTATATGATTTTATTACATACTTAGTTAAAATTGTTAAATTTTTTCCCTATATACACAATCTATACCTATCTACACAACTTCACTATTTTGCGATACTTTTACGTCACCGTAGCGTAAATTATTGCGCTACTTTAACGTTATCGTCGCGCAATCTTTTACGTCACTACAGGCGCGTTCGGAACTTCGGATAGCTCCACGATGTCAAAAATAACTGTTAAAAATGACAAAATTGACACAAGGAGCGTTCGGTGTGAAGAAATGTGAACAAAAGTTGCATGTTTATCTGTTTACGTCAACCGTTCGGATAGCTGAAAAAATGTCAAAAATGGCATTGTGAACTGCCAATTTCGCCCCAGCTCTCGAAGAGGGTCTTCTTCTTCTTCTTTTTTATTGGCGTGAAGGCTGGTGTTGCCATTTGCCATATGCAAATTGCCATTGTCTTCGATTATGGAGCGGATTCGATTAAGATTTATCGATAATAGAAACTTAGTTTAGGGTGGGTATGGTTTTTTTTGTGTTGGGTTACGTAATAGTCAAAGGTAGGAAACGGATTACAAATCAGAGAAAATATAGGAAAAAGAAAACGGAATTTGGAAAGGGACAACAGGTGAGTAGTTAGGAAGTTATAATTATATGTGTTGAAAACAAATTAATAGGTATTGGTGTTTTATTAAAATATATTAAATTTTTATATCATTTTTTGGAATAAATTTAGATAAAAGTGTCATGTAAGAGAGCAGGGATGGAAATAGGAAAAGGTATGTTTGCATCAGTCAGTGATTGGATAAAGGAGCGTCTGTCAAATTTAGGGCAAGAAAAGTAAACGTGGTTTATGTCAGCCTCAGCCTCACCACATTCACATGTAGGTTCATCTATTATTCCATACCTTGCTAAGCGATCAGGAGTACAAGTGTGCCCGAGGCGCATTCGAATTAAAATTGTTGTAATCGATTTACTAAACTTTAGTTTAGAAAACCAAGGTTTAGTAAATATTGTTGGTTGTATTCTACGATAGTACTTAGCTTTTGATTTATCATCTTCTGTCCATAACTTTGTCCAGCTGTTTTTAAGTTCTATATTCGATAGACTTATTAAGTCGTATGAAAAGTTTTTGTAATAATATAGATCACCACACTTCACTGCATCTTTGGCAAGATAATCAGCAAATTCATTACCAGTGATACCGCAATGACTGAGCACCCAGGCAAAAGAAACCGAATACCCTTGTATTAAACATAGATGAAGCATTTCGCGTATTTTTAGGATTAGAGGATAATTTTTTGACTTTAATGGGAATTTAGCTAAAGCGTATAATGCACTCAATGAGTCTGTAAAGATAATAGTTTTTTTGAGTTTAGCTATCTTTATATATTCTATAGCTTTAAATATACCAAGACACTCCCCAGTAAAAACTGAAGTTTGTGGAGGCAATCGTATTTTCTGTTGAATTTTATAGTTGCTGTGAAAAACTCCTACGCCAACATCTTGAGATTTAGTTTTAGATGCGTCTGTATATATTTTGTGCCACTGATGCCAGGTCTCATTTACAATTGAATTGAAATAACATTTGCATTGGTTTTATCATCAATGTGCAGATTGTATATTATATTTGGAATAACCAGCAGAGATTCATAGACAGTATTATAAATGGGATCTAAATGAAATTGATGTGTTGGCATATTTTCTATATTGAAATTCTTTAAAATGGCGGAATATCTCTATGGCTCCAATAATTTGATGTTATTACTTTTTCAGATAAAATTTTTAGTTTTACTATAATCGCGTTATTTGTGAATTGAATAGCCTTATAAAAAAATCGGTTTGTTTAATATTGTCGGCGGAGGTGTAGTGGAAGGTCATTACATTCAATCTGTAGAGCAATTGTGGGGCTAGACTTCATGGCGCCAGTAACAATTCTTAAGGCCTTTGATTGGATTCCATCCAACCTCCGAAAATCGTTAGCATTACCTGGTTCTAATAAGAAGGTTCCATAATCTAAAACACTTCTTATCAGAGCAATGTAAAGCAATCTTAAAGAAGTCGGATGGCCACCCCACCAAACACCGGCAAGGCATCTTAAAATATTTACATTTCTTTCACATTTCGCAGAAATGTACTCACAATGAGAGGTGCCTGTAAGTTTTGCGTCTAGAATGACGCCTAGATGTTTAGCTTCCGTTTTCTGTGGAAGGCAGTCATTACCATAATATAAGTTAATATCAGACTGTCTTCTCATTCTCGAAAACAATACTACGAGTGACTTGGAAGTGGATAGCTCTAAACCATTATTATCTAACCATTTTTTGAGTAAATTCAAAAAATTATTTAAATTAGTGCATATATTGGTGACAGAATAGTCGCTGAAGTATAATACAATATCATCAGCATATTGAAGAACAGAACAAGAATCGTCTACGGAATCTTCAAGGTCATAGGTAAATAAATTATAAAGTAATGGGCTAAGGACAGAACCTTGAGGTAGGCCTTTATTTATTGTTCTTTCTATTTTTGTATCATCTATAGTTAGAGATAAAAATCTTTCAGAGAATAAATTTATTATAAAATTTGTTAACAATACAGGAATATTTAAAGCAACTAATTTACGGTGTAAGATAGATAAATTCACGTTATCATATGCTGATTTGATATCAATGAAGACAGCTCCTACAGCTTTATTATCGGAGAATGCTATTCGAATATCAGATATCAAAAGAGCAACACAATCTGTTGTACTTCGACCATGTCTGAAGCCATATTGAGTATTAGCTAAAAGATTCTTGTTCTCAATAAACCACTCTAATCTGTTTTTAACTAAGTGTTCAGCTATTTTAACTAGGACTGTAGAAAGAATAATAGGACGATACGATGTTGCGATCGATGGCGATTTATTCGGTTTTAGTAATGGCAACACTGTTTGCTGTCTCCACGATGAAGGAATATTTCCTGTCAACATGACAGAATTAATAATTTGCAAATAATAATTTAATGTTTTGTCACCAAGATTTGCAATAAATAAATATGGAATGTTGTCTTCACCAGGAGCTGAGTCGTTAATATATGAAAGAATCCCTTTCAGCTCTTGTATTGAAAACGGGGAGTTTAAAATAGACTTATTGCCGTCGTATGGGGAAAGCAGTATGTGCTCCTTTACTGACATCGGAACCAAGTTATCCATGAACTGATCTGCAATATCTAATGATAAATTAGAGGCTGTTGGTTGAACAAAGGCAAAACGGAATCTACGAATGTTATTCCAGACCACTGATGGATGGGTTTAAGGGGATATTGAAGTACAGAAATTTTTCCACGCATCTGCTTCCTTTTTTTTTCAATTTTTTTTTTACTTTTGATGTAATACGTGTTAAAACGTAAAAATTTTCTATTGTCATATTTTCACGATATCCCCGTTCAGCCTTCTTTTACCGAGTTATTTCTGCAGAGCAATCTTTATCCCACCATGTTGGGGAAGGAATTAGTTTCCTACATGAATTTTTTACAGGAAAAACATTATCAGCAACTTCAATCATACACCTGGCTAATGCTTCTGAACAATGATTTTCATTGTCATTACCATATACGTAATTCATCTAGCAATGTGATCGGACGTGTAAATAATTAATTATAAAATAATCATCTGCAAAATTGCGACCTAGTTCTACATAACGCGGAAGAGATCTGCGCGTGTCAGGCTCGTACGTCATACTCGTGTTTTGTGTGACTCATTTGAATTAATTCGTGGTGATGCAAGTGTATATCAATGCACCTGTAACATATGGATAGCAGCCCTTTTAATCGAAGCGGGCTGACTCGCCGCAGCCCGCCCCCAACGCCCTCGAGACCACCACCCCAGCCCGACATGGAAGACGATGAGCACCCAGAAGTAGTACCAACAGCGGAGATTAAAAACTGGATGATCAGCATCGAGCAGTGTCTGAATGAGGTATGTGCCATCTCATGCGAAGGCAAATTAAATTCTGACCAAAAAATCAGAATTAACAATCTTTGCCGTAAAGTTAGTCACGGGGCATCTCAATTAGCCGTACAATACCAATCCCTTAAGCAGAAATCAATTTTAACGCACAATTCTCTCCAAGCCCTAAAAAAGAAGCACAACCTTGCCCATGTACTCCAAGAAATTAAACTGAGTATCGATAAGTCCTCAAAGCCAACTAAAGAGTCGACTTCATTCGCCGATATGGTCAAAAAAAGCCCAAATAATTTTATCCGCCCATCTAATCTTAGTTCTGTTGCAATTTTTCCCACCGATAAAATGAAGTCCAGTGAAGACACTAAATCTCTTGTCCAAAAAATCATTCGTCCGGAACAATTGAAACTGCACGTGAGAGGGTTGCGCAAAACCAGGAATGGTGGTGTCATAATCAGTACCGAGACCAAAGACGATATTGAGAAGCTAAAGCAGTCTGAACAGCTGATATCATCTGGCCTTACTTTAGATGAACCTCAAAAAAGGAAGCCCAGAATTATTATCCTTGGAGTGCCCTCATCTATGCAAGAGTCTGAAGTCTTCAATTCTATTTTTCACCAAAATCTAGCCGACAAGCATCAAGGCATCACTCTAGAAAACTTTTTGACCTCAATTAGAATGAGTCACAAATCGGGGAAAAAAGAGTCCGACACCTGCAACTATATAATAGAAGTCCCTGCTCATATACGTAAGGTTTTATTAGCTAACGACAGACTTTTTATAAATTGGTCTTCATGCCCAATCAGAGATTTCACCCTGGTAACAAGGTGTTTCAAGTGTCAACAATACGGACACGCGGCGAAGACGTGCCGGGAAGAAGTGAACACTTGTGGTTATTGTGGTGAGATAGGTCATGCCATGAAGGACTGCACTAAAAAATCAGCACCTCCACGATGTGCTACATGCTGCCGTTTTAAGAAGCCGTGTGACCACAAAACTGGTGACAGTGAATGTCCTGCTAAGAAAATGGCAGAAAAGCGGTACATTAATTCAATAGACTATGAAGGCGCCTAAGAGCGCCACCCCTTAGTGTTATTTAGAACTTTTCAATTTTATGTCTGTTAGTATTATTTCTGATTTAGACAATTTTTCTGTATCGGAATCGAAGAGTTGTGACGTTGAAATGTGCAAACAATATCTTTCTTCTTATGATTACCCAATAAGTATACTAACACAAAACATACGCAGTATTTTTAAGAATTATAATAATTTTAGTACATTTCAGCAAATATTGAATGTTGATTGTGATGTGATTGTTCTTACCGAATGTTGGTTACGTGATAATCGTTCATTGCCGCTCATGCCGGGCTACCGCATGCATCACAGTAGTGGTAATTATAACCAAAATGATGGAGTAGTTGTTTATACTAGAAATAATTTGATCGTATCGGTTGATGAACCTGATATGTCAAATTGTAATCGACTATTACTCAAAATTGGATCCGATATCGCAATATTAGCAATATACAGACCCCCATCGTTTACCAATACAAGTAGTTTTGTTGAATCGCTGAATAATACATTGAAGCAACTCTCAAGTTATAAGTCCATAATTCTGATAGGTGACATAAACATTAACATTCTCCCGACTAATAATGACCCCGCTGCGCATGAATACCTAAACCTATGCTCCTTTCATGGTTTGCTTCCCGCCCATGTGCTTCCTACACATCAAAGTGGCTCCTGCTTGGACCACATCATGCTAAAAACTAATTTTCAGTCAATTACACTGGTCACTAATTCGACAATAACAGATCATAAGGCAATTTTTATTAACTCTTAATTGTAAGTTAGCGAAACTAACACGCACGCACTTATGCAAGTCTAAAATTAATTATAATAAACTGGAGAATGACTTACGCTGCATAAATCTTGACCCAGTGTATAGTTCTGATGACGCGGATTTCTGCATGTCGTATTTTATAAACAATATACAGCAAGCAATATTAAATAATACGGTGCAAATACGATCATGTAATAAAAATTATAACATCAAACCTTGGATCACTCCGGGACTAATTCGTTGTATTAACAACAGGGATAAACTTCATATGAAGGCCAAATCCAATCCATGGAATATAAGTCTTCAAGTTTCATACAAAAGATATAGAAATTTTTGTAACGACCTCTTGAAAAAAGTTAAGTCGAATTACGATAAGTCTGAATTAGAGAAGGCGGGTACGGATAGTAAAAAAGTTTGGAAGTATGTCAAGAACGTAACGTTTCTATCGCAGCAGCGTGAGTCATCTTCTGCATTATTACCCAAACATATATCTCAGCAGACCTCGGTCAACAGCGCTAACGATTATTTTGTTAACATTGGAAAAACTTTGGCCGAAAAAGTTCATAATCACACATTTACATCACCGTTTTTCGACCAGATCTCTACTAGAAATTCGCTTAAATCTTTTGTGCTGTTGAATCCCGATGAGGCCGATGTTGAACAGATTATTATGGGTTTAAACGACAATTCTGCTGTTGGCTGGGATCGGATATCTAATAAAATTCTAAAACAATTTAAATATATCTTGATTACCCCTCTCACATATATTTTAAAAAATGTTTGGCAGACGGAATATTCCCAAAGTGTCTGAAAAAAGCAATTGTTATTCCGGTATATAAATCGGGTACCAGAGAGCAAATATCAAATTACAGGCCCATTTCGATACTTCCATCAATATCGAAAATATTAGAAAAAATTATTAATAATAGTCTTGTCCAATACCTAGAGAAAAATTCCATGCTTTCCAAAAATCAGTTTGGATTTAGATCGAAACTTTCTACAGCGGACGCTGTGCATCAGCTTACTGATTATATAGTACAGGAACTTGATGGAGGAAACCGGACGTTGGGAATATTTCTCGACCTAGCCAAAGCTTTTGATACTGTTTCTGTTCCCATCTTATTACAGAAGATTGAGTCATTAGGTATAAGAGGCACTCAACTAAAATTATTTAAAAGTTATCTGGAAGACCGCACGCAATGTGTAAAAATCGATAGTGTCGTCAGCTCTGAGATGAACAATACCTTCTTTGGTGTTCCCCAAGGAAGTATATTAGGCCCGACTTTATTTTTGATTTACATTAATGATCTCTGTAATCTGAATATTAATTGCGGAAAAATCATTTCATATGCTGACGACACTGTTCTAATTTTCTCTGCGAACACAGATGAGAATGTTTATAAATGTGCGCAGCAAGGTTTTAATATTGTAAACAATTGGCTTCAGAATCATTTACTAACGTTGAATGCTGATAAAACTAAATATCTCTTTAGAAATCAATAACCAAACTATTAAATCAGACAATGCGGTTGCTAAAGCATTTGAAGACTTCTTTTCTCATATACCCATAGAAACTACAAGTAGTCTCAACTCATGTCCCAATGAGGCTGTAGCTCTTTTGGGACGGAGTGTGAAGGAAGAGGTGCAACAAGGTGTTCAACTTTTATCACATTGATGCTAACACTGTTTTGAAAACATTTCGTATGATCAGTACCAAAAAAACTGAAGATATTTGGGGTATTTCAACCCATATAATTAAATCTGTAATTAAAGAATTTGCACCGCAACTTGCGTTGATATTCAATAAATGTGTCGATGAAGGTGTCTTCCCCGACCTCATGAAAAATAGCAAGTTGATACCTCTGTTTAAGTCTGGGAATAAAAATGACCCTTCAAATTATCGACCAATTTCGATTCTACCAGCTCTTAGTAAAATATTTGAAAAAATTATATCTAATCAGTTAACTGATCATTTCTCAAGTAACAACATTTTACATATGAACCAATTTGGTTTTACCAAAGGTCGTTGCACTACTGATGCCGGTGTTGCACTTCTGAAACACATTTTTGCTGCTTGGGAGTGTAAACAAGATGTAATTGGTATATTTTGTGACCTATCAAAAGCTTTTGATTGCGTTGGTCACCAAACTCTTTTAAATAAACTCAAACATTATGGTGTCTCTGAAGAAGCAATGAGACTTATTGAGTCTTATTTATCAAATAGGGTTCAGAAAGTTGTTATTAACAAAACTGAGTCTGTTGGTGCACCTATAGTTATGGGCGTGCCACAAGGATCGATATTGGGACCCTTGCTTTTCTTAATTTATATTATTGACCTCCCACACTTCACTAAGAATCTGTGCGATACAGTACTATTTGCAGATGATACTTCTTTAATATTTAAGGTTGACAGAGGAAATGGAAATACTGACGTTGTAAATAGTACTCTCTCTAAAGTATTGCATTGGTTCACTATAAATAATTTATCTTTAAATTCACGTAAAACTAAATGTATTAAATTCTCATTGCCAAATGTAAGAAAAGTGGATACCATAGTGGAAATGAATAATGAAATTGTTGAATTCATCGACTTTACTAAATTTTTGGGTATAACACTAGATTCTAGATTGCAGTGGGATCCACATATTGAGTCCTTGGCTAACAGACTTAGTTCTGCAGCATATGCCGTTAAAAAAATAAGACAACTTACTGATGTTGAAACAGCAAGATTGATTTACTTTAGTTATTTTCATAGTGTCATGTCATATGGAATACTACTGTGGGGATCGGCTGCTAGTATTGAAAGTATTTTTGTACTTCAAAAAAGAGCGGTTCGCGCTATTTATAATTTACGAGCAAGAGATTTTTTAAGGGGCTTATTTAGAGAAATTAATATATTGACCTTAGCAGGACAGTACATTTATGAAAATTTGATTTATGTCTATAAAAATTATAATACATTTGAAACCAATTTCCAAATTCACCATCTAAACACAAGATTCAAAAATAAACTTGCCGTTCCAACATTCAGGCTTCAAAAAACTAGAGGCTCGTTTATGAGGAAATGTATAACCTTTTATAATAAGCTTCCACAAAATGTTACCGACTTGCCTTTTCATAAGTTTAAAGCGCATGTAAAAAAGACTCTTATGAGTAAAGGATATTATAAAGTCAACGATTATTTGAATGATGCCAATGCCTGGTGTTAATTTTTCAGATAATGAATCGTGTTGTTATGTATAACTATTTGTTTAAACAAATATTATTTTTGGTAATAAGTAGTAAGAAGAGAACTAACACATCTAATGTTGTAATGGAAGTTGAGCTCAAACTTCTGCTGTGAGGTCAGCTTCCAATTGACGACTCTGTAACAATACAGGGAGAAAAAAATAGCCCTTGCTGGTTTTCATGCTGGTTCTTTCCAGTACAAGGTCTCCCGCCGTAGACTTGTGAACCAATGGCGTAGCTGCTTTGACGTTCAAAGAGATTGTAACAATCCAATTTGAATAAAAGATATTGAATTTGAATTGAATTTGAATTTGAAGTGTGTCCAAATCTACAGCAATTAAAGCATTGAACTGTGGGATAAATATAACGCTCTATGACTAAAGAGTTGTAGCATAAAAATACACGTGGTGAAAGCACCTGGCCATCAAAAGTAATAACTACAGACTGTGTAGGTTTCCATGTAGCAACATTATCTATAAAAGCTTTATGATTGATACGTCTAATTTTAATGATTTCCCCACAACCTACAGGAACAGTATTTTTTTCTTTTATTTCCTCAGGAGTCCAGTCCTGTGGAACACCACGAACAAGACCCATTTTTGTTATATTGGAAGTTGGGACAAATGCTTTGTATTTGTTATCATGTAATCTTTTGTCATTTATGAAATTATTTGCAGCTTCAAAATTAAAGGATAAAACGATTCGGTTTCTGCCTATTTTTTTTACACTGCCATCAATAATTGAAGTAAATTTATGCTTTTTAAGAAAATAACCAAAAGTCACAGGATGAAGTGTGATGGGATCATTGAAAGCTGTTTGTTCACGCTGGACATGTACTATAAAAGGAGGCAAATCATGTGCTTCATACAATTTCCTACTAACTGATGGAGCTGTATCAGGCTGAGACTGACCTAAAACACTTGGCTGTGATAAAGATGACATGCCAGGGATACATTGATTGTTAGTATCAGCAGAATTAGTAATTGTGTTATCAATATTAATAGATTCTTCACAGAAGCACCCATCACTTTTGCCCGCCATTTAATTTTTCCTCTTTTTCTTGTTACAATGTTTACAAATTTTACTAGATTTCCTACTCCTTTTCCTATTTGTTGTAGCTGCCCAGTCCATGACTGTTTGATCGGTATCAACACTAAACTCACCATGGCTTGTTAGTGTAACATTATAAGCAACTTGGGGCGGCAATACTTGTTTAGTGCTCGGAACAGATCCCCCTGGATCGTTCATTTTGAAAATAATTAAATTACTCACCAACCCGTTGAAATTAGCACAGAATACAATATATACAGATTAATATACAAAATAAATATGTTTATACTACTTAACTGGTCCTAAAAACTATTAAAATTAATATTATAAAAATCAAAGCCAGTAAAGACATCCGCCTATTTCAACGTTTCCCGCCTTTTCAGAACCGAAGAGGGTCAAAAGTGGAAGTTTTTGACATTTAAGAGTTTTGACGTTTACTAAACGTAAAATTTTTGACACGATTAAATAAGTTTTAACGAAATAATGTTTTTTTTTTCATTATTTATGGAAATTAATGACCGTTAATCACGAAGCGAGCTTATTACGTCATAATACATCCAGAATCTGGAAACTGAAAATAAATTTAGGTTATAATAGCTTATTACATTGACATATTGATAATGTAGCGTTCGGTTAGGGTGTGGAGCAAAAATGGCAAAAATTTCATAACCTTCTAACCGAACGATTTACATCAACGCCAATTTTGATAATGCTAAAAACGCCACCACAGGCTACCCGAACACGCCTTACTGCGTCATTTTCGCCAAAATTCGTGGCCTCACCCATATCACAATATCACCTACATAGAACAGTATAAGAATTATAGTGATCAGAACGTAATTTACTTCTATACAAATGTGCTGTAACTAGGTATATTTTGCGAAAATGCCCTACAAAATTACTGAGTTACTACTACATTGAATGTGTCAAACTAAATCGCTAGGTCAGCATTGCTTGCAAGCCGTTAACGCCATAAAACTTAATGGGGAGCGTATAAAGTTAGTAATGGAAGGTGGGATGCTTTTATTAAGACAGGTGACAACGTGAGCTTCGTCTAAGTGCTGTTGACGCTCCAAATTACTAGCATCGCGGTTGCGTGGAAATTCCGTCCTTTCCGACCTACATACTGTTATGACTCACAGTAAACACAAAACATGAGGTCTGAAATGAAATTTCGCTGATGGTAGGTACGAACAATATCGCAAGCAAAGCTTCACATGCACGTTGCGACTTTCGGACGCTTTTTGAAAACCGACTAAATGCGTGTCGGTCCACGGGCTGTGTAGGGTTCCGTTGTTTTAAAAATCGTTCCGTTATTTATGTTTGTCATGATTTCATATATCCATAATATAACACGTTTGCTACATGTTTTTAGCAAGTAAGAAATAAATGTACTTAGGTAAGTAATTTTTTCTAAGGATTTTGTATTTGTACTCAGTTTTGCAACTTAGGTAAAAGGTAACTTAGTTTTCCTACAAAGTCCGTTATGCGTTTAGGTATACAAGCTACTAGCACTTTCTTCCCCTTCAGCCATATTGGTAACTGTTTGTTTGATAACTGGTTACTTAAAAAGAAAATTTTTCACTGTTTCGTTAAAGGAGAAAACATTTCCATATTCTTAACTAAGTAATGTAAAATTAAACAGCTTCGAAAATAAACTTTTTTTTTCACTGTTTCATAACTAGTTATCAAAGAAGATAAATTTAAATTGTTTTATAGCATTCCCCCTCTAAAAAGCTTACTTTATTTTCTGAAAACAGTGAATAATAGTACATTGTTACCCTAGGGGTGAAAGTAACTTATTTAGTCCCGAGACGATGTTTGGCGCCCGAGCGTAGCGAGGGCACCAATAGTTCGAGGGACTAAATAAGTCTTTAACCCGAGGTAAACACTGTGCTTTTCATTACGAATACAAGGAAAGTAAAAATAAAACAATGAACTAGCTAAAGAAAAAACGTTACATAAATCAATAACTTCTGCTTTAGCACGCTTTCTCTTATAAAATCAGGCGTTAACTCCATACCTGAATCAGATGAACTCATTGTGTTAATTAACACAGTGTTATACAAATTAATTAACAGTTAATACAAATCTCTATAAATGGAAAAAACAAATGAAGATCGCATTGCCGCTTTCCCGCTTATTTTGTTTTTTTTTCTGTGGCCGGCCAGCTATTCAGCAATTACATTTCATTTTTATAATTTAAAAAATGGTAAATATTTTGCCCAAATCTATGTTATTTTAAAGAAATAGTTGAAAATAAATTATAATAAAGTCATTTAAAAAATATATTCTTTAAATACTTAACATTATGTTATTTCAATTTTACACCGCGCTGTAATTGAGTGGCTGTATAGAAAGTCGGAACATGGTTCAATAAAAATGTGAAGAAAGAACTACTAGTTTCTTTTTTAAAATTTGACAACAGCTGTCAGTTGAAAGTGATTCTCCCTAGAGCTGAAAAGTATTACTTTCAACCCGCTCCTCAGGCAACTTCAGACCTACTTTCAGAGTATGAGTAATGAAAAAGCACTTTTAATCACTATTTTGGTGTTTGAATTTAGAACACAGACATATTCGACCTACATCTCAATGCTGTACGTACAACCTACTTTCACAAAAAATACTCGATATTAAATGTCTACTTTCGCTTAAATCTTTCTTTTTCTCGTAGTCATGGTATAAAGTATAGTATGCAACTCCTGAATAAAGCTGATTTATACCGAGGGCCATGAATGACTCGCGTCGCTCAGGATTCTAACACTTGAATCACTCGCTACGCTCGTGATTCAATCATCATGGATCACTCCCTGCGGTCGTGATTCAGTCGTTAGAATCCTTCACTTGCTCGTGATTCATCTATGGTGCTCGCTTTAAATCCGTCCTTTATTCACTAGTTGCATAATATACTATTATTTAAGGTTTATACATTTTCGAGAAAAATTTTATTGCTTAACAGGAATCATAACATGTTATACATTGATATCCTCTAGATAGACTAGATGAATCGGAAAGCATATTTTTCATTCTGTAAAAATCAATGTATTAATCTTTACAAATAAATAAAATTGAAGTGTCTTTGTAATGTCAAAATAACAAGTTTTTACTAAATGGATATGAATGTATTTAGGGTACCAATAACAAAAACACAATTTAAAAAATGTTGTCTGTCTGTCTGTTTGTTCCCGCTAATCTTCGGAACCGCTGGACCCGATTTTGACGGGATTTTCACTAATAGATAGCTTATTACATAAGGTATAACATAGGCTACTTTTTGCCAAAAGTTACTATTCCACGCGGACGAAGTCGCGGGCACAGCTAGTTAATTAATAAATTTCCTTTCGTGAGGGTATTTTTTAATTACGAGTATTACATAACGTAAAGCCACGCCGGTGGCTGACAGGTTAAAATAATATTAACCAATCCAGGCTGTCGGTCCTCGCAAATTCCTTTTTTTTTAATCCACCCCAAATGGACATCTCACAAAAAAGTGGGTGCCTTCACTTGCGAATTGGATTATAACTAAAAAAATTTACAGATATTTGGAGTGATTTAAAGAAGATAGGAATATCATTTTTTTACACTCGCAATGTCAATGAGAACCCTTTAGAGCAGCAGGTGTGGCGGAGCCGCATCTTGGACCACCCTCTTCTTCATCTGGAGTCGGTGAAGCAGATTTATTCCGCCAAGTCCAGATGGAGAAGACTAGCGTACAAGCTTCTGCACTTACGGCTGGTTATGTCACCAAAAAACTTGCTAAATTTAACTGCAAAGCTTGCAGGTGCTCTTTCCTGACTAGTGACTTTTTCGATTTGCATACTTGGATTAGTCTTAGAGAACGTAAAAGTTTGTTAAGATGTAATCTCCAATACTCCACTGAGCAATTTGTAATGCCCTTTAGAACCCTTATTGAGATTATCAATTAATATATGGACCAACATTCTCACAGACCTCATATACTTACTAGCAAACATTAAAAAGTGTTTTCAATTCTGCTGATGTTGAATGGCTTGGATGTCATCATTTTGTAGTATTAGTTTGTAGAGTACAAGTCCATAACTTTTGTACAGTTATTAACAAAATTTTAAAAGGCTCATTTTCAGAATGCCTTGTTAATACTAAATTCGCTATGCAAGTCTTGGCATTCGAAAAGCGCATAAAGTTTTCTGGTACAAACATCACAATACGAGTATGTATCAAAAACTTGTTACATATTGGGACATCTATTAGAAAATATTAATATTTGAACTTTTTTTAGGTAGACGGTTATAAGATGAACAATACTTCCATTTCAAAAATAAGGATTTTTTTTGCAAAATAATGTAAGCATTTCATATGGATACGTCATACGGATTTTAAAAAGCTTCCCAAATTAATTATGCAGGATTTAAAGTATATAGCATAATGAGGATCAGCACAACTCTCACAAACATGTTTCAATTAGTATTCACATCATTTTTATGACATACGAATGGTATATGTTTTAAATCGGACCGTTAGTAACCGAGATATTGAGTTTTAAAGTTAGACACGGTTAAAGCCGTGTGCCGAGAATGCGCGTGACGTCATAATGCTCCATATCGTGCGTGCTCGATGTTCGCTCACGCACGCCTCAGTCCGTCAGGCAACGGTGTAAGTTAGGATCAAGCATTGGCAGGTCAATAGAAGTCTGACCACATCAGACCACAAGGCCATAACGTTCACCCTGGAAACAGAGGAAAGGCATCAGCCTATCCACCAGAAGGTACAACACAAAAAAGACGAACTGGTGGGACTTCGACAAGCATATGCTGACCCTGCTGAGAGAGGGGGGCCTAACACCTGAGGCGGTGAGGTTGGTGGAGAGTCCGGAATCTTGACAACAAAAAGAAATCTCTTTGTATATTTTTGGATCTAAAAAAAGCTTTTGATACCATTTCTGTCCCCATTCTTATACGCAAATTAGAAAGGAAAGGTATTCGGGGCCCTTTTCTTTAACAACTAGTTGATTATTTAAGGGACAGAACTCAGCGTGTAAAATTAGATAGTTTCACATTAAGCTCTGATAAATCAGTACGGAGTACCACAGGGTAGTATCCTTGGACCTACCCTTTTTCTAATATATATTGACGATTTAACTAATCTTGTACTCTTGGATGGCTAGGTCATTTCACATGCGGATGACACTGCTTTGCTATTTGTTGGAAACGGTTGAGAGGAATGTTATGCTAGGGCCGAGGCTGGACTAAAAACGTGATTAGCTGGCTGCAACTTCATCTTTTAACTTTGAATATTGATAAAACAAATAACGTTACTTTTTCCATAAGAAAAGCTATGCAACCTAATAGACACTTCAGTATAGTAGCTCACAACTGCTCCTCAAACATTAACTGCACCTGTCCTAAACTAAAGAAAATTGAAAGTGCAAAGTATATAATGTGTCACACTAATTTCAACTTTATAATTATTTTGAATATTTAGGAATACGTATTAGGTATATGATCGATCATATTACACTTTGAATATATAACATAGATAAATATGTATTCCAAAATCTAAAATCCTCTTTAAAAAGAGTCATTAAAATTAAATTGATATAAAGTGTAATTATTTACATAATTAAAAATATATGTATGCCGTAGTATCAACACCACGATGCATTAATTTAACTCACTAACGCCATCTATCGAGCTCAAGTCGTAACGAGCATCGGAAACGTCAAGTGAATCACTTGGGTAGAATCGATACAGCAGTGGCGGGCACGGAAAATAGTCAGTTGAATAACCTTTTAGGCGAAATGGCTCAGTGATCGTTTGCCGTTGCGAGTGAAACGTTGCTTCTTTTCCGATTTTGCCTCTCTGTATCGAGATTACCGCGTTCTCCGATACTAATCTACTGAAATCTAGTTAATCACCAGTTATTTTGTGCTACACATTGTTAATTCAGAAGAATAGACGTTTGAACTAGATCTAGAGACTATTATTTCCGGGAACTCATGTTGAGGATGTTTGACCCTTCTAAAAATAACGACAACTTGGACGTTATTCCGTCATCAGAAGTGGGATCGGGAATCAACCTCAACACCCCACGTGTTAGCAGTGATTCGAATGAGAAAGAACTCGATAGTGAAAGACGTGGAACGGAGAATAACGAGTTCTCTATCGAAAAATGGCGTTCTTTAATGGAACAGCAAAACCGCAATTTCCTGACTTTGGTACAAGCGATGCGTGAGCCTACTTCAAGTGCCAGCTTTAGTCTTCCTGATTTTGATCCAGATAGAAAAGATGTCAACGCACGTGGCTGGATCACTACCGCGGACATGTGCGTGACCGACTGACTGTCCTGAGACACCTGCATCTTTTCTAATTAACTTGAATAGCAGAAAACCGAAAGATAACGAATGCCTAGCTGCCTATGCTGCTACTCTCATGTCGTCGTTGATGTCCCAGTGGAATGGCTTAACCATGAAGCAGATTGCAGTTGCTACTGTTTTGTCTCACATTTCTAAATGGGAGCCACGTGTTCAGAGATTGGCTTTCACGACGGCACAGATAATATAATACTACAGTACAGATGCCCCATCCCATACAACGAAATGGGACCTACTTAAATCGGGCTATTCTTCGAACTATTTTATTTCAGCATTTCACCGCGAGATGACGCACCAGCAAGCTCGGGCCATCGAGCCTTTGCTACATAGGGCTCAGTAGTTCTCGCACGCACTCAACAGATGGCACTTTGTGAACTGCTATGCTTATTATGCTTTGTTTAGTTCATGACTGTGATAGATTCAAGGTCTTTTTTCTAAAAACAAATATAGAACAAAGAAAACCAATATCTATGTAAAAGAGATCTTTATGTTATCTTTATTGATTTATGTCAAAATGAGATACAAACAAACAAATCAATACATACCAATTCATAAACCGTATGTTATTTTATTATATAATTAAGCATTAACGTGTGTAAATAATAATCATTGTAAATTTAAGAGATCTAACAAAACAAAAGATAAGAATTATGCGTCATCACTTCATAAAATGAGTTGTCCTCATTACAATGACAATAGTAAATGATATGTGTATGTATATTATTATTGTAGACTTAAGTAACTAATATCTATGACATGGGTTCTGTTACTGCTCTTAAGTGATAATTACTACCATGTGGTTTTTGTTTATCTTCGTAAAACAGATTGTACCTATTTAACGTAACTTAATTAATGAATAAGTATTAATAGTGTATTAAATACATGCTAATTTACCTATTTCAAAATATATATTGTTGTATAAATTCGTACTTTTAAATACATTCCACGTGGTCACTCCACGCGGCCATTCCACGTGGATTCAATGTCATAATGTCGTACTCTAAATTCGGTATTATATTTAATAAATAATGTTTAAGGTATTTAAAAAGAATAGAAACTCACATTACAGTATTACGTTCTCTTGTTACGAAGTAACAAGCCTGTTTTGGGTAAGACGTATAGCACAAACTTGTTCCCGCCATTTCTGTCGGTATAAAAGGCGTCCATTTTGCCTCAAAGATTCAGTGTTCATTCGACTTTCGTCTTGGAAACATCGAACTACAAGGTTCTGGGAACAAGTTTGTCCTGCTGCAAAATTTCTTGGTGAGACGGCTGTTTTTAACAGTTAAGTATTCCTTCCAATATTATAACTCTCTGTGCTTGTCAGAAATTCTGATTATTGTTTGTAAATGTGTAACTCTTTAGTTTAAAATGTAGGAATATTAAGTTGTTACGTAACTAAACACTGTAGTGTTTAGTTATTTAATTTTTGTTATTTTGTTTTGACTCTTCGTAAGATTATTGATAATTTCTTAATAATAAATGTTTAATGTACCTATTTGAAAAGAGCAATCCTCGAGTTTCTTGCTCGTTTTTCTCGGGGAAATCAGCATTCCGAACGAGTGGTAGTTTTGAGATTTGAATCATTTTTCAATTAAAGTAATTATTAGTTTCAGCTGTTGTTTCACTTAATTACCTGCCGATTTGGTTCATTAACTGATCTTATTATCATCTATTCTAATAATAGAACATACCCTACACCTTAATTCTTTTAACATCAGAAGTGGGATAGCAACCTTGCTATCATATGTATAAATTTCAAAATTGCGTTGATACCATCATATGGGCAGCCAGTTGCCATGTGGCAACCATGTGGTCTCTTGATAATAAATGTAGTATATTGTTAATAACTTGAACTTGTGTAAAAATTGGTTCGCTAAATTTATAACCACGTTGCAACCACGTGGTCTTAATAGGATAAAGAATTTTTTTCCCCTTTTTGGAGATAGTTTAATTTTAATTCTTAAACCTGCACATGGTGACAGGCACGATGTGTACAGGGGTCTACGGCCGCAAAATTTTCGTTATTTTTGAGCTACGATGCATAGTTTCCGAGATATTCTTATTTAAAGCATTTGTATTGACATTGTTTTTATTTTTATCGTGTTTTATCGGCTTATTGTGTTTGGCGAAATATTGGGTTCCAATGCATTAGGACCCCTTGGGACGCATAATTTTAATCACATATTTATCATTTCCTTAAGGTTTGTGAACGTGGATTCAAATGGATTCATCGGCTATAGAAAGCTTGTTGAAAAGTATCCGGGATGCTGTTGCGGTTAATAAGAGAGGTGACGACGTTGTACTGCCGCCATTCGACCCGGACAAAAACGACAATGGAGCAGGGAGTTGGTGCAATACCATTGACTCCATTGCGGCCGATCTTGGATGGAGTAGTGTGACAACGGTGGCAAAAGCTGGTAAGGCCCTTAAGGGCTCTGCATTATTATGGTACGAAACATGGGATCCTGAGGACGGTAGAACGTGGGACAGTCTTAAAACTACCCTCAAGGACCTTTATCCGGAAAAACGTAACTTATCCGAGAAATTAACTAAAGCTGTGCTATTAACATCTGATTCTTCTGATTCGTATTGTGAATATGCAAGAGAAAAACTCAGGCTTCTAAAAAATACTAAAGTTAATTTTACTGAGGAGCAATTGGTTGACCTTGTGTGTGGAGGTGTAAATGAAATAAACGTTAGAATGGCTTCATATAATAGTTGTGTTAAGACTACCGCAGCACTTATATCTTTGTTTACAACTTATGTAAAACCTTCCAAAAGGCGGTCTATTGATTTTAAAACTTTAGAGTATTCATCGAATAAACGTTTAAAATTAGAAGATACTTCAGAAAGGCGTTGTCATCACTGTAATAAATTGGGCCATGTAAGAGGTCAGTGCTTTATGAAATACAAATACTTACGTCCTGATGTCAAAACATCTCCAAATAACTTTAGTACAGTTCAATGTTCCTACTGTAAGAAGTTTGGCCACGAGGAATCTAGATGCTTCCTTAAGCAACGGGCCAGTAATGCCGATACCAATTTACTGGCTGCAAAAACAAAAAATAAGCAAGATGTCAATTGTACCGTAAAAACTAATCTAAAATTAACCAATATTGTTATCGATGATATGACTTTTGAAGCCCTTATAGATTCCGGGGCTAGTTGCAGTGTTTTAAAATATTCAATTGCAAGGCAGCTACGTTATCACTTCAGTCCTTGCTCTTTTTATCTGGAAGGAATCGGAAATGGCAAATTGCAAATAATTGGTAAAATAACTGTTCCTGTTAAACTAGATGAAATCTGTTTGGAAGTTGAATTTAATGTTGCTAGGGATAAGGAATTTCATTATGATTGTTTGATTGGTATAAATGCTATTCAGCATCCAGATATAGCAATTTTGATTGATTCCTCGGGTTGTCGAATAACTCGTACACGTGATTCAAAATCCAGTGACTTAATCAATAACATTTCTTTAACTTCGGATTGCGAATTGGAACTTTTAAATAAGTCTTTAAATCACTTAGATTCTGAATTACAAACAAAAGTCAGGAATATTTTTATCAAATTTTCCTCTGTTCTACCTTCATTTAATAATATCGGTACTGTTAAGACTGGTGAAATGTCTTTACGCCTTAAAAAGGATGAAATCATACATTACCGACCTTATAGAATGGCGCCTGTTGAAAGGGAGAAGGTTGCTGAAATGATTAATGACTTAATACAGAAAAATATTATACGTGAAAGTGATTCATCATACGCTAGTCCCGTTCTTCTTGTTAAGAAGAAGGATGGAAGTGACAGACTATGTATAGATTACAGGGCTTTAAATAAAATTATTGAAAGAGAAAGATACCCTCTCCCTCTCATTGACGATCAGATTGACAGACTAGGAAAAGCAAAGTTCTTTATTTCTATCGATATGAAGAATGGGTTTCATCAAATTCCTGTAGCATCAAACTCTATTAAATATACAGCTTTCGTGACCCCTGATGGTCATTATGAATTTCTAAAAATGCCGTTTGGAATTTGTAATGGACCATCTATCTTTCAAAAAGCTATAACAAGAGCTGTAAAACATCTAAAATTTCTGATAGTATATATAGATGATCTATTGATTCCTTTTACAACTGAGGATGAAGGTCTTCGATATTTGGAATCAACTCTTGAAGCTCTTAGTTCTGCAGGTTTTACAATTAACTTAAAAAAATGTTCATTTTTTGTAAAACATATAGAATATCTAGGGAGACACATTTCGGAAGAGGGTGTTAGGCCTAGTGATAATAAGGTATCAGCTCTTACTAATTCCCCTGTTCCTACCACAGTTAGGGAAGTACGGCAGTTTATGGGCCTAGCTAGCTACTTTAGGAAATTCATACCCGAATTTGCTTCGCGTACTGCCTGTATAACAAAACTGACAAAAATCGACCAAAAATGGGAATGGGGCCAAGAGCAAGAAAAGGCAAGACACTATATTATAAATCATTTAATTTCGAAACCTCTGCTTACCATATTTGACCCACAGTTACCAACAGAGCTGCACACCGATGCAAGCTCTATAGGATACGGTGCAATCCTAATGCAAAAAATTGACAATCAAACCCGCGTGGTAGCATACTTCAGTAAACGAACTTCTCCTGCAGAATCAAAATACTGCTCATATGATTTAGAAACATTGGCAATTTTTAATGCACTTAAAAATTTTAGAGTATATTTGTTGGGTATCCATTTCACCATAGTCACCGATTGTAATGCGATTAAATCTACAATGACTAAGAAGGATTTATCCCCTCGTGTTGCACGTTGGTGGGCATTTATGCAAGATTTTCAATTTGATATTATTTATAAAAAGGGTAAGTTTGTGGGACACGTCGACTACCTTAGTCGTAACCCAGTCAAAAGTATAAACGTACCTGTTCCTAAAATTAATTTAATAAATGAAGATACAACTAATCCACCGTCTTGGTTAGAAGCTGCTCAAAGAAATGATAATGAAACTCAAACTTTAATGAATAGAGTCTCTACTGGTGACGTGGATACCAATCAATATATTGTCATTAATAATTTGCTACACTACAAAAATACCCCTGATGCACCACCTAAATTATATATTCCAAGAGGCTATAGACTCAGCATATTACGACTTTATCATGATGATAATTGCCATGTTGGATATGATAAAACTATTAGTAAAATACGACAAAATTTTTGGTTTCCTAGTATAGCCGGATTCACCAGAAAGTATATAACTCACTGCTTGATATGTGCTTCAAGAAAGGGGCATTCTGGACCAAAACAGGGATTACTACATCCAATACAAAAATCAATTCCATTCCATACATTGCATTTGGATTGTACTGGACCATTTAGACAAACTCAAGAAGGGTATAAACACGTACTATTGATAATAGACGGTTTTACCAAATACTGCATACTTAAGTCACTGAGAACTTTAAATGGTCAAGAATTGGTATCTGTTTTACGTGACACTCTAACATTATTTGGGTCACCATCACTTGTGATTACAGACAGAGGAACAAATTTTTCGGCTAATCAAGTTAAATCTCTATTTCAAGAAATGCATATAGAACATCATATGATCGCTACTGGCACTCCGCGAAGTAACGGTCAAGTAGAGGTATGTAGCTACAGCAATAAATATGTTATCTACAACAATTAATGATTTGTCAGAATGGTCGAACGTAATTTGGAAGGTTCAGCTATCTCTTAACACAACTATTCAGAAAAGTACAGGATTTTCTCCAATGCGACTGTTGATTGGTAAGGAGGGGAATATACCTTCAATCCAGGCTCGACTAAATGATGTAATAGATAATATAGAACAACCAGTTATAGATGTACAAAGTGATCGAAATTTAGCTCAGCAACGTTTACTAGATGTGTCAAATAAATTTAAAGAGCGTTTTGATCTAACCAGACGAACCAATAAAAATTACAATTTGGGTGATACTGTGTACGTAAGTCAAGATCATAGACGTCATGATAAACTTAGTCCCAAATACAAAGGACCTTATGAAATTATTGAAATATTACCAAACGATAGATTTTCTTTAAGAGGTCAAAATAATTTAAGAAATATTATTGTTGCTAAAGAAAAAATAAGAGTTTGGCCAGGTGAATGGATAGATCAAAATGCTTCTTTTGAAGAAAATGAAAATTTATAGGTTTGCCGTGATAGATATAATAAAAAGACAGAAATATATATCATTTGCAAGTGTGCAATATTTATATAGGACTTAAAATACGTTTGATTGATTTGAACATTTGATTTTGTGATTATGTTACCAGCTAAACAGTTGAAAAAAAAAGAGGATACCTACTTGTAAAAAAAAAAAAAGATACATGTAAATTTAAAATGGGTTGAAAGATACCCGCAAAAAAAAAAGTTGAAAGATACCTGTAAATTTAAAAAGGGTTGAAAGATACCCGCAAAAAAAAAAAGTTGAAAGACACCTGTAAATTTAAAAAGGGTTGAAAGATACCCGCAAAAAAAAAGTTTGAAAGATACCTGTAAAAAAAAGAGGTTGAAAGATAGCTGTAAAAAAAGGGGGTTGAAGGATACCTGTAAAATAAAGGGTTGAAAGATACCTGCAAAAAAAAAGGGGTTGAAAGATACCTGCAAAAAAAAGGGGGTTGAAAGATACCTGTAAAAAAAATATATATATATATATTTATTTGTATTATTTATTGTTTCCTTATTTCAAGTATGGAAAGATAAAAGTTATTGTTCTTTTTCCATATAAATTGGATAAAGTATGTACATGTGTTGCAGTTTTATTTGATTCTCTTTATTGTAAGAATTTTTAATATAATAACATAATATTTATATAAATGTATATATAATTTAAAGGGACTGATTAATTTATTGTTCCATTAGAATTAAAGATTTTACTAAACTAAATATAATTTTCCTTGAGTTTATGTACTTCGAGAACGAAGTACTGTCAGTATGGCCGTGATAGATTCAAGGTCTTTTTTCTAAAAACAAATATAGAACAAAGAAAACCAATATCTATGTAAAAGAGATCTTTATGTTATCTTTATTGATTTATGTCAAAATGAGATACAAACAAACAAATCAATACATACCAATTCATAAACCGTATGTTATTTTATTATATAATTAAGCATTAACGTGTGTAAATAATAATCATTGTAAATTTAAGAGATCTAACAAAACAAAAGATAAGAATTATGCGTCATCACTTCATAAAATGAGTTGTCCTCATTACAATGACAATAGTAAATGATATGTGTATGTATATTATTATTGTAGACTTAAGTAACTAATATCTATGACATGGGTTCTGTTACTGCTCTTAAGTGATAATTACTACCATGTGGTTTTTGTTTATCTTCGTAAAACAGATTGTACCTATTTAACGTAACTTAATTAATGAATAAGTATTAATAGTGTATTAAATACATGCTAATTTACCTATTTCAAAATATATATTGTTGTATAAATTCGTACTTTTAAATACATTCCACGTGGTCACTCCACGCGGCCATTCCACGTGGATTCAATGTCATAATGTCGTACTCTAAATTCGGTATTATATTTAATAAATAATGTTTAAGGTATTTAAAAAGAATAGAAACTCACATTACAGTATTACGTTCTCTTGTTACGAAGTAACAAGCCTGTTTTGGGTAAGACGTATAGCACAAACTTGTTCCCGCCATTTCTGTCGGTATAAAAGGCGTCCATTTTGCCTCAAAGATTCAGTGTTCATTCGACTTTCGTCTTGGAAACATCGAACTACAAGGTTCTGGGAACAAGTTTGTCCTGCTGCAAAATTTCTTGGTGAGACGGCTGTTTTTAACAGTTAAGTATTCCTTCCAATATTATAACTCTCTGTGCTTGTCAGAAATTCTGATTATTGTTTGTAAATGTGTAACTCTTTAGTTTAAAATGTAGGAATATTAAGTTGTTACGTAACTAAACACTGTAGTGTTTAGTTATTTAATTTTTGTTATTTTGTTTTGACTCTTCGTAAGATTATTGATAATTTCTTAATAATAAATGTTTAATGTACCTATTTGAAAAGAGCAATCCTCGAGTTTCTTGCTCGTTTTTCTCGGGGAAATCAGCATTCCGAACGAGTGGTAGTTTTGAGATTTGAATCATTTTTCAATTAAAGTAATTATTAGTTTCAGCTGTTGTTTCACTTAATTACCTGCCGATTTGGTTCATTAACTGATCTTATTATCATCTATTCTAATAATAGAACATACCCTACACCTTAATTCTTTTAACAACTGCGTAAGTAAATAGGTCTTGTAAAACATCATACGCTTACGGCCGGCTGCACCAAGCTAAATGTGTTACAATTTGGTAAAAAATTGACGTATAAATCAATGTTATACCTAAGGGGTTGTTCCGCCATGGTTATACGATTTATGTCATACATTTTATATACGTTTGACATTTAAGATGTAATTGTAAAATAAATTTGATATCATTGGAGGTATAAGTCATTTTGGTAGTGGGTACTTTCTATTATATCTGTAACTTCAAATTCAAAAAACTGGTTAAGAATAAAGCAAACTTGCAAATTTTTTATATGTGACCTTTTTTTATCCCGCCCAAGACGATTTTTTTCACTGATTTATTTAAGTATCATTTTTTCAATTTATTTAGTATTTTTAAAGAAAATCATATTGTATTTTGTTAAAATGTGATTTAATTATTTGACAAGATTTTTCAGTTTATGATTTTTGTTTTTTATATAAAATAAGTGTTTATTTTTATATTTATACATCTGAAAAAACTGAGCAATTTAATTACTCAGTGATATTTTATATTATAAAATATCATTGAGAAATTTAATTCTTAATTACTTATATTTTTTATGATATAAAATATAATTGAGAAATTTATATTCTTATAGCCGGCTGAAATTAATTTATTCGACTGTTTTATCAAATATCGAAATTATATAATTTAGTACTATTTTTTAAACAAAATTTTATTTTTCCTTGTTCTTTCTTACCAGTTATCTAATTTTCTGTTTCATTTTAAGAATGTTGTTATTAATTCTGTGATAAAAAATCATTGAAACAAAAGATACTTAATGCGGGTTCGAACCACAGACCTCTAGCGGTATAGCTTAATAATTTCGCAGTATTTCCGCATGAGCCATCTGTTCACTGAGATTTGATGTTGAAATTTCGAATCTATTATTTAAATTATGTGAGGTCTATTGTAAGTCGCGCTTGCCACAATATTTGTAAATGGTAAAATCTAATAAAACACTGTACCTATAATATTTTATTTGGCAAAATTCAAAATATACCTAATCACCATTGAGATTAAAAAATAATTCAAGTAGTACCTATATTAATTTTATTTATTTTTTTATAGTCAGGAAACTTACAGAAATTGTGTATGTAAAGAAAAAATATTGCTGTGTTTGTAAACTACCTCAAAGTTTTGTATTACTGATAGGGTAGATTAGCCTGTTTTCGACCAATTAGTGGAGTTGCCAACTTTGGGAATAAAAATACGTAGTGGAACCAGTCTTCGACAGTGCACCAGTCATCGACATGTTACCTTTGAATTGGCCAAATCTACCAAACGTGATATATTTTTTTAATGGCAACATCGTCTGAATGTAGTTATCCAATCCGGTGTCACGTCTCCTTTTTTCGACAGCTGTCGGCCATTTTATTTAGTTACACGGAGTGCTTAACTTACGTCTTCCGAGAATTTTAGAAAATAATCGCCTTTCTTCTAAGCAATCGTAGCACAAGTAAGTTCAAAGATTAATTTATATAAAAGCTGTTGTAGTTACTATGTTGCATGACTGTTTATTATGTGATTTAATATTATATTTAAGATTATTTTACAGCCTGACACATGATAAAATATATATCTGTAGTAATCCAATAAATCAATGTTCATTAATGGATAAATAAATCAGACACTACCCAGTCATGAACATTTTGTGCAATGTTTAATGTTTTATAGAGAAATGTTTTAGTAATGTTTCTGAATGTTCTTAAATATGCGTAATGATTGATTATTTACGTAACGCGACAGTTAATATTGAACACAAAAAAATACATGTTCATAATTGGGTGTTCATTACTGGCAGTCGTGTTAATAATTGGATGTCCATTACTGGGAACTAAGAATTGTTCGTTTTCTTTATACTACCAAAGTGCTGTTTTGTAATCGTGTTGTAGCATTGTGAACCTTATTTCACTTTTACCACGTGGTAAAAGTGAAATAATAAAAATATAAAATCCCGGCTATGTGGGTAGTAGTGTGTGGGTACCACCGTGGGCAGCAGTGCCAGATTTTTTCTCGTTAAATGGCAGTGCTAATACATCACTGTGTTTTAAGCAAATGGCACTGTAATTAGTTTATTGGTATTTTAACTACTTACCAACTATCATCTCGGGTGACGGGCGCAGACCAGTGCCGGACAATAGGTTGCTGTTAGCTGAAGGGCTACCTATGGTCTGTCTGGGCACTTTTCTGTTTTGGGAAGACGTACCACTTACTTGCCCGATTTGCTCGACCCTTCACTTCCTCTGCGAATTTAGCTTGTGGACGGTACTAAGAGCATTACAATAACGCTTGTAGTGCCGTCCACACTGAATTCACGTTACATTACAGCATAGATTAAAATACGCGTTAGACACGTCTGGTCTCTGAACCTGGCTTAAGAAAAGGACCAAGTTATAAAATGACACTTTGACAGCTCTACTATTTTCTATAATGACATTAAAAGTGCATTGTTTCTTACAACTCTAGTCTTAAATTATACCATAATAGTAATTAAAACAGATCTTGTCATCATATTTAACTAAGTACTTATACTTTTTCTATTGCTTCAGAATGGCGCCGATTAGAAATTACACTCAACAACAAATGGCTAATGCCATTCAGAAAGTCAAGCAGGGCGTATCAGTTGCAGCGGCTGCGACTTTGTATGGTGTTCCTAGAATAACACTGTACAATAAAATAGTCGGCAAAACTCCTGAAGTTTGTAGGTTAGGACCAGCTACAATTCTCACAAGTGAAGAAGAGAATATGTTAAAGAGATGGATATTTTATATGGCAGATCATCACTTCCCCGTTACAAGAGACCATCTTTTGGACAGCGTTCAAAAGATTATTTCTAATAAAAACCTTAAAAAATGTCCATTCGTAAACAACAGACCTGGAAAGAAATGGTTTCATTCTTTCTTAAAGAGGCACCAAGAAATTTCACAACGCTTGTCTCAAAATTTGATTAAATCCCGGGATGAGGTCACTGAGGATGAAATTGTACAATGGTTCGCAACAAACAAAGCGTATTTAGAGAGTAGAGGGTTATTAGAAGCATTAAGTGATCCTTGCCGCATTTTCAACACTGACGAGAGTGCATTCTTTTTGCAGCCAAAAGCGGGATCTGTTTTGGTACGCAAAGGTGAAAAAAACGTATATAGCAAATCAGGCGACGAGAAAGAAAATTTAACGGTTTTGATGACAGGAAGCGCTGCGGGGATTTTGGCTCCACCGATGATAATTTTTCCATACGAACGAATACCACCGTTAATATCAAGCAGTGTTCCAGGAGAATGGGGCATTGGTCGATCGGAGACAGGATGGATGACCTCACGAACCTTTTATGAATATATGACCAACATTTTCAACCCATGGTTAGAAACCAACAAAGTGCCGAAACCAGTCATATTTTTCCTGGACGGTCACAGGTCTCATATGACTTTGCACTTAGCTGAATTTTGCAAAGAAAATGGGATTGAGGTTATTGCTCTTCACCCCAACTCAACACATTTGCTACAGCCGATGGACGTTGCTGTCTTTAAACCATTAAAAACCTACTGGAAAAATCAAGTAGCGAAATGGAAAACAGAAAACCCCGGACAACAGCTAAAAAAAGCTAGTTTTGCTCCGAATTTACAAGTGGCCATTGAAAAAATATCTCCAGATACAATAAAAAATGGATTCCGCAAAAGCGGCCTTTTTCCTTTTGGTTCTGAGTATGTAGACATGGGTAAAATTGGCGCTGGAAAACGTATACTACCAAAAAACACAAACATAGTAGAACAGGCAAAATTTGTGGCAATATTAGAATCAGAGATCACAAGGTTATTCTCTAAGGAGAAATTGACATTGTTTAACCAAATGTACTGGTCGAAAAGGGCTGATGTCGAAAGTTTACTACCAAATGAAGATTTATCCTTGTACATTATTTGGTCAGTAGCAATAAGCAATAAAAATTCACTTTTAGACAATTCGACAGCTGTAACAAGTGCAGATAGACTAGATATCAATCGGAATTCCAATCGACAAATAGAAAATACAATTACAAGTCCAGAACCAGAAGTAACTCAGGAAACAAGTCAAGTTTTTGTTGAGGAAACTGAGCCACAAGAAAATCCACCTCAAGAACCTGAAACAGCAAATGAATATTTACAGCATAATGTTTTACAACTGAGTCAACAAAACTTGAACACACTTGGATTAGAAGAAATTGAAACCTCTTATCAGACAGCTTATATCGCACCAATTAAAACTACTTCAACTACACTTGTTACAAACAATTCCAACACAGCAGAATATATTACACCACCTAAAAATGTTCAGGCACCAGTTAACTCATCCACATCAAATGTTCAAAACAACTTGGTCGTTCCATCTCCATTCAAACGTGCCTTGTTTTGGCCAGAACCTGAAACAAAAAAACGGCGTATAAAAGAACTTTTACCGTCAGCTGTTACCAGTAATGCATGGATGGCTTACATGAAAAAAAAAGATAATGAGAAAAAACAAAAACAAGAAGAAAAGGAGAAGCGAATGAGAGCTAGAGAAGAAAAAAAACGGTTACAGGAACAAGCGATTCAAGAGAAGAAAAATAATATAGAAAAAACAAAGAAGAGAATAAAAACTACAAAGAAAATAGTGAAGAGACAAGTTACACCGAGTTCGTCTTCTGATGAAACGGATACAGATAAAGAATATGAGGAAAGTGAAAGTGATGAAGATGGATCAGATGAAGACGTTCCCTTGAGTAATTTGTGCTCACTCAAGGGAAATAAAAGTTACCGAGTTAAAGAGTATGTTATAGTAAAGTATGAAGGGTCGTACTTTCCTGGTATAATTGATAACATACATCAAGGACAGTATGAAATAAGCACCATGGTTCTATCGAAAGGTAATTCATTTCGTTGGCCAGATACACCAGACAAAATTTGGTACAAAACTGCAAATATAGTAGAACCCATTGAAGAACCTATTTTAATTAATAAAAGAGGTTTCTATAAGGTCAAGGAGATGGATAAATATTTGCCTTATATATTTCTTGAAGGACATACTTAATAATTAAGTCCTTTACAAACCTTTTTCCTACTGATTTTTAATGAGTACATCATAATTAAGTGGTCCATAGTTGGATGTCCATGACTAGGGGCGTCCATGACTGAGTGTTATGCACTAGGCAATGCCTGTCGATAACTGGAGTTTTGTAATGGTCATGATTTTTTTAAAATGTAATTTTATTATATTAACTTATTAATAATTTTAATAAAGAAACTGATTTACTAATAGTTTTTTAATATCTTAAACCTCATTTTCATCCATAAGTAGTTAAACTATTAAAGTAATAGCTTATGAACGCAACATATAATCTTATACCGTCGATGACTGGTTCCGTTACGTTATGTGTTCTGACATGTATTTTGTATCAAAATAAATTGTGGTAACTCCTCATATAGTCTATTTTTTATAATTATATATTTTATAATAGTCAAATTAACAGTTTTTTTTATTATTAAATCCAAGCGTCAAATTGCCGATTTTACCAGTTTTCGACCAAAAATTCTAGTTTTCGTCCATCTGTTGACCAGTTTTCGACCAATTAATTAAGAAAGATTTTTATGAATAAAAGTATGATAGAATATATATATTTTTTAAAATACAAATACTAAAATAATCAGCTTTTAATATTTATTAAGGCTGTCTCTATTTGAACCCGGGTCCTAATCATCATCATCGACCTACACTCGTCCACTGCTGGACATATGTCTCCCCTAATGCACGCCACCGCTCCCGATCTTCGGCTACTCTCATCCAGCCCACTCCAGCCAGCCTACATATATCGTCATCCCATCTTGTCGCAGGTAGCGTTGCCAGGCGTCCGGATAAAGCCGGACAGGGTTAGGCTTTTTGACCTCTTGTCCGGCCAAATTTGACTGCGTCCGGCCCGTCCGGCTTTTGTCAGGCTTTTTACATTTCGCAAACGAGCGAGCACCGAGCGTGGCTGAGCGCAGGCGACAGGACATAACGCAAACTAAACGTTGAAAGAGCTTTTTCCTTGATAGGTCAGCAATGGACGAAAGAACGCAACAGATTACATATTGACAGTGTTGCCAAAATGTTGGTTGTAGAATTTAATTTAAAAAATTTGACATGTAAGGATTCATTTTGAAAGAAACTGAGCTCTTAAAGCAGGTTTCGGCAAACCAAAAATATGAATAATTATTTTTATTGTGTAACTCAAAGAGATTTTTTTTTGTTTTATTGTTTAACTTAAAGAGAAGAAGTTTTGATTTATTGTTTTAATTTAAGAGAAGAATTTTTGTTTTGTTGCATTGTTTAACATAAAGAGAAGTTTTTGATTATTTTTTTTAGTTCAAAAAGTCTTATTTGTGATAAGATTCATTAGTATTCAAGAAGAATTTAAATATGTTGATAAATGTTTGTATCTAGAATTTAATTTTGAGTGATGACTATTTGACTGATTAATAATAAAGTACATAGGTACCTAAGACTGATTTGGCATTCGATTTTGTTTATTATTTCACTAGAATTTAACAAGATTTATGATAATAATCAAAAAAAGCTTGATTGTATGTAAAATCAAGCTTTTTCAATTCATTCGATTTTTTTTGTCGGACCTATTAATACGGAAATTCCTTAAAAATGTAGGGTGTCCTTTCTACCCAAATGTCCGGCCAAACTGGCTGGTCTGTCCGGCTATTAGGTTTGGCGACCTGGCAACCCTAGTCGCAGGGCGTCCCACACTACGTTTACCGAGTCGCGGTCTCCACTCAAGCACCTTACGACTCCAACGGCCGTCAGTTCTGCGGCTCATTAGGCCAGCCCACCGCCATTTCAGTTTACTAATTCGGTGGGCTATGACGGTGACTTTGGTTCTCTGACGGATCACATCATTTTTGATACGGTCTTTCAGAGATACTCCGAGTATAGCCCTTTCCATAGCACGCTTAGTGACTTTAAATTGGTGGACTAGTCGAGCCGTGAGTATCCACGTCTCGGCACCGTATGTCATGACTGGGAGGACGCACTGGTCGAAGACTTTCGACTTAAGACACTGAGAAATGGGTGACGAGAAGACATGTCGAAGCTTACAAAATGCTGCCCAGCCCAGCCGAATTCTTCTGTTGGCTTCCCTCTCGAAGTTGTTTCTGCCTAGTTGAAGAGTTTGCCCTAGGTACACATATTCCTGTACAACTTCGAGAGATACTCCATTTACTACAACCTGTCCCAGATCAACGAGCTCGTTGAACATGACCTTGGTTTTATCCAAGTTTATCCAGAGACCGATACGTTCGGAAGACTCAACCAGGCTGTTCACCATCTCTTGTAAGTCTTGCAGAGTTTCAGCCATAATTACGATATCGTCCGCGAATCGTAAGTGTGAGATGCACTCGCCGTTTATATTAATGCCTCGTCCTGTCCAGTTGTTCCGAATACATCCTGCAGCGCAGCGGAGAAAAGAGTTTCGGTAATATTACATCCCCCGGCCTCACACCACGTCACAGGAGGATAGGCTCAGTTTGACCATTCTGGACAACGACGAACATATAAGCAGTGTCATACAAACATCTCACCATTTCGATATATCGCCAATCAACTTGGCACCTCTGCAAAGACTCTAGAACAGACCAGGTCTCGACGGAGTCAAAAGCTTTCTCATAGCCCACAAATGCCATGCACAGGGGTTGGTTATACTCATTGGTCTTCTGTATAACCTGCCTTACTGTGTGAATGTGGTCTATGGTGCTATAACTCCGTCGGAACCCGGCCTGCTCCGGAGGTTGAGCTTTGTCAAGTCTTCGTGTAAGACGGTTCGAGACGACTCTTGAAAACAACTTATAGACATGGCTCAAGAGTGAAATTAGTCGATAGTTCTTCAACAAAGTCTTGTCGCCCTTCTTGAAGAAGAATACGCCTAAACTCCATGTGCCATGCCTTAGGAGTTCTCCCGGAGAAAAGAATAGAATTAAATATACACTGGAGCTCCTTCAGTATCGGCTTGCCAGCAGCTTTCAGAAGCTCCGTTGTGACTCCATCCTCCCCCGGGGCTTTTCCATTTTTAAGTTGCCCAAGAGCCTTCTCGATTTCGTCTAGGCTGATGTCTGGGAGATCCTTCGTTGCATGGCGGGTTAAGGTGGCTCTTGGATCCTTCTCATCCGGCGCGGGACGGGGTGAGTGCGACGCGTATAGCTGACTGTAGAAGGTGCTAGTGCTAACTTTCGAAAGAATCTCCGATTTCGAAGCGACGATTTCTCCGTTTGCTTTAGTCAACTTCGTCAACGGGTCCTAATCGGACGTCTATTTATTCCTAATCAAATCCGGAGTATGAAAACATGCAGTTTTAATTCAGATTCATGTGGTCACAATATCTAACCTTTTTTTTAAGGAGGGGTAATCTCTTTACGATTCGACAAGGGACTTAAAAGCTGACAAGGCCGCCCCAAGGATATGCCATTGGACTCGGGTATTAACCCCATACCTGGCTAAACCACCCTCCAGCAACTTTTAACTCCATAGAGGCACAATCAGGATCGGCGTTAGCCATTCCCCGAGTGCGCCCACTGCAGACTGGCACGACGGTGAGCCAGCATCACTGACCCAAGCGCAGGGCCTTACTCTACGGAGGGGTCGCCAAGTGCAATAATGCCCCAGACGGGCAGGCCAGGGGTAGAAAAGTAATGTATCCCAACCGGTTGTCGGCCGGCCGGGCCATTTCATCCCCAACTTGCTTGAATATTACTAATTAAATTAAAATATTTTTACAATGAATTTCTAATTAGAATGTATAATAATATTTATGAAATATCTTTAATTAACTTTAAACTTTAACTAACAAAAAAACGGTCGATAATTGGAATGATTTTACACTATAAGTAGGTACCCAATTTTCGACCAACATGACTTTTCGAATTTTCGAAGTATTTATTTAAAAAGTAAACACAATCTAAAATTTATTTTGATTAAGAAGTGGGAGTTAATTAGAATTCATTCAAATAGTTTTGAATAATTAATTCAATTCTTTTGATTTTAGCTAAACGAAAAAAGGCAGTCGGAAACTGGGATGATTATACCATATTTCTAATTTTCGACCAACAACATTGTTTGTCATATTCAGTTTATATTAACAAAGTAAAATATTGGACGAAAATTGGCCATTAGATAATATATGTAAATAAAGCTCACATTATCAAATTAGATTTAATATCTTTCCATACATTTTAAAACAACATAGAAATCTTATTTGTAGGTGCCTTACCTATTTTTCGACCACCCGGGCGAAAACTGAATTTTTTGAGTAAAGCGTGTACCCTTTCTTGACCACCTCATTTTATGAATTTGGTCATGAAATTTACGTTAAAATCTAATTAATCCACACAGTAAAGGTCATAAACTAGCTGCACAAACAATAAATAATCCAATATTACTTAAGATTAATTAAAAACTTTCCGTACAAGTAGTGGCACCTTACTATTTTTTTCTTAATATTCAACGCATGTGACGCTCTCCGCTGCTAACCTCAGACAAATAATTGGTTAGTTTTCGCAGCTTTCGTTCAATTCTTCTAGTTTGTGTGTGTGGGGGGGAACAATGTATTCAGGTTGCTACTTGTTTATGTTTTGGTGATGCAAGTATACCAATATTACTATTTTTGATCATTTAACAAGGGAGGACCGTTAAATGGTCGAAAATTGGCAGTAATCGGGAAACAGGCGCATCTACCCTACTATGTTATGTAACCTGTCACAATTTATGACACGTCATGCTGTTGATACAATATATATATACGTGGAGCTTTATGTACCTATATATATTATATATATTTGTATATTTCTATTATTCCATGTTGAGTGTATTACGTAAATATTAAGATTTTTGTTGTTGTTTATAGCTTAGTGTGTGTGTGCAATAGTGGTGCCTCTTCAGGGTGTCTACGGAAGACCAGCGCCGGGGAGTCTGCGACGCCTCGGCTTTATGCTGAGTAGATACCCTTTCCGTGGCACATCTATTAGTGTTTTCCCTTTTTTTATTTGTTATTCTGTGTTAGTGCCATTGAATAAACCATTTTCTTTCTTTCTTTCTTTTTTCTTTCATTAATACTCACGCTGGGCTTTAAATGTTGACCTTAAGACTGCCCTTATGTCGCTCGTAATAGCGGCGGCTTTCGTAATGCAAATGTAAAGCTTGACGTGTTGCTGACTGTACTTTACGTATTACTTACCTATATTATCTATGACTGTGTATGTACCTAACATAGTTGAATAATACTTATGATGTTATTAAAAAATCAGATTTGTAAAATTAGTTTTGAAATCCCCCATACAAAATAGTTAGGTCAGTGAAAAAATCACTGTGGTTTTATGAAACCAACATGCAAGTGAAACTTTTTTTCGGTTCGTAGGCATTTAACTGAAAATTTCCGAAAAAATATTAAATAGGGTAAGTTCTTACTTATTAAAATCGCCTCTCTAATCCTAACCTAAATCTTTTTGTTCTTAAAAGAAAATTATAAATAAAAAACAAATTGAGATATAAATAAAAGGAATTGATATACCTAATAAACAAAAAGCAATAAAGAAAAACAAAATAATAAAACAAGCAATTTTTTAAAAAAATAACTACATCAGGACATGATCGAACCACTGCCACACAGATTTAAAAACGAAGATCTAACGAGTAGACCAATCCTGACCTATTGGAAGTGGTGAAATTTACGATGTCATGTTTTTGTGTAATTCGACCATAATTCGACATTACACTTTCAAATGTATGGGAATTAGAAAATTAATTTTGCAGTTTCGAATTTTCAATGACGCCATTACTATTATGATTATGTCAAAATACCTACATACCAAACACCTTGTAGGTAATATAATAAAATAAAATAATTCAACTCAATCTGTGACCATACGAACAAGCATACATAAGTAGTGCCATCTATGAGTGAGCAGTATATAATCAAATAGTTAAAGCAGACATTGCGTGGTACTTTGAGCTATGCTTTTGAGGGATACATTGAAGTTCAGACAATTGTCGCTAGGAGTGCTATAAATTTGTAAAAAGATATGTTAAACCGTTCTAGCATGACTTAAAAACGTATTTTGATACTTCCCACGTGCTAAGTTATTTTTTAAAATATAATCAATAGTTTTCTGAATCTCCTTGTTGACTTTTACTAAATTCACTAAAAAGTCATTACAAAAATCGATTAAAGTAGCGCCATCTATTGATGCTTTTATAGAATTATTTTACTTTTGTTCGTGATGGGTCCCCGTGACGACGGATATAAAGACACGACAACAAATGCAAAATGAGTTGAAGGCTGTTTCTTTTCTTAAGAGGAATGCGCCATTTAATAAGGACCATGAAGGCCCAGAAGTAGAAGTGGAAAAAACGGCTTAAAATTTTAAAACGTTTAAACGTTGTACTTATTTCAATAAGCGCGCTTGTAAAAAAGCTTTTCGTTTAAACGCTTATTGTTTATTGCGTATAATTATGTTTGCAAAAACGTTTAAGTACAACGTATGCACCGTTCTATTGCTAATGATAAAAACACAAATAGGGATAGCTTTATAGTATTTAAACGAAAAAACTGCTCTCAATCAAATTAAATATTTTTATTGATGGAAATATTAATATTCTTATTTTATTATTTAATAAACAATGTTTCTATAAATATTGCATCACACGACTTAATTGACCAAATTCCTTTCAAAAAAGTCCCACATTACATTATTACCACCTCTCGACACTAAAACTATCAAATTATATATTTATAAACTTTATTTAATCGCACTTTATACACACACGCATAACAACAAACGTAAATACAATGCTTATTTATACACGTATTTAAAAAAATAAAACGAAAGTGTACGTAAAAGCAGCCAGCCACAACACAACAAACGCGTACTTATTTCTCGACAGTGAAAAGCTTACTACTTTTTTAAACGAAAAGCGTGGTAAGCCATCCAATTTTGGGATGCGTTTTGGTCGCTTTATAACTCCAGCACGCAGTATAATGCCATCTAGCGGCGAACGTTCCATTTCCGATGCATGTATACAGAGCATGTTTTCAAAGTAGGTAATTTTATTGCGGGAGTATAGATGGCGGGACTAATGTATGTCGGTAAAAAGCAAAGCGTAAGTAAAAGCGTAATGTTTTGATTAGAGAAAGTCTGCTTTTGTACTTTTGTTCAAAAGCAAACTTTTTTAAGTGCTTTTCGTTTAAACGCTCACCTCTACCCAGAAGCCAAGAGAAATCGACCATATGAACCTAGCAACGTGGTGAAGTGTTATAACTGCGGGTTGCTTGGGCACAAGTCGTCATTTTGCAGTGCAAGGAGAGACAAGAAGCCACAAGAAGATCGTTTCCGCCCAAAGCCGTCCCATACTGGCCCGAGCAGTCAGTCTGTGGGGAGATCTGATTCCATCGTCTGCTTTCACTGTCGTGGGCAAGGTCATTACGCGTCCAGCTGCCCCGAGCGAAAAAAGAAAGATGCTAGCATCAGTCAGGGAGCCCTGTATCACTCTGGTGAGCGATTTTCTTTTAATTATGATTCAGGTGTTAATAATGACGAAGAGGCTGGACCTTCAACTAGCTCTCATTAAAAGTCTAATAAAACTCATCATGTTTTCTGTTTTGTTTTGCTCGTTTAGTAGTACGCAAGTCTTAGATTGCTTACATCTCCAGTGCAATTCGCATTGTATGTTTAAATCGGTATCAAGATTTCTATTCGCCTAGCAATTCGCCTCGAGATTCGCGCGAAATAGCGCGTTTACACATTCGCGCGAATCGCGAGGCGAATAACGAACACGCATGTGTAAACAGTAAGTTCGCTATTCGCCTCGCGATTCGTGAGTTCGCGTCGGGAGCGGTTTTTTGGACGCGAATCAAAGGGCACGAATGGCGAACACGAACTTACTGTTTACACATTCGCATGCATTTAGTTGACTGCTAGCGCCCGACCCAACCGAACGTGTAGACAAATTAGAGTGGAGTAAAGTGCGAATTTTAGAATTCCTAGAACTTTATTATAGAGAAGAGCTCATTTGGAACCCAAAACATCGCAATCATAATTACACATAAAAAATATTTTACAAAAAATAAAAACCGACTTCAAAAACACTGAAAAGTTAAAAATAATATAAGAAATAGGTACAGACAACATCACACTTCTATATTGAAGTCGGTGCCAAACGATATCTCCTCGAAAGTCTTAAAATTTGTCACCGACTTCAATATAGAAGTGTGATGTTGTCTGTACCTATTCTTATATTATTTTAAACTTTTCAGCGTTTTTGAAGTCGGTTTTTATTTTTTGTAAAATATTTTTTATTTTTAACTTTTTAGTGAATGAAATCTTTTTAGTAAAAACAAAAACCCTAATTTAATACCAGCTCATCAGTGAGCTGGTATTTCATTAACGTTTCCATCGATTTTCATGGGATCCCATTATCAGAGAATACAAAAAGAATGTTGAAAATCAGTCCACAATTGGCGGCGTAATCGCATAACATACACACAAAAAAAACATTCGCATCGAATTAAGAACCTCCTCCCTTTTTGAAGTCGGTTAAAAATAAAAACCGACTTCAAAAACACTGAAAAGGTAAAAATAATATAAGAATAGGTACTGACAACATCACACTTCTATTTTGAAGTCGGTGTCAATTTTAAGACTTTATAAGAGATCATCGTTTCGTACCGACTTCAATATCATTATCATCATCATCATCACAGCCCATATACGTCCCCACCGAGGAGCTCGAGCCTACCCTATATTAGGGTGATTAGGCCTTAGTCAACCACGCTGGCCCAGTGCGGATTGGTCGACTTCACATACATCATTGAACTTCTTCGCAGATGTATGCAGGTTGCCTCACGATGTTTTCCTTCACCGTACGAGCGTCAGACAAATGTACATATGAAATTCGAAACGAAAAACACATTGGTACATGGCGGGTCTCGAACCCCGACCCCCCGATTGGAAGGCAAGTGCCGAGTCCACTGCGCCACCGACGCTCTGTCGCGCGCTGTATATGCAAGTATGTATGTGTATATATAAACACATTCATACACATTACTTACATAACACTTACACACACACACATATACAATATGTATATGTGAGTGTTATGTGCGTGTATGTATGTTTATTTCTTAATATCATATTATTTGAATATAACAATTATTGTCATTTATTACATTTATTTTCTTATGCCGTCATTTACTTTCTCTCCTTAGCCTAATGGTTGACTGGTAGAGAGCGATGTTTATCGCTAAGTCCGCCATATGTTTGTAACATTAAAGCTTAAATTATTAAAAACTAAACTGTAGCACGCATGCCGCCATTATTTTCACGTCCTCCGTGTTCGTGTGCTAATATCAAAATGAATCACCCGCGAATGTGTGAACAGTAGTTCGCGGTGGCACTCGTAGGTACGAATGTTTCGTCGAATGACGAGGCGAATAGCGAACACGAATGTGTAAACGCCACACGAATGTTTCGTCGAATGTTTCGTCGAATGTTTCGTCGAATATTTCGTCGAATGTTTCGTCGAATGGCGAACACGCATGTGTAAATGCGACATGAGATGTCAAGATGGCCGTGTCGTAGTATCAACACCACGCTGCATTAATTTAACTCACTAACGCCATCTATCGAGCTCAATTCGTAACAAGCATCGGAAACGTCAAGTGAATCACTTGGGTAGAATCGATACAGCAGTGGCGGGTACGGAAAATAGTCAGTTGAATAACCTTTTAGGCGAAATGGCTCAGTGATCGTTTGCCGTTGCGAATGAAACCTTGCTTCTTTTCCGATTTTGCCTCGCTGTATCGAGATTACCGCGTTCTCCGATACTAATCTACTGAAATCTAGTTAATCACCAGTTATTTTGTGCTACACATTGTTAATTCAGAAGAATAGACGTTTGAACTAGACCTAGAGACTGTTATTTCCGGGAACTCATGTCCCCCTAGCACGTCCACCAAAACACGATATGATAAAGCGGTTTATCGCGGTTAACTGTCAAAATACAATAGGGTTTCATTGTATTTTGATAGTTCACCGTGATAAATCGCTTTATCGTATCGTGTTTCGGTGGACGTGCTACGGGGGATGATGTTTGACCCTTCTAAAAATAACGAGAACTTGGACGTTATTCCGTCATGTATAACGTATTTTTTGATTTCAATGTATCTTGCAAATATTTTCCATCACCTTAAGAGGATTGTGAAGCTGTAAATTTTCATACAAAAAGCGATAACGCTTTTCTCCCACTAAACATAGTCCAATTTTCATAATTTTTGGAAATGTTGTAGATATAATGAAGATCTAGGTTTGTACGTTTTGATTTTGAAGAAATATTGCTCAGAATATAAATTATTTGCATCTAAATATCTATATTTTGGACTTAAAAACTACCTCGAGCATTTTTATCTTTTTTTTGACTAAATTTTACTGAATTACGAAAAAAACAAAACGTAGAAACATAGTTTAAGGTATACTGAATCGAATGAGAGAAAAGTGTCTAATTTCGTAAAGGTTTAGGGGGGTAAAACAGTTATCGCCCGAAACAATATTTAAAACAGGAATTGTAGGCAATTTCGACCAGTTCTTGCAACTCTCTCTATCGCACGATACGGGTCGGGGGCAGAGGTATAATGGGGTATAATCTACTAGTGATGTGACATAATGTTAGCGTAGTTATTGTCGACTAGGGAGGAGAAAGTAATATCGATATATCGATCAATACTGAAAGGTATTACTCAAGTCTACACAAATACATCAAAAAGTAAATGTCTTTTCGAATACGTTTATTGATTTTAGTGTTTTATTTTAAGGATCTTATTTCAATACAACCTTATTTAAGGGTAAGCAGCCTGTAGCCTGTTAACTAACTGTAAATTCCCAAAATCAAATAAGAAAATAAATTGTAAGTAGGTATGTAGCTGTTTGTTAACCGACTTCGAAAAAAGGAGGTTACTCAATTCGACCGTATAAATGCTTTTTTTATGTTTGTTCGCGGATAACTTCGTCGTTTATGAACCGATTTTGATGATTCTTTTTGTATTCGATAGGATACTCCAAGGGTGGTCCCATGGTCATCAAAGATAGGATGTGATAATGCGATCCCATAAAAATCGAGAAAAACCATTAAATTTTTACGTGTGTCCAATGTGTTTTGTGTATATGTTACGCGATTACTCCGCCAATTGTAGACCGATTTTCAAAATTCTTTTTGTATTCCATAGAGCATACTCCTGGGATAGTCTCAAGGTCACCAAAGTCAGGATCTGATGATGGGATCCCATGAAAATCGAGGGAAACCCTAGGAAACCCCAGGTTTCTTTCACTAAAAAGTTAAAAATAAAAAATATTTTACAAAAATAAAAACCGACTTCAAAAACACTGAAAAGATAAAAATAATTATAAGAATAGGTAGGAGACAACATCACACAGTTTTTGAAGTCGGTTTTTATTTTTTTATAATAGATATGTGCCACAAAGACACACAGTCAAAAGAAATTCGTTTTTTGTTTCTTGTGATAGGTATTTGTTATGTATTGTATGTTCGTTATCGTATTCTAAATTGCTCACAAACTATTTTTCGTATAACCAAGTTGGAGCAGCTAAAAAACGTGTAATAAACTATATGCAAGTAGCGTTATTTTCAATATTATTTTATTTGTACTCGCGTTATGGAATCTACGAATTTTGTATTTGTTATATAACAAATACAAACGACAAAGTAAATAATATATGTAGGGTAGGCAAGGTAGGCATATATTTGCAGAAGGCACCCTTCGTGCGGTTTTGATGTTTTTTTTTTTTTTCATTTTAACAATATAATTTAAAGCAGCTGATTACATATAATCCTACTAATAGGTATTTTTTTTCATACGACAGGGAAGCTCTTGGCCTTATATCGGAAGACAGCAATGCTATTAACATGTTATTATGGCGACAAACTTAGGTAAGACCGTGGTACCCTAGAGAAGCCCTACCACCAACCAAACCGATCAGAAAAGCTTCTGTCCCCAATGAGAATCGAACCCGGACCTCCCGATCAATACCCGATGGCCTCAACCACTAGACCACGGAGGTGGAAAAAAATAAATTCTAAAACTATTAGTATTTAACTAGTTATTTACTTAATAAAACGCCTGCGTTTTTTAATTGTGGATAATTATGTCAGTCCAGTCTACTTTTTTAATGTCATCTAGCCACCTTTTCCTTAGGTATTCCGGGCTTTTCGAGGAATCTTGGGTATGAGGATCAATTATGGAAACTCATAGAGGGATCAGTCACAGAGCCCTGTTGTTAACCCTGATTCCACCGACGCACATCACTTCTATTTTGCTGCTGACTAATTTCAAAGATGGATGGAGATGGAGCTAGTTGCAGATGATGTTACGTTTGGCTTATTAATAAAGAAATTGAGGTGAACATCACCAACAAAAATAATCATATAATTATTAAAAAATATTATTCATCATCTAAGCCTACTCTGTGATCTAAGCCTTTTCTTCTACCATGGCGGTATAGGCCTCCTTCAATTTTCTCCATTCCGTTCTATTTTGGGCTACTCTAATCCAGTTCGTGCCCACCATCTTGACGATGTCGTCCTTCTACCGCATCTGTGGTCTCCCGTTGGGTCTTTTACGGTTCCATGGCCTCCACTCTAAGATAGTTCTGCACCACGAGTCCGGCTTTCTGGCTATATGTCCAGCCCATTTCCACTTGAGCTTTGCTACGCGGTGTGTAATGTCCGAGACCTGACGCCGTTTTCGGAGCCAACCAACTATTCGTTTTCGTATCCCGGAGTGTTACTCCTACCAATTTTCTTACCATTGCTCTTTGTGCCACCTCTGGTTTGTGGACGATAGCCTTAGTTGTTATCCATATCTCGGCTCCATAAGTAAGCACTGGTAGGACACACTAGTTGAAGATCCGCGCTTTCTGTTTTATGCTAATGCTCATATTAAAAGCAAAGCCAAGTTTTGCAAAAGCTACCCAGCCCAATCAAAAAAATATTATTATTATTTATTATTACTTTTTATTTTTGTATCCCTGTTCCTATTTAGTTTGTATGTAAAAGTATTATCATATATTTAATGTTTTTTTTTTTCAGAAAAGATTCACATCTCAAATGCAAGTTATTTTAATTCAGTTTATCACTCATCTTAAAAAATTGCATTTTCCTTAGACAGGTAAATATAGGATACATACTTTCCTAACAAAAAGTCCTCACCCTCAATCCTATAAGGTATAGGGATACCAAGTAAGTGCCTTCACAATAAATTTCAATACAGAAATAATTTACGAAATGTAAATAAATTCTGTATTCCGAAACTCATCTACTAAAATATTATGAAGAAAGAAGATTAAGTACGTTTGTATTTTTGTTTGTAATGAATAAACTCAAAAACTACCAGACTGATTTTAAAAATTCTTTGGCTAATAGAATGCTACATTATCACTGAGTAATATAGGCTATAAAATTATCTTTCCTGTGTGAAAACATAAAATTCCCACACGAAAAATGAAAGTAACGATGGCGAAGTTACGAGCGGAAAGGGAGTCAGAAATTTAAGCAACGCAAAACATTACGAACGATAGAATAATAATCTCGAGCTCTCGCGCCGGCCGCCGCCGCCGCCGAGTATCGTGGCCGAGTCGCGCGCTGCTGTGTCGTAGTGTGCGTGAAAATTTGCGCATGTTGTATTTGTGGTGTAAACTAAACGCCAGACCGGAGGCAGAGCGGTGTGAAACAGATAGCATTTTAGAAAATATCTACTCGCGCCGCGCACGGTTACTTCACAATCCTCTTATGTCGCATTTACACATGCGTGTTCGCCATTCGACGAAACATTCGACGAAATATTCGACGAAACATTCGACGAAACATTCGTGTGGCGTTTACACATTCGTGTTCGCTATTCGCCTCGTCATTCGACGAAACATTCGTATACGAGTGCCACCGCGAACTACTGTGCACACATTCGCGGGTGATTCATTTTGATATTAGCACATGAACACGGAGGACGTGAAAATAATGGCGGCATGCGTGCTACATTTTAGTTTTTAATAATTTAAGCTTTAATGTTACAAACGGTTTGTACATATGGCGGACTTAGCGATAAACATCGCTCTCTACCAGTCAACCATTAGGCTAAGGAGAGAAAGTAAATGACGGCATAAGAAAATAAATGTAATAAATGACAATAATTGTTATATTCAAATAATATGATATTAAGAAAAAAACATACATACACGCACATAACACTCACATATACATATTGTATATGTGTGTGTGTGTAAGTGTTATGTAAGTAATGTGTATGAATGTTTTTATATATACACATACATACTTGCATATACAGCGCGCGACAGAGCGTCGGTGGCGCAGTGGACTCGGCACTTGCCTTCCAATCGGGGGGTCGGGGTTCGAGACCCGCCATGTACCAATGTGTTTTTCGTTTCGAATTTCATATGTACATTTGTCTGACGCTCGTACGGTGAAGGAAAACATCGTGAGGCAACCTGCATACATCTGCGAAGAAGTTCAATGATGTATGTGAAGTCGACCAATCCGCACTGGGCCAGCGTGGTTGACTAAGGCCTAATCACCCTAATATAGGGTAGGCTCGAGCCCCTCAGTGGGGACGTATATGGGCTGTGATGATGATGATGATGATGATGATGATGATGATATTGAAGTCGGTACGAAACGATGATCTCTTATAAAGTCTTAAAATTGACACCGACTTCAAAATAGAAGTGTGATGTTGTCAGTACCTATTCTTATATTATTTTTACCTTTTCAGTGTTTTTGAAGTCGGTTTTTATTTTTAACCGACTTCAAAAAGGGAGGAGGTTCTTAATTCGATGCGAATGTTTTTTTTTGTGTGTATGTTATGCGATTACGCCGCCAATTGTGGACTGATTTTCAACATTCTTTTTGTATTCTCTGATAATGGGATCCCATGAAAATCGATGGAAACACTAATGAAATACCAGCTCACTGATGAGCTGGTATTAAATTAGGGTTTTTGTTTTTACTAAAAAGATTTCATTCACTAAAAAGTTAAAAATAAAAAATATTTTACAAAAAAATAAAAACCGACTTCAAAAACGCTGAAAAGTTTAAAATAATATAAGAATAGGTACAGACAACATCACACTTCTATATTGAAGTCGGTGACAAATTTTAAGACTTTCGAGGAGATATCGTTTGGCACCGACTTCAATATAGAAGTGTGATGTTGTCTGTACCTATTTCTTATATTATTTTTAACTTTTCAGTGTTTTTGAAGTCGGTTTTTATTTTTTGTAAAATATTTTTTATGTGTAATTATGATTGCGATGTTTTGGGTTCCAAATGAGCTCTTCTCTATAATAAAGTTCTAGGAATTCTAAAATTCGCACTTTACTCCACTCTAATTTGTCTACACGTTCGGTTGGGTCGGGCGCTAGCAGTCAACTAAATGCATGCGAATGTGTAAACAGTAAGTTCGTGTTCGCCATTCGTGCCCTTTGATTCGCGTCCAAAAAACCGCTCCCGACGCGAACTCACGAATCGCGAGGCGAATAGCGAACTTACTGTTTACACATGCGTGTTCGTTATTCGCCTCGCGATTCGCGCGAATGTGTAAACGCGCTATTTCGCGCGAATCTCGAGGCGAATTGCTAGGCGAATAGCGAGGCGAATAACGAACACGCATGTGTAAACAGCTAGTTCGTTATTCGCCTCGCGATTCGCGCGAATGTGTAAACGCGGTGTTAAATGTAAAGTTACCAAGGTCGCCAGTTACAGATGTCTAACCAAATAGTTGTTCATTTCTTTTCTATTTATGAAGGTAGTTTTTGAATGTTTGATATTTGTGAAATATTCCTTATTGATGAACTTAATGTTATTGAACCTAGATTACTCGTACAATAATCAGATAAATATCACAAATAGTAAAAACGTAAAAGCATTTTTTTGTTTTTGTTTTTGAAATTGTACTACATACTAATTGTAATTTGTGGTCGGCCCAACGTGTTTTGCAGACCTGTGTATTTTTCAATTCAATTATTGATACATTTTTTGGTGTTGTGGTGCAAAAAGTGCAAAATAGGATTTTGTGAAATATTATTTTAAATGGTGCGTTGTCTTTATCTACTCTTAATAATTGTGAAAACGGTTGACTTGGTAGGTAGGTATATAGTTCAAAATTTTGTCAACATTCTGGTTTGTTGGTCTCGCATGCACGTATTATTCCGTAATTTTATAGTAGGTACTGTAGTAATATACTGAAGAGCGGAATTCTCTCAATACAGGTTGAATGAGAGAATTCCCCAAAAAATTGTATACAATATTTTGATGACAATAAATATATTATTATTATTATTATGATCTTTATTTACCTTCTTTCTTAAATATAAATTTTACATTATAAATATAAAAAATATAAATATTATAAAAAAACCTACATATAGCGGGTCCATCGGCAGCGAGATAATGCCCAAACTACCGGTGGTTAGGGCTGCAGGGCGAGGAACCTATTATTATTATTCAACTATTAACTTTTAACTAATAATTTTTTCAACCATTAACGCCACCTCTAGTCTCAACCACTAGCTCACGGAAGTGGTTAGAACCTACAAATATTAGTAGGTTGATTTAGGTACCCCTACATACGTGAATACACAACTACAATAGCTTTTGTATATATCCTACCTGTTTATATCTGTGTTAAAATAAATATTTCTAGCATTTTATGCATTCAATGTGTGGATGCTGAGTCCTGAGAGTGGACTCCATCCTAAGACTTGTGATAGTTATATGTCGCCTGTAGAGTGCTCTTGTTGCATATTAATAATGATTATTTAGACAGTTCAGTGGTGTGACTATGGTTCATTTATTGATTGATAATGCCAAATTTTTTTCATTTCAAATTGAGACCGCATACTTTATCAATAGTGCTTGCACTCCATCCAAATGTCCGAGTCTGAGCACTATGGATAAAGTCTGTATTATCAATTTCAATTGCTATGCAAGCTGTACTATAAACTACAACTCCTTACAATCATCATCATCATCACAGCTCATAATATATGTCCCCACTGAGGGGCTCGAGGCTACCCAAGTGTTAGGGTAGTAAGGCCTAAGTCAGCCATGCCGGCCTCATGCGGATTGGTTGACTTCATATACACCTTTGAATTTCTTTATAGATGAATGCAGGTTGCCTCATGATGTTTTCCTTCACCATAGGAGCATCAACAAATGTACATATGAAATTCGAAAAACGAAAGACATTGGTACATGGCAGGATCGAACTACGGACCTCCCGATAAGAAGGACAGTGCCGAGTCCACAGCACCACCAATGCATCCATACTCTACTCCTTACTGTACTATAAATTAAAAATTTGGAACTCCAGTTAGATATGAATAAGCCAGTTAGATATTATTTAAACAATATACAATAAAAACTTGTCTAGATGATATCAATTAATAGAAAATTGCGGGTCTGCTGGAAGAAATTTCATTTATGAAATAAGCAGATCCTTTGTACATTGTGTCTTATGTGTTGTTTGTGCTGTCTAGTTTTATGTGTACAAAAATTGTTAAATAAATAAATAATATAAGAAAAAAATCCTTGGTTTCTAAAAAGAGTTCTATTTCTTTACAGGCATTGCCAAGACTTTTATGACTGAGATAATGTAAATCCAAATTTCGTGTTTGCTCCATCACTGAGGAAGGATCACCTTAACCCTAATTGCAAAGAAAAGATGAAAGTTAGTCAGCTCAGGCAGCTCAGGTTTTGAGTCATTCGGTGGCTGCAGGCATGTTTGCAAAAATATCCCAAGGTAAACTTACCTACGTAATAATTTATATTGTTATATCAATTAATCTGAACCTGAAAATTTATAAAGATTTGATATAAATACCTAAAAATGTCTAAACTAAAATTTATAGCTCAGAGTTCTGCTTAAGAAAAGCCGTGGGTTCGATTCCCACCCCAGCCCCCATAGCATGAACACTGAAACACAATAATTATGATAAAACAATAAATCAATATGAATGATAAAGCACTAAACTGTTTGATCATAGTGTGTTTTGTTGATCATGCTATGGGGCAGGCCTGATTATACTTAAACATTTCCTACAAAGTTCATAAAAAATTAACAAACAGCAGCTGATTTTAACTGAAAGTATTATTTATAAAAATATTTCATCCAGATGTTGGAATGTAAGATTTGTCATTGTGAGGGTGAATAACAATGCAAAATAAGGAAAACAGCTAGAAGAAATAAGTCGATTGAGTTGTAGTGTTGGACTGTCGGATGGCTCCTAGGAAAATATTGCCTGAATTCCTAGTTTATATATTTCTATAGTTTTAACAATTTTCATTATTTAGTTTTTATTACATTTTCAGGGGAACTGCCTGCAAGTGCAATTACAATGGCGGAAATTGTCGCCGTAAATAGCGACTCTGCTGTTTTGAGGAGAGGCAAATCACACTCAACAAACATAACCATGAACTCGCCGCATTTCAAACATTTTGAACTAATGAAAATTTTTTTGAGGAAGTAGAGTTTGTTGGATGCCGGAGCCCACCACCCACCACCTTCGAAAGATGGGTGGGTCTGGACTTTAAGAGGTACTTTGCAAATATTTAAAAATCTTAAAGAAAAACAGGATTAAATATCTGTCAACCCGTCGGGTACAGCAGGATGCAGTGGAAAATTTATTTGGCTCAATCCAGGCAAATTGTGCAAATTGCCTGGATTGAAATCCTACTGCCTCACAATTTTATAGGTGGATTGAAAACATCTATTATTTCTAACCCACATAGAGTCAGGAAACTGTGAAACAGACATTTATTATACAATAATAAATAATTTCAAGGACATGTTTTCTACACCACACACAAGCCAACAAGTAAAACCCCTAGAAGCCCCTGATATTGTGATCAATATGCTAGCTTCAGTGGACCACACTTTTGAAGCAAGCATGACTGACTCAGCTGAAATGCAAGCTTGTGCTTATTATGTGGGTTTATTATAAAAAAAAACTGAATGTGACTTGTTTGAGAAGATATTAAAGTTGATAGAAAATGTACATTCATTCATAGAATGTAAAGAGTATGCCGACATTAAGAAGAAATTAATTTATGCATCAAGAAATTTAATTAAATGTGTTGAAGATTGTGCTACTCTATGCGATAATTTCTCTTTAATGTCATCATCAATATTGGATTTAAAAACATTGTTATTAAAAAACCTCTGTGAGGATATAAATTTCACCTTTTAGAAACAGTGTGAGAAATATGTCTCAATAAATGTAAACATTATTATAAATAGTGTTTTTCACATAACTATTAAAAGGTATTGTACATTAAACAACCGAGAATATGTAGAATCTGCTTCAAAACTAGCAATAAAAAAGAAGATGAACACAATAAAACATAAATAAAACTATCATACTTTTATTTAATTTTTACCTTTACTATTCTGCGAATTCTGACGTGATTTATGGAAACTAGAAAATAATATGCAATGATTTATAATTAAAATCATTGCATATTATCTAGTTTCCATAAATTACGATTACAATAAAAAAAATATATACTGCTTTTGAATTTTACCGCGTAGATAGTGCGTGGGGCCACAGTAAGATGGCAGTACAGTCAAAATTTGTCCAACGTGTTTTTCTATGTAGTTGTCATTCTTCCCTTGGGTATATGTGTTCTGTGAACACGACTGAGCAAATCGCCAACGTGTGGACGGATCGCCAACGTTGGCGCAGATTCTTTTGATGAAACCGACACGAGTGGGCCAATTACCAACGTTGGCCCCAACGTTGGCGCCAATGCCATTTTCTGCATCCACACGTTGGACGAGTGGTGTTGGCGCCAATGTTGGGGCCAACTTGTGGAGCCAGCGTTACACATATTCTCTCTAATCGGAGGCGCGTTCAGAGCCTCTGGGTGTAGTTGTCCGGTTGTTTTTTAACTCGCTCAGAGGCGTTGAACGGATTGCAGCAACCAAATCTTTTATCTCCCTCTTTCACATGATTTTTTATTTCTCTCTCTTTCTAGTAGATGACATTATAGAATATGGCCGCCAATATCATCCAATCACGTAAGAGTATTTCAGTAATAAACGTCACAGCGTTTTACAACCATCAAATTCGATGGTTGTTCGGTTGTAACTCGCGCCGACCATGGAATTATTTAATTCCATGGTGCCGAGCCGACACTCTAAGGTCTTGAACGGGCCGGTTGTTTCACCCGGTTGTCACGCTCGAAAGCATTGAACGGGGTTAGAGCGAAAAGTTGTACTTCGCGCGAAGGCTCTGAACACGTCTCTACATAATACGTGAGTGCGGTTCATAATTTGATATCAGCGCTCGTGTGCGCTATTTGCACGCAAACAATCGGTCCAAAATTGCTCATGTGCGCATTTTGTATGCGGTATGACGTAATTGATGACGTCACCGATTGATTCTGACAGTGCTAACAGAAAAGAGGTAGTGCACTGTCTCCAGAACTGTCAATGTCAAAGTCAACATCAGCTTTATTTTTATTTTAGTTTGTTGACGATAGGTGAACGCGGTTGTCAAGGTGTAAATACGTGCAATTGGGTTTACTGTAAAATTACTTTTATTTCCTTTTTGTTATACCAGTCTTTGTGTTACCTCTGTATAGTATAGTGATTTGTGATTGTTCGTGTAAGTTCTGTGTGCTTTTATCCTAACTGAGATCGACGACGATGTCGTCGATCTCACCAGAACCACCCAATCCGGGCCCTGATTCAGTGCCACCACTCATAGATGATGAGGTGCTTGTAAGTAACGAAAGTGCCACGAAATTCGATAATCATGACCAACCTGCGTTCCGTGCCGGTCGTAAACGTCCCAATGAGCAAATCATGTCAACGACTCCAACCAAAATTAATCCTTCTGAAAATACACCATCTCACTCTATCCAACATACTTATAGTCATCCTAGTCTAACTCAATCTAAAAGATATACTAATTTAGATAAAGGACCTTTCATTGTCCATGTTTCTCGTCTAGAGCCCCATCCAAAAGCCGGATCTACAATTAATCCTATATTATTTGGAAAACTTTTGGTTAATGAAAATATAAAAAATATTGTTCGACAGGGCGTAAAAAATGTTGGCCGAAACCGTATAAGCATCCAATTTTCAAGTGGTGAGGATGCTAATGCTTTTGTCATCAATCCAACTCTCGCTACAAAAAAATTTTCAGCAGTCATCCCTTCTTTTAATATTACCCGCATGGGGGTTGTTCGTGGTGTCCCTGGGGAATGGTCAATGGTGGAATTCGTTGAGGCAGTAGAAATCCCAGATGGCTGTGGCTATATACTAAAAGCTAGACCTTTAAATCGCAAAATAGTTAAAGACGGAGTTGTTGAATGGGTTCCAACCCGAACAGTGGTGATTACATTCAGTGGACAATGCCTACCCCAGAAAATATTCTGCTGCTACACAGCCCTCCCGGTAGAGATATATGAGCTCCCTACAATTCAATGTAACAACTGTTGTCGCTTTGGTCATGTACAAGACCAATGCCGCTCAAATCCGAGGTGCTACCGTTGTTCCAAGTCCCACCAAGGCAAAGACTGTAGTGTTAATGAAGAATCGGCAACATGTCTGTACTGTTCTGGCAGACATTTTGCCACAAATAGGACATGCCCTGAACATTCAAGACAGAAATCAATCAAACTGTTAATGTCGCAGGACAATATATCTTACATAGAAGCTGCCACTCGATTCCCACCAGTTCGCCGCTCATATTCAAATGTGCTTCGTGAACCATTTCACCTCCCCGATTCACTCCCTTCCCCCCATACCTCATTGTGTACCCCACCACACCCACCTTTTTCTCCACTCACAATTCCATCTCCCCAATCCTACAGAGAAACAGTTACAATGCCAACACGGAATCGTCCTATGTCGAGTAAAGGCTATGATAGGGCTGCCCACAAAGAGCTGATTAATAGCTATGACACCCCAGAACCTAGCAATGGGGTGATGTTCAAATCACAAATTTCAAAACCAGAAATGACACCTCAAGCCATACATTACCTTGACTCATTACTCTCTGTTATATTGAACATGATGAACAAGTTATATGATGTTTCTCCACCGCCCAACGTTGCACTAAAATTAAACCAACTAATGGATATAGTATCCAAAATTCCAACTGATACAGTGGAACGCACGTAGTTTCCGCCCTAAGCGGCAAGAAATCTATAGCATGATAAACCGTTTCAGACCTGCTGCTTTTGCCATCTCGGAAACGTGGCTAGTGCCTGGCTCTCATTTTAGGATCCCAGGCTATGGCTGCCTCCGAGATGACAGAAGTGATGGATATGCTGGAACAGCTATTTTAATTAATAATTCTCTTCCCTTCTCGCGTGTTCCTCTCCCCAACATCCCTACTGGAATCAATGCAGTTGCCGTAAAAATCACAAATATAACATTACTCTCTATTTATATCCCCAATCCTAATATTATTTCCATCTTTGACTTACACAGTCTCTTTTCCACTCTTCCAAGACCTTTCCTGATTTTGGGCGATTTTAACCTATCCCATGTTATCTGGGGTGGTCCCCATTGTGATTCTTTGGCCTGTGATTTGGGTGATCTTATAGATTCAATGCACATCTGTCTTCTAAATGATGGTTCTCCAACTAGATGCTCAGCACCTGGTGGTAACCCTAGTGCAGTTGACTTGTCTATGTGTTCCTCTGACAGCCTTTCCATGACCACCTGGAGTGTATTACCCGAATCATTTGGCAGTGACCACTATGCCATATCAATATTATTGACCTGTTCTACCCCCATGTACAGATCCCTTCCCCCGTTACTTAAATATAAACTTGGTGGAGCTAAATGGGATACATATGCCACAGATGCAGATTTAAATATACTGTCTATTCAAGAAGATAATAGTCGCAACCTGCAGGAAGATTATGACCTATTCCTAACTGCATTGGTCAAAGCTGCAGATGCAAACATCCCACTTAAAAAAGACAAAGTCGGCTCTAAGATCTCTCCACCATGGTGGGATTCAGATTGTACGGAAATACAAAAGCAACGAAAAGAGGCTGAATTAACTTACTGTAGGTCTATGACTACAGAGAACTTTATTAACCTGAAAAAAAAACTGCAATGGCAAAACGTCTTTTTAAAAAAAAGAAAAAGTTAGGCTGGGTTAATTTTTGCCAAAACTTGTCCCCGCGCACTCCTTCTACAATAGTTTGGAAGTGTATTAAGAAATTTAGAGGTTCTTTTACAAATTCTGCAGAATCAAATAACCACAATCTTTGGGTTGAAGATTTTTTGGAAAAATTAGCACCCCCTGATGTCCCTAATGTTGATTGCCTACCTTCCCCCTATCCTACCACCATACCCCATCACCCCTTCAATAATCCATTCACTATGGCTGAACTTAGCTCAGTTTTACAAAAATTAAAAGATTCTTCTCCGGGCATAGATGGCATACCATACTCTTTTATTGCAAAGGCTGGTGTTTTTTCTCAACGCATGTTCCTAGGTCTGATAAACAGATGTTTTGAGTCAGGGCTTACTCCATCTTCATGGAAGAACCAAGTAGTAATTCCTCTATTAAAATCTGGGAAAGACCCTGCTAATGGAGCTTCCTATCGCCCCATAGCCCTATCATCCATCGTATGCAAGACAATGGAACACCTATTAAAAAGACGTCTTGACTGGTTTGCCGAGAGTAGGGGTATTTTGGCTGCTACTCAATTTGGCTTTAGGAGGGGAATGAGCACCATGGACAACCTTAACATACTTACTACAGATATCAGGATTGCCCTGTCCAAAAATCAATTTCTCGTTGGGGTGTTTTTAGATATTAGCTCTGCATACGATAATGTGTTACTTCCGGTGCTCAGGCAGAAAATGCTCCAGCTGAGTATCCCTGAGAGGTTAGTGTATTTTATATGCAATCTAATGATGGAACGAACTATTCAAGTCCGCACCCGTGGTGCTCTTTCCACTCCTAGGCAAATATGGAAGGGCTTGCCACAAGGTTCAGTCTTAAGTCCACTTCTATACAACATATATACCTACGACCTGGAACAAAGTGTGGACTCATTCTGTAACGTATTACAGTATGCTGACGACATTGTTTTATATGTGGCTGTGGACTCACTAGAAGAAGAAGCCCAAAGATTGAACCAGGCTCTTTCTTATTTGGGAGACTGGCTAAATGATCACGGTCTGAATATCTCAGTCCCCAAAAGCAACACACTAGTTTTTACCAGAAAGAGATCTTACCCGAACTTCGACATTAATTTTTGTGGCCAATCCATACCTATAGCTTCCCAAGTAAAGTTTTTAGGAGTAATTCTTGATAAATCACTGTCTGGTAAACCACATTTAAACTATATTAAAAATAAATGTGAAAAAAATGTTAATATTTTGAGATGTTTGTCGGGAGTTTGGTGGGGTGCCCATCCCTACTCTCAGAGACTTATTTACAACGCCATAATCCGCAGTCTATTTGAATACGGATCAATAGTCCTTGAACCGTGTAACAAAGAGGCCTCAGTAGCTTTGGACAGAATCCAATTCATGTGTCTGCGTATTATACTAGGGGCAATGAAGCCATCTCCTACCAATGCCTTACAGGTTGAGGCTTGCGATCCTCCTTTAAGTCTGCGCCGTGCCTTTCTCTCTGATAAGTTCATCTATAAAGTTTTTCAATACTCAAACCATCCACTAATTCCCAAGCTTCAACAACTTGCTTCAATTATTGCCAATAGCCCATTGCCAATATTGCATCCCAGTATAGTTAAAAGTTTCTTAAAATTAAAAGACCATAATTATACATTGTATCAGATACCCATACCTATTTTAGTAACTGTTGAATACGAATCCCTGTTATACCAACCTAACATTATACTTGACTTGGGCATTAAGAAGAATGATCCAGGTGCCAATGCGTTGTTCTTGGATAAAATAAATTCTAATTGGAATGATTGGTATCATTTTTTCACTGATGCTTCAAAATCCCAGAGTGGTGTTGGGGCAGCGGTTTACTTACCTAAATACAACACACTCTTAACTTACAAATGTCCCCCTGTGTCATCAATTTTTACAGGAGAAACGGTGGCTATCCTTGAAGCTGTTAGGTTTGTTCTTAACCATAAATTTAACAAATCCATAATTTTCACAGATTCTCTTAGTTGCCTCCAAGCTTTATCATCAAATCTTTTTTATAGTAATGTAACATGCCCATTGATCCTAGAAACAAAACAACTATTATTAAGTTGCCATGAAAATAACATTACAGTAGCTCTAGCGTGGGTCCCTAGCCACTCAGGTATAGTGGGCAATGAGGCGGTAGATGGCTTTGCTAAGGATGCGGTTCTAACGGGTTGCAATGACCACTATAAAGTTTTTATGTACGACCTCTGCTCTTTAGCAAAAGTCGACCTTATGGTAGAGTGGTCTAAATGTTGGGACAAATCAAAAAAAATAAAGGGCAAATATTATGCTGACATACAACCAGACATTCCAGGAAAACCCTGGTTCTCTCGATACACATTTGCCGACAAACACACAACCTCTATTATATGTAGATTGAGGCTTGGACATGCTTGTACTCCACTGCACCTTCACAAAATAAATGTTCGAGACACACCAATATGTGATTGTGGCACTGAGGAGGGGACCACAGACCATATGTTATTTAATTGTTCCGTAAATTCAGTATCATTGTATGACATTTTACCCTATTCCATCCCTAGACCTATAAATGTTAAATCCTTACTTTGTATTCTAAATTTCCCTATCCTCAAATTATTATGTAATTATATATCCACCCATAATATTAAACTGTAACCGCACAAAGTTATGATTAGTGTGCTTGTTGTTATGTTATTGTGGTCTTGTTTTGTCCTTTTTCAGGTAACTCAAAACAATTTCATTTTGACACTTTCGGACACTTTTCAAAAGTAATCTCTAAAAGCAGTATTTTATCCAAAACTTGAGTTTGGCAGAAATGGTTGTGTTTGCGACCGATTGCCATTTTTGAAAAAAGAAGAAGAAGAAGAATTTTAGTTTGTTCGAATTATGTATGTCGAAGTAGATATTGGAGGCACAATACGTCTCCCTTTCATTTTTCTTTTCAAATTACATTAACTGTCAACTTGACAGACTCACAGGTCGAATGCTTACGTCCGTGAGCAGTGCTAACGATTTGAACGGGTTGTTTGCATGCATGCAAACGTTTGCTTTGCACTGATATCTGATTATGAACCGCACCAAGTATGTGAGTGGTGTGTAGTCAGTGTTGCCAAATTCAGAGGATTTCCCTAAATCCTAGGGGTTTTTGCAGGTCTTTGAGGTTTTTTGGGGGTTTTGATATCACGAAATTTATCTAGGGGATTTTCTGAAGGTTTTCTACTATTCTAACCAAATGGCAAATTCCTTTTTATATCAGACAGGACCGAAAATTTATTCACCAAATAGAATGAATGGGACACTAAAACTTACGAGTATTAGCTGGCAACACATTATGTTACCATTGAACTGTCTTGTTTATCATAATTCCGGCTAAAATACTGTTTTCCACAGCCTCACACAGACATTTATAACGAAAAATCCGAATCGACAGAAACACGGCTATGTATGTGAAATAAATTAAAATAGGTAATTTGAAGAAAACTTCTAAGTTTTTTATTGTCAATATTAGAAAGCTTATGTATATGACATGGCCAAAATAGTCAGAGGTTTTTTATCAATCAAACTGGAGAAACTAGGGGTTTTTTAAATGTATTTGGGGGGGAAGGTGGAAAAAATCTGGCAACACTGTGTGTAGTATCTCTATGTAGTCTGTGCTACATAACCTAAAAAAACTAAAAATTTTATTGGTTGTGTGTGACTAAATTAAGATTTTTCAAGCAAATAGAAGTAAAAAATTAATTAAATGGTTTGACGATCGATACAATAAATATTTTGTATTAAAACTAAAATATTACAATGAAAATATCAGAGGTAATAATTTTATATCATTTACACATTAACGCTGCAAAAAAATTAAAAGAAGAGATTATGAGATTAACACAAGATCTCAGCAGTATTTTGCAATGGCAACAGTTTAAACCAAGTTTATTATTAATACCTTAATTTTATCCCTACCTGTTTGTTGCTAATATTTTTTAGTGTTATTGGAAACTAGCTGTGCCCGCGACTTCGTCCGCGTGGAATAGTAACATTTGGCAAAAAGTAGCCTATGTTATACCTTATATAATTAGCTATCTATTAGTGAAAGTCACGTCAAAATCGGTCCAGCCGTTCCGGAGATTAGCGGGAACAAACAGACAGACACAATTTTTTTTAAAATTGTTTTTGTTATTGGTACCCGATGACATTACAAACAGACACTTCAATTTTATATATTTGTATAGATTCTTTGGTAGTCCAAAAAATTTCCAGTAATTGTGTTGTCAAATTTACTTGGTGGAAACACAGTATAAGCGATAATGTCAATTATACAAGTTTTAGATCCTAATTTATTTAAATTAACTGTGTCTTTTTTCATAGATAGACTTGCAAGCCAAGGGTACAATAAGCAACAGTGACCAATTTCTTTTTTCCAGCTTCCAGGCGATGAAGATTCTGGACTTACATGTCGCACATATGTTTTCCAACATGAAAGTCATACATTAGGAAATGCCTTGAAATGTATTATCAATAAATAGTAAGTATCGAAAATAATATTTATTTCTTCTAATTGAGTTTAATAAAAATCGCTGCAAACATTACATACATCATTTTATTGATATCTATGACAATAAAATTGATTTCAAGTCACATCCATCTAGTCTATAATATACACGGTGTTTCAAAATAACCAATAAATAATTAATGCATTATCGAAAACTCATTATTAATAGTTATTTGTTATACATGAGTGTATAAAAAATAACTATTAATGCTTTTTAACCACGTCCTCAACTTTGATGACATGAGATTAAAAAATTAGAATCCTGAGCGTTAGCGAGGGAATAAAAAGAGCACAAGGTGAAAAATCTTTGCACTCGAGTGCAACACGTAACTTTTCATCTCCCCTCAGCGAGGAAATGACTAAATGCAAAATAAAACATTTACTTACAATCACAAGATACTATTATTTCAGTTTAGGTACATATTTACTACAACATTATGGTAGGTAAGTATTACAGAAAAATATTTATATTATGTACATAACAAATAATACGGTTTTTTACTTGTTTTCAAGTTCCTTATTTATAACAATACGACGTCAAAACAAAATGGCGGGCGCAAAGCAAATTAAAAACAAAAGTAAGTACACCAAGGAGGTTCAGAGTCTGAGTTTTTAACAAATTCGGCACCATGGAGATGGAAGTAAATAGGTTTAATGATGTTTTGAAATCACATACCTAGCGATGTTCTAAATTCAAATTTACTCTAACCTCAAGCAGATAAAAACGGCTTTGGCGGTCAGATATCGAATAGCAAAAATACTCTTTCCGAGATGGGGGGATGAAAAATGTGTTTACACATAATGTCATTCAACCCAAAATTTTAATGTAAATCATGGTATCACCATCATGTCTATGATTTACATGAAAATTTTGGGTTGAATGACATTACATGTAAACACAATTTAATAATGAGTTTTCGATAAAGAATTGATTATTAATTGGTTATTGTGAAACACCGTGTATAAAGGGTAGTATTTAAACGAGTGACTGTAAATGAAAATTTTAAGAGACAAAAATAATTAATTTGGGTTATTGTATTACTAAGTGAGCGACTGACTGCGAATGACAATAAATCAACAGAACAGTAACTTATAAACATTCATTCGAGTTACTTCAAATACAAAACGACAAGCTTCATAATCTTTGAGCGACCTAATATTTGTTTGAGTAACAATCAAACAAATATTTGGTCCTGTATTTTTTTCATTATTTGGCAAATGATTTATTTATGGTGAGCAGCATTTTATCTTAAATTAAGTGTTTCAAATAGAAAAACCACTTTGAAAAATAACATAATGAGCAGAAAACTGGTTCAAATGTTTAAAAATTTTTGTTAATAATTTTTGAAAATTAATAACGAGAGGCGGAGGGGAGCTACTACCTGTACCACTCCCCCCTCTCGGCGCTGCGTAGTTTTTGATATATGTATTAATTTATAAAATTTTCACAAACCTAATCTCAAAATGTTCTATACATTTTGAGATTAGGTTTGTGAAAATTTTAAAAGGTTGGGTTGTGTATTAATCATGTTTGTGCCGCACCTTGAACCTATTTAAGAATTAGAAGAGGTTAAAATTGTAAGACCTTAATAATATGATTTCAGTGGTATAGATTCGCATAGAATTGTAGGTATGACGCTGCGCTCGCTTCCTTCGCTCCGCTATGCTTGGTCATGTTCTGAACCTAACCTAACCTACAGTAGGCAATTTTGTTCCCTATTTTCTTTCCTTTCCTATTGGGGGGCTGAGCCCCCCCTTCCCCCTGCTCCTTATTCTTTGTACAAAAAGATGCCCTCTGTATTTCTAGTCGCTCACATAGTAATTTAGTCGCACATTTAAAATTTTAATATCCAAAATCAATTATTCATAACCCACTTTTTGTAAGCTCCTTCTGGATTTTATTATTAATTAATATTCGTCATCAGTTTAATTAATTTTTCGCTTACTCAAATTCATACCGCTCAAGTTATTAAAATAGTATCTCATCATCAGTCGCTAACTGTTTTTTTATTCGAACGTTTTATTATTCCCCTCGTCGTTTACTTTTACCTGAAATATTCTGTCTTGGAGGTATGATTTTAGAATCATATTAACTGTATCTGGAATATCTTCCTCAATTTAAACAAGAGACCCTTGTCCTGTTGAACATCATGAAAAACTGCTGAACAGTATTCTCTTTTCTCTAATGATTGTCTTATTTTGTGTGCTACTCTGTGTACCTGTTCTATTGTAGAATGCTCTGCTCGAAAGCCGAACTGGTAATCAGGTATAACCTTACCCTCACTAAGTATTGGAATTATTCTTGATAGAAAGACTTTCACAAACAACTTAGAGATTATGGGAAGCAGGCTTATAGGGCGATATGAGGTCACTTCATTTGGAGGCTTCCCTGGCCTAGCAACCATGTGTATAACTGAGACCTTCCAGAGAGCAGGGAAATACTGTAATCTTAATATTGCATTAAAAAGTGCTGTTATTAGCATTATACCTTTCTTAGGCAGTTGTTGTAGTATTTCGGCAGTGATAACAGGGCCGGATTTAAAGGTCTGGAGGCCTCGGGGCAACAAAGGAGTGGAGGCCCCTTGGCCCCAAATAATTTTCCATATAAAATGAACAATTGTTTTCAGTCGAGTTTTCCAATAAATAATTTATTGTGAAACGAAGTATTGATTCTTTTATTATTTAACGAACATATAAATATAATCGGAAACAAGAATTATCTAAAATTAATTATTGTGCAGTGGAAGTCAAAAAACATTTACTCATGATTACTTATTATAATTCTTAACGCGATTTAGCGACAAAATTTAATAACCGAATCAATATAAAAAAGCTAACGCTCATTGAAGGAGTGTATTATGAAGATAAATACTTGCTTAGCATAGCTTGAAAGTGGTTACTGCAAAATTAAATTAATACCCCCGTTATGCAAATTTACTGACAAGATATTTCATTCTTTTTCTATTCTATAATGTTGTTTGACACTCCACCAAAAAATGATATATTTACATCTTCCATTGTATTACAGTTTTTTCACAATGGAGTTAAAATAAAATAAAATGTATCATTTTAAAAAAATTATTTAGTGGAATGTGACCCAAAGATCCTCTAGATGTGGAAATGAGCAATTCCCCAGAGGCTGGTACAATGAAATCAGGGTGTTTTATAAATTTTGTCACTAATGGAATGGAATACTGCCATATTCCTTTGGTTTTTGATATTTGATCAAATAATATTTAAAAGAACAATAGTACTGACACTTTTCTTTCCAAGTGTGCCTAAATCTCACACAAAGTAAATGGGAGGAGTTGCACAATAAAATAATATAAAAATTGATTTTCGTCAACTCGTGCACTAAATGTCAATCAACTAAGTAACTAATAATTAGAAACATGATTCAGATTGGACATTATTCAGTTTTGACAAAATTAAATTCAAGCATGGTTTGGTCATTTTTCAGATTGGACATTATTATTGCAAATCGGATATCCGGTATCCGGCCTAGCCGACCGATTGCTGTTTATTGTGAAGTCTTTCATATGCACTGCTTCTTGCTTCTTAAAACAAATTAGTATAGCCGCAACTTTGTTTTTCATACTTAAGTTGTTTTTGTGTCACCGAAAGATAAAAAATTAATTAAAACAACGAATTCTTGTGAAATTTTATCTGAAACTTGAAAAAATCGCTACTAAAATTTTTGAAAGAAGTTTAAATCGTTTAATGTCTATCACGTTCACGTATTTTTGATTTTTTAAAGCGATTTCAAGATGGCCAAGCACCCGTTCACGCCCGCCTTTCACGTCGAAAATGGATAATACTCGTAATATCGCAAAAATCGGTAATTTTTCGATCTATATTTGCAACATTGCTACCCTCACTTTTTTGCTGAGTTCTGTAAAAGAATAAGAAAAAAAGACCTGAATTGTGGAAGCTTCGGAAAAAACATGAAACACTTTGGACATGCTTAAAAAAGAAGATTGGCAACAAGCCATACAATGTTGGTACCGTAATCAGACGAAGTGTATGGTGATAAAAATACCACGTATTTCTTTATCTTTAGTAACGTAACAAAAAAGGTAATCACATCATATTTCTACAACTGGTAAATAAAAAGATATTCGCATTTGAAAATTATGTACAGTATGTACATGAGTACAGAGATAACAAAACGTTATTAATAGTTAACAAAACGTTTCAAATGTCAGAACATGAGATTGAATTTGACATTGACATTACGAGTTACAGTTATTGTTATTATAGATTGGGAAAGGAATTTTTTTTAACGAACGACTTTTAGCGCGCTGCCATCGATATCATCGCCATTCGGAACGCATCCCCACGACACGACTGACACTGACTGTGAATGTGACGTTGGCATTCACAGTTGACAGTGGTAACAGTTGGTCATGTGACATATCGATAGGTTTATCGATTATAATTAGATTTCCTTAGACATCTTATTTGACTAAAACCTAAATACAAAACCAAGAAAAGTAATATTCTTATGTTCTAATATTCTTATGTTCTAGTATTTTTGGTCCTGTAACTGTCATTAATCGACCAATTATATGAAAATGAGTGGATTAATTAATAATCGATATTTCTGCGACGAATTGAATAGTTGCTCTTGTTTTGTTTACCTTCGCGTTTTAATATTGCATGTCAGTTAGATGCGTTTTGTTATCAATATTCACTGAAATAATGAAATCAATTTTTCTTTCTTTACAAAAGTTATAGAAATTCATTAATTAAAGAAAAATAGGTAAACTAGTATCGTTAACATAATATCCAAAATTCAGTATCCTACATTTCATATTTTAATGGGTACCAGGCCTGCCAATCTTCTTTGAAGAGTTCCCTCGATTTCTCCAGGGTTCGATTATCAGATCCTGACCATTGGACCACCTAAACAAGAATCTGTTCAAAGCAGAATCGGTCTAGAACGGATTCTGGCGAAGGCTTAATCAAATTCAATATAGTTTATTTAAATTGGATAATTACACAATCACTTTTACACGTCAAAGAAGCTACGCCAATCGAATCGAAAATTATGTCAAAATTCTATCTCCAGTAAATAAATCCAAAAGGGGATATCGAAACCGGTCGTTAGTCAACAGGGTACACCACATGGAGGTGAGGTTGTCTTGGGTCCCATTTTGGGTTGTTTAGGTCATCCACATAAAGGAAACATCATCATCACAGCTAATATACGTCCCCACCGAGGGGCTCGAGCCTACCCTATGTTAGGGTGTTTTTAGGCCTTAGTCAACCACGCTGTTCCAGTGCGGATTGGTCGACCTTTGAATTTCTTTGCGTTTGCAGGTTGCCTCACGATGTTTTCCTTCACTGTAGGAGCCTCGGACAAATATACATATAAATTTCGAAAAACACATTATTACATGGCAGGATCGAACCCCGGACCTCCCTATTAGAAGGCGCCACCATCACGTTACAGCGCCGCCGACGCTCTTCATTCTCATCATAATGGAATACATTATTAAAAACCAATAATTATTTTTGCTCACTATTTGTTGAATTTGCCCAAACTTAGTGTTAACTTACATATTAATAATTATTATTAATTTTATTATTAACTAAATATATGTATTGTTTTTCTTACAGTGAGGATGTAGAGTTTTGCGGCTACACAGTGCCACATCCATCTGAATCGAAAATGCATTTTAGAATACAAAGTAAGGAAACTGCAGCCCTCGAAGTGTTGAAAAGAGGCCTTAAAGATCTACAAAAAGTTTGTGACCATACAATAGATTTATTTGAAAAAGAAGTGAAAGATTTTACTAAAACCTGATCTCTTGTTTTAGTTGCTAACCTAACCTACCTTGATGGACTGCAGTATTTTTTTCTGTCCATTGTAACTAGTGGGATACTTATTATTCTTAACTGTCACATTATGTACTTTAGGAGACGTAAAAAATTGAAATGTAGTTATAATAATACCTACTCGACCCATACAAAATAGAATAGAATTAAAAAAAAAGTTGCATTATAAATAAAATAGATACAATATAAATTTTTAAAATTTGTCTCATCAAAATTGTATTTTTTTTTACCTAAATAAAAATAAATTAAATGGCCAGTATCTGAAGTAAATTTACTTCAGATACTGGCCATTTAAGATAAACATTAAAAAGAAAGATACAAATAAATGAGACAGGTACGATACATGATTACATCACTTGCGGTTCGAGTCCTGGTGGAGGCGCCGCCATCGCTGCGGGAAGTCGCTGCACCCCTCTGCGACTAACGCAAGAATTGAGTTCCCAGCACTGCAGATCCTGTCCCAGAAGGCCACGCGTGACCTCATCATTACAAAGAAGTCTGGCACCCGCGCCTTGACGAACATGGCCGACTCGCTACAGTATGTAGGGTTTTTCACCACTATCCGAAATGCTTCATTATTTTAAACGCGAAATGAGTTTATTTATAGCCTTTCGCGTATATTTTATCTATAGTTGACTCATATAGAATCCTAAACAATACACGTTTAAGAGGAAACACCAAGGTCGAGAGAATTCAAAATAGGTATATGTAAAATGTATTGCTGTCGCGTTGTGTCCAAACAACTGAACTGAGCGCGACAGGGACGACTGCAGCTGGGACCGAAAATACCTATGAAAAGCACACAAAATATACGTTTCGTAGTCCCCTGTTTTCTCCGCGAAAAATTGACAAATTTAATTACTTTTTGCGTCAAAAATTAAAGCAAGGCTTTCTCTGTGTTTCTATGTTTTGCTTTCTTCGTATAATCTTCTTTAATTTGTTTGCTGGACGTTTCAATACAGCAGAAAATCAGGTTGATTTTTTAGGTTTTTGAAGGTTTAAAATCTCTTTTAATAATTAACTTAATAAAAAAAGGAAAACATAGGAACATGCTTATAGTGGCCATTGATTTTATTGGAAAAAATGAAGCAACTAGTGCCATTATCCAGGAAGGAAACAGGGGACTACGATTGTATGGAAAAACGTACTGTACGATTGCCTCTTTTACTGCCCTGTTACTACTCTGTAGGTACAGCTGCTAAACTTACGAGCTATCATGTTACATCGAACCGCGAGTGCCCGGCGTTCTCGCTCGATGTCAGCGTCATCCCTTAGATCCTCAGTGAGAATGTGGCCGAGGTCACGGTTATAGTATTTACTATTACCGTGCCAAGGTACTTCAACCGCTGCACCCTCCGATTCACTACACCGTCCATAAAAACGTCTGGTACTCTCTCGGGACCCTTCCCAGACCTCAATACCAAAAGTTCAGTCTTCGCTACATTATACTTAAAGCCATGCCTCGCTGCATATTTTTCGCAGATTAAAAGGAGTTTCTTAAGTGCGTTTATGGAGGGGCTGAGCAGCACCATGTTATCGGCGTAGCTCAGGTTGTTCACTGCTACACCTCACCGATGCTAGAACTACTCAGCTCGCCGATAAGGTCGTTAATATTAGGTCCTTATATGAAATTGGCGTTTTGCCGTACTGGCCACTTTGCTCTCAAATATCTCCTCTGTGGTTAGGAATTCCAAATTCAAATTTATACAGCTATTTACTCATGTATTTGTGTTTCGAAAATTATAATTCACTTGTTTTTTCCTCGATTGTTTTTTTTTTCTTTGCGTCACTCAGTTTACAAAATGGAAAACTTGAAATATCGCGTTATTTACGAGTACGAGTTCCACCGTGGCACCAGTGCTGCAGAAACGGCTCGAAGGATTAATGATGTGTATAATGACGACGGTGCCGCAAAAGAAAACACAGTGCGTTTTTGGTTCTTTATCCTGTTCATAAAACTGTTTTAATCCACTTGAAGCAAATTGGGAAGGTGAAAAAGCTTGAAAGGTGGGTACCTATTTCGGAATTCATTTAACTCAGAAGACATAAAGGCCGAACCTTTGTCGGAATGTATATAGAGCGGCGTACCGAATGTGAATATCAGGTCTTTCAGGCATTTGATTATTGTGGTTGCAGACATGTCCTTGCAAGCATATGCAAAAGGAAAACGACTATACTCATCGATAATTGTAAGTATGTACTTGTTGGGTGTATTAGAAGGCAGGGGACCTTTAAAGTCGAGACTAAGGCGTTCAAAAGGCGCTAATGCTTTAATTAAATGACCTTGTGTCTTGATAAACCTGGGCTTAATTTGGGCACACGTGGAGCATTGGGCCGTCATAGCTTTAATATCATTAAGCGTGTATGGCAGATTCTTAATCCGAATCCAATGAGCCATTCTAACAATGGATGACACAAAGAGTCGTGTAACTGGCGTAATTTATCTATATTAATGTGAGCGCAAACTCGGGACAAGGTATCAGCAGCAGCATTCTCTTTTCCTGGTCTATAAATTATCTCATACTTGAAAGTGGATAATTCGAGTCTCCATCGTAGTATTTTTTCATTTTTGATTTTACTAGAATGAGTTTGGTTAAACATAAATCCAACAGAGCGTTGATCAGTTATTAGCATAAATTCCTTACATAACAGATAATGACGCCATTCACGAACACTCTCTACGATAGCGCAAGCTTCCTTTTCTATGGAAGATTGCTTTCGTTCTGACTCTGAAAGAGTTCTTGAAAAGAAAGCTACTGGGCGTCCTCTTTGCGTTAAAGTAGCCGCAATCGCATAATCAGATGCGTCTGTTTCAACAGAAAATCTTTCATTACTGTCGATTGCAACAAGTGCAGAATTTTGTATATCTAGTTTGAGATTGTCAAAGCTAGCTTTTTGTTCGTTTGATAGTGGAAAGATTTTAACTTCTATTAACGACTTAATTTTTGCGGAGAAATTTGGGACCCATTTTGCATAGTGCGCAAACAACCCTAGTACTCTCTTTAGTTCGGATGTGTTCGATGGCGGTGGTAGTTCAACTAGAGGCTTTAATCTGTCACTATCGGGCTTGATTGTATTATTTTCGATAGTATAGCCTAGTAATTTGATGGAATCTGCTCCAAAAATACATTTTTTTTCGTTTAATGTTAGTTTATATTTGTTGATTGCTGCCAGAAATCGTTTTAAATTGACGTCATGATTATTTTTGTCTATGCCGCATACGGTGACGTCATCAAGATATGAATACGTACCTTCTAATTTTTCGGTTGCTATGACGTATTCAAGAGTTCTTTGAAAGGCAGCAACACCATTTGTTACCCCAAATGGTATTCTGGTGAATTGATATAGATTGCCGCATGCTTCAAAGGCAGTGTAGATTTTTTCTCTTTTAAGTAAGGGCACTTGGTGATACGCGCTTTTCAAATCAATTTGACTGAAAAATTTATATTGAGCAACTTTTGAAATTATACTCTCAATGTTGGGTAGGGGGTAAGCATCCAGCAATGTAAATTTGTTAATTGTTTGTGAATAATCGATAACCAATCGTTTGCGATGTATTCCACCACCAGCTACTAATACTTGGGCTCGCCACGGGGAGATGCTAGGTTTGATGACCCCATCTTCTAACAGTTTGGCTATTTCTTCCGAAATAAATTTTTCATCCTCTTCAGTATGTCGTCGCGATTTAATAGCAATAGGTTTTATGTTTTCTAATAAATTCGTGAAAAGTGTTGCAGGTGGGACAGAGGCTTCCATCACGTTACAAATTTTTAAAGGGTTTCTATCGCCGCCAAAGTGAAGCTCCAATGATGAATGTTTTCTTAAAATGTCATGACCGATGATTATATCTGCGCAAAGTTTATTAACAATTAGTAAAGGACAATTTTTATATGTATGTTGATCTATTTCAATAGTTGCATAACATAAACCATCAACGAAAGCTATATTACTCAAGGAAGCTAACGTTATTGTCTGTTTGCATGGCCGTTGTCTGAGGCGCATAATTTGAACTAATTGTTTGTCAATAAAACTAACTGAGCTACCAGTGTCAATTAAAGCGTCGGCGCGATGATTGTTCACAGTAATAGGTATAGTGGCCTTGTGAAGACTTGACGGGGTTGCAGCGGACATACAAGCAGTACTAACCATTTCAGGTTCTGTTGTGGCTGCGTTTACTTGAGGATTATTGCTCCGACACACGTTAGCAAAATGTCCTTTTTTGTTACAAAGTTGACAGGAAGAATGAAAAGCAGGGCATTTTATTCTTTGGTGTACATTGCCTCCACAGAAAAAACAGCGTCTTCTTTTCGAGACATTCATGTTATGATTGCGACTTGCAGCTGAGTTGACGTCGTCTGACTCTTGTACTATTGTGCTAGGCTTCTGCTTAGAAATGGCATTCAGTTGAACCGGTTGTGACACTTGAACTGCGTTATTCGTTATGATCTGAGAATTACGTTCAGCGGTTTCTAAGGAAAGGGCCTGGTTTATTGTGTCATCTAAAGACATTGTTAAATTTTCTAAAAGTCTCTCTCTTGTTTTCTGAGATAAGATTCCAGCGATAAATACCCCTCTGATAGCTTGATTCTCATGTTCTTCGGCGCTTACTGATTGAAAGTTGCACTCTCGGGCAAGACCTTTTAATGACCTTCCATATTCAGTAACTGTTTCTCCGGACATCTGTCTACGGGTGGACAATAAATGTCGGGCGAGAATTTCATTTTTAGTTTTCGTATAAATTTTATTAAGAATTTCTACAGCTTGATTGTATGTATCAGACTCTCGTATGAAAGAAAAAACGTTTGGTGACAAATTATTAATAAGCAGCTTTAGTTTAATACAGTCAGGTGTGCTATCAGAAACTTCTTCTTTAAGAAAATTTGCAAAGGTACGATACCAGTGACTCCATTTCAAATCGGCACCAACATCATTTGGTTCGACGTCGAAGCGTTCCGGTCGGAGATAGCGAGCGAGAGAAATATTGATAGAGTTCTCGGATTTTCTTTCTTCAGACATAATAGTTATTTTAGTTAAATAAATTGATACATGAATAATAAACTTTACCAAAAGAAAACTTGGTTTTATTTAACTAAAATTAAGCATGACATAATTTGTACATGACAAGAATTGACAATAGTGAATTTAAAATCTGACAATAGACAATACATATCACCTACCTCACGAATTAAGTGAAGCAAATCAACAAACGCGCGTTGACTGCTGCGTTGCATTACTCAACCGGCACAATAATGAAGGGATTTTAAATCGAATCATTACTTGTGATGAAAAGTGGGTCCTGTACGATAATCGGAAGCGCTCATCGCAATGACTTAATCCTGCCGAACCAGCCAAACCATGCCCCAAGCGAAAATTGACTCCAAAAAAGTTACTTGTGAACGTTTGGTGGACTAGTGCTGGTGTCGTTCACTACAGCTTTCTTAAATCTGGCCAGACGGTTACGGCAGATGTCTATTGTCAGCAACTGCAAACCATGCTAGCTGCTAAACAACCGATGCTGATCAATAGCTCTAGGTCACTGCTGCTTCATGATAACGCTAGACCACACACTGCACAACAGACGGCTACCAAATTACAGGAGCTTCAATTGGAATGTCCCAAACCAGTGGCGTAGCGTGGTCTAATGTGAACGTGGGCAGAGGCGCATCAGCGAGGCCCTTTCCTTTCAGTACCTATTAGTGACCCTACCATTTTTTGTGATAACGAAAATGAAATATAATTTAACAGAAAACATGAAACTTCTAATAAAAAAAAGAGTTTATACTAACTTGTACGATCTAATCTTTACAAAAATAATGCCTTTCGGCTCTTTGCTTTGCTAAAGTCTTGAAGTAAAGATTTGTAGTCGATTTTTGAAGATAACTCTGCTTCAATTGATAATATTCCCAAAGCAGACAATCGGTCCTGCTTCATACTATTCTTCAAATAATTTTTTATTATTTTTAACTTAGAAAACACTTCTTTCTGCGGAAGCTGTACTTACTGGCATAGTCAGCATAATTCTAATCACAACATAAACATTAGTGTAAATGTCTTGCAATTCATTTTTAATAATGTATTCAATCAGATTTTTGGCGTCTTTAATAGAATCTGGTAGGTTAGGAACTAAAAGTTGTAGTTCTTCAAATAGTTCATACGAATCTATATCTTTGCTTTCTCCATCTTGTATCAGACAAAGATTTCAACGTTATTTTTAATTTATCTTTGAGTAATTCCCATCTTTTGCTGGATTTTGAGAATAAGACATATATTCTTTGAATAAAGCTAAAAAACACCTTTGCTCTGTGGCGGCGCTAGACCACATGTGGACGTCGGAGACATCAAGTTCGCGAGGCCTATTTTACTTCGCCGTCAGCCCTTCGGCCCTTTTAAATACACTCGGCGTCAAAAAAATCGCACCTCTAAGAAAATCACTTTCAAATGTCATTAACTTTTGATATGCAGATGCAGTCACATTTATTATGATTTTATTTAAAAGGTTACTTAATGAACTTAATAAAAAACATTACTTTTCATTATCAAATAAAACCTAAAGCAACAAATATAGTCTCACAAAAATTTCTTGCAAATTTTGCTACCCGGGAGAGTCGTTAGTTGCGCTTCCTTTGTGGGTATAAAAAGGTCAACACGGGGTCAATGTAGGTCATTCGCTATTCAACCGTTGAAGAGGACACATCTGTACATTTTACTAAAGAAAAAACACCTGGAAGATGGATACCACAACTGATGAGGCTGCTCAAGTGGTTGCACTACTACAATCAGGGATGCGGCAGTGTGATGTCGCCCGGCAACTGAATCTGAGCCGTTTTTCGGTTCGAAGAGGATACCAACGCTTTTTAGAGACCGGTGGCTATATCCGGAGACATGGGTCCGGTAGACGTCGCTGCACTTCGGAAAGAGACGACCGGTTCGTTGTGTCGTACTCTTTGAGAAATCGCTTCTCAAACGCTGTTCAGTTGCAACAGCAGCTCCAGGCAGCTCGCAGACGCACCGTGAGCGTCTCTACGATTAGAAGAAGACTGAAGGAGAAGAAGATAGCAGCCCACAGAGCTGCTACAGGTTTAAAATTGACCGCAGCGCACCGGCGAGCCCGCTTACAGTTTCCTCGTGACCACGTCGATGGGACCCTTGAGCAGTGGGGAGCTGTTCTCTTCTCAGACGAGACGCGAGTGTGTCTTTTCTGCAACGACCGACGGAGAAAGGTATACCGGAGGCAGGGTGAACGTTTCGCCCAAGCCTGCATCCAAGAGACGGTGGAATATGGAGGCGAATCCTGCATGTTCTGGGGTGGTATGTCGGCTGCCGGCAAAAAGAAGTTCCCTGGCCTGGATCAAAAGAAGTTCCAGCACAGGGCTCAGTGTCATTTATACTCTTGTTGCATATACTTTGCATAACTTCTTCTGGACAAGACTTCTCTTCACTCATTTGACCATCCGATACTGCAGTATCAGAGGTCGAAAGAATTTTCTTTTGATTTAAAAATTTCAGCATGCTAGAACTAAGAGCTTCTTTAGTCACTGCCATCTCAGCTTTTCTTTTTCGCTTCGATGCTCCAGATTCCCACTTTCGATGTGCATCTCTATCTCTGTTAGGGCCGGACATGATATCTGTAAAAAATTTCTAATTTACGTAGATGTATAAACAACATGGGATTATCTTCTTTCAAACCAAAATTCTTTATGAAATTGTGAGTTGAGATGAGAATGCAAACTTTGGTAACTCTTCTTGCCACGCTGCGTAATATATATATAATAATAAAAGATATAAAATCGCTGATGCTTTGCAATTTTTTCGCAGGCAGTCGTTTCCCCCAGTAATGGAATTTAATAAATCCGTGAATAATGTTAAAATTATAGGAGTTTGACAATTTCGAACAATGCCAGCAAATAGCAAACAGAAGTTTCCCAAAAAAAAATGTATTTGTTAATTTATTATATTCTCCAAGGGAATTGTAATAAGTGTTTAAAAGCCCAAAAGGCCAGTCAAATTAGGTCCAAAAAGTGCGTTTACTGAAACTAATTCCCAGCAAGCTGGAAATCGTTTTAAAACCTTTATTTGGTCCTAAATGCGTGTAATCTGAGTTTGTACCATCCCATGTGGTGAGCTTAACTTTTGGTAGTCCAAAAACCCCAAAATTTTTGCACTTTTTTTATTTTATCGCTTGTAGCTGGAAAACGGTGCGTCGGACAGAAAATGTCATACTATTCAAAAATAAATAGCACTAAATTCTGCGTCGATTGACATATAAAACTTTAAAATCGGTTGAGTAGAATAGCGGAAATCGAATGTTAAAAAAGAAAAACGCACATAAAGATTTTTAGTAACACTTGCACATAAAGGGGCCTCGCGGCGAGGCCCCTTTATGTGCGAGGCCGCGGGCGAGGGGCCGTTTCGCCCACGCCTAGCTACGCCACTGTCCCAAACCGCCTTCAAAGGATTTATTGATTCCCGTCCGAATGGTTTTTTTAGTAAAGAGATCGATGAACTACCTATGAGATGGCAAAAGTGCATAGATAGCAATGGTACATACTTTGATTGAATAAATACAGGGTGTCCCTAAAACAATGGATAAACCTGTAACTATAGATAGACTTCATCATGGCCTCCCTTACCACAAATTTTGACCTTAGTGAAAATATCACGGTTTCAGAAATATTTATTGTTTTTGAATTTTTTGAAAATTTCTAAGTGCGATTAGTTTTTATAGTGCCATTTCTACAAATGGAGAGGTATTTCGATTTTGTTTTTTTCCATTTCACAAGCGATAGTTCAGATAACAAAATCGAAACTTAAATTTAACAAACAGGCATAAAGTACTTAAAAAAAAATTAACAAAGAAAATTTAAAATGAAATTAATTTTCTTTCATGTTTGATCAGCTACAGTGTAAAAAATGTAGGACACTCATCGTGCCCATCATATTAAAAACTTGCTTAGCTATTCTAGATTCCAAAAAGATATCATAAGCCTAGGTATTCTGAATATTTTTAATTTCATGACTACTTGAATAGCAAATAGTATAAAAACTTCAAAAAACTGTTTTTGTCGTAATAATTACTCTAAGGTTCTGTATTAATAAATGTATAATGAGCCTTTTTTTTTCTCGGGGGGAAATGCGTAACCGCACCGTACCCGCCGTTGGCTAGACGGCGAGCGTGTGTGGGGATCTCCCGGCAGAGTGCCAGGCCTACCCACTAAAACCCCCCGCTGTTCTCCCTGCCCTTATGGGCGCGGTAGGTAAGGTCCACACTGCGACTCCACTACCCACGCTCCCGGGCAAGCCCGACCAAGTCCGACCAACTGGTCGGGGGATTGCCCGAAAACACCAGAGCAATCCCCAGACGAAGGGCCTTACGGCGGCGTGCACGGGGCCAGCCGTGCACGCAGGCCTCCACGGCAGGGTCATTAGACGGGCATCGCTTGAGCGAATGCCCGCCTTCGCCTGCCTGTCCGTCTACGGCGGGTGGGAGCGGCTTGAGGATCATTCTCCGGCTCCCTCTCCGCGGCCTCCGGACTTAAATCCCTTGCATTTTTTATTAGGGGTGTCTAAAAGACCTCGTGTACGCAATGTCAGTAACCTCGATTGCGGAGTTGCGGACTCGCATTCAAAATCATCATCGTCATCATCACAGCTCATATACGTCCCCACCGAGGAGCACGAGCCTACACTAACTAGTTAGGGCGATTAGGCCTTAGTCAAACTACGCTGGCCCAGTGCGGATTGGTTGACTTCACATACACCTTTGAATTACTTCGCAGATGATTGCAGGTTTTTCTCACAATGTTTTCCTTCACCGTAGGAGCGTCAGATAAATGTACATATGAAATTCATGACACGAAAAACACATTGGTACATGGCAGGATCGATCGCGCCTCCCGATTCTACTCGGAGCACAGTCCAGTGCCGAGGCCACAGCGCCACCGACGCTCTGCATCCAAAATGCTTACATCAAAACATCGGGTTACGCGCACTGCATTAAACATTCTTATATTAAAAGGTCTAGGACGTGTATAACGGTGCAAGGCCAATTTGATTTCTTTACGAATAAATGTTTTTTTTTTTACCGAGTACTTTGAAATTTTCATACTCTTTAAGTAGCCACGAGATTAAAAAATACAGAATACCTAGGCTCATTATACCTTAATATTAACACAGAACCTTAGAGTAATTATTACGATAAAATCAGTTTTTTGAAGTTTTTGTACTATTTGCTATTAAAGTAGTCATGAAATAAAAAATATTCAGAATGCCTAGGCTTATGATACCTTTTTGGAATCTAGAATAGCTTAGCAAATGTTTAATATGATGGGCACGATGAGTGTTCTACATTTTTTTACACTGTAGCTGATCAAAAATTAAAGAAAATTAATTTCATGTTAAATTTTGTTTAAATTTTTTTCAAACACTACGCTTTTTTGTTAAATTTAAGTCTTTGATTTTGATAGCTGAACTATAGCTTATGAAATGGAAAAAAACGAAATTGAAATACCTCTCCATTTGTAGAAATGGCACTATAAAAACTAATCGCACTTAGAAATTTTCGAAAAATTCAAAAACAATAAATATCTTTGAAACCGTGATATTTTCATTAAGGTCAAAATTTGTGGTATGGGAGGCCATGATGAAGTCTATCTATAGTTAAAGGTTTATCCAATTTTTTTGGGACACCCTGTATATTATACCTATTAAAAAAATCGGCTTTATGTTCCTCCCATACAAAACGCCAATTTCATATGTAAGGAGCTGTTGAAAAGGGTCGGAGAGCCCAGTCCCATGTGTGGCTTAGCTCAGGTAACGTTACCCCAGCTGAGCCACACGGATCACGCAAACGAAACAACATTGCGAAAATCTGTTTGCTTATATAGATAGGCGGCAGTTTGTGGAAGTTTGTCGATCTACCGTTTCAAGGCTCACCTGAGGCGCGTTCAGAGCCTCTGGGTGTAGTTGTCCGGTTGTTTTTTAACTCGCTCAAAGGCGTTGAACGGATTGCAGCAACCAAATCTTTTATCTCCCTCTTTCACATGATTTTTTATTTCTCACTCTTTCTAGTAGATGACATTATAGAATATGGCCGCCAATATCATCCAATCACGTACGAGTATTTCAGTCATAAACGTCAGAGCGTTTTACAACCATCAAATTCGATGGTTGTTCGGTTGTAACTCGCGCCGACACTCAAAGGTCTTGAACGGGCCGGTTGTTTCACCCGGTTGTCACGCTCGAAGGCATTGAACGGGGTTAGAGCGAAAAGTTGTACTTCGCGCGAAGGCCCTGAACGCGCCTCTGATTTGCACTAAAATCGGCATTCTGCTAAAAAATGACTTGGATTCTGGCCGAAAATTGGTATTCTGAAAACTATTTAAATGTCAAAATTGAGTTTGAAAGTTGATCGTAACCATACTGACATTAGATTGTATTGAAGTTATCACAAAGTAGTTTTAGTACAGTTTTTGTGGTTTTCTGTGAATTTGGGATTCAAATTTCTACTATTTAAATGAGCGATTCCGGACTTCGTTGGCATTATTTATTTGTGGCACACCGAACTGCCATGGCTACTGCCAGACGAAGAGCCAGGGAATGACAACGTACCCAACGCAATCGTCGCCTTGCTGCAGATGCCTTCAGCAGCCTATGTGAGCGAGAGTTTAAAATAACCTATAGGCTCTCGTCAATTCTGTTGGAATAGACTAAACTAAATTTAATTTTAGTACTGTCAAATCGTGTTTTTTGTTCGAAAATTTTAACAGAAAACACAATTTGACAGCACTAAAACTAAATTTAGTTTAGTTTAATCTGCTTTAGAGGGGTTTACCTCCTTTTATTGGATTTTATTCTAAATGAATTATTATTATTCTTTTAATTTTAAATTCTTTTTCCAGGTTTTTTTAACGCTTTTCTGGCCCGAACATAAGTCTTTTCAGCCAGTTATTAGCATAGGCTATACAAGATTTTTAGCGTAGTGCCAACATTACGACGCAAATTCTTGTAGTATAATCTGTGGCAACTGAGAATCGAAATAGGTTCAAAAATTGACTAATAGGAGATTATATCGAGATGACTTTGAAATCTTAACGTGATTTAATTCTAATATTTAGTTAGAAGAATACCAATGTTTGATCAATTCATAATACAATTTCAATATGGTCAACTTTTAATGGAGATGAATGATGATTACGTGAATTGGGCTTCTGAACGCGCCTCAGAGGCGCGTTCAGAGCCTTCGCGCGAAGTACAACTTTTCGCTCTAACCCCGTTCAATGCCTTCGAGCGTGACAACCGGGTGAAACAACCGGCCCGTTCAAGACCTTTGAGTGTCGGCGCGAGTTACAACCGAACAACCATCGAATTTGATGGTTGTAAAGCGCTCTGACGTTTATGACTGAAATACTCTTACGTGATTGGATGATATTGGCGGCCATATTCTATAATGTCATTTATTAGAAAGAGAGAGAAATAAAAAATCATGTGAAAGAGGGAGATAAAAGATTTGGTTGCTGCAATCCATTCAACGCCTTTGAGCGAGTTAAAAAACAACCGGACAACTACACCCAGAGGCGCTGAACGCGCCTCTGCAGTACCTACTGTAGTATTATGCTATCTGTGCCTGCAGTTTCGCCTTGCAAGTTGTTGCAATAGGAGCGCGTTCAGATCCTTCGCGCGATTTACAACGTTTCACTAACCCGGACCCTCGCTAGCACATCGGAGATACTTATGTGTGGCTGAGCTATAAAAACGTTACGCCAGCTGAGCCACCTGGATCTCGAAAACAAAATAACTTAACGAAAATCTCTTTAACTACTGATATGGATAGGTGGTAGTTTGTCGATAATTTATTCAAAGATTCAGAGTTTGTAACGTTTCTATAGCTGAGCCACACATATCTCCGAAAGGTCCTAGCAATAGCAACAACATCTTGGAACTTTGAAACTCCGATAAACTACCGCTTCACTATTCCAGCAAACAGATTTTTGCTACGTCGTTTTGTTTTCGAGATCCAGCTGGCTCAGTTGCAACAACTAGGCATCAACTTGGCTGCAGGTGAGCTCTGAAATGGTAAATCAACAAACTCTGAAACTTGTCCGACAAACTGCCGCCTATATCTATATCAGTAAACAGATTTTCGCTACCTATGTCGTTCCGTTTCGAGAAACGTATGGCTCAGCTGGGGTAACGTTGCCCCAGCTGAGCCACACAGCCCCCTTAAACACGAGCCCGATGAGCACTGAAACTTGTCCAACAATAGCCGCCTATCTGTATCAGCTCAGCAAACAGATTTTCGCTGTGATGTTTCGTTTTCGAGATCCGTGTGGCTCAGCTGGTACTGTAGTATTATATTATCTGTGCTCCGGGTCCGAATTGCAATCGACTTCTTTAGGGACCCGGGTCCGAATAGAAACAGCTATTTTCATTTTACGTTTGTTTTTTCTCACAGTAATATTTGAAACCTATTAAAAATAATATTTGACCATATTTTAATCAATTTCATGTACCGTAAAATAGGGTGAATAGAAAATGCGGGGTGAATAGAAAAAAAACAAGGAAAATTTTTTCAAGAACAATTACTCGTTGACGGATATAGGAAAACTACTAAATTATTATATTTTTAATATGGTAACATTTTTTTATATTGTAGCAACGCCGATTTGAAATGAAATATGTCAAAAGCATGGAATTATTACTCAAACAGGAATGAGCTCTTGCTTAAAAAAGTGTGCCGAGCGAGAGATAAATAACTGTACCGTTTGTCTCTTTCCTAAATTTGTGACCACAAATTCTACAAAATAGGGATTTTTTCATAAAAACAATAACATTCAACCTGAAAGATGCTTTTGAAAATCATAATATGCTTAATAATCACGATTGATAAGGAAGAGATCGCTTTTAGCGACAAGGTCGCCCTCTGTACAATGAGGTTCCGTAACGATTTTAACTATAAATGTAGCTTTGTAGACAATTAAAAAACAATATAAATGGTACCAAAAACAGATCGCTCCGTCAAGCGGCCGCCTGGCAGGCGTGATACGTCACACGACGCGTTCTAGGCAGACTCCGCATCCGTGCTATCACTCCCGAGTTTTCGACTAGTAGCCGCGCGCAGCGTTTCATGCGAAATCGTATTACATACCTATATTGTTTTTTTTATGTTATAGTAGTAGTAGTATTCAAGAGGTTCAGTACAGTTTGAGCAATGAGTAATAAACTAGAAATCGGTTTTGTGTAAGGTCAATCGGATAAACTTCCTATTTTTGACATTTTTATGGAATCTGGTTACTTACCCATTTAAAGTACACCAGTGCCGAAATCCGTGGTTGGAAACTTCAAAGGTAAGTGAATAAAGCTACATATTTTAAAATTAGAATAATATGTAGGTTATTGACCTCTAAAGTTATGTCACTAAGTTATAAACTAGTATTTACCTTTGAGTATTTCTTTGGTTCTTATCTATGTTTAAAACATTCAAATAGATATTTTTGATGTAGGTAGGTATAGGTTGGTATTCTGAGCACAAAATGAGTAGGTAGGTCTATTTCGTAAAATGTACGAACGAATGAACACGGCTGTCTTCAGGATCGCAACGTGACAGTTTTGGGCGGTCTGGATTTCATAGTATGGTGGTGATGTTATGATCGAAACACACAATGAGGGTGCAGCGTAGCGCGGAATATATTCTTTATTTACACTATGAGCGTGCGCTCCCTTTTGATTTTCTCTTTTAAAACACACATTTATTATTATTCCTGATACCTAAACCTATCCTATCCATACCCGTGGCCGTACCGCCTAAAAGCGAACACTCGCTATCGTTATCGTGACATTACAACAATAGTTTTTATGTCACAGGTGACATTTAAACTGTTGTTCTAATGTCACGAAAGCGATAGCGAGTGATCGCTATGAGTTAGGCAGTAGCCCCCCTGGACTGCTGAGATAATTTTGAGTGTAACATATGTCCTGGGGCCTTATTCTGCTAGCGTTAATGCATTTGTGGCGTGTCAATAACGCTTCAATAGCATCGCTTTTTGAGACAGCTATTGTTGGTTAACGGAATACTAACTAAAACATTTGTAACTATTGACTTATCAAGAAATTGTAGCACAAATAAATTGTAGCAGAAAATGCGCATAAAAGCGACAAAAACAGTGTTATTGAAACGCTATCACGACGTGACAACGACGTTAAGATTAGCGGAATTAGAGCCCTGGTCGTTGGTTTTAGTTGATTTGTTTACTGAAAAATTGATAACACTTGGCTTTGGTGCCCGTTTTGTGTAGGCGACAGGCTGGAGTACTGTATGGCCCATACTGCCAGATGTGGCTTTGAGTGTAAAACCTAGTTTTAACAGAGTGTTACCTACAACTCTGCTAGACCCCTTTTGGGATTATGAGCGTGATTTTATGCATATATGTATGTATGTAAACCTATCTATGAATGTTACCGTCACAAAGAATGTTTCCATTCTTCAATCTGGGCGTGCAGCTTATGGAGATGAAGCCGTAGGTTAGGTGCAAGTAAAGAGAACTGGCCACATTGTGCACTGTTAAAGCCAGAATAACGTCAGAACACAAATAGATTCACTATATCATTATACGGTCTAATATTGCATGGACTCATACAACGGTTAGTCTCTTTCTACTCGTTTACTGTAGGTAGGATACAAGTCTCCCTGCCTGCCACAAAGAGAGTTTTTTTTTCATTGATTGTAGCACTAAACAAGAAAACATTCAACCTTATTTAAAAGAATAATAATAATAATTAATAATGATAATAATGATTTATTGCACACAAAGCATACAAAGATATAGAAACAGAAATTTTTCAAAAACAACACAGATGTTCAGCACAGGCGGCCTTATCTATACTAATACTAATATACTAATCTATACTAATACTAATATACTAATCTATACTAATATTATAAAGGGGAAAGATGTAATTGTTTGTTTGTTTGTATTAAATAGGCTTCGAAACTACTGAACCGATTTGGATGAAAGTTGGTATAGGAATAGTTCGAGACCTGCCCCCCTAGCACGTCCACCAAAACGCGATATGATAAAGCGGTTAAGCGCGGTGAACTGTCAAAATACAATAGGGTGTCGTCGTATATTTACAGTTCACCGCGATAAATCGCTTTATCATATCGTGTTTTGGTGGACGTGCTACGGGGGCAGGGGAAGGACATAGGGTAATTTTCCTACGGGAAAATATGAAATTCCCACGGGAAAACAAAAATAACGCGGACGAAGTCGCGAGCGGAAAGCTAGTAATATTATAAAGTGGAAAGATTTGATTGTTTGTTTGTTTGTATTGAATAGGCTGCGAAAGTACTGAACCGATTGTGATGTAAGTTGGTATAGGGATAGTTCGAGACCAGGGGAAGGGCATAGGGTAATATTCCTAGGGGAAAATATAAAATTCCCACGGGAAAACAAAAATAACGCGGGCGAAGCTATGAGCGGAAAGCTATTGCTAATAAGCAATATCTTCCAGGCAACATAATCTATTATGTAAGTAAAGGAAACAAAAACAACTGTTGTCGAAATTTCAAGATCGCGTTAACAAAACAAGCCGAACGTTTTGTAACTAAAAATTCAACATGGCTGAACGGTGCATTAGGTTCGAATAACGCATATGTGCAAGAATTGAGAGACGAAGGCGGGTCGGAAAAAGCTTCGATTGTTGCCATAATGCGAAGCTCTAATACAAACGAGAAAAAGGTGACGAAGAAAAAATATTTCATGCAACCATCAATATGAAAAGTTTCTCTGCAGATGAAGCTTTGGCCCTCTACGGGGATTTGGATCTGTCAAAAGCTAGTATACATTTTTAAGATTTGGATGTCAAAAGCTAGTACACATTTTTAACATTTAAAATTTATAGAAATGAACTCAGTCATGTTTCCGTCATTATTATAACATATCGAGTATCTGACGCAAAAAAAAGTGCTATTTGCCTGCTTCGAGTATTGAAGTAACATACACAAGTGCTAAAGTAAAGCTACAAGATTTGCTGGATCATACTATTGGCCGTGTTTTGATGATAAAAGGTGTTTACAGACCTTCTCAAATACGTCTCAGGTTTAGCAAATGGGGATGTGTTGGTTCATCGGGGCAAAGTGAATACAAACAACGATAAACTTTAAGGTAATATTATATTTAACTTTATACATTTTGAGGGAAACATGTCTCCTGAATAAACAGACTTGAATAAAAGATTCTTGTAGGTCCATGCCCTTATAGTGTATTTTAGTCAACTATCACAGTCATTTAGTGATATAATATAATAGTGATATAATAACAATATTATATCATTATTTCCTTTATAATCACCTTCATATTCTCGTAATAAGCAAACAATGAAACGGAAAAAGTAATAGGGTAGTTGACTCATATCAAAATTTATTAAAATATTGTTTATTTCTAACAGTATTTGGCATAAGGTTCCACAATATACCGATTTTAATAAATAACAATGAATGATTGCTGTAAAATTTTAATTTGAAAATGCTAGAAATAATCTTTTTTTATCACACGCCGTAAACGCTTTGATATCCTGTGGTCAGGGCCGTGACGTCACTCATATAGTAAACAAAGAAATGTCAAATTTGATTCAACAACTCGTCGATTTGCACTACTATTCTTTCCTAAAACTGGCAAAAAATCGTCCAAGTCTCCGTTATTATATTTGTAAATATCGTAAATTATTTGTATTAATAGCAAAATCAACCATTGATGTTGGGTTTGTGAGAGCAGATAGGTAGTAGAAATCTTCCGAAAATAGACAGATTGATGATCAGGAGATTCTTTGTGTATCGCTCTAAACAATATAAGTAAGTACAGTTTCAATACTGTTATAATGAGGAACAGGTTACAAGTGTACTTGTCAAGATTGTCACGCGGCAGAAGAGAGTTGCAAACATGCATTTTTGGTGTGGTTGCACCATCACAGTGAGGAGCTATTTTGTACAGCAGTTGAATGCTATTGGATAGAATTCTATCTCTCAAAAGTCAAATAAACACTAAAAGTATTTACTTCAAGAGATATGCTGAAAAGAAAACATCAGGATCATGTGTCAAATACCAGTGTAGTACTGCAAGAATTTGTAATTGAGCATAAAAAGAGAAAGATTGGCAGTTGTTCATTTGTTAAACATGAAGAAAATTACTGGGAGGAAAAATATATATATATTCACAGACACAGACTGTGACATATTTCTTAAAAAATAAAAGACCTCTTCAATGAAGGAAGAATAAAGTGCATAGAAAACTAAACCACGAATCATCAATACAGAAGTGCTATTTAGTTCGAGCTTCGTTATAAACAATAACAGCTTCCATGTGCTATAAAGTCAGCCAGTGCATAACACATGATGGTTCTTTTGTTGGGAAGATTTTTGGTGGGAAATCTTGCAGACACCTACGGCCTACGAGTATAATGAAATGTGGATAAAAGTTGAAAGATGAAGATTTGGGTTGAAATTTGCAAAATGTGACCTCATTTCTGATTAATACCCTGTAATAGTCTATTCAACAAATGGTATCCATAAAATTAGATGATTAGATTAATACAAAATTGTCATGCTCTTTTACTGAAGAAAATGTTAATTATCAAAGACGGAAAACTGTGAACAGTATGCTTAACTCAAGTATACATGCAGATGTTTTGTGTTAAAGCAAAACTTATATACTTTTGTGTTGCTAGCAGTATGTAATTTTGAAAACACTCAAAAGGTGACAATATTAGCTATACTAGGTATTTGTTCTAACAATCTGTATGTCAAAAAACTAATTGATCAAATAGTGCCATTTTGGAAACTATACTACATTTTTCCTAAATTATATGAAAGTATTACTTCATAATAAATCACTTTACTATTATTTTGACTTTTATTACCTGCGACCTTAAGGCAATATAAGTATACAAATTAATAAATTTGATCTAACTCTATTCAACCTATTTGTACTTTTGGAACATTTAATATATTTGAGTAACAATGATAAATATGAGGAACAAACCTATAAAATATTATGAATCTTTTAAGGTGTAACGGAAAAATAAAACACATGTATTTCAAATTAAAATATTTTGATTCAACTTAAACCTTTACAAGTCATTATTGTCAAATAAACATAGAACATTTTTTTAGTGAAGAACATAACGACTAATGTAGTACAAAAATTTATTATGTCATCTTTAGATGTTAGTTATGTATAAAGTAAAGAAAAAAAATTTCTTTATATTATTTATTTAATAAGAAGGGTCTTGTAAATTAAGAAGAGCACAGGCTGACAACACAGCAATCACATTTAATATATAATATTTGTATACGGCTTTAAAATGGATAACTTGCATATTCTTGCGTAAGCTGTTCTGAAATTTACCAGCCATGGTGGCCAGCAGGTTTAATCAGTGAAGATATAACATCTTTCAGTTTTATCAAACTGGACCTATTTACTTCTATGGTGCTTTGGTATATGAATACTTGAGTTATTTTGTTGACATAATGTTGTTCTAGTTGACGGGTCACATTTTGATGTTGTGGCTGAGCATGCACTGCTTTGTATTATGTTGCACAACTTTTACTGCCTTATCAATCTCGTTGTTAAGAGGAGAACAGGTTAGTACACAATAGTTCTCATTAAGTAACCACTGAAAGCAACAAAAATCTTAATTAGGTACTCAGTAAATTCAAGTAAAAGTTGTTTAGATAAATATATTCATTATGAAACTTTGATATTTTTGTTTGTATTACATACTTTTTAATTAATATTCAATTACATCATTATTCAATTGGACATAAGTACATATTCTTTTCTTTGAAACATCATCTAGTGTCAGTGTATAACTTAGATTAAATCAAAAAGGCGTGAATGGTCAAGTTTTCTCTCAGTTTTCCGGTCAAGTTAAAATTTGGTTGGTCGGCTGCAGTCAGTCTTCATTCTAACTGAAAGATAAAAATTTAATTAATTTACATACAGATTTGATTTTACATACAACCTAAAAACTTCCATTTTGTTTCAGTTGAAACTGAAGTAACTACACAGATTGAGTTATTCAGCTATAGTACTTACATTAATGTGATTTTCGCAAAAATACATTTGAGTTTCAGTAGATAGTTACAGGATTTCTTTAAGCGAGTGTTAACCAAATATTTCGCATGTCTATATCACTGGGTACGTCTAATCCACAGATTTCCTGGAGTATTTGAAGAGGTAATTCTATATTCTTGTTCTATTGTCCCGTTCCATATACAGTTTTACTATATTTTGTGATATTTAATAGAAAGCATTGTTTTTGTGAGGTTATTTCGCCCCCGTGCTTTGTTTACTATAAGACTGACGTCATTGCCACAGATAATCAACAGACTATCATGGCTGACCGTGTTTTCGGTCCAAAATTGAAAATCTTAATTTAAAATAGATATTTTGCACTTTTTAGCCATCGAAAAAAATAATATTCATGTGCTATGGTCTAATAAAAAGCCCTACTTTAAAAAAGGGTCAACTAGCCTATTTTGTATGGAAAAGTAGCGATTTTTTATTTTGTATGTTTTTATGTGTAATAATAAATTAAATATATAAAGATTCTAGTATCATTTCATAGCTTATATATTGGAGATCCTGTATGCAAAATTTTGTATCCGTAGGTGTAGTAGAAAAAAAGTTGCAAATTTTTGAAACGCAACTCACGCTTTCATCCCATAGTGCGGCGCGCGGCGGCGGCGGATAGTGTCGACTGACGTCACAGCCTGTCCGTAGGCAGCGGCGGATTTAATAAAATCAGTTGATGCAAATTGGTTTATAACTTTACATCGGATGGACCGATTTTGGTGATTTAAAAAACATTTTTTTTGTAATACAATAAGGAATGTTACTATGTATGTTATATTATGAAAAGCCATACCATTACGGGACCTCATTATTGTTAAGTGTATTATTTATACGTTGACTTTAAGCTGGTTGCTGGTTGGTGTTGTACAACAAAGAAATATAATATTCTATTCTATTATTTCAAAATGAGTTGCGCAAAAGAATTTTATATCTGCTTTTCAATACAAGATAGGTTTTATTAATATTATAATTATTTAAATAATAATGAATGTCAATGATTGTCTTTCAATAGATGGGTCTTTCCAATCGGTATATTATGTTGAACCCACCGCCATATAACAGATAATCAAATATGTCAACTTGTCAAAAATGAGTCAACACTAAAATCTCTCTGTGATATTTAAATACATACCTAGTAAAATAATGAGTAATATTTTAAGAAGAAAAGAATTAAAAACACATCAGTGTGAGTCGAATTGTTTGAATAATATTGAAAACTTTTGTGGTTTCGCCAATATCTTGAACAGATGCCAATTCTTTTTTCTAATAACTTAACATCGCATCGTGTAAGCTAAGCAATAAATAACTAATATAAATTAGTTTTTATTAAAAAATGTTAAAAATTGTGATAATATTTATGTTAGGTACCACACCCCGGACACTCCATACAACGTTCGCAAATCAATTACCTATTACTACTACATAAGCAAATGACGTTTCTACACGCGCAAATGTGTGCGTGGAATCTAGTAGGGCTGAGTGCGCGGTTATTAATCGAAATGACGCGAGGAGTGCAGCGACTGCCTTCTCTTTTACCCGCATAGCGCTGTCTCTGTTATCGGCCGGCGCTCGCGTCTACTCGTTCGAGCGATCGAGCGCGCCCTTGTTTATGTGTCAGTGATGTCTCCAAGGAAGTGTCGGGTGGGATGAGGTATTTGAAATGAGTGCGGGGAGGTGAGTGGCCGTTCTGTACGTAGTACTATTATCTATTCTGTGTTAGGTACATACCGTGTGGTCACCCTACTACAATGACAACGAAAATTACCTACATTGACATAGAATCGTTGTTGCAATATAACATTTTTGAATACTACCACTAGAATATTTCCTGTGTTATAATTATTAATAGTAGGCTAACACGATAATTTAATTTATTTCATGTTATAATTATTACAATAAAAAAACAATTTAGGTATTTTGGGCGTTAAAAGTAATTAAAATAAACAATAATAAAAAATCTTCATCTACCAATAGTTGTTTCATAACTACTAAATTATAAAATATACAACAGTAGCAACACTGTGGGAAAGGGGTAAAAGGTACAGTTAGTGCTATCTCTCTCGGCACACTTTTGCACTTTCAAGTGTTTAGTCTTTATTCACATAGAAATAAAGTCCAAATTTAAACAACAATATTTTGAAGAGCTCATTCCTGTTTGAGTAATAATTCCATGGTCAAAAGTGATTTTAGTAACGTTTTTCAAAGCACCACTTGAGCTGTGTGATTTTGAGGTCTACTAACTTTGGGTTTTTAACGAAAAATACGTTTCTTACGGTGTTGAAAACACTTTTAATCGATCTGTGGTTCCTCTGGGATAAATTTTGTGCAAACGTAAGTACCATTTTTATAATAGTTTTTTATTATAAACATAAATAATGAATTGTGCTAATTTTGGTTTGTATTTGAGGTTAGTAGACACGGGGAAAAGGCGAATAGACACGTAGTATGGGGTCAATAGATACGGCATACGGGGCTAATAGAAACGGGAAGGGGTAAATAGAAACGAGAAAGGGGTCACTGGAAAAGTCCATTTAGGGTTGCCACGCATGTTTAGTTCTAGTATATTTAAATTTAACTTCCATACATTCACATCCCGAATCTAATTCGAAGCAAAGTAAGCACATACATTGCTTAGGCGTCGAGCAAATTGTCTCAGTATGTTTCAACGTAAATAATTTTTTCTTTACCTAGAGTAATATCAGACGAGTGAGTGTAGTGTGCCTACTTAGTGCGCCAGGGGTCGTGGATTTGATCTTCGCCCAGGACAATCCTTTATGTAATGAACATTTCTGTTTGTTCTGTCTGGTTGTTTATATCTATCTATATATAAAAAATCTCACGTCACAGGGTTTGTCCGAGATAAGCTCCAAAACAACTTAATCGATTTTCGTGTTTGGCTAATTGTCCAATTTAAAAGATAGGATTAGTTTTTACCTCGATTATTGATTTTAATATTTATTATTGCGTTAAACTTTATTATGACAAAACGAGGATCGCGGGTACAGCTAGTTTATCTATATTAAAAATAACTTCGTTGGTACCGAAATCTCTAACAAAATGCTTAAGCTACGTACCACGGAATCGGATCAATGTTTGTGATGTTGTCTAACATTTCACTATATTTAACAAGCTTTTATTTAACTTGTTAATTTGAAGTTTATGTTATAAATCATTCATGTATGTATGTACCTGTTTGTTCAAACAATGTGGTTTTGTTCCAGGTACATCATTAACATGCCAAGAATCTATAAAGAAAATTTGCCAGCCCTACACAATTTTTCTATTCACCTCGTATACCGTATTTAATCACCCCGGGTTCGAGGCGAATAGAAAATGCGTATATTTTTGAAGTTTTTGCTAAAATAAGAAGGGAAACTTAGTTTAGTTCGCTTTTGACAGACTAAATGGTTATTATTATTCCCTAGCCGTAAGTAAATAAAAACATAGTTTAAATCTTATCTAAAGTTCAGAATTGTGTCTATTCACCCCATTTTACGGTACCTAACTATAAACAATTGACAATAATACCTATTTTTGGGAACCACAATATAATATTTGGTATTAAAAAGATATTCGATTAACCGTTAGTTATTTAGCTCAGAAAAAAATACGAAATTAATACTCGTAGCATAAAATATTGGTAACATCAATTTAGTAACAATGTATAATAAGTATTTGGTCTGAAATGAATTTTATAGGCGTTCATATATTTTTATGACATTCAATAAAAATAATAATTGGATCTATTTTATAATATATTTTAGGAAACACAATTTGGTGACCATTTATCCGTTTTGGTAAGCGTTTCGAATTTTATTGGTAGTAAAATATAGGTACATTTTTGGTAGGCGTTTAAACACAAGCCTTTCAAAAACATGTCCGTTTCATCATCAATCTACCCTAAAAATGTTTTTTTTGACTAGTTATGTATAAAGCTACGTGAGAAAAAAAATCAAGACTGTCTGTATCTATGTTTCTGACATCACTATACACAAAAATATCATGAAAGTCAGAAACTATTAAAAAAACCTTTAAAAAATCAATATTTATAGATTGATCGTCCAAAACGTTAATGAAGGATGCAGTCTAGTAGCAACTATTGGTAAAAAAACTTCATGAGCGCATGCCATTGTCTTATTTGCACTACTTGCACTTGCACTACTGGCCTGCACCATCAGGTGCAGGCCAGTAGTGCAAATTCAATTAATTAATCTCACTGGATAGAAACCAGCCGCCATTCTGATGTCGGTGTGACTGACCCCAGCTGGACCACCAAAAAAACGGTAAAAATAGATTGTTTGAGTATGCCGCTATAATGTCTAGAGTTGGTCGGCAGTTTCAGTTTGTCGTTTGCGCGTTTCAAAGATATGTGTGGCCCAGCTGGTATGGTTACCCCAGCCGGCCCACACAGATCTCGAAAACGTAAAAACAGCGAAAATCTGTTTGCTGATAAAGATAGGTCGCAGTTTGTCGGACAAGTTTCAGTACTCATCGTTCTTGCGTTTAAGGGGGCTGTGTGGCCCAGCTGGGGCAACGGTGCCCCAGCTGGGCCACACGGAAAATGGAACGACAGTGATAATCTGTTATCTATATAGATAGGCGGAAGTTTGTCGGACAAGGTTCAGTTTGTCGATCTACCGTTTCAGAGCTCACCTGCTGCAAAGTCGCTACAACTGAGCCAGCTGGATCTCCAAAACAAAGCGAAGCAGCGAATATCTCTTTCCTCGAATAGTAAAGCAGTAGTTTCCCAGATAGCATGCAAACTTGAGGCAAGTTTGATTCAAACTTTCTAGTTTCCCAACAACAAGCTTTCATCATGTTTGTTTTAAGCGTGCATGATGTTTGTTTTTTCAATAACGCAATGTAGGTTACATACAATATTGTCCCAACAAACTAGTTGCTTTTTAAAGTTTGTTGGGGCAATATTGTATGTACATTGCAACATTGTATACTGCCGAAAAAAAACAAAAATTACGCAAGTTTGTCAATGGGAAACTAGAAAGTTTGATTCAAACTTGCACGACAAGCCATTGCTATCTGGGTTGTAGGCTAATTTTAGAGTTTGTCGTTTCAGAGATACGAGTTTGTGTGGCCCAGCTGGGGTGACGTTACCCCAGCTGGGCCACATGGATCTCGAAAACGAAAAGACAGCGAAAATCTACTTACTGATATGGAGTGGAGAGAGGTGGTAGTTTGTCGATACTTTATTTAAATATCAGAGTTTGTCGAGCCCGAATTCAAAAATTGTAGGCGATTGTACATTACTTCGTGTAGATAGACTAGGAGACCAAATGTTGCCTAAATAATACCTTGACAATATATCAATCATTCGAGGATTTTCATAAAATCAAATTAAAACGGCTACTGTTTCATCATTGAATTCGATTGAACTATTTAAAATCAACGTATTGTAAGAAAGTACACAAACTACAAAAAATATTTGTTATTGTTTAAGAAAAAATCTATCACGATTGCCTTCAATTTCACAACCATTGCGGTGTGAACACAAGACTGGGCTGACATCCTTTTGTAAAGGAGTAATGGATGGACTGCGACTCAAATTGTAAGCGATCGCGATAGATTTTTTTCTTAGACTTAGACAAGGACTAGGTATTTACCCAAATAAATTCTTTCATTCTCTGGATTGGGGCGTCAACAAACTCTGAATCTTTGAATAAAGTATCGACAAACTACCACCCATCCATATCAGTAAACAGATTTTCGCTTTGTCTTTTCGTTTTCGAGATCCGTATGGCCCAGCTGGGCCAGACACGTCACATATTTCTGAAACGCGCAAACGACAAACTCTGAAATTAGCCGACGAACTACTGCTTTACTATTCCAGGAAACAGATTTAGCTACGTCGCTTTGTTTTGGAGATCCAGCTGGCTCAGTTGCAGCAACTTCGCTGCAGGTGAGCTCTGAAACGGTAGATCGACAAACTCTGAAACTTGTCCGACGAACTTCCGCCTATTTATATCAGTAAACAGATTTTCACTATGTCGTTCCGTTTTCGAGATCCGTGTGGCCCAGCTGGGCCACACAGCCCCCTTAAACGCAAGCACGATGAGCACTGAAACTTGTCCGACAAACTGCCACCTATCTATATCAGCAAACGGATTTTCGCTGTTTTTTTTCTTTTTTGAGATCTGTGTGGCCCGGCTGGGGTAACGTATCCCCAGCCGGGCCACACAGATCTCTGAAACGCGCAAGCGACAAACTCTAGACATTTTAGCGACACTCAAACAATCTATTTTTCACAGTTCTTTTTGTGGCCCGGCTGGGGTCAGCCACATAGTAACGTGTGTGGCTGACCCCACCCGGGCCACAAAAAGAGTTTGTCGGACAAGTTTCAGAGTTTGTCAATCCACCATTTCAGAGCTCACCTGCAGCAAAGTTGCTGCAACTGAGCTAGCTGGATCTCGAAAAAAAGCGATGCAGAGAAATACTGGTGGAATAGTGAAGCGGTAGTTTGTCGAAGATGCCAAATGTTGCATAAATAAATACATTTAAAATATACCAACCACTCATCGAGGATTTACTTTAATTTAATACTATCTTTCCGCTCGCGACTTCGTCCGCGTTATTTTTGTTTTCCGTGGGAATTATATATTTTCCCATAGGAAAATCACCCTATGTCCTTCCCCTGGTCTCGAACTATCCCTATACCAACTTTCATCAAAATCGGTTCAGTAGTTTCGAAGCCTATTCAATACAAACAAACAATCAAATCTTTCCTCTTTATAATATTAGTATACACTCGCGAGCAAGTTTGGAATCAGTTACTTGAAATTGGTTGCGCGTTATCTTGAGTAGTTAATACTTTTTAAATAATCGTAAAAATGACATCATTTTAAAGGTTCAACTCTTTACTTTTAAACTGATACCGAATTCATTAAAAACAAGCCAGTATTTATGGAGCCATTCCGCATTAAGTGAAGGTGTTTCAAAAAGACGTGTTTCAATTGTTTGATACGTCACGAGTTGCGACCTATTGACCCCATATAAAAGCACCTGTTATCGGATTTTCTTTATCAGTCGACTTTCACACGTTGACCGGTACACATCTCCGCCACTTTTGACCCTTTACCTTGTACGACAATGGAGACAACACCTACAGAAGCAGCACAAATCGTAGCCCTATTGCAAGAAGGGCTCAGCCAGCGGGTTGTCGCTCGTCGGCTCCACATAAGCCAATCCTGTGTTTCGAAAGTTTATAAGCGCTTTCGGGAGACTGGTGGCTTTATCCCGAGACCAAGATCTGGACGGCGCCGGTGCACATCGGAGAGGGATGGCCGTTTTATCGTGTCAACCTCTCTCCGAAATCGGCATTTGACTAGTGTCGACGTCCAACAGGAGCTCCGAGATGTTCGTGGGGTAGTAGCCAGCGAGTGGACAGTTCGTCGACGACTCAAGCAAGCGAATCTGACTCCAAAAAGGCCTGCCACATGCCCGAAACTCACGGCAGCTCACCGACAAGCACGCCTTCAGTTTGCTCGCACCCATCTTGATTGGGAGGTTGAGCAATGGAGGCAAGTCCTGTTCTCCGACGAAAGCGGGATGTGTTTGCACGGTAGCGACAGAAGAGGACGGGTCTACAGGCGGCTGGGGAGCGATTTGCACAGTGCTGTGTCGCTGAAACAGTGGCTTATGGGGGCGGCTCTTGTATGATGTGGGCCGACATTTCCTTCGATGGTAAAGCCGAGCTTGTTTTTGTGCCTGGCGGGGGACGAGGAGGCGGTCTAACTTCGGACCGGTACATTTCCGATATTCTCCTGGAACATATCGTTCCCTATACGGGATACATCGGTGATGACTTCCTCCTTATGCACGATAGCGCTCGTTGTCACACTGCCCGTGTAACAACGGAATACCTCGAAGAAGTCGGTATTGCCACATTGGACTGGCCAGCGCTCAGCCCTGACTTGAATCCCATTGAGCACGTGTGGGATGAACTGAAGAGGAAGGTTCGTTCCAGAACTCCTGCTCCTTCATGTCTGAATGAGCTGAAATCAGTGTTGATTGAGGAGTGGGAAGGTATTCCACAAGAATCAATTCAGAAGCTGATCAGGTCTATGAAGAATCGTCTTGGAGCAGTTATTAGGGCGAGGGCAGGGAACACAAAATATTGACACTTATTTTTAAAGATAAATAAAATTTTTATTTAATAATTTTTGTTGTTTTATTCTTTCATTATTTTTCCCTATTTCCTTGTTTTCCTACCTCCTTCACTTAATCCGGGATAACTCTAATAACTCCACAATTACGGGCTCGATATGAATTAATTTTATATCGATTTAAAGTGGACAGTTGCACCTTTAACATGATATCATTTTTATGATTATTAAAAATTTATTTAGTAAGCAAGATCACGCGGAACCAATTTCAAGTAACTGATTCCAAACTTTTGCTCGCGAGTGTAGATTAACGGTTACTGTTTCATCACCGAACTGAATTAACTATTTTACATTAACTTCTTATTGTAAGTGCATAAAACATAAAAATTAACGTATCCTCGCACTTTTGGGACTCCAGGCTCCTAGAATATTTACCCAAGTAAAGAAATCTTTCGTTCTTTGGATTGAGGCGTCGACAAACTCCGAATCTTTGAAGAATGTATCGACAAATTACTACCTATCTTTGTCACTAAGCAGATTTTTGCTAGCTCGTTTCGTTTTCGGGATCCGTGGCCCGACTGGGGTAACGTTTCTCCAGCCGGACCACACATATCTCGGACATGCGCATGTTTCAAAATGTGGAATTTGTTCGACAAACTCCGACAAAACACCGTTTCACTATTCCAGCAAACAGTTTTTCTCTACGTCGCTTTGTTTTCGAGATCCAGCTAGCTCAGTTGCAGCAACTTTGCTGAAACTTGTTCGACAAACTGCCGCCTATCTATATCAGCAAGCGGATTTTCGCTGTCGTTTGGTTTTGGAGATCTGTGTGGCCCGGCTGGGGTAACGTTACCCCAGCCGGGCCACACAGATCTCTGAACCGCGCCAGCGACAAACTCTAGACATTATAGCAGCCATGCTTCATGATAGCAGCATACTCAATCATTCATTTTTTTTGTGGCGCAGCTGGGGTCAGCCACACGGATTTCAGTATGGCCAGTCACCTTAATCAGGGGTAGCAGTTATCTCAAGATTAGAGTAGTAACTAGATAAATAGCAACTTTCTATAAATTTTTTTTTTTTTGATTATAAATATGAGTAGTGACCATACATTCTGATGGTCACTCAATTTGAATATTGAATTTAGGTATGAAAAGGTGTGCATTACCGCAGCAAAATGTTGTGCTTTAGAGAAGTGAGAGTATATTAAATAATTAGTTCATCATGAGGAGAAATTAGTTCATGAATAGCAAAATTTGTTCGCATTGTAGTTTTAATGTTATTCGAGAAAAACAGATTTTGCTGGAGTAATGTTCGAAACGTTACCCTGGCAAAATCTTTTTTTATAAAATCGTTTCCATCCAGAACCAAATACATGAATAGATAGATTTTGTTGCGTATTAAATGTTTGTGAATAGCAAAATTTGTGCATGTTGTATTTCTTAAGTTATTTAACATTTTGCTGCGGTAACTTTTTAGGATATCCCAGATCTCGAAATCGGTTGAACATAGAAGTTTGAAAAAAATACCAATAATAGACCTTAATTTGTTCAAATTTGTTCAAGCATTGGTTTTTGATTTGCTTGATGAATACCAATGTAATTAAATGTTTTCAAAAATCAGAAAAAACGAATTTCTCAGTAAACCTGTACACTTACAATAAAATAAAACTCTGTAACATGTACCCTTGTTACACCTTTATAACGACAGTAAACTAAGATTATGTAACTTTACGCAATATGAACATATAGAGAATTTTAAAAAGGTTTTTTTAAGTCATCGAATACGCAGCTTCCATTAAACAAGGAAACATGGCATACTATGAACAAATTAAAATGTTCCATCAATAAACAATCCTGTTAATTCCAGCTTTGAATTACGGCTATTATGAAAGTTATATCAAAAATAAGATATATCAGTAATTTGTCAATAAGCCGACCGAATTATAAAGGTTGCGTAAAAGCGACCGCACCATACATAAGGCTAACCATTTTAAATGAACGGTATAATATTGATGTTTCGTTAGTACAGTTGCGAAAAAAAGGGTATAATAAAATAATGAAACGAGAACGACATTTTTTTATTTAAAAATCAGTCTTATACAAATGATATTTTTTACTTATTAAAAATCACAGATAATTTTTATAAGGCACACATGCACATTATACGTGAATATAAAATCATCGGATTGGTAGAGTGACATTAATCTGTTGAGCCGCGTAATACTCCCGGGAACATTAAGACAATGAAAATATCCTTCATACAGAGCCATGTTTGTGCGATCTGAGAAACAAACTATACACGGTGTTTCATAATAACCAATAAATAATTAATGCGTTATCTAAAAATAATTATTAAAAATGTGTTTACACGTAATGTCATTTAACCCAATATTTTCATGTATATCATAGTATCATCATCATGTCTATGATTTACATGAAAATTTTGGGTTGAATGACATTACGGGTAAACACAATTTAATAATTAGTTTTAGATAACGCATTGATTATTTATTGGTTATTATGAAACACCGTGTATAAAAAAAATCATGCAACGCAAATTGATACTTGGCGAAGAATCTTAGATTAATTACCATGTAACACAATATTAGATGAAATTTAAAAAAGGAAACCCTACTAGCTAGCTTGAAATCCAACAATCATTTCATTCGGCAAGAACATAGCCATTTACGGCAATTCCTGTTAGCGTGGTGACTTATCGTCTTGTTTATCGCGATGATTGGGGCAACGGGGCAACATTTCCATTTTTAATGTTAATTTGGTTTTAAATATACAGGGTGGAAACTTTCAGCGGGGCAGTAAGGAGAAGTACCTAATCTGTTCCAGCTACACGAAAATGGTCTTAGGAGACTATCCATAATTTTTTATGGAATTTTGATCCCCATTCACAGATTTTCAAAAAAAATTACAGTTAGCAAGAAAATAGCCATTTTACATAAAAAACATTTTTTGATGCCAATCGATCCTGTTTCTAATACTGATCAAAAACTTCTATGGGACCAACCATCGTTGGAGTACACAAAAAGTCACAAATTGCAAAAAACTTTTCCCCTACATTTTGTATGCAAATTTTACGCAAGTTTTTTTTGTGACTTTTTGTTTTGTGATCTTTTTGTTGACTGAATAAAAAGATAAGTTTAAAAACAATTCAAATTTCGAACTCGTTATTATTAAATAAAAAACAACTTGTAAAAAATACTTGTCATTAAATTGTATAATAATACTGTTGATTATCATGATTGCAATTTACAAAAAAGAAAACTGGTAGAAAATATTTAAAAATCGGTTGTCCGAATTACTACTATTCTACCCGACTGTACACTACGTCACATACTACGCTGCTAATTTGCGAAGTATACCCGTATGTATGGTGCGGTCGCTTTTACGTAACCTTTATAATTCGATCGGCTTATTGACAAATTACTGATATCATCTTATTTTTGATATAACTTTCATAATAGCCGTAATTCAAAGCTGGAATTAACAGGATTGTTTATTGATGGAACATTTTAATTTGTTCATAGTATGCCATGTTTCCTTGTTTAATGGAAGCTGCGTATTCGATGACTTAAAAAAACCTTTTTAAAATTCTCTATGTTCATATTGATTGCGTAAAGTTACATAATCTTAGTTTACTGTCGTTATAAAGGTGTAACAAGGGTACATGTTACAGACTTTTATTTTATTGTATGTGTACTGGTTTACTGAGAAATTCGTTTTCTCTGATTTTTGAAAACATTTAATTACATTGGTATTCAACAAGCAAATCAAAAACTAATGCTTGAACAAATTTGAACAAATTAACTCATTCAATGCCGCCACGATTTTCTTGAGGCTTATAGAGATGCCGCCTTGCGTAAACCGCGGACACGCTAGGCGTGTCCGCGGCACTGCGACTTTGAAAAGAGACGGACACGCCACGCGTGTCCGTGGCACTGACTGAAGGCAAATTCTTTTATATCAATATTTTTCAGCTTAACACTGTTTTCTAATTAGTAAGCCTTGTGCTACGCGAGAATAACAGTGGCTACAATAGTATCGTGAGTTTTGGTTCTTGAAATTATGGCGAAAAATTGATTTTATGGCAAGTAAAGATATTACAATGTAATCAGTGGCTCTCAAACTTTTTTACTAAAATCCCCAAGAATGAATGATTTGCTGTGATTGTGAACTGTGACATTGGCTTTATTAATTGCGATCATACCTACTTACTCGGAATGTTCATCTTATAATATTGAGTAACAATCGTTGTAAAAATTCGTTTAATTTTTCTAAACCAATACAAAAACTTTTGAAATAAGAGAGAAAGGAAATCTCCATAAAATTTTACGTTTTTTATCTCGTACTATCGTATTGTTGGTCTTACCTAACTACATTAGTAGCTATGAATTTAGTTCAAAATATTCATATGAGATATATTTACTTTAATATTGATCTTTTTTTGGAAAAGCTCTTGTACGGATCTTCTTATACATACACATAAGGCTAAATTGTTTGTTCTTTGGTTGAACGCGCTTACCTCAAGAACTATGTACTGGTTCGAATTTACAAATTAGTTTTGGGCAATACAATCATCATCATCAACAACAGCTCATATACGCAGTGGCGTAGCTAGCTTGGGTGGCACCCGGGGCGGAAATTGTGGTGTCACCCCAAGATGGAAAACGGTTAAAAATAATAAAAATTCGGTATTACATAAATGTTGACGACAGTTCGCAAGTGCCGGGGACCCAGAACTAAGCAGCGGACGTAGTCTAAGCTTATGCGGGCCAAGTCCCCATGAATGAACCATATCATAAATAAATTGGGCCCCTTTTGATTGGTCCGCGGGCGGGATGTCCCCCCACGGACCAACAGATAGTGTATAAATATAGGGCCGAATTCTGTTAAATTGTAGTCAGTTGTAGTCGGTCAGTGGAAGTCGTCTTGCAAGAAGTAAATAAAGCTCCAAATATTATCACAAAGAAATCAGCGTTTTAACTCAAGTACCTACATACAGTCCACTCTCAACATCTTGATCCTACCGAGCCGGATCTAAACAAGCATAAGTGATGGTAGTTACACGGAGCCAGAGCGGGAAGGAAGATTTGGTGTGCGTATTCGACCACCCACCGCGATCGCCATCCGCATCGACGACTGTCGCCGCCCAAATGGAACCGGGCATCGAGGAAGGGATCTCAAGTCGCACTGAACGGCGACACCGAATGGAAGGGGTCTCAACTCGCGACGAAAAACTGTACCGAGAGGAAGGGATCTCAAGTCGCACTGAACGGCGACACCGAACGGAAGGGGTCTCAACTCGCGACGAAAACCTGTACCGCGAGGAAGGGATCTCAAGTCGCACTGAACGGCGACACCGAACGGAAGGGGTCTCAACTCGCCCCGAACAACCACGAACGGAAGGGGTCTCAACTCGCCCCGAACAACTTCATCGACCGGAAGGGGTCTCAACTCGCCTCGAACAACTTCACCGACCGGAAGGGGGCTCAACTCGCCCCGAACAACTTCACCGACCGGAAGGGATGCCAACTCGCGAGGAGGAGAATGCGCGTCACGTTTATAAGACGACGCCGGTTAGGAAGATTGCTCGCTCCACGAGATCGACCGCCAGTGCCATCGCCCGAATACAATTCGAAGCCGAAGAGAGACTAGCTGCAGTACGACGCCAGGAAGCTGCAGTACGACGCCAGGAAGTTGCAGAGGAAGCCGCAGCACTACGCCAGGAAGCCGCAGTACGACGCCAGGAAGTTGCAGAGGAAGCCGCAGCACTACGCCAGGAAGCTGCAGTACGACGCCAGGAAGCTGCAGAGGAAGCCGCAGTACGACGCCAGGAGCTAGAAATTGAAGCGGAGCTTATTCGAAAAAAGCTAACCGCCGACCTAGCCGCCGCCGAAGATGGCAGTATGCTAGAAGAAGAGACCGAACCGGCGGAAAACCACGAACGAATTGAGGCGTGGCTACAGGAGACTTCGAGGCAAGAGGAACAATTGCATCAAGTGCTCGAACCGGAACCCGTACTCGCACCGGTGAGACGCGACATAGTTAGACCTAGGGAGGTTGAAATCGCTACTCCAGTCGCGCACCGAACGAGACTACGGTGGGAAGAAACAAGCACACCGCGTGATCGCGAGCACTCGAGAGGACGGGCTATTGAACATTTAGCCGGCACGCTCGACCACATGATGAGGTCGCGACCGCCGCCGCGTCAAGCCACCGACCTGCCACTATTCTCGGGATCACCGCTAGAGTGGCTGCAGTTTGCCGCAGCAATGCAAGAAACGACGGCCGTGTACCAGTTTTCGAAAGTGGAAAACCTTGCGCGCCTCCGTAACTGCCTGCGAGGCGAAGCCAAGGAGACCGTCGCGCCGTTACTGAGCACCGCAGCGCATCCCGACGTCATCATGAAGACGCTGCAGCAGTGTTTTAGCAGGCCTGAAATATTGATCGACGTCGCGTTCGAAGACCTAAAGAAACTACCGAAGCTCGGCTCGACTGCGATAGAACTCAACACCTTCGCAGTTCGAGTACAGAACGTCGTAGCCGTGCTTAACAACGTAGAAAAGAACTATCTACACAATCCGCTGCTCGTGAGAGAAATCTTCGAGAAGCTTAGCCCGCATCTAAAGACGAAATGGTGCGACTACGCTGAAGAACACAATGAACCTGAGCCGGAAATAGTCAAGTTGACCACATTCCTCATGCGAGGGGCTGATCGAGCGCTCAAGCACGGATACTCCGGTACGACTCACAAGCCGACGCCGCAACCACCGCAACGCCCCGCCTCTAAACCCGAACAGAGGAGGAGGGTGTACAACGTGGCAGAACCGTCGTCGTCGGACGAGACCGAGCCGGAACGCCGTGCACAGTACGACGACGCGCAACCGACGCCGCGACCGCCGCGACGCCCCGCCCCTAAACCCGAACAGAGGAGGAGGGCGTACGACGTAGCAGAATCGTCGTCGTCGAACAAGACCGACCCGGAACGCTGTGCACAGTGCAACAACGCACACCGACTTGACGCCTGCGACGAGTTTGAGAAGATGTGTTTGGACGAACGATGGAACGTCGCGAAGAAAGCTGGCTTGTGTTTCAAGTGCTTGAAGAGCAAGCACCGAAGAATAAATTGCCGCCAGAAACCATGTGGCGTGAATGGATGTCGTCGGACGCACCACCGCTTGCTTCACGCCGAAGCACCTGCGGCCCGAACTAACCAGCCGGAGGAAGCAAGCGTCTCTTCAACCCGAACTGAGTGCACTGTGAAACTCAAGGTTTGCCCAGTAACCGTATCGGGCAAGAACGGGGAGCGTAACACATACGCGCTCTTCGATGAAGGCAGCACAGTGACGCTCATAGAAGAGGGACTGGCACGAGAGATAGGCCTGGATGGCCCCGCGACGCAGCTACGCGTAAAAGGGATCGACGACCGACAGCGTGAAATCGACAGCCGCGTCGTTTCACTACGCATCGCCGAACGAAACACGAGAAATTTCAAGGCGTGTTCTGCGCGAACAATGGCGGACCTGAACCTCGCGACTCAATCAATTACAAGGGAAGAGGTGCAGTTCGATCACCTCACTGACCTGCACGATCAGTTGATGTACGAGAACGCGAAACCTCGCATACTCATCGGATCCGATAACTGGCCGCTGATTGTTACCCGAAAACTGCGCGTGGGCAAACGGAACGAGCCCGCGGCATCCCGAACGGAACTCGGATGGGTGGTGCACGGAACGGCACCCACCAAAGTAGTAACCAAGCGTCAAGATGAAGTGCTGCACGTGTGGACGCAAAACATCGAACGACGGGTCAGCGAGCACTTCCAATTAGAATCGCCGGGAATCTCGCTGAAGTCAGCGCACACGAGGGCAAATGACAAGCGAGCACCGAGAACAATTCAACAAGTCGACGAAGTGCACAAAGAAGCTGGCTTCAACCTGAAGGGGTGGAATAGTAACAGCGCGGAGCTTTTGAGGAACGTAGAGAGTGAACGCCGCGCGACCACTACGCTCCTTGGGAAGCCAGAAAAGGCACTGGGCCTCATGTGGGACGCGCAAGAAAGAGGTAAATCGGCGAATCCAACTCGGCTGGGCAGCGTTCGGGAAGCTACGCAGCATATTCTCGGCCAATCTACCGCAGTCGAAAGACGAAAGTCTTCAATTCGTGCGTGTTGCCAGTGATGACATACGGAACTGAGACGTGGCCGCTTACAATGGGTCTCATAAGAAGGCTCAAAGTCACCCAAAGGGCAATGGAGAGGGCTATTCTCGGGGTTTCTCTACGTGATCACATCAGAAATGATGAGATCCGTAGAAAAACTAGAGTTACCGACATAGCCCAAAGAATTGCAAACCTTAAGTGGCAGTGGGCAGGACACATCGCTCGTAGGACTGACGGCCGTTGGGGCGGAAAGGTCCTCGAGTGGAGGCCGCGTACCGGGAGACTTCTACGGATCTCATCATTTCTGACGCGATCGCGTTGATAAACCCCGAGTTTAGCCCTCTCCATTGCTCCTTGAGTGACATTGAGCCTTCTGATTAGACCTATTGTAAACGGCCACGTCTCTGTTCCGTACGTCATCACTGGCTACACGCACGTATTAAAGACTTTCGTCTTAAGACATCGCGGTAGATTAGCCTAGAATATGCTGCGTAGCTTCCCGAAGGCTGCTAAGCCGAGTTGGATTCGTCAATTTGCCTCTTTCTGAAAGTTGGACTTACTAAGGTGGACTATTTGTCCCAGGTAAACATATTCGTCAACAACTTCCAGTGTAGAGCCTCCAACCTTCACAGGAGTGAGTACTACATGGGAATTCACCATGATTTTGGTCTTGTTCATGTTCATTTTAAGACCCACCTATTAAGGTTGGCAGAGCTGGTTTCCTTGAGTAAGGTTTACAAAAATATCCAAAAGTCTAAGCTCGGTGAAAATGTTATATGTTTACAAGTCAAAAAACATTATAAATAGAAAATCAAAAGTAGTCAATCATGACATTGTCAATGGCAAGGAAAAAACATAGATATAAAAGACTAAGAAAGAGTCCTTCACATTCTTCCCCCCTGGGGCTGCAAGGCAGTGGTACTAGCCGCAGTGTCGAATGACAGCGTAATGTGCCGCGAGAGGTCTTCACATCGACGACCCTCACTCTACCGTCAGCTCCAGGATAAATTGCGACGACAACCACCACATCACCAACAAAAAAAATAAAAAATAAAATTTCGCTTTTCGCCATTGCTTCCAAGAGCATAAATCGACAGGAGCCGTAGTAAACTGGAAAATTAGATGAAGTTCCAAACAAAAAATGAAAAGGTATTAAAGAAGAAGTATCAAATGGACTTACAGAGACGTGTGTTCTTCATCGTGTGGAAGCGTTATTAATTAAATTATTACTATGAGCATAACCTAACGCTAAGTTATGCACTGCATCAGCTAACTTAAGTATTGCCTGGTCTTAGGATTGACTTTCGGGGGCTAGGCACTGACATGTTATTATGTTGTGAGACAGAGGTTGAAAAAAATACATCACTATGACTAGCAGGAATAGTTTGATGAACATCTGGTGCATCGGCGGTAAAGGGGTCTAAGTGGTGCACATTCTGCGTTGCGCTTTTTCAACGAGGAGATACATTCTGTTACGTTACCCATTTCTCCTTCCTTCTCGCTGATGATGCTCTGAAACGTGCACGAGAATGTAGTTCCTTTATTTCTGCTATACTGGCACTGAGTCTCTTATCCACAAGATCCGTCTGAGCTTTTATCTTCGTTTCTTCTAACTTGGTTTTCATCTGGGCTTCCTCCAGCTTGGCTTCTGTAGCAGCAACTAACAACCGTGATTTTTCCTCAGCAGCTTCCAATTATAACTGTCTTCTTAGTGCAGTCGTAGACATAACTGACATCTTTGTACTAGATGCTGATAAAATCGATAAACGGCTGTTGCTTTTGACGCTGTTTTGGAGACGATCTTGGTAGCTCGCGTGCTGACTCTCTTGTAACTCTACTGTGAGCTAACTTTCTCTTCGAGCTTTGGCTCTCGTTAACATTTTGCACATATTTTTATACCTTAAAACTTAAGTCGGTTGAGAAGGACCAATATCAGGATTGGCAGAGCTGGTTTGCTTGAGTAAGGTTTACAAAAATATCCAAAACTCTGAGTTCGGTGAGAATGTTATATATTACAAGAGAAGTCAAAAAACATTTTTAATAGAAAATCAGAAGTAAAGTCAATCATGACATTGTCAATAGCAAGGATAAAACTTAGATATAAAAGACTAAGAAAGAGTCCATAACACCACCTGTTGGGAAACTCTACAGAGGTCTTCGAGTATTGTGCCTAGATCTTCCACGGTCTCAGCAATGACTACGATATAATCGATAAAACGAAGGTGACTCATGTACTCGCCGTGTTATGTTGATGCCGAGTCCTCTCCAGTCCAGATTAAATACATCCTCCAACGAAGCTGTGAACAGTTCCGGCAATATTCTTACGTCACCATGTCTGACACCGCGCTGAATTCGTATTGGTTTTGAGCTTTGATCCTGAAGGCGGACTGACATAGCGGCGTTTTTATACAATGACTGCAACACTTGAATATACGGCTAATCTATGCACCTCTGGAGTGACCTAAGCACAGCTCAGGTCTCGACAGAATCAAAAGCTTTCTCATGGACCACAAACGCCAAGAATAGTGGCAGATTATACTCCTCGATCTTCAATATAACCTGCCGCAGCGTATGAATGTGGTCTCTGATCCCGACTCCCGGCTTGTTCGGGAGGCTGAAAGTCGTCAAACCTGCGCGCGAGATGCTTCGTGATAACTCACGTGAACAGCTTGTATACATAAATTAGCGGCATGATGGGTCTGTAGTTCTTCAACTGGGCCTCGTAGCATGTGCCATGCTTTAGGCGATTTGCCCTCGAAAATGGCGGAGTTAAATAGCCTCTGCAGTGCTTTCCGGACTGGTAGTCCACCCGCTTTTAAAAGCTCAGCTGTAACTCCATCATACATAGCCTTGTTGTTTTTGAGCTGTTTGAGAGCCACAATAATCTCGTAGAGGCTGACGTCCGGGATGTTTTCGGTGTAATGCCGTATCAATTTGCCTTTAGGTTATGTAGCCTGATTGACAGATGCCTGCGATGTTGTGTAAAGCTTTCCATAGAAGCGTTCGATCCTTCGATCTCAGCCATAAACTCAGGTAGGGACGTAACGACTAATTGTTTGACGACCATTGTTGCTCGGAGGTAATTTTTAATTAATTTCAGTTCGCTAAACTTCAGTTTGCTAAAATTTCAAGCCCGAAAAGTGCTAAGATGGCAGCACTTGTTAGAGCTAACAACATCAATAAAACTAATTACAAAATTTTGTAATCCCTAGCCGATCAATCATAAAGTTACGAAATAAAGTTACAAGGCGTAAAAAGAATACACTTCCGTGTTAATAATTTAAAAAACAAGTAATACGTTATTATTGTAATTTTATTAAAAACTTGGTTACATTGCCTTATTGGAAAATTTTAGCACTATTGACCACATTCATACTGTGAAGCAGGTAATTTAAGAGTACAATGAATACCAGAAGCCTTTCTACATTGCGTTCATTGATTATTCCAAAGTATTCGACAAACTCAATTATACCTATATTTGGCCAAGACTGAAAGAACAAGGAATCAGTGAAACCTACATAAATATAATTGAAAACATCTACAGTAAAAGTGTATAAAACTTGATTCAACAGGCCAAAAATTCCCAATACATAGAGGAGTCAGGCAAGGAGATCCGCTATCTCCAAAGCAATTTTCAGCTGTACTTGAAAGTATATTCAGGAAAATAAACTGGGGGAACCTTGGTCTAAATACATATGAATGGAAGGCGCCTGAATCATCTTCGATTCGCTGACGAACTGGTTTTAAAAAGATCCAATGATTCTAGCATCCATGATAAAGGATATAGCGAATGCAAGCCGGGAGGTAGGTCTTGAACTGAACAAAGACAAAACCAAAATAATGACGAACTCAAAACAGGTAAACATAATAATCGAGGGAAACCAGATCGAATACGTCTCCGAATATGTGTACCTGGGTCAAATAATTTCGCCTGCTGACCAGATGTCTAAAGAAATTGACAAAAGAATTACATATGGATGGAAAAAGTACTGGTCCTTAAAAGAAAATATGCAAAGCAAAGATCTAGGAATCCATGTTAAAGTTAAAACCTACAACACTTGTGTACTCCCATGCATAACATATGGATGTGAAACATGGTCCCTTACAAGACGTCAAAGAGACAAACTCTTAAAATGCCAACGAACAATGGAGAGAAGTATGCTGAAAATTAAACTGAAAGATAAATTAAGATCCACAGACATTGGAGCCAGAACAAAAATGACAGACATACTTACGCGCATTGACCAGCTAAAATGGAGATGGACTGGTCACTCTCTTAGAGACTGTACGGATCTAACGTGGCTCGCAGTACGAACTGCGAGCCACGTTAGATTCGTACAGGATGAGAGTGGCTCTCAACAGAAAACAATGGAAAGAGTTGGAGGAGGCCTTTGCTTTAAGGCACTCAGAGACACGCGACATACTTTAGATTATGTTATAAAAATAAAACTGCAATTATTTATGTTTCTGAAATAAAAGGCTATTTGATTTATTATATTGCCTATAAGTCAGTGATTTAATATTGATAAACATTGTCATAATTTGTACGTTTTTTTTTTCAACCGCGGCGGATCGCCCCCACCGCCCCTAATTTGGGTTAGACTCGAGCCTCTCGGTGGGGAAGTATATGGGCTGTTGATTATGACGATGATGATGATACTTGGGATTGTTAAACATCTTCAAATGACATCCTAATGACTCAAATGATTATAGCAAAGGTGCTGTGGAAGAAATTCCCTCTAAAGTCTTGTCTTATGAGTATTTATTTATAATTATCATAGTTTTAATTGGCGAAAATCATAGTTATAAATAAAGATAGACTAATTTTCCGAAAAAGTTTAAAAAATCTGAAATTTTTTTAACTGATTTTTGTATGGAGCCAGCACTTTAAAAAATCAACGTATTTAGTATGGATGAGTTCAATTAAAATTCGCACCCCTTTGCTACACAAAGTGGAATCTGGACTAAGCTTCATATAAAAACATTTTAAAAATCAAAAAGTTAAGTTTGGAAAAAAGTCAAACTCACACTTGACCATTTTTGATAAGTCCATTATGTGTGTCCTCATTTATGCTAATAATCTAAATTTAGTATGGAAAAAAAAGTCGAACTCACACTTGACCATTTTTGGTGTGTCCTCATTAGCTGTGGAATTGTATGGAGGTCAAAAATTTCGTATTTAAGCTCCACCGTTTTCGAGTTATAAGGAATTTTGTAAATATTTTTCTTGAAGTTATGCAGGGTTGAAATTCCTTACAAAAACAGTCGAAAATGTCCTAAGTCCCGGAGTCCCGGCTTCATACTAAATACGGTGAAATTTTTGTAAGAGCTGCTAATGTTTTCCGTGTTTTTCTCTAAATGGCATGTCATACGTCATCTACCAGTGTTGAACACACTGCAGCGCACCTCATCAACCGTTAACGCTTAACGCTTTGGCGGTGTATTATACGATGTACGAATAGTACGATTAGGCACGATAAAGAGTTCGCGCTTGGTAACATTTCTTTTAGTACAGTGCAGGACAACGTTACCTATTCGTACATCGTACGTGTACTATACAAGACTATCTGCTAGCTTTAACGCATTTGTGGCGTGTCAATAACGCTTCAATAGCACCGCTTTTTGAGACAGTTGTTGGTTAATCGATTAGAAACTACAAAAACATTTGTTACTATTGATACAAACTACAAAAACATTTGTCACTATTGACTTATTAAGTATAATTTACTAAGAAATTGTAGTACGAATAAATTGCACCAGGAAATGCGTATAAAACGGCAAAAGCTGTTTTATTGAAACGCTATCAAGACACGATAACGACGTTAATATTAGCGTAATTAGGCCCCTGTTCTTTTATAATATTTAAGTTTTATTTTTGGCCGTTCAACTTCAAAACGCCGCCGCCGCCAACTTTAGCCAAACCTCTTACAACCTTTTAGCAAAAAAAAGTTTGAGAACCTAAGGGTATATTTTATAAGTGAACACGCCTAGCGTGTTCTCGGCACTACAAAATACATTTTTTTCATAAAATAGAAAAACTAGTTTTTTTAAGTGGCCACTTTAAGATGACATAGCCTTACTCGTAAAAATTATGCACAAATAATTTGAACAAGAAATCTGGTCTAGTTTATGAAATATTTTCAAAACATTCAGAACACGCGTGGCGTGTTCGTGGCATAGCAGGGGGGGTCAGCTTTCTAATTGACCAATGCCAACAATGGCACGATTTGCAAAAAAGGGAAGGCGCTCTACGAAAGAATGTGATAATCGTTTTTTTTTTACATGCCAGGATTCAATACGGAACTACCATTCTGGTAGGTTTTGTTATATAAATGATAACTGAGTATTTAAAAAGTAATTTGAAAAATAGAAATCACGGGCCATGAATTTTCAACATCACGATTCTTACAACATTGTCTAATTTCAGACAAGCGAACCTTTCGTTAACAATTTGTCAATGAAAGGTTCAACCAAATTAACATCAAATTATGGTAGGAATTACATTTTATGTAATGGCATCTAGCTTTCTTATCATTTTAACGCTGTTTTTTTCTGTAAATAATAATGTGTTCTTTTCTGTTTATTTTTGTGTTTATTTTCAAATTGTGAGTGTCCTTTCCGAAATTGACGCATTTTGCTGTGAATTCATTAATTACGATAGACGAGATAGAGACTCTTTCGTAAGCGAAATTGACGCTTTCGTGTTATTACCTCAGATTACGATATAGAAACTCAATACTTTTGTGTGATATTGACGCTTTTTTGTGTTGTTTTTCCACCATGGTTGGAAAAGGAAGAGTAAAGTGCGCAAAATGCGGTGTAACGTCAAAGGAAATTATCTACTTCTTTGACCTTTCACAGGTTTCCACTCCCGTCGATTCATGGATCTCTGAAGTAAGTATATTATTTTGTACTTATTTACACTTACTAGTTAGAACTACGTCTATAAAATAGTGTAGCCTCGAAATCATAATACCTACATTAATTCTGATAACCTCAAATTACCAAAAATATGACAAATTTCCCATATCATAAAACATCTAAACAGATCCCTATATAGATTTATGGATATATAGTTTATACGGTTTTGTCGGCTTTTAAATAATACATAAATTTCCTTTTCAGAGCCAGAGTTTGGGCAATGTTTTGCTATCCCAATGATGATTGGAATTCAGATGAATAATTGTTGAAGCTGTATAAACAGCATAAGATGCTATGCAGAAATCATTTTGATGATTCATCATTTACTAGCAGTGCCAAAACAAGATTGAATAAGTTCGCCATTCCAGCAGAAGCTCAAAATATTTTGTCCCAATTACAAGATGAACATCCACCTAAAGAAGCACAAAAAGCTCAAGTAGGTAAATTTGGTATTTAAGAACAGTTTGATTTTGTTAATTGAAATAGTCAAACTTATCAACTAAAATAGGAACACCAATCTTTATTAAACACGAAGTTCTGTATACATGTAATTGTGATCCACAAATTGTCCGTGGTCCGAATTGAATATGGTGATATTTGCACTGTTTGCATGCAATCATTTCGAACCACTTTAATAGCATGATCGTGTGCACGTCTGTCAATGTCATTAAATAAAAAGTCTTGTTTGACTTAACATTAGTGAAACATTTCATGGCAAAATCTTAAAAGTTTTTACAGTCAGTTAATTAAGTTTTATCAACTCAAAACTTAATAAATATTAAGTCACATATTTTATTCCAAATCGTCTTAACATCAAAATTTGAATTTGACATTTGCACACACAGTGCACTACCTTATTTTTGTGAGCACTGATAGCACCGCTTCGTGACGTCACTCATGACTTGACATTGCTTTCGTAAGGCACACGTCGGTTCAATTAGGACTGGATTGTTTGCACGCTATCGGTGCCAATTGTGCATAATAGCTCAATTTGAACCACGGGGATTGATACTTTTTCTAAAGAATTCAATTTTTACCTGGCCTAGAATTCACTAGTCAGTTGGATTGGATAAAATATTTTTGTTTATTAAACCTGTTTTATAGACAATAATATTTCTTAGAAACAATGTCAATTAATAAGCATAAAATGTTACAGTTCCAGGAGACCACACAAATGGAAGTTACGGTCAGTACTTCTCAGTGTTCTATATCTTTAGAGCACTCAAGTGAATATATCCTTCAGAGCCATTTGACCAAGGTAATTCAATTATTAATAATTCTCAGGGGTAGATTAATCTTCACTTCACTTCTTTATGTATATGGCAATCGGCTGTAAACACAACCATTACTGCCAAACTCAAGTTTTGGATAATATACTTGTTTATGAATTTACTTTTAAAATATGGCTGAAAGTATAAGAGATTGTTTTGAGTTACCTGAAAAAGGACAAAAAAAGACCTCACAATAATGTTACAACAGCGTTTTAACATTTATATGATATTGTATAGGATATGGGATTTGTTGGACAATTAAATATAATCTTGGAGTGTATTAGAGTTAATATTAGAAGGCAATTTAAAAACAAGACTACAATTATATTGATTTCTCTGTAATATCTATTATCAAATTACCAGAATATTAATTTGTTTTTATAATCTTATATTATAGGTGAAGCTAAATGGAGCCACATCGAAGAACTTTTTAATATAGAAAAAAAGAAGTTTTTGCTCCAGCATTGACCCAGCAACTCCTTCAACCGAATGGCAAACAGAAAATGAAAGTTCAGCTAGCTGCTCAAGTCTTAAGTCATTCTCTCGCGTCAGGATTATTTGTTAAAGTAGCTCAAAGTAAGTTTGTTATCTCTTTCTGAGCTCTTGCGACTGCTTGACTGACTGCTTCCCGTATGATTCCCAAAACCTTATCATGACGTCGCGAGTTATGACCCTTTTCTAAAAGAACTTTGCATCCCACCAGTATGTGCCTAGCTGTTCCTGATGCTGCACCCCATGTATAACATGTTTTCTTTTCTGTGGCTATTCCCCATCATGCTAAAATTATATTGGTCTGGGAGAGACATCTGAATGGCGTTAAAATACAATTTCAGAATTGCAGGCTAGTCACCTGCAATTCATAGAGTAGGGTTTGCCGCTTTAGAACCGGTGGAATGTAGAATTCACCTAATTGTTGTGCCAGAAATTAACTAGTACGAATTGGTATATTGGCCAGTCTGTCTTCCAGAATCTTATTTATTACAGCAAGTTAACTACTGTTATACTAATGTATCTTAAAATAAGGTTAGCTGCTGAATTTTACTGGCTGTAAAATAAACTAAGATAGTAATGCCTTTGTTCTAGTGTACTACCAATATCAATGTTTTTTTGTTGAAAATAACACAAATCCAACATGGCGGCACTGTTGCCCATACTCCATTAAATATCATAGGTCAGAATGTCATTTCATATTATATGAAAAAATTCCTTTTAACATTTGAAATCTTTTGTTTACTTTCAGATGAATTACCACAAGATGCCTCAGCGACTGCAACACTGGTCTCAAATTTGGACCAGTTATTCGACGCTATGAATGGTGACACGCCAGACAAAAAAAGAGGAAAAAAATATCTTACCAACATGTCTTTGTGCAGCCCTCATTTAGATTTTTTAATAAAATGATAGTTTTTTTCACGGAAATGAAATTTTTAGGGGCAAGAAGTAAGCCCCCTTCACAAGATGGCTGGTTGAGGACGATGAATGCAATCAAGCGCATATTTAATAATTTAAACAAATATAAATGATTAAATATGCGCTTTATAAATTGACACAAAGTGTCCAAAGGCTCAATCAAGATCCCCTCGAAAACTGTTTTGGTTGCATTCGAAGTAACTGTGGTTGTAATCCGAACCTGACTTCAATTCAATATATTGCAACATTGAAAACTAGCATAATAACAAATCTAATTATTAATAATAAAAACAGAAACTGAAACATGGATGATAATATTGATATACTAAATAATTTCAAAGTGTTTCTTCATAAAGGGTGTGCACAACGAACAATTGATGCAGATGTTTTTATTGAAGGTGTAGACAATTAAATATACCTCAGTGTTCTGGTGAAATGCAAGTATGTGCATATGTGTGCGGCTTTATAGCTGAAAATATAGATAACAATTGCGAACATTGTAAAAAAAATATGCTTGCTGATCCAAACACTGAATTTTCTCATTTATTTATTATTACATCCTTTAAGGAATATAACGACATAAGATGCAGTTTGAAATACATCCAGCCCAGTTTCTGTGAAATGGTTGAAAATGCTGCAAATTTTTATACTTATTTAAAAGAAAATGTGCATGTAAAGGCAAAATTTATTACAAATATGCGATAATTTAAATAAAGATTGGCTGAAGGGGCGTGAAGAACATTTTGAAATTAATTTGATAAAATTATATGTATATATTTTTTTAAATGGCTTTATTATAACTTACTTTCAACTATTTCATTTAAAAAAATGGTAAATGTTTTGCCCAAATCTATTATAGTCTAATATAGTATATTGAGAGTACAGTTGCTAAGTATATGCCCGACACGGTTTTGTATTATTAAAAATCGAGGTTTTGTTGAGGATGCTTCTAAAAAACCCGTATCGAGAGAAATAAATATTCTGAAACATATTTATAAGCTTGTATTATTTGGCATTGCTACGAAATTCCCTATTCCTACTAAGATTTGGCGTTTTTATATAATAGGTTGGGGAAAAAGTTTCTTCGCATTTTTTAAGAAAATTCAAAACATTTTTTAATATAGTTTATTTACATTTAACTAAAGTATGTAGGTACCATTTTGTTCGATAACTTTTTGCCATCTTGTAGGTAGGGACATGATCCCATTGCTATAGAAATTTTGGGACTTCTGGTCAAAATACCGCGACAAGTGGTTTTGGCAGTCCTCTCGTGATGTTAACCTGACACTGCCTAAAGAATTCTGAAGAGACCGAAACAGGTGGAAATCTGAAGGTGCAAGGTCAGGACTATACGGCGGATGCATTAACACCTCCCAGCCAAACTCTCTTAATTTTTGCTGAGTGGCTAAAGATGTGTGAGGTTATCATGATGAAAAACCACACCCCTTCTGTTGATTAATTCCGGCCGCTTTCTCTCAACTTCTTGCTTTAATCTCATCAGTTGTTCGCAGTAGAGTTCAGAATCGATGGTCCTGCCTGGTGGTAACAGCTCATAATGAATAATGCCCTTCCAATCCCACCACACACACAGCATCACCTTGTTGCGAGTTAACCCGGGTTTCGCCACAGTCTGTGAAGCCTGACCGGCCTTTGACCACGACCTTTTTCGCACGTTCTTGTCGTACGTGATCCACTTTTCATCACCAGTTATCAGCTTCTTCAAAAATGGTTCGGTTTCATTACGTCGTAATAAAGAATCACAAATGAGTACACGGTTCATTAGGTTTCTTTCAGTGAGCTCGTGAGGTACCCAAATGTCGAGCTTTTTTGTGTACCCAGTTTTTTTCAAATGCGCCAAAACTGTTTTGTGGTCAATTCCCAGTTCTTCAGCTACGTCGTAACTACTGACATGCCGATCTTGCTCCACTTTTTCAAAAATGGCATCCATTTTATCTGTAATAGGGCGACCAGAGCGACGTGCATCTTTGACATCAAAATTTCCGGATTGAAAACGCTTAAACCAAATTTGTGCTACTCTCACAGACACTGCACTAGGTCCATAAACATCGCAAATTTTTTTCGCGGCTTGCGTTGCATTTTTACCTTTTTTGTAGTAAAATTTTAAAATGTATCGAATTTCTTCATTAGATTCACTCATCTTGGCGGTACGAAAAACAAATGAAAATCACACATTTTCCTAATTTGAATTTGGAATTATGTTCTTTAAAATTTAAACTTTCAATGATACCAAAACCAGCCAGATACAAATAGTATAGCCAAAGAGATTTTATTACAAGTTTATACATACTATAATGCGAAAAGACTTTTTCCCCAACCTAATATTTTTTGGTACCTGCAGAACCCGAATCGAAAATTCTATGACTTAGCTGATACCGGAATTTCAATAGGCGTATGTAACAATTAATTAAATTAATCATTTAATTGATTGTCTTTTACGCCTATTGAAATTCCGGTATCAGCTAAGTCATAGAATTTTCGTAAAGCAAAAATCAAAAACACTATTTGAATCTCCCGCGTACAAAAAGTTTCCGATGGCATAAACGGGAGCGCTAGTGAGCTCGATGTAAGCATTTTTGAAGTATGAAGTTGCCGTTCTTCCCTTTAGGGTATTTGTGTTCTGTGTGGCATAGCGATGTAGGTTTGCTTGAACACGCCAGGCGTGTCGGTGGCATTGAATGTGTTAAGGTCTATTATTGGTATTTTTTTCAAACTTCTATGTTCAACCGATTTCGAGATCTGGGATATCTTAAAACGTTACCGCAGCAAAATCTTAAATAACTTAAGAATTACAACACGCACAAATTTTGCTATTCACAAACATTTAATACGCAACAAAATCTATCTATTCATGTATTTGGTTCTGGATGGAAACGATTTTATAAAAAAAGATTTTGCCAGGGTAACGTTTCGAACATTACTCCAGAAAAATCAGTTTTTCTCGAATAACTTTAAAACTACAATGCGAACAAATTTTGCTATTCATGAACTAATTTCTCCTCATGATGAACTAATTATTTGATATACTCTCACTTCTCTAAAGCACAACATTTTGCTGCGGTAATGCACACTATAAAAAGTAGACAAAAGTTATAACATTTTTATATTTTTTTAACATCCAAATGTCACCATTGGTCCAGGGGTTCTGACACAACTTTCTTTGTGCACATTAAGAAAGCTATAAAAGGAAATAGACTACTAGCGAGATCACTATGTGTATACTTATTTAATTTTAAAAATCAAATCTATAATATTTTAGTCAGGCTTAGACCTTTAGGCCTCCTCATTCTAATATAACTGGTTTCAAGTTGACAAGAGATTACATCTATCTCTGCTTTGGACCAAACAAACCTCTTATATCATGAACTGCGATTCCTCTTAAAAAGTAAGTAGCTAAAAAAAACATTTTGAAACCAAAGTATTTTAATTATACATTAAAAAAATTTAAACTTTGAATTCAGAGTAAGGAGATTTTGTCAGAGGAATGTCCCGCCACAAGTCTGGGGTGAGATAGGCATAAGTTTTGGCAATGGCAGCATAAGTAGCTTTAGCAAAATTGCCAAGTGTTCCGGTTGATCCACGAGCTGATGTGTAGCAGTCTTGTACACCTGCCATCTGAAGCAACTTCTTCGGCACTGGAGCTGACACAATGCCAGTACCACGAGGTGCAGGAATCAATCTCACAGTAACCGAACCACACTTCCCAGTTACCTATAGAAAAAAATACTAGGCTAAGTATGCATTCATTAAAAATCTAACCATATCAGCATTGATAAGATAAAGTCAGACGTTAAAAAAACTTCACTGGATGAACCTCAAGAGGATACCACGAATGAAATGATTATCAGTTTTCATCATATAAGTAAAGTTTTAAAATTAATAAGAAAATGTTGAAAATAATATTACCTTGCAAGGAACAGTGTGAGGTTTTCCAATCTTATTGCCCCAATATCCCCTGCGGACAGGAAGGACAGACAGCTTGGCCAGAATAATAGCTCCACGAATGGCTGTTGCAACTTCTTTACTGCATTTAACTCCCAAGCCAATGTGGCCATTGTTATCGCCGATAGCGACGAAAGCCTTGAAGCGAGTGCGCTGTCCAGCACGTGTCTGTTTCTGCACGGGCATGATTTTTAATACTTCATCATTCAGAGAAGGCCCGAGGAAGAAATCAATAATTTCGAATTCTTTAATGGGCAACGAGAACAAATAAATGCTCTCAAGTTTGTCAATTTTTCCTTCACGTACAAGGCGACCCAATTTGGTAACTGGTACCCATTCTTTCTGGTCTTCCTTGCCACGACCACGCCCGCGCCCACGACCACGTCCACGACCTCGTGGGCCCCCACGGCCCCTATCGCCTCCTCTGGACCCAAAGCCCCCGCGAAAACCGCCACGTCCACCGGCTGGAGCTGCGTCCGCCATTCTACAAGGAAATGTTTATAGATCTTAGGTGATATCAAAAATATATATATATAATAACAACAATAACGGGAATCAATCAGACGCATAAAGGCCATCACTGTGTAAACACTATGGTAGATACCACGAATGAATTTAATATTGGATTTCATCATGAATATCGTGCATGAGTTGCATGACACGTGTTTGCTAGGTTATAAAATATCATCAAGTTTGGCTCAAGTTTAACCGCAGAGTTGTCGTCGTTATTCATTAAAACAACACAATTTTAATTTAAGAATAATCAACCTAAAGAAACTATTACACTAAAATAAAATATTACTAAAATAAAAACTCACGTTGAACAGTGTGCGCTGATAGACGATCCAATTCAAAATGGCCGATCGCCCAACCAAATCAAATGCCAAACAAAACAAAGCGTCAAGACTCCCTGGCACGATTCTACCAATATGCCCAGTTTAAGAAGAAATTTTCTACTAATTATAAAAAAAATAAAGTAGGCTATGTATATAGTAAACATAGCTTACTAAAGGACATCACCCATTTTGGGCTAATTTTGAAAGTGGCGGCCAGCAATAGAAAACAAATTATTATTATAGGACATAATAATAGGATTCTTTTTTACTATCACAGCAAACCTCTAAGACCAATATACAAAGAACTATCTAATGGCACAGATTACATTTTTAGGCTGATTCTAAAAACAACCGACAAATAAAAAAATAACATTTTTTTTTTTTTTTTTTTTTTTTTTATGGCAAAAGAGAAGTTTTTCTAAAATAACATTTTTATTATGAAACATAATTAATATTACATAATATTATAATATAAATATTTTTATCAAGACAGTAAACCTCAAACCTCTATAGGCAGAGGGTTCAGAGGATATAATTATAAGACCAGGAGAGTTAAAATCGAATAAAGATATTTTATTTTATTTATTGTTTTTCTCTTTCATTCCTCTAATACCTACCTATATGCCTCGTATTTGTAATCCATTTATTGTTAAAATTATAATAAACATAAATAATTAAATATCTATAAAAAGTGGCATAATTGGCCTAATATTAAGACGAAAATACTAATATAATAACAAAAACATAAACAGAGTAGATACCACCTCTGAAATAGATGTACATACTACTTATTTTATTTTATCATTCTGACTATATTTATGCTCAGCTTTAATTATTTTTAAATGTTTTTCATTTTTCATAAAAATTCAAAAAAATATTTATTTTGACGTTGAGTATTATTTTTGGATAATGAGCTCAGGGGTTCACTTCCTTAATAAAAATGTTTATATTATTATTTCATTATTTTTACATATTTTTAAAAAACATTATTATTTTTTAGCTAACCGACATTTGTAAAATTAGCCTAAAAATATAATCTTTGCCATTAAATATTTGTTCGCATATCAGTCTTAGAGGTTTATGGTCATAATATAAAATTTTTATATTGCTATATTCTGTAATAATAATGTGTTTTTTTTGTTGGCCGCCACTTTCAGATTTAGCCCCAAAATGTATGCAGCCTAGGTGATGTCCTTTCTTCTAATCATCATCACAGCTCAGCCACCGAAGAGCATGAGCCAACCCTAACTAGTTAGGACGATTGGGCCTTAGTCAAATCACGCTGGCCCAGTGCAGATTGGTCGACTTCACATAGACCTTTGAATTACTTTGCAGGTGTATGCAGGTTTCCTCACGAAGTTTTCCTTCACCGTAGGACCGTCAAATAAAGGTACATATGAAATTCGTGAAACTAAAAACACATTGGTAAATGGCGGTATCGAACGCGTGCCTCCCGATTCTACTCGGGGCACAGTCCAGTGCCGAGGCCACAGCGCCGCCGACGCTCCCGAACGACGAATTTTCTTGTAATATATATTAATTTAGAGAGAGAAGATATTTTCTTCCACGAAGGCTGTGTTTATTTATTTACCAGTATTTGCCAGTTATTTTTCCTTAGAGGAATTCCATTGCAAAATGATGTATGAAAGACATGATCAGTTAAAAAACGCAACACAAACTTGAATTTTTACCAAATAAAACTTTTACTTTGATGAACGAAAGGACTATGTTGACGGTCTTTTTCAGCGAAATTTTTGTAAGAAAAACGTCGCCTCACACTAGGATTTTCTCCTGTGTCGTGGGTGCAGTTACAAACATAGAATATCACATGCACATACGCCCAGACCGGAACAAATTTCTGTAGGCCATACAAAATGTTTGTCCCGTACGAGAATCGAACCGGCGACCCGTTGCGCAGTAGGCGATCACTCGACCTCTGCGCTAACTGTGTCGTCAATTTAATTTTATGAATAATTCCTAGCATCGCATTTTAGAGAAATTAACAGACATTTCACAAATGGCAGCTGTAATTCAAATTATTAATTCCACTTGGTAAGTTGTTACCTGTGCATAGACGTACCCAGGGGAGGGTAGGTGGGGGGATGGCAGCTACTCCCCCTAGATTTTGTTTACGTTCCTACTAACTATACTAATTTTGTCGATAAAAGCCAGGCGGGCTAAAAATCCCTACCACCAACCAAACCAGACAGAAAAACTTCTGCCCACACTAGGTATCAAACCCCGGACCTCCTGATCGAAACACAGTAGTCGCAACCACTAGACTACGGAGGCGGTATCGCTCCCTATTATTTGGGAAATTCCCGAACTGCGTTTGTTCGGTAGCCAATTTTCGTCATCTTTCATATATTGTTCGATGTGAGAGCTGTCGTCTTGACTAGGGTTGTTACGGATGCAAAAAAAATGACATCCGCAGATGCGGATGCGCGAGAGGTTTTAGTATTTTTTTAAGATATATTAATTTTAATTTTACAAATAAATGAAATTCGATTTAATTTTAATACGTTTTATTTATCATATTTTGAGAACAAAATTAATGCAGGTTTACACTCGCAAACACGCACAAGGCACGTACCACTCTGGCCCCGCCCACTATCTTTACATGTCGTTGCTTGTTGCAGATATGAATCCGCATCCGTAAAAGCTCCTCATTAATTGATGCGGATGCGAATATCCGCAACACCCTTGCCCCCTTAAACAAAAGTCACATGATAACTTTTCCATAGTCGTTCCACAGAAAAAATGTATGGAAATAACATTAGCATATTCGGACTATTTTTTCTGCACCTAATGTCATCATCCATACATTTTTTCGGCGGAGCGGCTGCGGAAAAAATAGCGTGTGGCTTTAATCTAAGGTCTGGATGTTTGAGCAGTTGGGTTGCACATATAATTTTTAACCAAAATAACAAACATTTCATCTGCGATGATGATGCAAAAATCGTACATTTAATAGGAAGTATACTATATTATTTGTAGCACCAAAAAAATCAGTGTATTGTTTGTTTGCAAGTTTTGTCTGTGAATAAAGAGTACAATGTTAAATGACATACCACTTCACATGAAGAAATGTATAAAAAGTATCAATGAATGAATGTTAATGAAGACCTGATTGCCATTAAAACCTGGTCTGATCATTTTGGAATCCTTGTTAACCCAGCAAAATGCCAAGCAATCATTGTAGGTAGTCCCAGGATTATTGCAAAAGTGACTGTAGTTAATTTGCACCCAGATATATTTGACAACAATTTTGACCCATTTTACAGCAGTGTTAAGGATCTTAGCCTTTATTTAGATTCAACGTTAAATTGGCAGACTCAGGTAACCAGCATCTGTCAACGGGTAACTGGGATACTGCGGTTTCTGTACCGGTTAAAGAATTTTCTTCCGCCTGATATTAAGAAAATGCTTGTACAGACCTTGATATTTCCTGTCATCGATTATGGTGATGTGTGCTATCTCGACCTGAATGCAGATCTGCTCAAAAATTAGACCGCCTTCTGAATAACTGCATTCGATTCGTCTACAACCTGAGAAAATATTACCATATATCTGATTATCGACAGCGTTTGAACTGGCTACCTATTCGTCAGCGTAGGAACGTGAGAACATTAAATAATCTTTTCGCCTTTCTGAATGGTCCCTATACACTCAGTTATTTAAACCCATATTTTCAGTACTTATGTACTTCTTATAACAGACCTCTTCGGTCATCATCCGGTTGTCTCCTCATTTGTCCATCTCATAGTTCGGAAATAATTCACTCTTTCTTTTTCGTACAATCCATTCTTCTGTGGAATGCTCTGCCTTTAGATATGAAGAAATCTATCAACCGACTAAGTTTCAAAAATAAACTTCGGAAATATCTGCAACAGAATGTATCTAATTACGTCGCTCTTTTGTTGTATTATTACGCTGTATTATTGTCGCAACTTATTATTGTTGGTGAATAATAATATGCATTAGTTTATTTGTTCTGTTATATGTATGTATTAGGATTTGAATATTTGCTAAATTGATTTGTTTTTAGTTTTGTCTTTGGGTACATCTACCACGTTTGTTCTCTGCACCGCCTGAAGGTAGACTGGAAGAAAATGCCTCAGGCATTAAGTTTGCCGTTGTACACAATGTATATAAAGTTTAAATAAAACAAAATAAATGTGAATGAAAAACAAAATAAAGGTGAATCAAGAAAAAATGTTGTGGCTGGAGTATAAGAAAAAACTAATTCACCAAACAAGTATATTTTCGAATGTTAGTCTGATAGTAAACAAAGTTTGGTTGCTTCGTATGAAGTTTTATTGCAATAATTAATAATAATAAATAATAATTACCCTATGTATTTATTTCTGCGGCCTTCCAATCTATACAATGATGTCGACACACAACTTAATTAAACTAAACTATTGACAGGTCTAAAAGTAAAGCCGTCACTTTTAATCCTTTTTAGAGAAAAAGAAAGATGGCGATAGTTTTAATCCTGTCAAATTAGTTTAGTAAATTGAGTTGTGTGTCTAAATCAACACCAGTGGTTTGTTTTAGCCCGCCATCATGTCTGGTCTGAACAGCCCTGTTTTGACAGACAGGTACTCGTATATGAAGCTAGGCTAAAAACAGCACAAAAATATAATAATTATAAATAATTATTTCACGCGAAATTCTACTAAGATAAGATTTAAGCATTATATTTAGTCTGGCAGCACTAGTCCAATTGTTGCTTTTTAAAGTCATCTATTTTGAAAGCAAAGGGATTATACCTATACTTTGATAGGCGTATGCTACACGTTCAATATTGAATATGGCGTTTATACGAGAGCGCGTTCAGAGCCTCTCGGAGTGTAGTTCTTTCTTCGGTTGTTTTTGGGGTATGCTAGACGTTCAATATTTATCACGATATTTATCAAACTCCATTTAAATATTTATTGATGGATTTCAGTATGTGTTGGCATTATAGCATTGTTAAGAGGCCATGTACCCAGGATTATAAGAGGGAGGGAAAACGTGTGCTGGCAGTGAATTCCATTTTTTAATTGTGCGACATAGAAATGAGTTACCAAATTTCTTTGTACGCGTTGGAATGGTAGTCACAGTATAACGGTGACAAAGCAGACCAGCACGTGTAGTCCTTAAAAGGAATGGAGAGGAAGGGATTAGAGAAAAGAGCGTCGGTGGCGCTGTGGTTTCGGCACTTGCCTTCCAATCGGGGGGTCGGGGTTCGAGACCCGCCATGTACCAATGTGTTTTTCGTTTCGAATTTCATATGTACATTTGTCTGACGCTCCTACGGTGAAGGAAAACATCGTGAGGCAACCTGCATACATCTGCGAAGAAATTCAATGATGTATGTAAAAAGTCGACCAATCCGCACTGGGCCACCGTGGTAATAACGTGTATAAAGTATGTACTTATTGTTAAGAGGCTGACAACGCTGAGCTGACCTCATCGAGCCCTACTTAAAACTTTGACATTTTTTTAAAAGAATGAGTTTAAAAAAATGTCTGCATAATCTCGTTCATCAGGATAAAATGGAAGGCAATAATATAAATAGTGCAGATGATTTTATTGATTATTGCTCTAACAAAATCACCATGGAAAAATGTCACAAAGCAGAAGAAGCAACAGTTTGTCAAGCTAGTTCACCGTTATGGCATGAGTATTGTAAAATAACCACGTCTAAAGTTCACGAAGCTGCACATTATAAGACTCCCGATGGTGCTTTGATTGAACAAATATTCGGTGCCTCTGTACCAGAGACTTTGGCTATGAAAAGAGGCAAACTATTGGAATCCGCTGTTAGAGTAGAAGTAGCCAAAACAAGGAAAATAGTTATTGATAATGGTGGTTTCTTTTTAAAACCTGATTGGCCTCATCTAGGTACTTCTCCAGATGGATTGACAAGTGAATACGTAGTAGAAATAAAATGTCCCTCGACAAAGAAAGGAAAGGAAAGTTTCGTAAAGAATAATGTTCTTGGCAGCAAATCTAAAGCTCAAATTCAGCTTCAAATGTTTTTTTGCAATAAAGTCAAGGGACTGTTTTGTGTAGCTAATGAAAATTTTGAAAGCAATAACAAAGTAGAAATATTTGAAGAAGATTATGATGAAAACTATTGTACTGATCTTTTAGAGAAGTCCACGCATTTTTGGAAAACATTAGTATTTCCAAAACTGGTTGAGACTTAAAATTACTCTTTTATTATTAAATATGACATGTGCTTTTTATTATACAAGGTTGTACTGGTCACGTACAGGGAACTCCTAAAAAAATTCCAAAGACTGGCCTGTATGGCTATGACGGGGGCCTTCAAAACTACTCCTACGGCGGCCCTAGAGAGATTTCTTAATCTTGAACCATTGCACATTGCTATACAAAGAGAGGCCATGAGAGCGCTCTACAGGCTCAGCACTTTGGGACTGTGGAGCGATAACGGGCCACGTACAAAACACACGGGAATGAAACTCGAAGAAGAAACCCTATTACTGCGCATGACCAGTGATAGGATGATACCTAAATACGTATTTAGGAGACTCTTTGCAGTATACATTCCAACCAAGGAAGAATGGGATAAGGGGCTGGCATCCCCTCGGGGGAACAGCATGATTTGGTACACGGACGGATCGAAAATGAAATCCGTAAATCAGTCTAGGTTTAGAGGAGAAAACAGGGGACTATGGAACTTCATTTTGTGTATTTTGCACAGAACACAATACCCCAAGTAGTGGGTAAGGAGAAGAAGATTGGGCACTAACCTTGCACGACGGGCTGATTGTCCTATCCTTCACCAAGTGCACAATAATATGTTTCGTTTCTATGAGCTGAGTAGGTTTTCTAGATTTTTATATTTTTTCACTTTCTCCACTGCGCAATACGCGAGCTCCGGAGCGCGGGATAACGTACGACGACAGTCATGCGATCCACTCTGGCAACGCCTTGCTACTGTGCCGGCAGATGGCGCGCGCGCGTAACATCCCCGAACGTCATGCTATCGCGTGAACACCAAGGGTATTTTGTCATAGGTGTAGATTGTAGATACTGCAGAGTGGAGGTTCCTCTATGGCGCTCAACTAATTTTTTCATTCTCTAGAGTCTACCTACCCCTTAGTGTTTCCTCTAAACTAGGGCTGCCATACGTCCCGGTACACCGGGACATGTCCCGGTTTGTAGCGTTATGTCCCGGTGTCCCCGTCAATAACCCATTTGTCCCGGTCTGGGAGCTAGGTGGGCTATATACCTACACGAGTTGATCACTATTAGCGCTTCAAAAAGTCAGAACCTCGGAAAAATATGAATGGACAAAGAAAAGTGATATATCGAGAACGCGAACACTGAATAACGCTGAGAATAAGCATAAGAGAGATAACGCTGAGAATAACCATGTTTTTTTTGTTTTATTGTTGGTTTAATTGAACATTTTATTTAATTAAAAAATATCCTACTAAAAATAAAACTTGAAAGTTTGTATCGAAGTACAAGTCCTATTTTTTAATTATTTTTTAATATAGTTTTTTGTTATAATTCGTTGACCTTTTGAATTTTTTAAGACTTCAAAAAGGAGGTTTCTCAGTTCGACCGTATATTTTTTAGGGTTCCGTACCTCGAAAGGAAAAAACGGAACCCTTATAGGGTCACTTTGTTGTCCGTCTGTCTGTCTGTCAAGACCCTTTTTCTCAGGAACGCGTGGAGGTATCAAGCTGAAAATATCAAATACTCATGTCTACTGCCCCTTGGAGCTGTGAAAAAATCAAACTTCTAATGTCCACTTTTTGTATGGAACGTGGAATTTTATTCTGGACCTTTTTTAACCAGTTTAAAAATTTATGACGGAAATAGAACTTTATGAGAAGGATGTTTATCCATGAACATTAAAAATATTAAGGCCTGCATTTAGGAAAAAAAAATTAAAAATGTTTTTTTTATTGTTTCTTTAGCAGGGCCACATTTAGTTTTTTTTACTGGCAATTAAAAGGATGTCATTGTCAATGCCACTGTAGCTGTCGTTTTTTTGACTTTTGTTTATTGTTTGTGTGTATGTGTGTAACCTTCCTTCCTTTCACAAAATAGTATCTTTTATTTTCTACTGCTATGCTCAGGTTCTTGATTTTACATGTGATTTAAATATTGTCTTGCTAACTGGACTAAGTTTTCTCGTAATTTGAACGTACGAAGTAACCAGACCCAAGAATTGAACAACAAAATGTTATACTTCCAGGTTACAGTCGCACTCCTGATACAACTTCTCATTTTTTTTTGTACCAGAGTACTATATTTGGAATGTCGAAGGGTACCATTATATTTAAGAAAGAAGATCCTCGGGGATTGTAAAATATTCGTAAAGTAATGCCAGAGTCTGTGAAAATCACATGAGTCAATATGATTTTGCATTTATACGGTAATATAAGTTCACTGTATTGTTTACACCAAATAATTCATGCTTGACTTACTAACAATAAAATCAAAGAACAGAAACTAATTGAATTTGAAAATATAGAAAATTCCACTGATATAGTATGTAAATACTGGACAGGTTTAACAGTCACACAATTTGTTTTATTGTTCTTTTGCTTAACTCAATTAGGTGAGGTTTGTTCAAAGCCTAAAAAGGCCTTAGGTTTATGGCCGGTACACACATTGTTTAGTGTTTAGTGCGAGTGGCTTGTTTAGTGTTAAGTGTTTAGTAAAAAACACGTTTGGACAGCTTCTGTTTAGTGTTTAGTGTTAAGTGTTTAGTGTTTAGCGAATAGGAACGCGTTCTATTTTTTCTGCGAGTCGCCCCTCCCGCTCTCCCGCCTTCACCCCTCACTTAACACTAAACACTCACTAAACACGTCTGGACAGATCTGTTTAGTGTTTAGTCCATATAATGAACAAATAAACTAAACACCGTTTACTAAACAGTGTTGGGACAGCACCTACTAATCACTTAACACTAAACAGTCTACTAAACACTAAGCACTTAACTAAACAAAGTGTATACCGGCCATTATATTAAGTCAGACTATGGGCTAAGGAATCCCTTTGCAGAATTGCTTCTCGGGTATGCATTTCAAAAACTCATGTTTACTTATATAAAAAAAAGTGTTATTGCTTCAAAAATCAATATGCACCTTTACATTTAGGTATAGCCCATATAAGCAGGGAAAACCTGTCCAGTAGAAATCTAACTATACGTTATACTCTTTGGGTCTGATTCAAACAATTCCATTGTTTTATTAGAGGTTACCAAAATTTTACTTACAAAAGTCCTCTAATTACCTATTTCAAAAGAAATCTTATAACTTACACTGCTAGCTGCAGTAAGCGACCAACCAACCTGGTGGTCAATCTATTTTAAATAGGGCATTAGAAGCCATCTTTGTACATATTGATGCTAAAATTCCACACTTGAATATGTTCCCTGAAATGTTCCCTGAAAATGTATGTATGAAAATATTCAATTTAATTTTAATGAGTCTTGGAACATATTAAATTAAGCAAGCTAAGTCATATTTTGGGGAACATATTCAAGAAAATGATCCATCACATGAGACTGCTGATAAGAGGAAAAATCAAATGAAATCCATGAATTTAGGATGGGCTCCGCACCAAACTTGTATAACACCACTGGCTCAATTTTGAAATGACGTACTAATGAGGGAAGATGTTGAAATTGAATAAATAAAAATTACATAATTTCTGGGTTTTATTTCATACCTGCAACCAGTTTCTATATTACAACTCTTTCACATAGTTTCCACTATTATAATTATTCAACACTTCATATTACATATTTAGTACCCATGATAAAATCGAGGGTATGTAGTCATAAAAGCTCAGAAGTGGTAACTTGAAGTAAAACTCTTAGATTTCCAAATAAACGGGTTTTATTAGTCTGATTCTTTACAACGACCCTTTCTTAGCACAATTCGACCGGTTCACACTCGTTCCGAACAAATAATAATGAATGCGCCTCGTTGGCTTTGCCACCGTTGTTGCTATCTTAGTATCTACCGTCCTCTTTTAGTAACACAAAATCGAGGGTAAACTGTTAAGCTATGACACAGATAATATAACACTACAGTATATGATAAATGTGAGAATAATTTGAAACAATTATTATTGAACAATTAAGTCGTTAATAATGTAGTAATAATTAGTGTTTAAAATACAATCATATTATAACAGAGCATTTGTAAATAAATTTACAATATTCCCTTCTAGCATTTACAATCATGACAAAATAATTAAATATTTATCTAGTTATGCTAACAGCTCGGCCATCAGACTTAAGGCTTACGTCCTCGTGCCTTTAATTCAAGTGATACATACAGTAAGGTACTTACACAAGCGATCTACTTAACATTTATCTAGGCAGCTAACTATATAATTTATTAACAACAGTCTAAATGAATATGTTTACGCTACTACTACTTTATACTACCATTTCTATATTAAGCATAAGTGTAATTAGAAATAATAATTTTATAGCCTAAGTCAAATAAACAAGCAAAAAAAAATAACCATTTTAGAGTAACAACATTACATTTTATTATACATTTATTTATTTTGCAATCAATGAATAAGTTAAATTAATAAAAGAAAAGAATAGGAAGTTACATCAACAATCAATAATAAAAGGAGTTCGTTTTGTATACACAACACAAAAATTAAGTATAATATATTGTGCATATTTCTCTAAGGGGTTTATTTATAATAATGTTATGTAGCTGTGGAATTAATTCTAGCCAAATGAATATATTTTTTTTTTACTTAATTGACTTTCGCTACAATGTGGTACAAATAATTATTTCCATTGTATTCCTGGTAATTAACAGTAGTTAATCACTCGTCATCACTTTTATCATACTCTACCTCTTCCGCTGAGCTTTCTAAATCTGTGTTAAGATTTAGCCAGGGGCGCAACTTATCCACAGCAACAATTGCTTCATACCTTTGGTTACGCTTCCTGGTGATGGGTGTATCTTCTATAGCATACCTATCATTGGCAAGGATTTTCTTAATCCGGTAGGGCCCTTGGTATTTAGCCACAAGTTTTTTTGACTTCCCATCATTGGTGTTTACTTCTCTCTCAACGCGAACAAGGTCTCCTTCTTTATACTCATGTGGTGCTTTTCTTTTGTTATTAAATCTTATCCTGTCTTTTTCTTGTTGTGTCCTAATTAAATCTCTTACTTCCTCTCTCACTTCTGCTATCTTTTCTGGAGGTACGATAGTAATCGTGTCATCAATTATATCATTCAGAATAGATTCAGAAGTATTTGTCGTTCGGAAACCAAATAAGAGTTCCGACGGACTTTTTTGCGTTGTTTTGTGTACTGTCGTGTTCAGTCCTATTTGTATCTCGGGTATGTGCTCATCCCACGTTCTGTCGTCTTTACCGTGAGTTTTAGTGGAAAGTGCATCTAAAATGGTCCTGTTAAATCGCTCTACCTGTCCGTTGGCTCTTGGTGTAGCGACTGCGTTAAGGATATGTTTAATGCCTGTATTTCTTATGAAATTTTGAAAGGCTTGACTTGTGAAGCAAGATCCTCTGTCAGATATCAACCGTGAAGGCGTACCAAAATAACTAATGTGGTCTCGTATCACTCTTACTGTGGTTACTGCTTTAGTGTTTCTGACTGGTGTTATATTTGCAAATTTAGTGAACCCATCGATAATCACTAGGAGATAAGAATTTCCGCGTTTGCTGCGGACAAACGGCCCAAGGTGGTCTGCATGGATTGTGTGGAAAGGTCTTTCAACTTTAGGAATCGTATGAAGAAAACCTTCTTTAGGACCGCCGACAGCCTTGTGGTGAGCACATTCAAGACACGAAGAAACATACTTTTTAATGAATCGGCGCATTTTCGGAAACCAGTATGTTTCTTTGATTCTTGATAGGGTTTTTTCAAAGCCGAAGTGGCCAATATCGTCATGGTTGCGCTTTAACACTTGCCATCTAATGGTCTTTGGTACTACCCAGCGTAGACCATCATCTGTTTCTCTATACACGCGGTTGTTTTTTAGCTTATAATTCTTGTATACGTCGACAATCTTCTCTATGTCCGGGTTGCTAAGAATAGTCTTGATACATGAGACTTCCTCATCGACAGTCTGTGCCGTGCTGAGCCAATTTTCGGTGTCTACATTGAGAACATCTAAGACGTGTGTTTCTGATATTGCTGGTTCCACTGGGTTTCTACTGAGTGCATCAGCATGAGCCATTCTGTTGCCTGCTCTATACTCAATTGTACAGTCATACTCTTGTAGCTGGATCCACCAACGAGCAACCCGTGGAACCAGATCACGTTTTGTTAGGGTGGTACGCAGTGCGTTGCAGTCCGTATATATTTTGAAAACTATTCCAATCAAATATACGCGGAATCTGTTTAATGAAGCTACTACGGCTAGAGTTTCTAGCTCAAATGAATGCAATTTTTGTTCATCACTCGTCGTTTTTCTACTATAGAAAGAAACAGGTCGCAACAGTCCCTCCTTACTCCTCTGCATAAGTATACCAGCTACGCCATGCTTACAAGCGTCGGTATGAACTTCGGTATCGGCGTGTGGATCATAAAGCGCGATGACTGGGCGTTCTATAAGAGCATTTTTTAAGGTTTTGAAACCCGTTTCTTGTTCGGGTCCCCATTTCCACTCGCAATTTTTTCGGAGAAGGTCGGTCAAAGGTCTGGCGATAATAGCGAAATCCCTGATAAACCTTCTAAAAAAACTTGCCAATCCCATAAATTGGCGAATTTCGTGTTGGTTTTTGGGGGTGGGAAACTTTTCTACCGCAGTAGTCTTGCGACTGCCTGGTCGTACGCCGTCTGCGCCAACTTCGAATCCTAAGAAGTCTATATTGTTATAGAAGAAATGACATTTATTAAGTTTCAGTGTCAATCCACCACCTCTTAGTAGTCCTAAAACCTCACGTAATCGCGACAATCCCTCTTGAAAATCGCACGCCGGGATGAGAATATCATCCATGTATATAATGGCAAATTTTACTTTAGCATCAGCTAAAATTTTATTGATCGTCCGTTGAAAAACCGACGGTGCGTTTACGAGTCCAAATGGCATGCGCAAGTATTCAAACTGGCCGTCCGGTGTAACAAAAGCTGTTTTGGGTATGGATTCCTCTGCTATAGGCACTTGGTAGTAGCCGGATGCCAAATCTAGGGTAGTAAAAAAATTATTTCCAGCAAGTTGATCGAGTTGATCTTCCACTCTAGGAAGGGGATAATGGTCCTTTATAGTCTTATTATTCAGAGCCCTATAGTCGACGCATAGGCGTTTTTCGCCGCTTTTCTTCTTTACTAAGACAATTGGGCTCGCATAAGGTGACGATGATTCACGGATAATATTTGCTCCCATCATTTCCTCGACCATACCTTGAACAGTATTTCTCTCAGTATGTGACATCCGGTATGGTCTATAAACCACAGGCTCGGAGTCTTTTAGCTTAATTTCCATTTCGCCAGCAGTGGTAAAACCCAAATCAGTCAAGCTTTTGGAGAAACAACCATCAAATTCGGCAAGCAGTAGTTTGAGCTGCGAAATCTGTTCTTCACTTAGTCCGTCTCCGTAATTAATAACGTCATTTCCGTAATCCTTATCAATCAAATTACAAACAACTTGAGTGTTTACTAAAGGAATAGCTCGCGTCATTAAAGCGTCTACCGTAAATATTATTTCTTTGTCGCAAATATTCTGAACTAATAGGTTTCCTACACCCTTAACCAAATCGTACTCACCGGGAAGCAAATAGAACTCGTAACCTTCCTTACCCCTTACAGAACCATTCACATACATTTTCCCGGTATAAGCAATGTCACACGCCACAGGTACCGCTTTTATCTTGCCTTGATCAATTTTCGTATGATGACGTACGAGCATGAACAACTTCATGCCATCAATTTTCTCAAAGATGAGGCGCGAAGGCGTTTTTGAAATATGAATACCTGGTCGTTCAGTAAACGTATGACCTAATAGTAAAGGGCATTTTAAAACAGAATCATCTACTACCAGTATCTCTACAGTTTCTGTTACATCCTGTACCTCAATAGCAGCTATAGTCTTAGCAATTGGCTTCACTAAATTACCGCCTAAGCCTCTCATTAACGGTAAATTCTCAGTTGAAAACTTAAGCCCCAGCTCACTAGCCTCGGAGTGCCTTATGATGGTGCATTCGCTACCCAGATCAACGTAACACACAAGCGGTGTACCATTTACCTTGACCGTCAGAAGATATTTATCTTTCTCAGGATTATCTTGTTTGCTCAAGTCTAATCTATGAACCTGCTTTTCCTTTTCAACTTGCTCTTTGCTGCCTTCGGAGATTTTTGTGGTGTTCATTGCAGGGCATGATATCGTGCGATGACCTATTTTGTGACAATTATTGCATTTTTCAAGTGGTTTCGGGCATTTAAAACTGGGGTGACCTTCTACTCCACAGTTGAAACATTTTATGGGTGGTTTGTTAATTATTACATTAGGCCTATTAACGAAGTTCTGTGGCTTACGATCAGCCCTTCCTCTGTAAGTACCTCCGTGGTTTTCCTTTACATGACCGACCTTGACACTCTTTAAATATTTCAAGACCTCTTCGGGGCGATTGTATGAAGCAGCCTGTGCTCCCAGTTTAATTGCCCTGTCTTCTATGCCGTATAGAATGCAGTCTACTGCTTTCTTACCTGAAATCTGGCACCTATTTAAGAGGTTTAATTTGGCATAATAGTATTGTTCAAGAGATTCACCATATTTAGCCTTTAGACTTAGCATTTCGGTTAAAATCTCAGCATAGTTTTCCCTGCATGGAAAAGTCTCCACTAGCTTATTTTTCCATTCAACCCACGAATACTTTACAGTAGGAAGGCTCTGGTACCACGATTTAGCTAGGCCTGTAAGCTTTGGTAGAGCGTAGTGGATAGTTTCACGCTCATCCCATTCGTAGATGTCAGCACACTCCTCGACTTTCGTAAGCCAATTTAAAACGGTTTGAGTTTTAGACAGTGGATCGAATTCGGGTACTACATTACCAACTGAGGTTATGTTATGGCTGCCCGACTTGCTGACATGTTTAAGGGCTTGTATAAATTGATCTAGGACAGCATTTGAATTTACATTTCTGGAATTATCTCCGGAGTCATTTGGTGACCGCAATCGTACTCTAGTACCTTCATTGTTCACACAATTAGAAGCATCAGTTTGGGCCATTCCTTTAGCGGTATGTTCCTTAAACCTACGAATGGAAGGCGATCTAGATCGCTCATAATTCCGTAATCCTACATTATGACGCCGCTCAAGCTCATCGTCATAATCGCGTTGTCGGTAAGATCCGTGTGTAAAAGATAGACGTCGCTCATGCTCACCGTCATATCCCCTACCAACACGGTTTCCGTCTTCACAATAAAAGCGTCGCTCATGCTCACCGCTTGTATTGTGTAGACGCCTATTCTCGTAATCCCTCAGACGCTGCTCATGCTCATCGTCTGAGGGACTACCATAAATCCTGCGAGAAGGGTGTTGCTCATGCTCGACACCCACGTGACGTCTCAAATCAAGCGGTGCCGACGTTCCCGTTCGTCGGTAAGAATCTAATATAATACTCTTACTACTACTGCAGCCTCTGCTCGGGGAGCGCAGCTCACGACTTCGATGCTCACGATTGCTGCTTACGCTCGGTAGTCGCAGGCTGGAAGAGCGTCGGCGTCGACTATGGCCTCGACTCCTCGACCGCGATCGCCGTGACAGACCAGCTGTCTCAAGTCTTGAGTTCATTTCATCCATCTGAAACTAGTAAATTCGCGTATGAGCTCAATATCGAACATTATTTAAAAAGTAATCACCGTTACCGGTCTAAATCTGATTATATTTAAATGCTATAAAGAATATTTTTTTTTTTAATCATAATAGGAGTATGTGGGTGTTTTAGTGGACTACTATACACAGTCTTTAATATTAAGAAATAATATAGTCAGTATATCTGTCTGTCATTATTATTATTACATATTGTAACACCGTTTTTTCTTAAAATTTCATAAAACACTAATTTTGCAAAAACACTTTGGTTTCACTGTAGTTTGAACACAAATTTCACAACTAAAATCACAATTACAATAACTTTGTCAATTAATTTCACAATATCAATGTCAAGTGTCAACGTCAACGTCGTTTCACGTCACGTCAGGGACATTTGCAATTATCTTTGGTCATTATTCACTTTTTGCATAAACAAAATAAATCTCGCGTTTATCCTGGCCTTATTTACAAAGATAGTTTTTTTTCGCCCAAAATCCCGTGCTTCCATTTAGGTGGGTTGATTTTCTCAAAATTCGGAATTTGACATTTAGACCGTTTGTTTCGATCATTTCTATAGACATATTTTAATAAAATACACTTAAGCTTATAGATCATATAATTATAGTTTCGTCGAATAGAATTTGGGAAGCATTCACAGTTTGTTTATGGTTAATTTTTTCATTACGTTTCGTTTTTCAACCAAGCTTATAACTTGGGCTGGAAATACTTATAGCATATTGTAGAATTCCGATAGATCCGTACGTTGACTTGACACATCATGACACACATGCTATGAAATGAATTTGGTTTTAGGGAAGGTTCCGTCGCCAATACGACGCTTAACATTCGGTGAACGGACCTCGATTCTAGTATGCGCGTAGATGGAACGCGCCCATTTTTCACCTTAGTCTTTGAACGCGTCTATCGTCTATGTTATGATTTGTCTGTGAGACATCGACTGAAGAAATTTGTTATTGATTCGAAGATCATAAAGTATTTAAATTAATTTCAGCGAAGAAAATCCATAGGTATTTCTCTCGTTTTCCGTGTGAATTTAATTTGAAAAGAATTTACAAAATTCAGTTCTTTTTGTTTTCAGCTTGAAGAGTAAAGCTAAGAAAAAAATACTATATTTACTCGCCGGCACGCGAATCATTAAATTAAATGGATTTATTGTATCAATAAGTGCAAAAAATCAATAAGGTATCTAATTAACTTATTATATTTCATGATTTAAAGCAGATTTTGTTAATTTTATTTTTATTTGTGGGTAAATTGATTATTAAATCAAACATGTTACATTTCCAAAATTCGCCTTTTTCATCCCCTATTTCATTTAAAAAAAAAACCTGATAGTAAGCGGCATCTTAGTGGGATTAAGGCATATATTGAGTAACACTTGCGAATTTCCTGTTAAATTCTAAATTTTTACAATATTAAGTTTCACATCATACTTTGGCAAATAACTCACAAATTAAGCTGTTTTCTTTTTATTAATAGCAGTAATTATACACAAATAGGTGCTCTCCCCTCCATATGTCTTTTTTATTCACTAACCAATAAGACAATTTGTCAATTTATTAAAAATTATGTTTTAGAATTCATTTGCTATGTTTATTACATGAAGTTCAAATGTATAGACTGGGATTCCTTCAGAACTCAGTGTTAGACCCACTGACCCTAAGATCATAGGCATATTTAATTATATTTTTAACCTAACACTGTGCTATGAATCTCCAGGGCAGTTACCGGAGGCCGTAGGGCTCCGCTGCTTGACCTTATAGCTAGAAACCATAACAAACTAACCTAACACAAGGAGGAATTCTGTGGAATTGTACATATATAGAGAGAAAAAAATAATCTAAGGAATTGGAATATTATATCTCTGACCCGTGATCGCGGAAACTTAGCATCTAGCAGAAGGTACGCTCTACTAACAACCGCTCCGGGGAAGGCTACTAATTTCTTTTATAAAAAAAAGGAAACCTATAACTATTTGTTCGTGTACTTTATTGCCCCTCATTTTGTAGTTTTGTACCCAATTTGCACCTGATTTTTACCTGCCGAGATTGATCAAACAGACCTGAACCATCCTGCCCTTGGCTTGTATTAATTAAACATTAAGTTAAGTGCTTTGCATTGAGGGATTTTGTTAACTTCAGTAACATTATGCATAAGTGAATTACAACCATGTACCTACCAGAATAAAGCTTTTCATTTTGTATCGGACTAAAGGAATAAGTTTGTTTTTTTTCCTTCAACTTTAAGATTTCCCTATATTACTACAATTTAGCAAGAAAAAGCACCACAATATAGAATGTATGTATAAAAAAACATCATCATGTATTATAGTATTGTTGAATATATTTATCAACCGTTAAATTAAACTAATAACAAATCTTAACTCATATATTCGGTAAATTAATATTTTCTACCATATCAAATAAAATATTCATTTAATTCAAGTTAATTTTAACGCGATAGTAATATTAATCCGTATAGATAAATGTGACCCACTGATAAAATTATCGTAATGTTCAATCATAGACCGAACTAATAAAAATATTGACCATCACGGTGCTAACAAAAATATCTATTGTACCTATATTGTATTCGAATAAAAATATTAACGGACATTTCAACTATTAAAATTATGTGATGTTTTTATTCAACTATTAACAAATAATTCTTATCCATTAACGCTACCTCTCATGTATTAGTCCGTATCCGGCTTAGTCCATACGCACTACACTAGTTCGGTGTAGTGTTAAGCGTGACGTCCGCTAGATATTTCGACGGAAATCGAACTCAAGACTAACGAGTAATACGGCTCGTTATATTTCAATAGGGGCAAAGAAAAGTCGTGGCATGCAAACGGATAAAGGACAAGCGTACTGTAGGTATATATTTATAAAATGCAATCATTCGCTTTACTGCAATTAATTTAGTGTATGTATGTATGTACCTACATCGCTATTATTATCAATCAGCAAAACAATCGACAATACCCATTTAATTAAGCTACGGAGAGGTTATTCCAAATTGTATAATGTTATGAAGGTATAGGTAAAAAAAACAAGTATATAAAGTGAATTGTTATCTTAAAATTTCCAGCACTATACATGGGTTGGCTTTAGGCCTTAGTATTCTATAAACATGGCTCACCTTTACGAAATCGTAAAACGATACAACGTGCAACGTAACAAAGAAGAAATATTTAATGATTTGATAAATAATATCTTAACCACGGTATTACCGTGTCTTCACATAGGACTGAGAAAAAAAAAGTATAGGTTTATTTTTACACACTACTGAATAAATCATTAAAAAGAAAGAATATTTCTTTCTGTTTTATTGTTATCCTATTCATATTGACAAATATACATAATGGCCTCGTATTCTTTTGGAATAATTTACTGTGTCATGCAAAAAAAATAGCGTGTTTCCAATTTACTATTTAACACTTAGTAAAGAAAAACTACTTACGTTTTCTATATGGGCGTGGCGCGAGAGATTTATAATTCTCGTTTATCCCACTTCTGAACTAAAAGCTCAGAAGTGGTAACTTGAAGTAAAACTCTTAGATTTCCAAATAAACGGGTTTTATTAGTCTGATTCTTTACAACGACCCTTTCTTAGCACAATTCGACCGGTTCACACTCGTTCCGAACAAATAATAATGAATGCGCCTCGTTGGCTTTGCCACCGTTGTTGCTATCTTAGTATCTACCGTCCTCTTTTAGTAACACAAAATCGAGGGTAAACTGTTAAGCTATGACACAGATAATATAACACTACAGTATATGATAAATGTGAGAATAATTTGAAACAATTATTATTGAACAATTAAGTCGTTAATAATGTAGTAATAATTAGTGTTTAAAATACAATCATATTATAACAGAGCATTTGTAAATAAATTTACAATATTCCCTTCTAGCATTTACAATCATGACAAAATAATTAAATATTTATCTAGTTATGCTAACAGTCATATAGAAGTAAAAAATATTTTTACACTTTGAATTAGCATTATAGTAATCTTAGAGAATTTTGCACTTAGTTCATTATAATGACTTCATTAATTAGCATTTATTTTGTAAAAAATCTTTTGTTATTGAAATAGTAAAACTGTAGCATTCTTAAGAACAGACCAGTATATTTTATTTGTTGATATTTCATTACTGTGAGGTAGGTGCTTATCCTAAGAGTAGGTAGAGTAAAACGTGTGTATTACCGCAGCAAAATGTTGTGCTTTAGAGAAGTGAGAGTATATCAAATAATTAGTTCATCATGAGGAGAAATTAGTTCATGAATAGCAAAATTTGTTCGCATTGTAGTTTTAAAGTTATTCGAGAAAAACAGATTTTGCTGGAGTAATGTTCGAAACGTTACCCTGGTAAAATCTTTTTTTATAAAATCGTTTCCATCCAGAACCAAATACATGAATAGATAGCTTTTGTTGCGTATTAAATGTTTGTGAATAGCAAAATTTGTGCATGTTGTATTTCTTAAGTTATTTAAGATTTTGCTGCGGTAACGTTTTAGGATATCCCAGATCTCGAAATCGGTTGAACATAGAAGTTTGAAAAAAATACCAATAATAGACCTTAATTTGTTCAAATTTGTTCAAGCATTAGTTTTTGATTTGCTTGATGAATACCAATGTAATTAAATGTTTTCAAAAATCAGAAAAAACGAATTTCTCAGTAAACCAGTACACTTACAATAAAATAAAAGGCTGTAACATGTACCCTTGGTACACCTTTATAACGACAGTAAACTTAGATTATGTAACTTTACGCAATATGAACATATAGAGAATTTTAAAAAGATTTTTTAAGTCATCGAATATGCAGCTTCCATTAAACAAGGAAACATGGCATACTATGAACAAATTAAAATGTTCCATCAATAAACAATCCTGTTAATTCCAGCTTTGAATTACGGCTATTATGAAAGTTATATCAAAAATAAGATATATCAGTAATTTGTCAATAAGCCGACCGAATTATAAAGGTTACGTAAAAGCGACCGCACCATACATACGGGTATACTTCGCAAATTAGCAGCGTAGTATGTGACGTAGTGTACAGTCGGGTAGAATAGTAATTCGGACAACCGATTTTTAAATATTTCTACCAGTTTTCTTTTTTATAAATTGCAATCATGATAATCAACAGTATTATTATACAATTTAATGACTTAAGTATACAGTGTGGAAACTTTCAGCGGGGCAGTAAGGAGAAGTACCTTATCCGTTGCAGCTACACGAAAATAGTTTTAGGAGACTATCCATAATTTTTTATGGAATTTTGATCCCCATTCACAGATTTTCAAAAAAATGTACAGTTAGCAAGAAAATAGCAATTTTACATAAAAACATTTTTTGATGCCAATCGATCCTGTTTCTAATACTGATCAAAAACTTCTATGGGATCAACCATCGTTGGAGTACTCAAAAAGTCACAAATTGCAAAAAACATTTTACGCAAAAGTTTTTTTTTGTGACTTTGTTTTGTGATCTTTTTGTTGACTGAATAAAAAGATAAGTTTAAAAACAATTCAAATTTCGAACTCGTTATTATTAAATAAAAAACAATCTTGACAATTTGGTGATCAATGGATAGGAACACATGGTCCTATTTCTTGGCAAGCGCGTAGTCCAGATCGAACGCCTCTAGATTTATTTTTGTGGGGCTACCTGAAAACTGCGAGGTTTACAAAAAGCAATACGATAGTGTTCCAGAACTTAAAGATTCACTAACCACAATTTTGTATGGAATTCGTCCAAATAAATTGTCAGCAGCCACTAGGTCGGTACAGAAACGAATTATTCGTCAAAATGGCGGTCACTTCGAGCACTTGATATCGTAGGGCAAGAAACGGCAAGAATTTAAATACGAATAACATCATCAAGTTATGTTAGTTAATAAAAAAAGAAAATTAATACGCCTTCTCTTTGATATGTGTAAAATTCTACGTGATTATTTTATTTTTTTGTATTTCAGTTACACAAATTCTTTACAAAATGTAGGGGAAAAGTTTTTTGCAATTTGTGACTTTTTGTGTACTCCAACGAATGTCCGATACTTAAAACCTAAACACAAATTGCCTAATAACGTTTGGCCTAAAACACATATCACCTAAAAACGAACTGCCTAATAACGTCAAAAATAGGTAGCGAGGAGCGAAGCGACGAGCGTAGGTTTAAACATGAACCAAGCGCGCGAGCCGAGCGAGCGAAGCGAGCGTGCGGCGGCAGCGGCCGGCGAAGCGCCAGAAACGACTTTATGTGTATTCTCGACTTTAGGCATACTTATTTAGGCTAAACGTTATTAGGCATTTGGTTTTAAGTATCGGACTCCTCCAACGATGGTTGGTCCCATAGAAGTTTTTGATCAGTATTAGAAACAGGATCGATTGGCATCAAAAAAATGTTTTTATGTAAAATGGCTATTTTCTTGCTAACTGTAAATTTTTTTGAAAATCTGTGAATGAGGATCAAAATTCCATAAAAAATTATGGATAGTCTCCTAAGACCATTTTCGTGTAGCTGGAACAGATTAGGTACTTCTCCTTACTGCCCCGCTGAAAGTTTCCACCCTGTATATTTAAAACCAAATTAACATTAAAAATGGAAATGTTGCCCCGTTGCCCCAATCATCGCGATAAACAAGACGATAAGTCACCACGCTAACAGGAATTGCCGTAAATGGCTATGTTCTTGCCGAATGAAATGATTGTTGGATTTCAAGCTAGCTAGTAGGGTTTTCTTTTTTAAATTTCATCTAATATGTTACATGGTAATTAATCTAAGATTCTTCGCCAAGTATCAATTTGCGTTGCATGATTTTTTTTATAGACGGTGTTTCATAATAACCAGTAAATAATCAATGCGTTATCTAAAACTAATTATTAAATTGTGTTTACCCGTAATGTCATTCAACCCAAAATTTTCATGTAAATCATAGACATGATGATGATACTATGATATACATGAAAATATTGGGTTAAGTGACATTACGTGTAAACACATTTTTAATAATTATTTTTAGATAACGCATTAATTATTTATTGGTTATTATGAAACACCGTGTATAGTTTGTTTCTCAGATCGCACAAACATGGCTCTGTATGAAGAATATTTTCATTGTCTTGTTGTTCCCGGGAGTATTACGCGGCTCAACAGATTAATGTCACTCTACCAATCCGATGTTTTTATATTCACGTATAATGTGCATGTGTGCCTTATAAAAATTATCTGTGATTTTTAATAAGTAAAAAATATCATTTGTATAAGACTGATTTTTAAATAAAAAAATGTCGTTCTCGTTTCATTATTTTATTATACCCTTTTTTTCGCAACTGTACTAACGAAACATCAATATTATACCGTTCATTTAAAATGGTTAGCCTTATGTATGATGCGGTCGCTTTTACGCAACCTTTATAATTCGGTCGGCTTATTGACAAATTACTGATATATCTTATTTTTGATATAACTTTCATAATAGCCGTAATTCAAAGCTGGAATTAACAGGATTGTTTATTGATGGAACATTTTAATTTGTTCATAGTATGCCATGTTTCCTTGTTTAATGGAAGCTGCGTATTCGATGACTTAAAAAAACCTTTTTAAAATTCTCTATATGTTCATATTGCGTAAAGTTACATAATCTAAGTTTACTGTCGTTATAAAGGTGTACCAAGGGTACATGTTACAGCCTTTTATTTTATTGTAAGTGTACTTGGTTTACTGAGAAATTCGTTTTTTCTGATTTTTGAAAACATTTAATTACATTGGTATTCATCAAGCAAATCAAAAACTAATGCTTGAACAAATTTGAACAAATTAAGGTCTATTATTGGTATATTTTTCAAACTTCTATGTTCAACCGATTTCGAGATCTGGGATATCCTAAAACGTTACCGCAGCAAAATCTTAAATAACTTAAGAAATATAAGATGCACAAATTTTGCTATTCACAAACATTTAATACGCAACAAAAGCTATCTATTCATGTATTTGGTTCTGGATGGAAACGATTTTATAAAAAAAGATTTTGCCAGGGTAACGTTTCGAACATTACTCCAGCAAAATCTGTTTTTCTCGAATAACTTTAAAACTACAATGCGAACAAATTTTGCTATTCATGAACTAATTTCTCCTCATGATGAACTAATTATTTGATATACTCTCACTTCTCTAAAGCACAACATTTTGCTGCGGTAATGCACACGAGTAAAACAGGTATCACACACCAGACACTACAGCCAGGGGCTTATCCTAACAAATGCTGCACAAACACACTGCTACAAAGTAAAGTATAGAAGTCATCTGCCACCAACCAATGCATTTATTGTGCTAGATTTCATTTTAATAGCATGGACTTATTGATTACATGTATCATTTTTTAGGTCAGAGTCAGAGATGCTTGTTTGTTACCAGCAGTGACCTGCAATGCTGCTAATTTGCAATCCAATTCAATATGTGGTCACCTGGGGGTTTATTGTCGAAGGAAAAATCTATAACGTCTGCGCTGCCTTTAATTTGACAGTCATTGAGGCAACAACACAAGATTGTGCACTTCTTAATAAAAAGTATTGTGATGTATTGTGATTGCTAAGATTTTATGCGATCACGATCATTTAAAATCACAAAATTAAACGAGGCTTTTTTTGACGCTGTCACTTCTGCAAGAGAAGGCAGAGGGAGCTAAGTTCATACAGCCATGTTTTTCGTAAATCTTGATAAAACATTAAAAATGTAATTTATGTGAATTTTAGTCAGAAAGTCACTCACTATCACATCGTTTGTGCGCTTTTGTTACTTATTTATTTGTTTGTGACACGTTTCAGTAACTTGTCATTGGTTTCCATACAAAAATCGCTTTGTTTTACATACTATGAAAGTCAATCATAAAATTGCTGTTTTTTTGAATTTGCAGGCCTAAAAAAACCTAAATTTTATTCTAAACCCTAGATTTTTGAGTACTCTTTACAATAATACCTGAAACATGTTGGTTAATAAATAATTATATTCTTAGCCCAAAAGAGGACATGTCCTTTTCGACACTCGCAAGGGAATCAAAACCTACAGGGTACTTTCCGTGAACTATAGCACAGATAAAGGAAAAATTGCAAAAACCGTAAATGTTTAGTTACATAATATAATAAAAATATTTTTAATAATTTTAATCTTACTACCCCTTCCCTCGTGAACGCGTAAAGGGAATTAAATTAAAATTCATATCAAATACTCAAGTCTATAATACCTTTAAGCTCTAACAAAATCAAACTTCTATGTCAACGCAATAAAACTTATATACCTATTACCTACAGGTTTGTACGGAACCCTCGGTGCGCGAGTCCGACTCGCACTTGGCCGGTTTTTTTGTGTGTTCGCGGGAAACTTCGTCGTTTATAAACAGATTTTGATGATTCTGGAAAGGAGATATTCCAAGGGTGGTCTCATGATAAGGAAACCAGGATCTGATGATGGCATCCCATGAAAATCGATGTAAACCCTTGAATTTCAAGGCACTTCCAACGTGTTTTATGTTTCTTCTTATGATATTTAGGTATTTGCATCTGGTAGTCGTCATGTCTTATTACTGAACTGATGATGGAAGATTTCTGATAGATTAGGTGTTCGGGAATAATTCCTTTGAAACTGTTTTGAGCAAAGACATTTTATTTTAAGTTATTCTGGTGTTTGCCTTGGCTTAAATTCTTATATGTATATAGATATATTAACAAACAAATAGTGACAGAATACATACAACATCATAGTTTTATATTGAAGTCGTTGCAAGTAATGATCATGATCACCTTAAAAGTCTTTTTAAAAAAATATATAAAAAATGAATGTAGTTACTTAAAATTTAGCACCGAATTCAATATAAAACTGTGATGTTGTATGTAGTCTTTTATTATTTATGACTTTTTGGTGTTATTGAAGTGGGTTCTATATTTTGTTAAACAATCTAAGTAAGTATTCAAAATGTCCCGGTCGATGGTTCAGAACTTATGGCAGCCCTACTCTAAACGCGCCTTCCGAAGCTTTAGTAGCTCGATGTTTCCGACTAACTCGAAATGTTTCATATTTTTTTGTCAGCTATCATAGGTCAACCACGCCCAACATTGCTTAACTTTAGCAATCGTTAGGCAAGTGCACACACCAAGGTGGACAACAGATAAAAAGTGCAGTCCGTGGTCCAGCAACGTGGACAATAACAGCCGTTGCGCCACCGCGATCCTCGAGTATAGGTTTAACAGACATAAATATCATCGAATCAATAAACATTTATTTTATTTGCATTGTTAAAATAACAATTGTCCAATGTTTAGCCACAATTTACAGGAATAATTTGATGTGTTTTTTTAGTAGTATCATAAACAATATATGGGAAGGTTGGCATCCCATGACAAGCTGCACCATGTTTTCCATATTTGTTAAGGGCAATTACAGCACCTGAGAAATCTGGATAATGATCTGCAATTCTCATAATTGCAGCATTAGCGGCCTCGCTTGGTAATGCACCACGACGCATCTCTTCAACTGCAATAAAACTGAAAATATAGATAGGTAAGTACTTAATTAAAATGTAAGAACATTGACAAAGGTTAAAGAAGTGTTAAGAGTTTTAAATTATAAATGTGTTTTGTCAGTCAACATTGACCTATGAAGGCCTACTACAAGGTCACCTCCACTTCGTATTTACTCCGTGGTGTAACCATACTTCGGCTTTTAACCGTAGTACGGTCATAAGAATAAACAAGTATAGAAGCGAATCTCCTTTGTGGGTGCACCAAATGCCGCTATTTGCATACCTACAGCGCCCTTCCTCCTGTAACGCCCCGCAGTAGTCTGCGGGCGCCGCTAGGGTCACCACATGGACGTATGGTGACCACTACAATATTTTTTATATAGGTACCTCCATATTTTACATTAAATGAGAAACTGAGTATACACCGAGTCTTATTGATTTTGTACTTCAAGTGTAGCGAGCGAGCGACTATCTTTAGCAATAGTACCCACATTTTTAGTTTTTTTGATTCCGTAGTTATAAGAACCTGCCTATTTTTGATTAATTGAGCTTAATCCCTACAACTTAGAGAATAAAATCATTAAAATGTTTCGAATTTCGATGTACAAAAATGGTTTGTAATTTAGGTATCGTACCTACGTTTATAGTCCAAGAGCTGAAGTTATGAATGTACTAATGGATAAAACCTAAGCTCACTTTTTACTATCAGACCAACATTTTCACTTGAAAAAAAATCTGTTGTTTCATAATTTTAATCAAGTATTGATTGTATTTAAATTTTATATGGAACAGTAACAAAGGTCGATAAAAATATACCTATATAGCAGTACCAAAGTTTCTCATAATTCAAATTATTCCCGACTTGACAAAAAAAAATCCCATACTTACAGAGTTTCAAAATTGCACTACAATGACAGCTTTAGAAACTCGATACATTATATTGTATTAGCTTTGACATGTAATGAATATTACGAATAAAACTGTATCTGTATCTAGGGTAGGTATAATAAAAATAATTTTAAAATATTCAATCATTTTTATTTAAAAGGTTTCAATTCAACAGAAATATTTACAAATGTCTGATATTTATAAAAGATGGCGTTTTTGTAGATGATTTGAAGTTTCGGTTATTAAACTTCAGCGCGTAGTAAATACGCATTCTTATAAAAAGCTTAATCAGGTAATCAATAGGAAAATATTCACAAGGTACCTGAAACACAATTTTTTTCATTGTATCTAGCAAGATCGCACCAGCACCATCGGTAAAAATAAAATTTTTGAAGCTATTTACGAATATATTCTCGAGTTTCTCAATATAGTTTACAAAATGTGCCGGAGGAAATAATTTTAAAATATTCAATCATTTTTGTCCGATTGAATGCTTTAAAATGAATAAATAGTTGAGAATTTTCTGTATTTTCTCCCTTGTAATCTCTGTATTTATTGAAAGCTGGGCATTCATGTTTAAGCGAGCATTTTTTGAGTAGATACCCACAAACGTAGGAAAGTGCGTTTTGTGTAGGCAAATCTGAGGGCCAATTATGGATCTTTCATCGTATGACATGGTATAAATTTGAGAAAAAGAAGTCATGAAATACTGCATTTCGTATTACTGATCTCCAATGATATCATCACTATGGCATAATTTCAATGATGTCATCATTAAATAATAAACAAATGATTAAAAATCTGACCGGAAATCGTATTTTTCGTCTTGCACTATGATATCATATGATATCATTTGCAAAACCATGAGATCGGTAATAGGCCCTCAGACCTGTAATCGCATGTCGGAACAGCAAGCGGCGAAATCTCCGATGTCATATGGTTTGCAAAAAAAGGTTCTGTGCCGTCGTCTTTGCTCAAAAGAAATATATCCAAGTCATCTTCGCAGTTGCTTAGAGAGGATTGAATAAAACAAGTAGATATACCTTTGTACTTACCTTTCTTTATCTTCGGGCAAATTATAAAACTTTAAATTTGGGGTTATTATGGCATTATTTTTGCACCCATAAACGCAACAATAAGTCGGCATCGCGGCGACTAGGTAGATAGCGGCGCGCGGGAAGGAGTCACGTACGTGCGGGATGCGGTGCGCGCCTTGACTGGCGATTCCGTTCAACGGAAATCAAACGGTAGGTGAATAACGTGGCCTTGAGCGCTCGACGGCCGGGAGTTTCGCTTCTATACTTGTTTATTCTTATGGTACGGTATAGCATCATCATCTCAGCCAAGAGACGTCCACTGTTAGATAAAGTTCTCCCCCGGGGATCTCCAAGCCGACCGCACCAACGGAATAATGGGTAGAGAAAACTACCGCTCCCTAAAAGCCTAAAAGGCGCAAGAAGAACCTTGCAGCACCTGCCACGAGTGCGGCATTTGCCGCCCCATCTGGCCCTCCTAATTGAGAGGGAAAAGGGAAGCGAAAGAAAAAAGTAAGCGTGGATTGACAAGCCCAACTTCCGAACACCGATGTCGGTAGCAGTCAGTGGTTACTTCGCTGCCGCCGGAGGGAGGTATTTTTTATTTTATTTTATTTGGTGGCCGTATTATTGAGGTTATCGGGGAGCGCAGTGAAGAACGCACAACGGAAATTGCTGCTTTCTCCAGCGTATTCCGAAATGGGAAAAACGAGACTCATGAAACACGTTTACCTGCGTATCACGGGTCTCGTTGACTCTGTTAGTAAGGAGCAGGTCCAGGTCAGCTATGTCATTCGCGGACTCTCGGGAATGAGAATGACTCACGCCAGTGTTCCAATTACCGCTGTTAAGACGTTTGGTGCAGGCGAAGTATGTAGAAGTAGTTTTCTATTGGGGTGTAGCTTTTGTCGCTTTATGGTAGGCCACATGGCCACACTTTGTGTGGAGTAGGTCTATTGTAGCCGGTACTGTTTTGCCGCTATAAGGTAGGCCACATGGCCACATTTTGTGTGGAGTAGGTCTACTGCAGCCGGTACTGTTTCCGATACGGAGAGACAAAGGCACTCAAGTCGTCTCGTCCTTCTGCGACCCTTACAGCGACACCGAATTTACGGCAAGCCACAAGGTAGGTAGCGGTCGCGTTCAAGCGCGTCCGACGCTTCACTTACGTGAGGCCTCCGCGCTTGTTGAGCTGTAAGCTGGAGATGGTCCATAGCCCACCATCTGATTCCAAGGAGGCAGCCATGTGTATCCCGTAAGTCTTCCTAGCGGCGATGAGGGGGGGGGAACCGTCTGCCCTTTCGCCTCAGAGACTTAACTGCCCAGAAGGCAGCTGACCGTATTTATGTTCGAGTTTCGGAAAAATCCATCCAACCTCCCCTGGGTTAAGTACCCACAAGTTCCCCTAGGCTACGTGCCTGCAGGACGCTGCCGCGTTTTTAAGGAGTGCAAGTCCTACACAATCACTGTCGATCCAACGACACGCTGGATAGTGCGTCAGGCATTTTCCTCACAAAAAAAAGGTTGTAAATCAGTTCACTGCTACCATGGATGTGTTAAAATGTTTAAAGTGCATTGAAAAGTCCATTATCAAAAGAAAATAATAATATATAAACTACTTGAATCACCTTGGCAAAAATCTGAGCATTATATCACCATCACCTGTTCCAGCAGCTCCTCCTACAGTGTTATCGGCATAAGCACCTGATCCAGGTATAGGCGAATCACCAATTCGTCTAAAATGATAAACATTATCTTAATCACAGTATCAGGTGCAATACTGATATTCATTTCCTTCTTTTCAGTAAAGGCAGTTTAAGTACCCAGGTATTTTAAACTTTGCTCCATTTGTTGAGGTTCCTGCTGCAATATTAGAATTTTTATCTATTGCTACCATCCCTATAGTGTCATGGTTGAAGCGATTCACTTCTCTTGTAGATTGTATGGTATACAAGTTTTTGTTTTGATTCAGGTTACTGTATGGACCACAATATTTATTAGGATCAGGTTTGACATTCTGCAATTACAAGAATAGGTGTTTTTCCGCTGCGCAGTCCAGCAGAGCTGCCAGCGCCAGCATTAGCAAAAATATATGGATGTTGTGCCCTTGCCGGCACTGGGGAATGAAACAGCATGACAATAGGATATAACACCCTTTTTTGGAAACTATTTTAAATCAATCTTGAGGTCGTAATGAACCTGTATAAAATTTATTTTAATTTTATAAAACCGAAAAATTACTTAAATACAATGTTTCGTTTATGATTTTGAATTTTCGCGCAGAAACGCTAGCCGGCATGCTATTTCGATTCGTGACGTCACTCCGCACACTCCACACGTTAGTAAACAAACATTATTGGTACAATGTTAAAAGATTTTTGAAAATAATGGCTTATTTATAATCTATATCATTGTGTATTGTGTCTGAATGCAAGAATATGAGTTTAAAAACGCCACAAAAATTGTGGGTTTAATTGCCAAATGATATCAAAATGAGAAACACTTGATTGAAACTGGCCAGAAGAGATTTAAAATCATTGTTCACAAAGACAAGTCTGTATTTTTGCGAAGACCACTTTGTTGTAAGTATCCCTTATAAATGGAAAACTAAATAGGTATACAAACAAGTTTATTTTTTAGTTACAAATGTTCAAAATTCACTGAACCTAGATGTATTGAACAGCTGATTTTTTTTTGCGATTTCAAAGTTGGTCCCATAATGAAAGTTGTTCAGTTTGCTTGTTTGAAAAAGCACACAACATTTTTTTTGTACCTAAAAAATAACCTTGTACCTATACCATAATTAACAGAAAACTTTATGTTAATATTAAAATTAACTTATTTTTAACCGACTTCCAAAAAAGGAGGAGGTTTCTCAATTCGACTGTATATGTATATGCTTGTTTTTTTTTATGTTTGTTGGCGGATAACTTCGTCGTTTATGAACCGATTTTGATGATTCATTTTGTATTCGATAGAGGATACTCCAAGGGTAGTCCCATGGTCACCAAAGTTAAGTTCTGATGATTGGATCCCATAAAAATCGAGGGAAACCCTTAAAGTTTTAGGTGTGTCCAACGTGTTTTTGTGTGTATGTTACGCGATTACTCCGCCAATTGTGGACCGATTTTCAAAATTCCTTTTGTATTCGATAGAGTATACTCCTGGGGTGTTCCCAAGATCACTAAAGTCAGGATCTGATGATGGGATCTCATGAAAATCGATTTCATTCACTAAAAATAAAAAATATTTAAATAAAATAAAAACCGACTTCAAAAACACTGAAAAGTTAAAAATAATATAGGAATAGGTACAGACAATATCACACTTCTACAGGGTGTCCCAGAAGCCGACGTCAAGCCGAAAGCAGGTGATAGACTAACTCATATATGTTATCAGAAAAATATAAAAAAAAATCTAAGTCACCTATTTAAAAAAAATCCTACATTAAAAAAATGGATAAAATTTACACCCTGTGACGGTTTTTTCACTGTTGTTGCTACAATTCTTGACTTTTCTAAACATTTTCTTTTGTTTTGTAATCCTGAATAATGTTTCTGTATACTCTAATCTAAAATTTAAAGCCAGCTGCTCCAAATTAGAAGAATTATGCCATTTTTATGTTGGCGTATTCTTGTGTCGTGTACGCAGACATGGTGGCACTACACAATTACACAATCAACGATAAGTAGTCCGGAGCAAAGCAAAGGTCGTCGGTAGAGAAACTAAACAGTCCGAATCCAAATCACAAGCAATCAAGTCCAATAAACGAAGCAGAAAGTGGTAAGCACGAAATCAACACGAACGAATACAAAAATACAAAAGGATGCGCAGTAAGCGAAGGAGCGAAACGTACTGATGTGTATTGTTTGTGCGTTAGCGAATAATTGGCGTCACTATCTGTCTCATTTCCACTTCGTAAAATAGTCATTTTACGAAGTGGATGTGAGACTCGACGTCTCTGTCACGTTAGCGTCACTATCTGTCTCTCTCACACTTCGTAAAATGACTCTCCCGGTCTCACTCAAACTAGAATGTTAAAGTTATAGCCTTAAAGCAAACCATAGGTACATTAGAATAAATTTTAAGTACGTAAGAAAAATTTGTTCAAAACTGCCTGTTTTTGGAAAAAAAAAATATTGTCTGCAATCGTAGAAATTATCTACCAAGTATCATACCATTTTGGAATCCTTATTGAATGCGCCAACTTTTGCAGTTACTTGCCAAACTCGCATAGTACATTTTTTTTCAGTACAGCTTGTTAAAGCTATGCGAAAAATTAATTTTGAATATTTAATTTACATAAAAATGGCATATACTTCTAATTTGGAGCAGCTGGCTTTAAATTTTAGATTAGAGTATACAAAAACATTATTCAGGATTACAAAACAAAAGAAAATGTTTAGAAAAGTCAAGATTTGTAGCAACAAGAGTGAAAAAACCGTCACAGGGTGTAAATTATATCGATTTTTTTAAATGTTAAATATTTTTTTAAATAGGTGACTTAGATTTTTTTTATATTTTTCTGATAACATATATGAGTTAGTCTACCTTCTGCTTTCGGCTTGACGTCGGCTTCTGGGACACCCTGTATATTGAAGTCGGTGACAAATTTTAAGACTTTCTAGGAGATCATCGTATGGCACCGACTTCAATATAGAAGTGTGATGTCTGTACCTATTCCTATATTATTATTAACTTTTCAGTGTTTTTGAAGTCGGTTTTTAATTATTTTTTTTTCATATTTTTTATGTAATTTATTTATAGCTATGCTATGTACCTATGATATACCTACAGTGTTTTTTTTAACTGGGACAGTATGGGGAATTCCGAAACTATAGAAGATACAGGGAAACTGCCTTAGGAACCATTTGCCCTTTTTTTGTGAAAACAATTTTTACATAGTAATTTTTTTGGTCAAGCGCGAGTTGCCTATAATAATGAGTCATTTTGAAAAAAAAAATTTAATGCGGATTGACTCAGTATCATGTAAGGAATATTTTATTGTACCTATTGGAAGAAAAAATCTGAGCAGCAGAAGTTAGTCAAATTTAATGAAATGTTTTCATGGGCCTGTTGCCCGTGCAAAGTACCTATCTACTGAATCACAGTCGATACACGTACAGTGGGCTCCTTATCAAGCTATACTGTTTGACCTTTGAACCGTATAGCTTGAATGGGAGCTTACTGTACATACAAAGTGTTCCATAATTAAAAATGAGATTTTATTTGCAATCTAAAAATTGAACTGAACCTCCATGGTCTTGAGTTTTATTAAACTGAATAAAAAATATTCAAATTTAGAACGAACATTGTGACTTTCATTTGTTATTATCAGTTTGTTTGTGATTCATGATGGCGTTATCCAATGCACATAAAGTTAATTTAATCGAAGCGTATTTTCTTAATTATCGAAGCCCAGTTAATGCATTAAAGTGATATCGGGAACGCTATCCTGATTGCTATCTACCAAATCGCTAGGTATTTGAAAAACTTGTTAAAAATTTAAGACAAGATGGTTCTTTTAAACCCAAGCGTAAGAGGCCAACGACAGTAGTGAATGAATTCATAACCATTGCCATCTTAGGATTTTTTTAAGCTTATCCAAAAGCATCTGAAGTACTGAAGACGTACAAATACAAGTTACAGCGAGGGTCGACTTGTACAAGCATTGTTTTCAGGAGATACAAACCGCAGATAAACATTTTGTCTCTGGTTTGTGGCAAGGTCTATTGAAAACCATTTTTCCAAATCTGATTATTCTAATAAATTTTTCTAATAACGGTATGTACAACAGAAAAAATAACCATTACTGGTCACGTACAAATCCTCTTCGAACTACAGAGACCCATAACCAAGTCCGCTTTTCATTTAATTGTTGGTGTGCGGTATTACATAATAAAATCTTTGCTATTGAGATTTACCACGGAACCTTAAATTGTCAAAAATATCAAGAGATATTGAATCTGGTCATAGATAAAGTGGATGATATTATTTCCTTAAGCAGTTTAAATAATATCATTTACCAACAAGACGGTGAACCGGCGCATACCTAATAGTACAGCAAGTAAACGGTTTTTATGAACATTTTCCCAGTCATTGGATGGGCACAAGTGGTCCTATTAAATGGCCACCACGTTCGTCTGACATGACGCCGTTAGACTTCTTTGTATAGGGCCTTTTTAAAGGTCGAGTTTATGAATCTCGATACAATACTGTACAAGAACTAAAAGACGCAGTCTGTTACCACTTAAATAATATTCATCACATGTCCTTGGCTAAGGCAACAAGAAGTGTTCTAAGACGTGCTCGTATCTGTATTCTGCACGAGGAAGGCCATTTTGAACATTTATTGCGTTGTTACTTTTATTAAAGCAGGTTTGTTAAATAAAAGTGTAAAATTGTATGAGAAAAAATTTCATTAAATTTGACTAACTTCTGCTGCTCAGATTTTTTTCTTCCGATACAATAAAATATTCCTTAGATGATACTGAGTCGATCCAGATTAAACATTTTTTTTTCAAAATGACTCATTGTTATGGGCAACTCACGCTTGACCAAAAAAATTACTATGTAAAAATTGTTTTCACAAAAAAATGGCAAATGTTTCCTAAGACAGTTTCCCTGTATCTTCTATAGTTACGGTTTTCGCCATACTGTCCCAGTTAAAAAAAATACACTGTATATTGACATACCATCCACCATTATGTAATTTTAATAAAATAACGTATAAAATCCCACAAATGTGATAATAACTTAGGAAATTTCAAATAACACACAAAATCATTATCAAGTTTGTTTACTATCCGAGTGACGTCACGTCGGAACAAAATATGTTGAATGGTGCTTTTGACATTTGAAGAACAGATTAAAAAATAAGATATTTAAAATTGAATTATCAAATTTATATTGCATTTTTATGAATAAATATTGGCGTTTCTCGCTTAATTTTTACGAAATCTGTCATAAACATGCATATTTATACTTCTTCTTACATGGTGTTTAATACCCTATTGCTGGCAGCCGTGCCAAATCCATTGCCGTTGTATTGAAAAACAGAGAATTATATTTAAAAGGTTGTTACTTCAAATTACAACAAAAATTCAACTTATGAAAAGTCTTCATTATAAACTTGAATTTAATATAGCTAATATTACCATCCAAAAATTTGGTTGACAGCTATCTACATTATACCAACGCTTCCACATTTCTTTTGAATTGGCAGTGGTAAGGGTTTCCTCTTTGAAACCCATTTCCACTGCAAATTTGGTTGCTAGTTCTCCCACTAGAAATGAGTGTTTGGTATTCTCTAACACATGTTTAGCCACCGAAATTGCATTCTTGACTCTGCGTAAAGCACCAACTGCACCAACATTCATTGTTTTGCTAAAAGCAGAAAATGTATTAGCATATTTAATGAATATACAAATGGATTATACAAGCTGAAATTAGAAATAATGACAGTGCTCTTTTTGTGTTCAAGGTACTATCGCGCGCAGTTCCGCCTGATCACCGCTACGCTCATTTTCGTTTGCACTAGCGCTCTCTAGCCCCACCCCGTCGACCTCGAATAGACATGGAATAATGAAATAAAAGATTTTTCTTCGGCCTGCCGCCGAGCCGCCGAGGGACCCCCCAACACCGATTAGTGAGAGAAAGAGTATTTCTTTTCTAATAGGCCAAAACTTAAGGGGGCGAAGCCCGGCGCTTCCGCACGATTCAAGCGAATAAATTTTTAAATGGTCAGGCGGAAGTGCTCGCTATAGTACATCTAAGAAAATGAAAATTTTTGGACGAATAGTATGCTGTATAGAGAATTAAAGCAAATATACAATGCTGAGAAATCGGTTCATAGAAGAGGTTCCACATACCCATCCATTATTAAAGCGTCTAATGTAGTTTCCCCATGTTCATCTGGACTGCCGCCATACCCAACTGTACCATCACATTGTTCTGCTTCACAAATAGAGGCACCCTTTTCAATAGCATCTAATGATCTTCCGCCATTTTTCAAAACATCCCATGCTGTAATAAAAATAAATAAATCCTTTTCTTTATATTTAAAATTCTACATGTTGAGAATCATGCATGACTTAGAACCCATTTAACTCACCACCTATAGATGCGTTAACAAATTGCCAAGTTGTTATTACTATTGGTTTATTTTGTTCACTATTACCGAAACATATAAACAGAAAACCAATTAAAAATATACATGGCGTCATTTTCTTGTTGCCATCACAAGCTAAACAACAAAACAAACCAAGCTAAACTGTACAGTAAGCTCCTTGTCAAGCTATACTGATTGGCCTTTGGACCGTTCTCACGGGTGGTAATCTCCATACTATTTTTTTATTCATCCCAAAGGGGCCCTACATCGTCAGATGACAGTTACCCCTCCCCGCCCTGCCCTTCCCTTCCCCTCTGTGGCCCGTCGTCCGTCACGCACGAAAACAAACAAACAATATGGCTGACATTTCAATTCTTGTGTTCAAGTGTGCGCTTTCGTTGATTAATTTCCGACCACATCTCCGCAATTACCTGTGATATTTGCAATTGTATTTACATTTTGTTAAAATGTATTACTTTTGCTGTGTTTGAAGGGTGTGATAGTGTACGACAGGACGTTTATTTACACCGTTTTCCATTTACCAACAAGGAAAGACTTGAAAAGTGGATTTAGTGTCTTGGTAGTGACAAATTCCGGGATTTGAGTATAAATGAGCCTAGAAACCATTATGTTTGTCATAAGCATTTCGAGAAACGTTTTATAACACCAAAAAACCGTTTACTCATAACTGCTCATCCAACGCTATTCTCAAGTGAAGAAATCACTACGGGCATATCGTCATCACACTCTGAGGATACTGGTGAGCACCTAACCTTAATTATCACGTATCCCAGTAATAATTTAGACAAAATATGTATCTTAATGTGAAAAAAGTAATATAATAAGATATTTTTTTAATAAAAGATTAACAAACATCATCAATCGATGCTGAATTAGGAATAGATGTCATATAAAATGGTTTGTGATGATAAATAATTTTTTTTGTTACAGAGAACATTTCTCAGTACCACACTTATTCCCAGAAAAGACGCTTTGACCACAATTATTGCAAGCCTTTCTGTGCAGTGTTACAAGACATAACTTTAAATGTACAGGAACGACTACCTACAACATCAAGTGCAGGTTGGTACTTAGTTACTAAACAAAAAGTGTGTTATGGTCAGATATCAGACTTCTTTATCAAAAATAATTTTTAAGCAAAGAAGTAAGCACTTGGTTCAGAGTGGCTTGTCATTATGTAAGATAGTTAATAGCAAGTTTTGTTTAGTACTATCTTTTTACTATATACACATGTCATACATACATATGTCATGTTACTGGTGGAAATTTCGACCACTTTTGTTCAATGTCCTTTATACATATTTAGACAATGCTAATGTTTATTACATAAGTGTTTGTCGTTGGTAGGAATTGAACTCACATTGTAACTACTCAGTCACTGCACCACTGATCCATCAAATGTAATAAATATTAAATTTGTTTGTTATTGCTTTTCAGATTTAAAGAAACCTAAATTTACAAATGTTCCAGCAAGTGTTACTCGAGGATTAAATCCATATGCGAGAAGAATTATTGAAATGCAAATCAATTTAGCATATAGAAAGGAATAAGGAAGACGATTCTCTGCAAAAGAAAAATTACTTGCTTTAAGTATAATGAAGCAAAGCCCAAAGCTTACAGGTTTCTACATAGAATTTTCATTTTACCATCGAAAACAACACTAAATAAATTCACATCAAATTTAAATGTGGAAGCTGGAATCAATCCACAAATTTTTACAGCTCTGAAAGAACAGGTAATATTCTGAAAACATTATAATGTATCATATCGTAGCTTCATGTAAATTGGATATTGAAGTTACAAATGAAATTTTTATTTTGTTTTAGATTGCGAGCTGGGATGAAAAAAGAAGCTATGCTCAATAGTTTTTGATGAGATATCATTGACTCCAGGGCTTCATTTTAATAAGAGCAAGGACCAAGTAACTGGTTTTGTAGAGATGGAAGAGCGGTCTAACGAGTACTGAAACTGAAAATATCCATAATTGGTTAAGTGCCTGGGAGTACAATACGGTGAAAGCAAGGAAGTTAACATACCCCTCTGAAAAGCTCGTGAGGTCATCTGGAACTATTGTTAAAGAAACAAATAGGTATTTGGAAGAAAATGGATACAAAAAAAATGTTACAAAAAATTTAAAAGAGTAAAAGGCAAAAACCTTACTAAAATATAAAAAAAAAAATGTTAAAATAAACAGTTTAATAAATACTACCTTCTTTTATTGCACAATTATTCACTTCAAAAGTAGTTAAAAAGATATGTGACGAAAAAAAGTGTAAATGTATGTTTACTCCCTTTGCCTATAAGCAGTCGCCATATCTGAAAAAAAACCAATAAAAAAAAAAGAAATGTCATGTATCGTTTCAGTATTGACAGTTCTTTTTTCAAGCAAAAATTTGTCTATGTGAGATTGCCGTCTGATACGTAGTATTAACAGAGGCGCGTTCAGAGCCTTCGCGCGAAGTACAACTTTTCGCTCTAACCCCGTTCAATGCCTTCGAGCGTGACAACCGGGTGAAACAACCGCCCGTTCAAGACCTTAGTGTTGGCGCGAGTTACAACCGAACAACCATCGAATTTGATGGTTGTAAAACGCTCTGACGTTTATGACTGAAATACTCTTACGTGATTGGATGATATTGGCGGCCATATTCTATAATGTCATCTACTAGAAAGAGAGAGAAATAAAAAATCATGTGAAAGAGGGAGATAAAAGATTTGGTTTCTGCAATCCGTTCAACGCCTTTGAGCGAGTTAAAAAACAACCGGATAACTACACCCAGAGGCGCTGAACGCGCCTCTGTAATATAATTTGTGAGCTATATACCTAGCGTCCAGTTTAGTCCGCCATTACAAAGCACCGTGTTTGTTGTTGTGCTAAAATATCAGTCGGTGAGCATTATTTGTGAATGCATTTTACAGTTATACGTTTTTTATTGATTTTTTTAATGAATTCTATAAAGAAAAACATAAAAAGTGTGGAATCTTGGATGCGGCGTCCCTAGTTTTTTTCCGCCATCTTAGAGCACCAACCCAAATGCTGGCACGCTTTTTTCGGAGGTATTTCATGTCTATTGGTTTGGTTTCTATTGTCTAAGGTCTGGAGCCGGTATACGATACGTAGTATCTCTAATAAGTCTGTGGTATACGATTACCGTCGCACTGTCGGTTGTCAAAGTCTATACATTCTTTTCGAGCCAGCTTCCAAGCAGTATCTATCGAAGATTGATTGTATTCAATCCAGAGCCTTAAGAATTACCTATTTGTGGTGCCATGAGATCGTCTCCAATTAATTCTTTGCAGGTGGAGTGTGTCGATCCACCTCTTGATCTGAGACGGCAATTTTTGTCGGATAGGTTTTTATATCGGGCTTTTCAGTTATCTTCTCATCCCCTTTTTCCGAAATTACAATTGTTGTCTAGGTATACTTTATCTTCTGGGTATTGGCGTCATAAAAAAATTCCTTGTCTGGTCATAAGTTACCAGTACTTGCAGCATTTAAAATATCATGTCAGAAGGACATCTAAGTTCCCAGTTTATGAATTTTCATATGAAAATTAGGCTAACTATTCCTTAGGCTTAGTTAAGAAGGATCAGTTTGCTTATAAACAATTTCTCAGGTTGAGGGATCAGTATTGGGAGGGGTGGAACTTCCTCTACTCAGATGCTTCAAAAGAATGTGCGGCAGGTTGTGTTGGGGTGGGTGTTTATCATGAAAATTATAATATTGTACAAAAAATTAAATGTCCTCCTGGAACATCTACTTTCACAGGAGAGTGTAGAGGCATATTTGAAGCAATTAATTACATACTACTTTTCAAGATAAAAAAGTCAGTAATTTTCTCAGATTGTTTAAGTGTTTTAAAGTCATTAGAAGGTAATCCGTTTAAAACACGCCATAAAAATGAATTGGTTTTTAGATGTAAACGTTTACTTTTACAGTGTTTTAATCTCGGCTACACAGTAACCCTTGCGTGGATCCCTGGGCACAGTGGTATTTACGGTAATGAGAAGGCAGATACTATTGCCAAAGAAGCTATAATATGTGGTGATAGAGTGCCATTTGAAATTTATCCTCCTGACCTATTAGCTTTGCCCAATGAATTCTTGAGGACTAAATGGTCTAAAAGATGGATGTATAGTAGTAAAAGTAAGGGGTCATACTATGCGAGGCTCCAACCCGAGGTTCCTATAAGACCGTGGTTTTTTAGGTTTCGTGTTTGCCGAAAAATATCTTCTATAATCACTAGATTACGTCTGGGTCACTGCTGTCTGCCTGTGCATTTGAGAAAACTAAGAATTTTAAACTCATCTCTGTGAATGTGGTCTAGGGGAGGCAGATGCTAATCATGTGTTCTTTGTATGCACAAAATATGATCATAGAATTTTTTTGGAAACATTGATTAAATATAAATTTCCACTTCCCACGTGCATTGAGACTTTTATGTAGGCTGGACTCAAAAACTATTAATATAATTAGTTCTTTTATAACTAGTAACAACATTAGCATTTAAGGTGGTTGGATAGTGTTATTTCCAGATTATCTCTTTTAAAGTAATCTTAAATCAGTAAATATTGTAATTGGTATGTTCATTTCATTGTATATAGATTTCATTGTAGATAAGGCTGTAACAATATTTTTCCTTTGTTTCAGGTTGGATTGCGCAGTTGAGCGCCTAATATATTTTCTGATCTTTCCGAATCTTTCTTTACCATATATTATCAGCTGACGTGACGCTGGCAAAATGTTTTTTCAATAAAAAACCTTTGCCATTATAAAAATACTTACTTACTCTATACATGTTTTGCAACCTGTAGGGGTGTTGACAGTGGAAACGCGCTCATAAACATTGACAGAAACATGTTTAAAAAACATTTTTTTTGTAGATGTTTCGTCAGTGCAAACGCACGGTATCTTTTCTACATACATGTACTTTTGTCTTTTTGAGAATCTGTCCATATGAGAATCTGTCCTTTTGAGAATCTGTCTTTTTGAGAATCTGTCCTTATGCGAACAAAGGATAAAAACCCCTTGTCATTACTTACACCAACTTAACTTTGTGGAGATGTTTGTGCGTGAATCGTGTGAAGGTGTTTACGTTGTGGTACCTAGATGAGATGCTACGGCCGCATCTGTAGGTACCTATCGTCGAAGCTTCGTGCTGTTAGTGCTGTAATAACGCGACACACGCAGATCAGACATTCATTATAGGCTATCGTTGAGAATTAATTTTATATCTCGGCTGCGCAATGGCATTTCCTAACCGTTGTGTGAACTGTACCATTACTTTCGACAATCCCCGCATCGTTTGTCGAGAAGTGCTGCAATTAGACTCACCATTGCCTGATCTTTTGCAGTCTTGGACTTCTATGGAGGTGGGTAGGTAATTTATTATATTGAGGTGCTTTCAGCCTACACTGTAGTCTAGGTCACAGAACAATATAATCCTAGACTTCGACTACGTTATGTGTTAATAACAATTTTAATTTTATTTTTCATTTCCCAAGTTTAATTGTTGATTTGGTATGTACTATTGACATAATGATATTAAAGTCAATGGTAAAAATCCCAAATAATATTAAAGCACAACTTGAATAAATTTAAAGTCACTATCAAGGGCGCACTTATGAAAAAAGCACATTATAAAGTGTCTGATTATATGACAGATAAAACTGCTTGGGATTGACAAAAAATGTGATAATTGACGTTCAAAGGGTGTTAACACTTTGTGATATGATAATGGGATAAATTTCATTCGAGTAACTGTTCCACTCACACCGACAGGCATTTCTATACCGGGTGTAACAGAATACCGCAATAATACTTAAGGTTGTTGATTAACAAAAAAAAAATTTTTATGACTATTCTTTGTATTTTTATTAAGGTCAGTCGGGGCAAGTGCGCCATAATTTTTTCATAGATGGGTTTGATCCACAATAAAATATTTAAATGATGACTTATGAGTGAAAATTTAGCATGTTGACAAAATTTGGTATTTTGAAATTGCAACAAATGTCGATTCCATATTCCATAAAATATTCCATAAAATATTGTAAAATTATTGATAGATTTGATCTATCAATAATTTCACAATATTTTATGGAAAATTGGAAAACATGGGTATAGGCGCACTTGCCCCTGGAAATGGGGCAAGTGCGCCTGTATGAAAAAAAGTGCTAAAGAATTACGTTACAAGAAAAACAATTGGTGTACTCTATTGGTCATTGCAAACTAAACGCATTAATCTTGTTTCTTTTTTAATAATCTAGTCCCATAAGCAACAACAGCTTGCTTAATAAATTTGGGGCAAGTGCGCCATAGATTTGTCATTAGGGGGGCTAAACATTTTAAAGTTATTTTTCTTATCATATTAATTCAAACTGCTCTATATAAATAAAAATGTTTGCGGACAGTTTCGCTGGAATAATAGTATTGTTTAATAATAAACCAAATTAGCATTTTTTTGTTACTTTCATTTATAAAAAAAATACAAAAATAGGTAGGTAATAATTTTGATGCTTCATGTCCAAATAGGCCTGATCGGACAGCGTCAACTGCCTGACATGAAGTCTCTCTAGCTAGACCAAGAAGGGTTATTATGAGTTTTTCTTTAGTAATTACGAGCCATCTGAAAAAAGGACATAGGGAATTATTTTAGGGCTAATTATGGTAAGTACTCATCTGTGTGTGGACCTTACGGCAGTTGTCCAGCTTCTTATCGAGTGGTCAGTGGCCAACCTAGTTTCAGAGTTAAAACCTATCTAACTACACCTCACATAATGACCTAAGCAAGTAAAAAAATCATCATCACATTACGTACCCTAAAAAAAATATGATTTTACTTGACCACTTTATCGGTGTAATTAATATGTGTATCCATGCCAAATAACAGTTATCTAAAACTTGAATCTCTTAGTTAAGCTGCGGACGGACGGATGGACGGACCTAAATAAGAGGTATCTATCACTACCCAATGGCAGTCATTCACCGTCTCCATCATGTTTATGATGGAGACGGTAAGCACTTTAGTTGGTAATTTTTCAAAAAACATTATCTGCATCATAAAAGTTGGCGACGTCTGACTCGGGGCAAGTGCGCCATACTACCAACAATTTGGGCGCACTTACCCCACTCGATTATTTTGAGGTCAAGATTTTAAACTGTATAAAAAAACATTAATTTCACTAATTAGGAGTAAAATACTAATACAGATTTGAAGAAAAACATCTAACCTTTGTATTCACCTCTTTGGTTTGCCGCAATTCATTAAATAATTAAAGAATAATGTGGATTAGTAATATTAAGTCATCTCTGGTAACAGGTCTAAATGACACTAAAACTTAAATGGCGGATATTTCAAGTTAAGGTGAACAGAGCCATCTGTGAGTGTGAAGTGGAACTGTGTTTTAGTTTGTTGCATGGATATAAGATGTCGTTAGTTGTGTAATATCTGTATTTTTCGATATTTTTATGGGTGGCGCGCTTACCCCGTTGGCGCACTTGCCACTTTCGATTCAATACGCTGAACTGTTAAGAGTATTAAATCGAAAGTAGGCATATAATAAAAATACAAAGAATAGTCATATAACATTTTTTTGTTAATCAACAACCTTAAATATTATTGCGGTATTCCGTTACACCCGGTATTATAGAAAAAATGTTTGTGAAATATAATATTGTAATGTTGGCATTTTAAAAGAGGAGACAAAAAAAATAAGACCTTCCGAGTTTCTTGCCTGTTCTTCTCGAGAAGGCTCTCCCAATTTCTGAACAGGTGTAGTCAATTTTTTTATTTTATTTGACTTGTATTTGCACACATCTTAATAATGGTTGGGGTGTCTGTACATACAAGGATTAAATAATTTTTTGACGTCAATAAGTGCCTGTAAAGGTCTATATTGAATAAAGATTTTTGAGTTTTTTTGAGGTATGCCGTGGCATGCACAGTACACAGACAGCTACCTGTTCTATTCAACACCTCAGAGTAAAAATCAAGTGTATGAAATATGTTGATCTACATCTTCGTAACAATCAGATTAGGTCTACCTACTGAAAGCATATCAGTTCACTACAAACAGTTAAAATTTCAGAGTAATATAGAGAGTTACTTATTGTTGTGCCTGCCCCAAAAAAGGGGTAGAAAAGAAACATTTAACTTTTGAAGTATTTTCTGTTACAGATTTTATCAGAACATAGAGTTTGTGAAGAATGTATCATTGTTCTTCAGTCTCAAGTTCAAGTTGATGAACATACTCGAAGCTTTGGACATAAATCAGTATGTTTGGGATGTGGTGTGTCAGTTTTAAGAGCGAGAAGCATCCGCATTGATCAAAGTAGGCAAGAATATGCGATAATAAAATCATGGGGGCCTCAGATACAGGTATAACTTAAATAATTAAATTTTTCAGTAAATTTCTTGTTTTGTTTTTTATAGCTTTAGAGCAGCCATACTCAAACTTTTTTTTCTTGGGCCACTTTCAGGTTTTAGCTGTGTCGCGCGGGCCGCTACCTAATAAATCACAACCTGTTTTTAGGTGTTAATGAAATAACCTATTACGTTTAATTGTTTATTTAAATCATAGTGAGAATGATAATATTGGGAACATTTTTTATATCTTCTAGATCTGGCTTGTAATTGCTGCATGCTACTCTTAATACGTTTTCGAGATGAGAATCTGTAAGCCGGTTTCTGTATACGTTCTTTGCATTCATTTTTGAAAAAACGTCAGCAGAATTTGGGTGCATTTTTTAATAATCTTATATTGCTCAGCCACTTTTAACCAATATTCGGCATACTCCTTCTTTTTTCTTTAAAAACAACTAAGTTTGTATAATTTTTCATTACCACGCGCAACGTGTGCAATCTGTGCCCAGCGCTGCGCTTAATAATCCCGAGGAATTTAAAATAGGTAACTGCCTTTCGTTAATATAATTTGAAGCTACAACGTATGGGCCACTTTCAAAAGCTTGGCGGGCAGTTTGAGTATGGCTGCTTTAGAGCCTTAAGAGGGCAGACGAGCAGACGGCCCACTGGATGGTAAGTGGTAATGCTGCCAATGGACTTTGTCAATATCAGAGACATAACCAATCTACTCCCTATGTTGTGTGTAATACTCTTCTTAAACCTCGCCATTGGCGTAGGTTAGGAAGGGGTGGGGCTTGGGGTCTGGACACCCCCCATTGTAAATCAACTTACAGAAACACTAGATACAATGAAGTTTTCAGTGTACCTATACACTTGGAATATTAAAGTCTTTTATCCGGACACCCCCCATCGAAAAGTTATAGCTACGCCTTTGAACCTCTCTTGAAAATGGACATTATAAAAATGAGCTCGGGAAACACAACAGCAGAAAGGTAATGTACATGTATTTTCCGGATTTTTACATTGATAATATGCTATTTTAGGCAGATCTTCCAATATTTACAAGAGTTTGCAGACCTTGCTGGAGAAGAGCTACAAGAGCACAAGCATCAAATGTAGCACATATAAAAAGGGAGGTGGATCATGAGTTACTGAATGTAAAAGTTGAACTGGTAAGTATGTATGTTTTAAACTTGACTTTGAGAATATAAAGTCTGAATCTTCTACCTGCATTAATGTTATAATGTATTACACTTCTTACACTTGACTTAATTATCCATTAAATAAAATAACATTTTAAACATTCATCATCATCATCATAAATGCTCCTATACGTTCCCACCGAGGGGCTTGAGCCAACCCTTAGTTAGGGTGTTTAGGCCTTATTCAACCACGCTGAACCAGTGCGGATTGGTCGACTTCACATACACCTTTGAATTTCTTCGCAGATGTATGCAGATTACCTCACGATGTTTTCCTTCACTGTTGGAGCGTCAGACAAATGTACATATGAAATTCGAAAACGAAAAACACATTGGTACATGGCGGTCTCGAACCCCGACCTCCCGATTAGAAGGCAAGTGCCGAGTCTACAGCGCTACCGACGCTCCTCAGTCCACAGCGCCACCGACGCTCCTCTTTTAAACATTATTTGTAACTAAATGCTTGGGTCCCATGATACATTATCGTTGTGTATTTAAATCAAGTCTGTTAATCAGATAAATATTAGTAATGAATACAATATATCTATTTATTTATTTGTCTGTCTGCAGGAAGACACTGTTGAGATACCTTCACATGCAAGTAATGGTGTTCAAGTATCAGGACCTCTAACTCCTCCATCGCTACCTACGCCTGTACTAGATCAAAACGATGTTCAATGTCCAGAGCCAAATACTAGTATAGCATTACACAATTATAAACGTGTCTCTTCTACATCAAGACGTTGTATATTTAGTGGATGTCTGAATCTTGAACAAATATTTCTATCGATACCATTCATTATTAGGCGGAGGATTTTGATTGACTTTAAAATCTACATACCCCAATGTTCTCGAATTTGCTCAAACCACTTATTTTTTAATAAAGATGAGTGGAGCAATTTAGTGAATGAAAGTTTAGTGAATAGTTTTACAAGTGAGCATATTGAGGACATGTTATTTTTGAATCAGTATAACCTTGATACTCATTAGATTTTGAAATTATAGATACTATGAATGATCATATCTGTCAGCTATAAAAAGTATCGACAAACTACCGCCTATCTATATCAGTAAAGAGATTAGAAGATGTTTCGTTTTCGAGATCCAGGTAGCTCAGCTGGGGTAACGTTTCTGCAGCTGAGCCACACATATCTCAGAAATGTGCGAGTGACAAACTCTGGAACTTGTTCGACAAACTACCGCTACACTATTCCAACAAACAGATTTTCTCTATGTCACTTTGTTTTTGAGATCCAGCTAGCGAAGCGACAGCGAAAATCTGTTAACTGATATAGATAAGTGGTAGTTTGTCAATACATCATTCAAAGGTTTAGAGAGTTTAGTGGGCTGTTTCAATCCAATTTACGTTAAGAGCCATTTCAAAAAATTTCGCTGCTCAAGTTTAGGTAAATGCGAACGTAAGGTGCCGACCGCGAGGTCTGTGTTCGAGCGAGAAATTACGCGACGCGCCGATATAGCGTGACTAGTCGGCCAACGTGAATTGATACTTGAATTAAATAATTACTGAATAAGAGTATGTAACGAACATGTATATACCTACAATTACTACTTATTATGAGGGTTTATTGGAGACTAGCTTTTGCCCGCGACTTCGTTCGCGTGGAAGTCCTTTTTTATTGATTCCTTTTACAAAATTCCCCCCCTTTACACCCTTAAGGAATGATTTCGAGGATAAAAACTATTCTTTATCCTTCCCCACAACTCAAACTATCTCCATACCAAATTGCATCTAAATCGGTTCAGTGGTTATTAATTCCACCCTCTTTTCTCCCTTTAAGGGGTGATGTCCTTTCCTGGGGCTCAAACTATGTCTATACCAAATTTCATCTAAATCGGCTTAGTAGTTAAGCGTGATTGCGTAACACAGACAAAGTTACTTGCGCTTTTATAATACCAGAAGGAACATAAAAACGACACGTAGGTATATTAATATTTAAACAATACCCATGTTGATTTTTTTATTTTGTCACCCTTTTTTTTCTTTTCGGGGATTAAAATCTTAAAAAACTTGAAATACGTGTTAACTTATTTATCGTTAGTAATACTAATGTGAAGTTTCGAATAAAATAGTCTTAACTAATCCTGTTTGCCCATAAAAACTATGGAATCCAATTTAACCCCCTTAGGGAGTGGATTTTAAAAAATCCTTACTCAGTGCAACCCTACACCTTGTAAGGAACCTACGTATCAAATTAGGAATGTCTAGAACCAAATAAAAGCATAAAAACGACACGCATGATAATATTTTGACATTTCAACCCCCTTGCACCCCAGAGTTGGGTTCCGAGGGTCAGAGTAATGCAACCGAGAGTGTTTTTCACACTCGCTCCGAGGTTCAGAACGGGTCGGTTGCAATCTTTTTTTTTTAGTTTGTATCTTGCTGATCAAGATCAAGCAAAGGGCAAAATATTACTAATCCTTACTATGAAATTAACAGTCAATATCCATTTTTCTGCTTAAAAATAATTACAACACATAGAAATCACTATATTTCCCTTGTATTAGGCTTAAAAGAGTTCAAAGTAGTGTTATTTAATAAAATAATAAATAATTAGCGTATTTTTGACATCGACTTTGACATAAAATCTGTCAGAGTGTTTTTCACCCTACGCTCGAGTCGGTTGTTTGGTTGCATCACTCGAAGCTTCTGAACGGGCACAGAGTGTACTAACCGCCTGTCAGAGCGTTTTTTACCCCGAGGCTCTGAACGGGTCGGTTGCTGTCAGGGTGCACTCGGAGTGCACTCGAGCGTAGGTTCTGAACGCAGCTCAACAGAGGAGGTGTTATTTCACGTTCGTCACGTTGGATTTCAAAAAAATTAGATAAATATATTCATTATGAAACTTTGATATTTTTGTTTGTATTACATACTTTTTAATTAATATTCAATTACATCATTATTCAATTGGACATAAGTACATATTCTTTTCCTTGAAACATCTTCTAGTGTCAGTGTATAACTTAGATTAAATCAAAAAGGCGTAAATGGTCGTTTTCTCTCAGTTTTCTGGTCAAGTTAAAATTTGGTTGGTCGGCTGCAGTCAGTTTTCATTCTAACTGAAAGATAAAAATTTAATTAATTTACATACAGATTTGATTTTACATACAACCTAAAAACTTCTATTTTGTTTAAGTTGAAACTGAAGTACCTACACAGATTGAGTTATTCAGTTATAGTACTTACATTAATGTGATTTTCGCAAAAATACATTTGAGTTTCAGTAGATAGTTACAGGATTTCTTTAAGCGAGTGTTAAGCAAATATTTCGCATGTCTATATCACTGGGTACGTCTAATCCACAGATTTCCTAGAGTCTTTGAAGAGGTATTTCTATATTACTGTTCTATTGTCCCGTTCCATATACAGTTTTACTATATTTTGTGATATTTAATAGAAAGCATTGTTTTTGTGAGGTTATTTCGCCCCCGTGCTTTGTTTACTATAAGACTGACGTCATTGCCACAGATAATGAACAGACTATCATGGCTGACCGTGTTTTCGGTCCTAAATTGAAAATCTTAATTTAAAATAGATTTTTTGCACTTTTTAGCCATCGAAAAAAATAATATTCATGTGCTATGGTCTAATACAACAATTATGAACATTTTAAGCCCTACTTTAAAAAAGGGTCAATTAGCCTATTCCGAAATCACAAGCACATCGAATACTTCATCAAGAGCGTTTTCACCCATATCACATCCAGAAAGTTCAGCAGCTCAAGCCCGCAGACTACCCGAGAAGGGTGGCATTTTGTCAGGAAATGTTACGGAGACAAGCTGAAAACGAAAATTTCTTTAAAAATATTATATGGACTGATGAATCACATTTTAAGCGATGTGGGGTGTTTAATGCGCATAACTACCATTCGTGGAGTATTGAAAATCCACACCTCACAAGGGAATCTAATTTCCAAGAACAATTTAGTATCAATTTGTGGTCAGCCATCCTAAACGGACAGCTGATTGGTCCGTTCGAACTACCGGACCGACTGAACAGCGAGGCCTACTTGCAATTTCTACGACGAGATCTCGGCATCTTATTAGAAGATGTAGACCTATTAACGCGGAGAAATATGATTTTTCAAAACGACGGCGCTCCATGCCATTTTGCTAGAAATGTTAGACAACATTTGTCTGAAACATTTCCAGGCAGATGGATCGGTCGTGGAGGGCCCATTGCGTGGCCGCCACGGTCCCCCGACTTGAACCCCATAGATTTTTTCGTCAGGGGATACTACAAGGAATTAGTATACGCCAAGGACATTACAAACGTCACAGTGTTAAGAACAAAATTAAGACAAGCGGAAGAAACAATAAAAAACAACAGAATTGCATTTATAAATTTAAAAGAAAACTTTTTTAGACGATGTAGAATATGTATTGAGCACGAAGGTCGTCATTTTGAAAACTTTCTTTAAGCGATCGAATAATAAATACTTTGAAAATAATGTTTTGTTTCATTTATTAAGTTATAATAAACCTTCAAAGGTTATTAAAGATGGCAGCAGGAACAGTTATTTTTGACCTTCAAATAATAAATTTTTAGCTTTTCTACAATCATTTTTGGTTTATTAATAAATAATTGGAATTTAAAAAAAAAATTATTCAGAAGTCGAGTTTTATGAAATTTTCACCTCGCTGTCTTTGATGGCCGATTTAAGCCAAAGTAGCCCTATTAAGTACTTCTTTTTTTAAATGATTATGAAAGCAGAGAGTCTAGAGAAGTTTTTACACATACTTATAAACCATGAATTCGCCTGTTTAGATTTTTAATTTAAAGATGAATTTTTAAGTAATTATTCACTAACATTCAAATTTTGACTTTACACTACTGTTTTCTAAATTTCCACTAAAGTTACGAAGCTGATTATTTTAGACATAAAAGAAGCACTAAAGATGATTCAGTGGCAAAAAGAAAAACATTAAAATATGTTCTACTTTTTTTTATTTAAAATTTTTAAGTTCTTTGGATCAAAATTTTCAAAAAGTCAGAAAAAAAAATATTACTCGAAAACTACGAATAATCGCGGAACATACATGGGGGTGATTCGGGTACTCCAAGAGGTGCTCTAACTCTGGACTTACGCTTGACACTATTTTTTGGGACACCCTGTATAGCTAATTGTTAATAGAGGTAATTTGTTAATTTTGCTTTTCTTTTTAACCGACATCAAAAAAGAAGGAGGTTCTCGATTCGATGCGTATGTTTTTATTGTGTACTAGCTTTCCGCTCGCGGTTTCGCCCACGTTATTATTGTTTTCCCGTGGGAATTTTATATTTTCCCGTACGGAAAATAATTTTGTAGCCTGTTATTTATATTTAGGAGCTCGGATAATAAATTTCTTACAAATTTCAGCAGATTTTGAAATATTTTCCATAGAAACTTTCAACCCCTATTTTGCACCCTAAGGGGGTGAATTCCAATAAACCACGAAACACGTATTCAATGAAATGTTTTTAAGAGCATGAATCTCAAGTTTTATCAAAATTCTTGCTAATTTAAAGATTTTTCCATACAAACTTGCAACCAATATTTCATCCCTTTAGGGTTAAATTTTTTCAAAATCCTTTCTTAGCGTGCGTCCGTATTTTCAATTAAAACAACTGTCCAAATTTTCCGTTTCTACCATTAGCGGTTACGGCTGTGCGTGCGTCTATAGATGGGAACTTCTCCTTTTTTACAAGCTTTTATTTAACTTGCAATGTAAGTATGTATGTTCGGGTGGAATCTTGCAACTCAATTTTGAAGCAGATATCTTTAACCGATTAGTCATCTAATAGTCATCTAAACTAAACACGTTTAGTTTAGATGACAATGCATGGTTAACTGTGTGACGTCATTCTAAATCCAAGATGGCGGCATACCCAAGATGGCGGACCAATTATTTTTAATGCACCCCTACAATATGGGTATTAAATAAAAGGTCTTGCTACGAGTAACTCGAAAAATAATGTGACGTCACTATTAATCCAATATGGCGGACTTCTAAAGCTTGAAAATCAATTTTGAAGTAGATATATTTAACCGATTGAGCTGAAATTTTGTATACACATACAGTTTGGATGAAAATGCGTGTGCATTACCGCAGCAAAATGTTGCGCTTTAGAGAAGTGAGAGTATATCAAATAATTAGTTCATCATGAGCAGAAATTAGTTCATGAATAGTAAAATTTATTCGCATTGTAGTTTTAAAGTTATTCGAGAAAAACAGATTTTGCTGAAGTAATGTTCGAAACGTTACCCTGGCAAAATCTTTTTTTATAAAATCGTTTCCATCCAGAACCAAATACATGAATAGATAGCTTTTGTTGCGTATTAAATGTTTGTGAATAGCAAAATTTGTGCGTGTTGTAATTCTTAAGTTATTTAAGATTTTGCTGCGGTAACGTTTTAGGATATCCCAGATCTCGAAATCGGTTGAACATAGAAGTTTGAAAAAAATACCAATAATAGACCTTAATTTGTTCAAATTTGTTCAAGCATTAGTTTTTGATTTGCTTGTTGAATACCAATGTAATTAAATGTTTTCAAAAATCAGAAAAAAACTAATTTCTCAGTAAACCAGTACACATACAATAAAATAAAAGGCTGTAACATGTACCCTTGTTACACTTTTATAACGACAGTAAACTAAGATTATGTAACTTTACGCAATATGAACATATAGAGAATTTTAAAAAGGTTTTTTAAGTCATCGAATACGCAGCTTCCATTAAACAAGGAAACATGGCATACTATGAACAAATTAAAATGTTCCATCAATAAACAATCCTGTTAATTCCAGCTTTGAATTACGGCTATTATGAAAGTTATATCAAAAATAAGATATATCAGTAATTTGTCAATAAGCCGACCGAATTATAAAGGTTACGTAAAAGCGACCGCACCATACATACGGGTATACTTCGCAAATTAGCAGCGTAGTATGTGACGTAGTGTACAGTCGGGTAGAATAGTAATATTCGGACAACCGATTTTTAAATATTTCTACCAGTTTTCTTTTTTGTAAATTGCAATCATGATAATCAACAGTATTATTATACAATTTAATGACTTAAGTATACAGTGTGGAAACTTTCAGCGGGGCAGTAAGGAGAAGTACCTTATCCGTTCCAGCTACACGAAAATGGTTTTAGGAGACTATCCATAATTTTTTATGGAATTTTGATCCCCATTCACAGATTTTCAAAAAAATGTACAGTTAGCAAGAAAATAGCAAATTTACATAAAAACATTTTTTGATGCCAATCGATCCTGTTTCTAATACTGATCAAAAACTTCTATGAGATCAACCATCGTTGGAGTACTCAAAAAGTCACAAATTGCAAAAAACTTTTCCCGTACATTTTGTATGAAAATTTTACGCAAAAGTTTTTTTGTGACTTTTTGTTTTGTTTTTTTTTTTGTTGACTGAATAAAAAGATAAGTTTAAAAACAATTCAAATTTCGAACTCGTTATTATTAAATAAAAAACAATCTTGACAATTTGGTGATCAATGGATAGGAACACATGGTCTTATTTCTTGGCAAGCGCGTAGTCCAGATCGAACGCCTCTAGATTTATTTTTGTGGGGCTACCTGAAAACTGCGAGGTTTACAAAAAGCAATACGATAGTGTTCGAGAACTTAAAGACTCACTAACCACAATTTTGTATGGAATTCATTCAAATAAATTGTCAGCAGCCACTAGGTCGGTACAGAAACGAATCAATTTATGTATTCGTCAAAATGGCGGTCACTTCGAGCACTTGATATTGTAGCGCAAGAAACAGCAAGATTTTAAATAAGAATAACATCATCAAGTTATGTTAGTTAATAAAAAAAGAAAATTAATACGCCCTCTTTTTGATATGTGTAAAATTCTACGTGATTATTTTTTTTTTTTTTTGTATTTCAGTTACACAAATTCTTTACAAAATGTAGGGGAAAAGTTTTTTGCAATTTGTGACTTTTTGTGTACTTCAACAATGGTTGGTCCCATAGAAGTTTTTGATCAGTATTAGAAACAGGATCGATTGGCATCAAAAAGTGTTTTTATGTAAAATGGCTATTTTCTTGCTAACTGTAATTTTTTTTGAAAATCTGTGAATGGGGATCAAAATTCCATAAAAAATTATGGATAGTCTCCTAAGACCATTTTCGTGTAGCTGGAACAGATTAGGTACTTCTCCTTACTGCCCCGCTGAAAGTTTCCACCCTGTATATTTAAAACCAAATTAACATTAAAAATGGAAATGTTGCCCCGTTGCCCCAATCATCGCGATAAACAAGACGATAAGTCACCACGCTAACAGGAATTGCCGTAAATGGCTATGTTCTTGCCGAATGAAATGATTGTTGGATTTCAAGCTAGCTAGTAGGGTTTCCTTTTTTAAATTTCATCTAATATTGTGTTACATGGTAATTAATCTAAGATTCTTCGCCAAGTATCAATTTGCGTTGCATGATTTTTTTTATATACGGTGTTTCATAATAACCAATAAATAATCAATGCGTTATCTAAAACTAATTATTAAATTGTGTTTACCCGTAATGTCATTCAACCCAAAATTTTCATGTAAATCATAGACATGATGATGATACTATGATATACATGAAAATATTGGGTTAAATGACATTACGTGTAAACACATTTTTAATAATTATTTTTAGATAAGCCATTAATTATTTATTGGTTATTATGAAACACCGTGTATAGTTTGTTTCTCAGATCGCACAAACATGGCTCTGTATGAAGGATATTTTCATTGTCTTAATGTTCCCGGAAGTATTACGCGGCTCAACAGATTAATGTCACTCTACCAATCCGATGATTTTATATTCACGTATAATGTGCATGTGTGCCTTATAAAAATTATCTGTGATTTTTAATAAGTAAAAAATATAATTTGTATAAGACTGATTTTTAAATAAAAAAATGTCGTTCTCGTTTCATTATTTTATTATACCCTTTTTTTCGCAACTGTACTAACGAAACATCAATATTATACTGTTCATTTAAAATGGTTAGCCTTATGTATGATGCGGTCGCTTTTACGCAACCTTTATAATTCGGTAGGCTTATTGACAAATTACTGATATATCTTATTTTTGATATAACTTTCATAGAAGCCGTAATTCAAAGCTGGAATTAACAGGATTGTTTATTGATGGAACATTTTAATTTGTTCATAGTATGCCATGTTTCCTTGTTTAATGGAAGCTGCGTATTCGATGACTTAAAATAACCTTTTTAAAATTCTCTATATGTTCATATTGCGTAAAGTTACATAATCTTAGTTTACTGTCGTTATAAAGGTGTAACAAGGGTACATGTTACAGCCTTTTATTTTATTGTATGTGTAGTGGTTTACTGAGAAATTCGTTTTTTCTGATTTTTGAAAACATTTAATTACATTGGTATTCAACAAGCAAATCAAAAACTAATGCTTGAACAAATTTGAACAAATTAAGGTCTATTATTGGTATTTTTTTCAAACTTCTATGTTCAACCGATTTCGAGATCTGGGATATCCTAAAACGTTACCGCAGCAAAATCTTAAATAACTTAAGAATTACAACACGCACAAATTTTGCTATTCACAAACATTTAATACGCAACAAAAGCTATCTATTAATGTATTTGGTTCTGAATGGAAACGATTTTATAAAAAAAGATTTTGCCAGGGTAACGTTTCGAACATTACTCCAGCAAAATCTGTTATTCTCGAATAACTTTAAAACTACAATGCGAACAAATTTTGCTATTCATGAACTAATTTCTGCTCATGATGAACTAATTATTTGATATACTCTCACTTCTCTAAAGCACAACATTTTGCTGCGGTAATGCACACTGAAAATGCATAAATAACTGTGTCACGTCATTCTAAATCCAAGATGGCGGACCAATTATTTTAAATGCACTCCTACAATATGGGTATCAAATAAAAGGCCTTGAAAAATAAAGTGGTGTCACTATTAATCCAATATGGCGTACTTCTAAAGCCAAAAAATCAAATTTGAAGTAGATATCTTTAACCCATTGAGCTGAAATTCTGTAAGTATAGACGTTCCGGCAAACGACCTTGCAACAATGATGCGTTGAATTAGATGAACAGACTAAGAAACGTGTTCAGTGATATCTAAAAAGTAAAAAATAAAATAAATGTAAAAAAAACTTTTTAAAAACAAGCTTTTATTTAAATGCGCTAAAAAGAAAAAATAAACTTTTACACTAAAACTTTTACTTATTATATGACATAAAAGCTTGTCGCGAGATTTACCAAATATTACAATACCAAATTGCATCTAAATCGGTTCAGTGGTTATTAATTCCACCCTCTTTTCTCCCTTTAAGGGGTGATGTCCTTTCCTGGGGCTCAAACTATGTCTATACCAAATTTCATCTAAATCGGCTTAGTAGTTAAGCGTGATTGCGTAACACAGACAAAGTTACTTGCGCTTTTATAATACCAGAAGGAACATAAAAACGACACGTAGGTATATTAATATTTAAACAATACCCATGTTGATTTTTTTATTTTGTCACCCTTTTTTTTCTTTTCGGGGATTAAAATCTTAAAAAACTTGAAATACGTGTTAACTTATTTATCGTTAGTAATACTAATGTGAAGTTTCGAATAAAATAGTCTTAACTAATCCTGTTTGCCCATAAAAACTATGGAATCCAATTTAACCCCCTTAGGGAGTGGATTTTAAAAAATCCTTACTCAGTGCAACCCTACACCTTGTAAGGAACCTACGTATCAAATTAGGAATGTCTAGAACCAAATAAAAGCATAAAAACGACACGCATGATAATATTTTGACATTTCAACCCCCTTGCACCCCAGAGTTGGGTTCCGAGGGTCAGAGTAATGCAACCGAGAGTGTTTTTCACACTCGCTCCGAGGTTCAGAACGGGTCGGTTGCAATCTTTTTTTTTTAGTTTGTATCTTGCTGATCAAGATCAAGCAAAGGGCAAAATATTACTAATCCTTACTATGAAATTAACAGTCAATATCCATTTTTCTGCTTAAAAATAATTACAACACATAGAAATCACTATATTTCCCTTGTATTAGGCTTAAAAGAGTTCAAAGTAGTGTTATTTAATAAAATAATAAATAATTAGCGTATTTTTGACATCGACTTTGACATAAAATCTGTCAGAGTGTTTTTCACCCTACGCTCGAGTCGGTTGTTTGGTTGCATCACTCGAAGCTTCTGAACGGGCACAGAGTGTACTAACCGCCTGTCAGAGCGTTTTTTACCCCGAGGCTCTGAACGGGTCGGTTGCTGTCAGGGTGCACTCGGAGTGCACTCGAGCGTAGGTTCTGAACGCAGCTCAACAGAGGAGGTGTTATTTCACGTTCGTCACGTTGGATTTCAAAAAAATTAGATAAATATATTCATTATGAAACTTTGATATTTTTGTTTGTATTACATACTTTTTAATTAATATTCAATTACATCATTATTCAATTGGACATAAGTACATATTCTTTTCCTTGAAACATCTTCTAGTGTCAGTGTATAACTTAGATTAAATCAAAAAGGCGTAAATGGTCGTTTTCTCTCAGTTTTCTGGTCAAGTTAAAATTTGGTTGGTCGGCTGCAGTCAGTTTTCATTCTAACTGAAAGATAAAAATTTAATTAATTTACATACAGATTTGATTTTACATACAACCTAAAAACTTCTATTTTGTTTAAGTTGAAACTGAAGTACCTACACAGATTGAGTTATTCAGTTATAGTACTTACATTAATGTGATTTTCGCAAAAATACATTTGAGTTTCAGTAGATAGTTACAGGATTTCTTTAAGCGAGTGTTAAGCAAATATTTCGCATGTCTATATCACTGGGTACGTCTAATCCACAGATTTCCTAGAGTCTTTGAAGAGGTATTTCTATATTACTGTTCTATTGTCCCGTTCCATATACAGTTTTACTATATTTTGTGATATTTAATAGAAAGCATTGTTTTTGTGAGGTTATTTCGCCCCCGTGCTTTGTTTACTATAAGACTGACGTCATTGCCACAGATAATGAACAGACTATCATGGCTGACCGTGTTTTCGGTCCTAAATTGAAAATCTTAATTTAAAATAGATTTTTTGCACTTTTTAGCCATCGAAAAAAATAATATTCATGTGCTATGGTCTAATACAACAATTATGAACATTTTAAGCCCTACTTTAAAAAAGGGTCAATTAGCCTATTCCGAAATCACAAGCACATCGAATACTTCATCAAGAGCGTTTTCACCCATATCACATCCAGAAAGTTCAGCAGCTCAAGCCCGCAGACTACCCGAGAAGGGTGGCATTTTGTCAGGAAATGTTACGGAGACAAGCTGAAAACGAAAATTTCTTTAAAAATATTATATGGACTGATGAATCACATTTTAAGCGATGTGGGGTGTTTAATGCGCATAACTACCATTCGTGGAGTATTGAAAATCCACACCTCACAAGGGAATCTAATTTCCAAGAACAATTTAGTATCAATTTGTGGTCAGCCATCCTAAACGGACAGCTGATTGGTCCGTTCGAACTACCGGACCGACTGAACAGCGAGGCCTACTTGCAATTTCTACGACGAGATCTCGGCATCTTATTAGAAGATGTAGACCTATTAACGCGGAGAAATATGATTTTTCAAAACGACGGCGCTCCATGCCATTTTGCTAGAAATGTTAGACAACATTTGTCTGAAACATTTCCAGGCAGATGGATCGGTCGTGGAGGGCCCATTGCGTGGCCGCCACGGTCCCCCGACTTGAACCCCATAGATTTTTTCGTCAGGGGATACTACAAGGAATTAGTATACGCCAAGGACATTACAAACGTCACAGTGTTAAGAACAAAATTAAGACAAGCGGAAGAAACAATAAAAAACAACAGAATTGCATTTATAAATTTAAAAGAAAACTTTTTTAGACGATGTAGAATATGTATTGAGCACGAAGGTCGTCATTTTGAAAACTTTCTTTAAGCGATCGAATAATAAATACTTTGAAAATAATGTTTTGTTTCATTTATTAAGTTATAATAAACCTTCAAAGGTTATTAAAGATGGCAGCAGGAACAGTTATTTTTGACCTTCAAATAATAAATTTTTAGCTTTTCTACAATCATTTTTGGTTTATTAATAAATAATTGGAATTTAAAAAAAAAATTATTCAGAAGTCGAGTTTTATGAAATTTTCACCTCGCTGTCTTTGATGGCCGATTTAAGCCAAAGTAGCCCTATTAAGTACTTCTTTTTTTAAATGATTATGAAAGCAGAGAGTCTAGAGAAGTTTTTACACATACTTATAAACCATGAATTCGCCTGTTTAGATTTTTAATTTAAAGATGAATTTTTAAGTAATTATTCACTAACATTCAAATTTTGACTTTACACTACTGTTTTCTAAATTTCCACTAAAGTTACGAAGCTGATTATTTTAGACATAAAAGAAGCACTAAAGATGATTCAGTGGCAAAAAGAAAAACATTAAAATATGTTCTACTTTTTTTTATTTAAAATTTTTAAGTTCTTTGGATCAAAATTTTCAAAAAGTCAGAAAAAAAAATATTACTCGAAAACTACGAATAATCGCGGAACATACATGGGGGTGATTCGGGTACTCCAAGAGGTGCTCTAACTCTGGACTTACGCTTGACACTATTTTTTGGGACACCCTGTATAGCTAATTGTTAATAGAGGTAATTTGTTAATTTTGCTTTTCTTTTTAACCGACATCAAAAAAGAAGGAGGTTCTCGATTCGATGCGTATGTTTTTATTGTGTACTAGCTTTCCGCTCGCGGTTTCGCCCACGTTATTATTGTTTTCCCGTGGGAATTTTATATTTTCCCGTACGGAAAATAATTTTGTAGCCTGTTATTTATATTTAGGAGCTCGGATAATAAATTTCTTACAAATTTCAGCAGATTTTGAAATATTTTCCATAGAAACTTTCAACCCCTATTTTGCACCCTAAGGGGGTGAATTCCAATAAACCACGAAACACGTATTCAATGAAATGTTTTTAAGAGCATGAATCTCAAGTTTTATCAAAATTCTTGCTAATTTAAAGATTTTTCCATACAAACTTGCAACCAATATTTCATCCCTTTAGGGTTAAATTTTTTCAAAATCCTTTCTTAGCGTGCGTCCGTATTTTCAATTAAAACAACTGTCCAAATTTTCCGTTTCTACCATTAGCGGTTACGGCTGTGCGTGCGTCTATAGATGGGAACTTCTCCTTTTTTACAAGCTTTTATTTAACTTGCAATGTAAGTATGTATGTTCGGGTGGAATCTTGCAACTCAATTTTGAAGCAGATATCTTTAACCGATTAGTCATCTAATAGTCATCTAAACTAAACACGTTTAGTTTAGATGACAATGCATGGTTAACTGTGTGACGTCATTCTAAATCCAAGATGGCGGCATACCCAAGATGGCGGACCAATTATTTTTAATGCACCCCTACAATATGGGTATTAAATAAAAGGTCTTGCTACGAGTAACTCGAAAAATAATGTGACGTCACTATTAATCCAATATGGCGGACTTCTAAAGCTTGAAAATCAATTTTGAAGTAGATATATTTAACCGATTGAGCTGAAATTTTGTATACACATACAGTTTGGATGAAAATGCGTGTGCATTACCGCAGCAAAATGTTGCGCTTTAGAGAAGTGAGAGTATATCAAATAATTAGTTCATCATGAGCAGAAATTAGTTCATGAATAGTAAAATTTATTCGCATTGTAGTTTTAAAGTTATTCGAGAAAAACAGATTTTGCTGAAGTAATGTTCGAAACGTTACCCTGGCAAAATCTTTTTTTATAAAATCGTTTCCATCCAGAACCAAATACATGAATAGATAGCTTTTGTTGCGTATTAAATGTTTGTGAATAGCAAAATTTGTGCGTGTTGTAATTCTTAAGTTATTTAAGATTTTGCTGCGGTAACGTTTTAGGATATCCCAGATCTCGAAATCGGTTGAACATAGAAGTTTGAAAAAAATACCAATAATAGACCTTAATTTGTTCAAATTTGTTCAAGCATTAGTTTTTGATTTGCTTGTTGAATACCAATGTAATTAAATGTTTTCAAAAATCAGAAAAAAACTAATTTCTCAGTAAACCAGTACACATACAATAAAATAAAAGGCTGTAACATGTACCCTTGTTACACTTTTATAACGACAGTAAACTAAGATTATGTAACTTTACGCAATATGAACATATAGAGAATTTTAAAAAGGTTTTTTAAGTCATCGAATACGCAGCTTCCATTAAACAAGGAAACATGGCATACTATGAACAAATTAAAATGTTCCATCAATAAACAATCCTGTTAATTCCAGCTTTGAATTACGGCTATTATGAAAGTTATATCAAAAATAAGATATATCAGTAATTTGTCAATAAGCCGACCGAATTATAAAGGTTACGTAAAAGCGACCGCACCATACATACGGGTATACTTCGCAAATTAGCAGCGTAGTATGTGACGTAGTGTACAGTCGGGTAGAATAGTAATATTCGGACAACCGATTTTTAAATATTTCTACCAGTTTTCTTTTTTGTAAATTGCAATCATGATAATCAACAGTATTATTATACAATTTAATGACTTAAGTATACAGTGTGGAAACTTTCAGCGGGGCAGTAAGGAGAAGTACCTTATCCGTTCCAGCTACACGAAAATGGTTTTAGGAGACTATCCATAATTTTTTATGGAATTTTGATCCCCATTCACAGATTTTCAAAAAAATGTACAGTTAGCAAGAAAATAGCAAATTTACATAAAAACATTTTTTGATGCCAATCGATCCTGTTTCTAATACTGATCAAAAACTTCTATGAGATCAACCATCGTTGGAGTACTCAAAAAGTCACAAATTGCAAAAAACTTTTCCCGTACATTTTGTATGAAAATTTTACGCAAAAGTTTTTTTGTGACTTTTTGTTTTGTTTTTTTTTTTGTTGACTGAATAAAAAGATAAGTTTAAAAACAATTCAAATTTCGAACTCGTTATTATTAAATAAAAAACAATCTTGACAATTTGGTGATCAATGGATAGGAACACATGGTCTTATTTCTTGGCAAGCGCGTAGTCCAGATCGAACGCCTCTAGATTTATTTTTGTGGGGCTACCTGAAAACTGCGAGGTTTACAAAAAGCAATACGATAGTGTTCGAGAACTTAAAGACTCACTAACCACAATTTTGTATGGAATTCATTCAAATAAATTGTCAGCAGCCACTAGGTCGGTACAGAAACGAATCAATTTATGTATTCGTCAAAATGGCGGTCACTTCGAGCACTTGATATTGTAGCGCAAGAAACAGCAAGATTTTAAATAAGAATAACATCATCAAGTTATGTTAGTTAATAAAAAAAGAAAATTAATACGCCCTCTTTTTGATATGTGTAAAATTCTACGTGATTATTTTTTTTTTTTTTTGTATTTCAGTTACACAAATTCTTTACAAAATGTAGGGGAAAAGTTTTTTGCAATTTGTGACTTTTTGTGTACTTCAACAATGGTTGGTCCCATAGAAGTTTTTGATCAGTATTAGAAACAGGATCGATTGGCATCAAAAAGTGTTTTTATGTAAAATGGCTATTTTCTTGCTAACTGTAATTTTTTTTGAAAATCTGTGAATGGGGATCAAAATTCCATAAAAAATTATGGATAGTCTCCTAAGACCATTTTCGTGTAGCTGGAACAGATTAGGTACTTCTCCTTACTGCCCCGCTGAAAGTTTCCACCCTGTATATTTAAAACCAAATTAACATTAAAAATGGAAATGTTGCCCCGTTGCCCCAATCATCGCGATAAACAAGACGATAAGTCACCACGCTAACAGGAATTGCCGTAAATGGCTATGTTCTTGCCGAATGAAATGATTGTTGGATTTCAAGCTAGCTAGTAGGGTTTCCTTTTTTAAATTTCATCTAATATTGTGTTACATGGTAATTAATCTAAGATTCTTCGCCAAGTATCAATTTGCGTTGCATGATTTTTTTTATATACGGTGTTTCATAATAACCAATAAATAATCAATGCGTTATCTAAAACTAATTATTAAATTGTGTTTACCCGTAATGTCATTCAACCCAAAATTTTCATGTAAATCATAGACATGATGATGATACTATGATATACATGAAAATATTGGGTTAAATGACATTACGTGTAAACACATTTTTAATAATTATTTTTAGATAAGCCATTAATTATTTATTGGTTATTATGAAACACCGTGTATAGTTTGTTTCTCAGATCGCACAAACATGGCTCTGTATGAAGGATATTTTCATTGTCTTAATGTTCCCGGAAGTATTACGCGGCTCAACAGATTAATGTCACTCTACCAATCCGATGATTTTATATTCACGTATAATGTGCATGTGTGCCTTATAAAAATTATCTGTGATTTTTAATAAGTAAAAAATATAATTTGTATAAGACTGATTTTTAAATAAAAAAATGTCGTTCTCGTTTCATTATTTTATTATACCCTTTTTTTCGCAACTGTACTAACGAAACATCAATATTATACTGTTCATTTAAAATGGTTAGCCTTATGTATGATGCGGTCGCTTTTACGCAACCTTTATAATTCGGTAGGCTTATTGACAAATTACTGATATATCTTATTTTTGATATAACTTTCATAGAAGCCGTAATTCAAAGCTGGAATTAACAGGATTGTTTATTGATGGAACATTTTAATTTGTTCATAGTATGCCATGTTTCCTTGTTTAATGGAAGCTGCGTATTCGATGACTTAAAATAACCTTTTTAAAATTCTCTATATGTTCATATTGCGTAAAGTTACATAATCTTAGTTTACTGTCGTTATAAAGGTGTAACAAGGGTACATGTTACAGCCTTTTATTTTATTGTATGTGTAGTGGTTTACTGAGAAATTCGTTTTTTCTGATTTTTGAAAACATTTAATTACATTGGTATTCAACAAGCAAATCAAAAACTAATGCTTGAACAAATTTGAACAAATTAAGGTCTATTATTGGTATTTTTTTCAAACTTCTATGTTCAACCGATTTCGAGATCTGGGATATCCTAAAACGTTACCGCAGCAAAATCTTAAATAACTTAAGAATTACAACACGCACAAATTTTGCTATTCACAAACATTTAATACGCAACAAAAGCTATCTATTAATGTATTTGGTTCTGAATGGAAACGATTTTATAAAAAAAGATTTTGCCAGGGTAACGTTTCGAACATTACTCCAGCAAAATCTGTTATTCTCGAATAACTTTAAAACTACAATGCGAACAAATTTTGCTATTCATGAACTAATTTCTGCTCATGATGAACTAATTATTTGATATACTCTCACTTCTCTAAAGCACAACATTTTGCTGCGGTAATGCACACTGAAAATGCATAAATAACTGTGTCACGTCATTCTAAATCCAAGATGGCGGACCAATTATTTTAAATGCACTCCTACAATATGGGTATCAAATAAAAGGCCTTGAAAAATAAAGTGGTGTCACTATTAATCCAATATGGCGTACTTCTAAAGCCAAAAAATCAAATTTGAAGTAGATATCTTTAACCCATTGAGCTGAAATTCTGTAAGTATAGACGTTCCGGCAAACGACCTTGCAACAATGATGCGTTGAATTAGATGAACAGACTAAGAAACGTGTTCAGTGATATCTAAAAAGTAAAAAATAAAATAAATGTAAAAAAACCTTTTTAAAAACAAGCTTTTATTTAAATGCGCTAAAAAGAAAAAATAAACTTTTACACTAAAACTTTTACTTATTATATGACATAAAAGCTTGTCGCGAGATTTACTTTTGTAGATAAACAAGTAAATTTAATAATTTACACATAAGTAAATCTCGTGACAATCTTTTATGTCATATAAATTGTGTTAAATGTGAAATAACGTTATAAGTAAAAGTTTTAGTGTAAAAGTTTATTTTTTCTTTTTAGCGCATTTAAATAAAAGCTTGTTTTTAAAAAGGTTTTTTTACATTTAATTTTTATATATATAAAGTCCATTCACTTAGACACGGTCGCCTTTGTACTGCGCCGCTTGGGCACTTGGCGGCTTTTATAAAAGGAAAACAAAGGATGCCGCGTGGGGCGCACACCCGCTAGTGAATATGGCAATTTTCATCGAAGAGCCAGGTTGTGTTTGTTGACTCTGTTACGTAAACCGCAAATCTTTTTTCGTACTTGGAAGGACAGTGAAATGCCCCAAGATGAAACTTTATGTGAACCAACAATAAAAAGGCGGGTGTTTTGGTAAACTTGTAAACAATTTGTAATAGGTAAATATTAATCGGTATTGTGTTGAAATTAATATGTGTATCTATCAGACACTTCAAAAATGGTGGGGACACCAAGAATCAATATTAAAAACGGGGCCATCAACACCAAAAAATCGATATTTTATTTTAAATAGATTCGGAACGTGATGATGTTGGATCTCCTATAATAAATACAGGTTGTAATATTAATAGGACCCTAAGCAAATAAAATAAATAGCATCAAAAAAATTTAAATGACTTTATAAATAGGGTTCTAAAATATATGATATTTTGGTCCAAAATAAATAAAAACACAAACGAATAATTGCACGTTATGTCCAAATATTCTTTTTGCTTCCCAAAATGGATAAATTGTCGCCAAATAATGTCTTACAGAAAGATTAATATTACTACCAAAAACCTTACTTAAATTTGTTTGACTGTCATTCAAAATTAATAAATTAAACCGATTTTTTTATTTCACAGTAATATTTGAAACCTAAAAATAATATTTGACTTATCATATTTTAATCAATTTCATATAACTATATGTTGGATCAACACCTTTCCTGGCACCCCCAAATTGAGTACGTCTCGGAAAGGATCCGGAAACTTATATGGGTCTTCAAAACGTTACGCTATATTACAACTAAACAGCTACTAAATAAGATATATATTTCACTGGCACAGTCTGTATTAGGATACTGCATTTCTTTATGGGGTGGTGCATCAAAAACCAAATTTTTAGAAGTCGAAAGAAGTCAACGATGTCTATTAAAGATTATGTTTTTTAAGCCCTTTACCTTTCCAACTAGTGAACTCTATAAAATAGCCGACCTACTATCTGTGAGGCAACTTTATATTTTGTTTGCTACCTTAAAATTACACAGTAAACTATCTTTTGATCCTACACAGATTCAAGGGAGAAGAAAGGATAACGTTATTAAAAGGAATATAACCAAAACAGCTTTCGCTAAACGACAATTTGATGTTCAATCTACGTATATATACAACCAGTTAAATAAGAAACTTGACACTTATTCGGTGAATCTTCGTGAATCTAAGAAAATTATTACCCATTGGTTAAAAACAAATAGCTATATACAAATAGAAAACTTACTAAAATGTATAAGCTGAAATGATAAATAAAAGTATGACACACACACATGCACACACATACACACATACACACATATACACACACACACACACACACACATACACACACATAATCGCTCCCACACATGCATTCTTACAACATAAACAAAATTATTATATAATAAATAGATTTAGAATAATACTAGCTATGGAAGAGCGGGTCCACCTGACACAGGCACAATTAATTTGTCTACTGGGTGGTCCCAATCACTGTATCACTGTACAACGTTGATTTACAAATAAAGAAAGAATTTATTAAAGAATTTATTATTATTATTATAAACAATTGACATATTTTTGGGAACCACAATAATAATATTTGGTATTAAAAAGAAATTCGATTAACCAGTAGTTTTTTTAGCTCAGAAAAAAATACCAAATTAATACTCGTAACAAAAATATTGGTAACATCAATTTAGTAACAATGTATAATACTTATTTGGTCTGAAATTAATTTTATAGGCGTTCATATATTTTTATGACATTCAATAAAAATAATAATTGGATCTATTTTATAATATTTTAGGAAACACAATTTGGTGACCATTTATCCGTTTTGGTTAGCGTTTCGAATTTTATTGGTAGTAAAATAGGTACATTTTTGGTAGGCGTTTAAACACAAGACAATTTTTATTTCTTCTATATACAATACATGTCAATCAATACGCCCCACATTCTTAAAGGAGTGTTAGTACAGGTCAAAACAAACAATATATTTACTATGGAACACCATTTTCAAAATTTAATTTTAAGTAGTTTTACTTACCTTACTTATACTTATTACTTAGCAATCTAGTAGGTATGTCTTTTTGCTGTTTTTGTTTTAAAGGTATTAAGTGTTGTAAAAGTTGTAAAAATAGAAGTTGGTAATTACGTCGTCAAAGTTGCAGATATAAATGACCCCTCCATCCTGCAGGCCTATTCTGTAACTTCGGTTGCTAACTAGAACTGTCATTTTTGAAAGGAACTTAACATCCATTACTGCTATTATGAACGCTTCTGTAACACATAAGATCACTAAACCATTAATGGATATAAAGTGTCTTTCAAAAATGACAGTTCTAGTTACCAACCGTAGTTAGCGAATAGGCCTGCTGGACGGGTAATTCACGATTACTCCTCCACTCACTACGCTACCGCCAACTAAACTATTTTGGAACGGTGGTCATATTGGTTTCAAATGTACCTAACATTCCATTGTTCTACTCTTCGAGCCCTTTCATTTGATACCCATATTAAAAGGGTGGAGTTGTCGTGCTTTTTCTCACTGAATTGTTGAAATATTGGGAAATCTTAGTTGAAAGAAAAAAAACAAACTTATTCCTTTAGTCCGATACAAAATGAAAAGCTTTATTGTTGTAGGTACATAATTATAATACACATATGCATATGTTACTGAAGTACACAAAATCCCTCAATGCAAAGCACTTAACATAATGTTTAATTAATACAAGCCAAGGGCAGGATGGTTCAGGTCTGTTTGATCAATCTCGGCAGGTAAAAATCAGGTACAAATTGGGTACAAAACTACAAAATGAGGGGCAATAAAGTACACGAACAAATAGTTATAGGTTTCCTTTTTTTTTTAAAAGAGATTAGTAGCCTTCCCCGGAGCGGTTGTTAGTAGAGCGTACCTTCTGCTAGATGCTAAGTTTCCGCGATCACGGGTCAGAGATATAATATTCCAATTCCTTAGATTATTCTCTCTATATATGTACAATTCCACAGAATTCCTCCTTGTGTTAGGTTAGTTCGTTATGGTTTCTAGCTGTAAGTTATTTGCCAAAGAAGGATGTGAAACTTAATATTGTAAAAATTTGGAATTTAACAGGAAATTCGCAAGTGTTACTCAATATATGCCTTAATCCCACTAAGATGCCGCTCACTATCAGGTTTTTTTAATGAAATAGGGGATGGAAAAGGCGAATTTTGGAAATGTAACATGTTTGATTTAATAATCAATTTACCCACAAATAAAAATAAAATTAACAAAATCTGTTTTAAATCATGAAATATAATAAGTTAATTAGATACCTTATTGATTTTTTGCACTTATTGAGACAATAAATCCATTTAATTTAATAAATCGCGTGCCGGCGAGTAAATATAGTATTTTTTTCTTAGCTTTACTCTTCAAGCTGAAAACAAAAAGAACTGAATTTTGTAAATTCTTTTCAAATTAAATTCACACGGAAAACGAGAGAAATACCTATGGATTTTCTTCGCTGAAATTAATTTAAATACTTTATGATCTTCGAATCAATAACAAATTTCTTCAGTCGATGTCTCACAGACAAATCATAACATAGACGATAGACGCGTTCAAAGACTAAGGTGAAAAATGGGCGCGTTCCATCTACGCGCATACTAGAATCGAGGTCCGTTCACCGAATGTTAAGCGTCGTATTGGCGACGGAACCTTCCCTAAAACCAAATTCATTTCATAGCATGTGTGTCATGATGTGTCAAGTCAACGTACGGATCTATCGGAATTCTACAATATGCTATAAGTATTTCCAGCCCAAGTTATAAGCTTGGTTGAAAAACGAAACGTAATGAAAAAATTAACCATAAACAAACTGTGAATGCTTCCCAAATTCTATTCGACGAAACTATAATTATATGATCTATAAGCTTAAGTGTATTTCATTAAAATATGTCTATAGAAATGATCGAAACAAACGGTCTAAATGTCAAATTCCGAATTTTGAGAAAATCAACCCACCTAAATGGAAGCACGGGATTTTGGGCGAAAAAAAACTATCTTTGTAAATAAGGCCAGGATAAACGCGAGATTTATTTTGTTTATGCAAAAATTGAATAATGACCAAAGATAATTGCAAATGTCACTGACGTGACGTGAAACGACGTTGACGTTGACACTTGACATTGACATTGTGAAATTCCTTGACAAAGTTATTGTAATTACGATTTTAGTTGGGAAATTTGCGTTAAAACTACAGTGAAAGCAAAGTGTTTTTGCAAAATTAGTGTTTTATGAAATTTTAAGAAAAAACGGTGTTACAGAGTATGAAGTGGTATCCGCCATTTTGGAGCGCCAGCCATATTGGTTTCAGAGTAAAGTAATAAACTTTTTATTATTCAACTCCTAAAGCTCTTTCATTTGATTCTCATATTAAGTGCGGTCCTAACGGTGCGGTTTAAACTTGGAAGTTACTTCTGAGCGTTTGGTGGACTAGTGCTGGTGTCGTACACTACAGCTTTCTTAAATCTGGCCAGACGATTACGGCCGATGTCTATTGTCAGCAAATGCTAACCATGATGGAAAAGCTAGCTGCAAAACAACCGAGGCTGGTCAATCGCTCTAGGCCACTGCTGCTTCAAGATAACGCTAGACCACTCCCTGCACTATAGACGGCTACCAAATTAGAGGAGCTTCAATTGGAATGTCTAAGACATCCACCATTGACCTTGCTCCAACAGATTACCTTTTTTTTTTTTAAATTTGGATAACTTCTTGAAAGGGAAAAAAATCAACTCCGGTGGGGCAGTCCAAACCGCCTTCAAAGATTTTATTGATTCCCGTCCGAATGGTTTTTTTAGTAAAGGGATCGATGAACTACCAATGAGATGGCAAAGTGCATAGATAGCAATGTTACATGTTTTGATTGAATAAATATATTATATTTAAAAAATCGACTTTTTGTTCCTCCCATACAAAACGCTAATTTCATATGTAAGGACCTAATATTAAATTTATTATTGAGATATATGGTTATAGAAGAGGCCTACGCAGTGGGAAAGTTAAAGAAAAACCGCAAAACTGTTGCAGACACGTTTATTCTGTACTTATCACATTTGACAGTTCAAACAGAGAGACGCCATGCTGTATTATCAACAAAAGTGTAGGCAGTAGCGCCATTTAATTTGCACAATAGTACAAGCATTTCATATCAATACTTATTTTAATTCCCTACACTCCCACCAAAACTATATGTTATAATACTTATCATTCAACAAGAGAATTCTTACCAACCAACCCCTTTTTTTAAATCCTCAAATTGAACCCTAGGCTAAGCCTTAGTCATTACGTCAGCGACTTGTTCCTATGAATTTATACAGGATAACAGGAAAAGTCGACGTATTCCTTGAAAGGGGTTATAGTACAGGTCATAAGCAACAAAAAAGCCCAATTAACCAGGGGTCAAAAACAGTTGGTTATCGAGCTACGACGGTTTTAAAATTTTTGGGAATTTTTCCGACTTGTTACCAAAAAAATTAAAAAAAAAAACTACACCATTTACAATGACAAATTGATTAATTGCGGAAAGCTGAAAAATGGGCAGTTAATTTAAATTAAAATTGTTGTCAAAAACTTACATAATTTTGTATTTTGTATACCATATTTCTTGTTGTAGCTAGCGGAACATCTTCCAAAAGCGTGTTCACTTCCTACTTAAACAACTATTAAACTTTCTGTTTGGTAATATAAATAATACCATCGCATAATCATACTTTAACATTTAATTAAATTAACACTACATTTTTCTTACAGACTCAGCACCACAGAACAAGAAGAATGAATATAGAGGAAACAGATTATGGAGTAGGTAACTGAATTACCATAGAGGTAATGACTATAACTCTAACACTCCCCTTCAATTTTAAGTTTGTTATAAACATATGAACAAAGTGAAAATTACTTTATAGCATAGTCCACATTACAGTAAAATATTACATTTACATATTATTTTTAAAGTTGTACATAGAATGACACAAGTAATTGAAATTTACAGTTTTTAAAGGTTTTGTCATTATATCTGCAATGTTTTCTTGGGTCATTACATATTTTACTGATATTATTTTCTTTACTACTACATCTTTAACAAAATTATATTTAATGTCTATATGCTTGCTTCTTTATGTATTTTCTGAATTGTTCATCATTTTAATAGCACTTTGATTGTCTACTAATAAATCAACTGAATTTACACTTTTAAAATCACTTGCTAGACCTTTAAGGAATATTAATTCACTCACACATAAGGATGCAGAAATGAACTCTGCCTCAGCAGATGAAAGGGCGACTGACTGCTGCTTCTTTGATCCCCAAGAGATAAGATTTTCATTATGGTAAATTACCATTCCACTAACACTTTTTCTATCACACTGGTCACCTGCCCAGTCTGCATCTGAGTATGCTGTGATGCTGTTTCCATCTGTCTTTACATAGGTAAGTACTTTATCCTTTGAGCCTTTTATATATCTAAGTACCCTTTTAGCCGCTTCCCATGTCGTTTTAGTGGGTTTATTCATATACCTGCTTAAATATGATGTTGCATAGGTAATATCTGGTCTAGTAATAGTTAGGTATGTCAAACTTCCAATCAACTCTTTATATGGTACATTATTAATGATTTTTTCTGTTTCAGGTACAAGAAAATTATTCTCCATAGGCGTTTTCTTCGGTTTGCAGTCATCCATACCAAATTGTATCAAAATTTTATCAATAAAGTCTTTTTGTGATATTGTTAATTTATTTTTATTACATTTCATTATTTCTAATCCCAAAAATTTATTCACATCTCCCAAATCTTTAGCTTTAAATTCTTTTTGTAAGTATCCAGTTATTTCCTTTATTTTATTAATTTCACCAATCAACAAAATATCGTCAACGAATAATAATAACCAAATATTATTTCCCTTATATAAGCATATATCATATTCTGACCTTTTTAGCCCAATCTTCTGACAAAATTCTGTAAATCTTTTATTCCAAAATTTTGGCGATTCTTTAAGCCCATATAAAGCTTTTCTTAATTTTAAAACATTTTTATTTTTATCATTTAGTTCTATACCTTGCGGTATTTTGATGTATACATCTGTTTCTAAATAACCATTTAAAAAAGCGGTTGGAATATCCAATTGCTTTGTTTCCCAATCATTATTTATGGCTTGAGATAAGCCCATTCTAATGGTAGTTATTTTTGCTACAGGCGAGTAAACATATTCTTCTACAACTTGCTGAAAGCCTCTAGCAACGAGTCTTGCCTTTTTCGTACCATTTGGTTTTGTTTTGAATAACCACTTCGTATCAATAGCCTTTTCGCCTTGTGGCAATTTATATTCTTGCCAAGTATCTAGTTCTTTTAGCGATTTTAATTCCTTATCTATTGCCTGTTTCCATTCTTCTGATTCAATTGCTTCTTCATATGTAATGGGGTCATTTGCAAACATTGCGTATGCCTCATTTATTTCATAGTCCATATATTTCTGTGGTAACTGTATATTTCTTTTAGGTCTTTCACTGAAATGAGATCTATTTTCTTCTGTTGTCTTATTTCTGTTATCAATTTCATCATCAAAAGTCAGTTCATTTTCTTCTTCAACATATTTATTTGTATAATTATATTTTTCCTCCTTATTTTCATTTTCATCTTCATTTGTATATTTTATATTACTCTCATCAAATTTTACATCCCTTGTTGTAAATACATGTCCTGTTTTGGGATTCCATACTTTGTAGCCATTCATTTTACTTAATTTATCAGGTTTTGGCATTATTATAGCCCATCCCTTAGAACCAAATATTCTTAAATTTTTTAGATCTAGTCTTCCATGAAAAATTTTTGCTGGTATTCTATTATTAATTGCTTTTGACGGACATCTGTTTATTAAATATGTTGAACATAGTACTGCTTCATCCCATAAATATTTAGGTATGTTGGTTTCTTCCAATAATGTCCTAGTTTTATTAAAAATTGTGCGATTCATTCGCTCTGCCGTACCATTCTGTTGAGAACTGTAGGGTTGAGTGTACTCAATGGTAATCCCTTTATTGCTACAAAATGTCTTGAATGAATTTGAGGTGTACTCACCACCATTATCACATCTTATACGTTTAATCTTACATTCTTTTTCATTTTCAAATTTTTTAATGTACATTATTAATTTTTCTGACACTTCAGATTTATTTTTCAAAAGAAATACTGTTGTATAGTGAGAATAATCATCTATCGCAGTCATAAAATATTTATTCTGAGCACTTGATGTTTGAATTGGACCTGCGACATCTGTATGTATCAATTCACCAATGCGTGATGTTTTTGGATAATTTATTGTTTTAAATGGTAACCGCACAGCTTTTCCTTTCATACACGCATCACAAATGCTATTAGAAGTAGGTAAATTCATTGCTTTTAAACTATTCCTATTTAAGTGGCCTAATCTTTTATGCCATAAATTTTCATCACTTGAATAATTCGCATACTTTATATTCTTATTTATGATTTTACCTTTTAGTATATATGTCACCGTAAAATTGCAAATACCGCTAGATTGTAAACTATCGAAAGATTGTGAACCGTAACACACTGCTTACAATTTAACGCATTATTTTTCGGTAGATTATAATCTATCGAAGTAAAACTGTTAGATCGCAATCTGTCGCACGTTAAATTGTCAACTGTCTGAAGACTGTCCCTGATTGGTCAGTTTTACAGAAGATCGTTCTGTGTCCATAGAATTAGGAATCAAACACAAGTGTCAGTCAAATAAAATAAATGCACTTCAATAATAGTGACAGCAAGTATGTATTTATTATTTAGTAGTTAAATAATATTTGTGACATCATAATATAGTAAGAAAAATTGTAACCAAATGAGAAAATGAGAAAGGTAACATTTTCTTTTCAAACACAAATTAAGATTGAAAAAATAATAAAAAAATTTCGCCGAAGCAAATTAAACACAAACTAATTAAAATAAAAATGAAAATCGAAACGTAACAAAATTGTCTATTAGAAAAAAACTATACAAAATCTTGACTTATTGTAAGAGTAATAAAAATAATATGAAAAAAAATACATCAAAAATGTTTCCTTAGCCTACAAGTTCCCAATACGGGAACATTTTTATTGGTGCATTTTTCTTTCATATTATTTTTTATTACTCTTACAATAAGTCAAGATTTTGTTTCGTTAATTTTTCTTACCATATTATGATGTCAGAATTATTGATTAACTACTAAATAAAAAAATACATACTTGATGTCACTATTCTTGAAGTGCATTTATTTTATTTGACTGACACTGTGTTTGATTCCTTACTCTATGGACACAGAACGTTCTACTGTAAGACGGACCAATCAGGGACAGCCTTCGGAGAGTTGACAATTTAACGCGCGACAGATTGTGATTTAACAGTTTCACTTCGATAGATTATAATCTACCGAGAAAAAATGCGTTAAATTGTAAGCAGTGTGTTACGGTTCACAATCTATCGATAGTTTACAATCTCGCGAGATAGATTATAATCTAACGGTATTTACAATTTTACGGTGACATATATAAAGGAACATCCTTATCACTTTTCCATATTTTATTCTTATACTTTATTGTAACTTTATTATTTTTAAACATTATAGAAAATCCCCTTTTAGTTAACTTTGGTACTGAGAGTAAATTGTGTGCGATGTTTGAAATGATTAAGCATTCAATATCCATATTAATGCCTTGGCTAACTATATTTATAATACCTTTTTCTTTAGCTTCTAATATGTCTCCATTTGCAATTCTTATATTTATAAAATTGTCTAATTTCTGTATGTTATGCATCAATTCTTTATATTCTTCTTTAATCAAATGTTCAGTTGCACCAGAGTCAATAACAAATTTCATTTCATTTTCATTATTTACATAATATGCACTATTACATGACATCGCTATAAGATTCCAATCTCTGACCTCGTCTCTTCCTTCTGCCATATGGCTTTGTCTTATTCCTCTTTGACTATGACCACGACTATAATTACTTCGTTGATAACCACGACCGAAATTACTTCGACCTCTTCCTAGGCCTCTGTTTTTTGAATAACAATTTTTTGCATAATGTCCTGGTTTATTACAAATATAACATTTACTCACAGTTTCAAGAGCAATATTTTCACTGAATATTTTCTTATTGTCTTTTAGTTTAAGTTCTGCGTCTAACAATTTGCTTTTCGCATAATCTAAAGTTAGTTCTGTGTTCGAGGTCTCCATGGCGACTATTACATGTTCATAGCTTTCTGGCATGGTTAATAGTAAATGGCACACTTTGTCTTCTTCTGACATATTTTTTAATTTACTTACTAATTTATCAAATTCATTAAAATTTTCATTTAAATCTTGCCCATCTCTGCATGTTAAGGATTTTTCTTTCATATATTTTTCCTAGCTTTTCTATCATATCTTTAGCATAGTGTAATTCTTTGACATTTTCAATAAACTTGTCTGATAAGCACTGTACAATTATGCTTTTTGCCTTACTATTCTGTTTCTTGAAGTTGGATAGTTGGTCTTTCGATATTTCTTCTATGTTTTCTATTTGAATTGCTTCCAAACAATTTTTCTCTTCCAATATGCATTTTAAGCGAAATAGCCAACTGCTATAATTTTCTCCATTGAAAATTGGTGTTTGATGAGGAAGCGTCCCTTCCGCCATTTTTGCTTTTCTATAAATAGTATAATAATTTCTTCACTAGTTTCACACCATTTATGCTGCCCTACTATTGAAGTTCTGGGCCCATAACCTATTAAACTTTCTGTTTGGTAATATAAATAATACCATCGCATAATCGTACTTTAACATTTAATTAAATTAACACTACATTTTTCTTAGACTCAGCACCACAGAACAAGAAGAATGAATATAGAGGAAACAGATTATGGAGTAGGTAACTAAATTACCATAGAGGTAATGACTATAACTCTAACAACAACTACTTAAAAAAGTTTCGTATGTTGTGCCATTCAGGTTTTGGGGCAGGAAGAAAGGTCCAATTAAATTATCGTGTACAATCCCCATCCACACATTTAGTGAGAATCTTCTCTGGTGAGCCCTTTCTTTACTTTTTCTTGGGTTTTGACCTTTAGGGGCCCAAAAGTGAATATTGTGGTAGTTTGTGATGCCATCGCGATCGAACGTAGATTCGTTGGCCCACAGGATTTTCTTTAGATAATCTGGATCTTCAATCTCAGCATTGATTAAAAATCTGCAAAAAACAATTCTTCTCACCGGATCACCTTCTTCAATGGCTTGAACTGGTGTGTAATGGAATGGATACAGTTGTGCTGTACGCGATGCGGCAAATCAGGCTCTCCATTGTGATATGCCATGTATTCTTGCCACTTGCCTTGTGGACACAGTAGGATCTGCTCTGAAACTCCGAATAATTTCATCATCGTCCTCGTCAACACCAACATTACCAACGAGCGGTCTACCAAGATCGCGTTGTCGTCGTTAAACTGAGCCCGTTTCTCGAATGCGCTGATAGGATGCACCAAACACGCTCACGTGAGGCAAACGGCGATCAGGAAATCTGATTTGGTAAGTACTCTCTTTGTGCTTCAGAGCGGCGTTACCATTACAAAAACCATAATAAAACAAAATGTCTGCGTATTTTTCGTTTTCGAAAGCAGCCATTTCAAAATAGCGTATCGGTTTATTTGTTATCAAAGGTTTGTCCGTAATCTCAAAAGTAGTTTCAAACTTAACAAACAATTTCAATCAGGAAAACAAATGAATGATGTCGTCGAAACATTCGTAATTCTAATCAATCATGTTCCAAAACGACCAAAACCTATGCAACCTCTGTGGTTAGGTAAATCCAAAGAGGTTACAGCTTTTTGGATAGCAAAGAGGTTTGCTATCCAAAAAGGATTGCAAACTTCGTTCTGCTTCAATCAGTTCAACCAAAAAGGCTGGATAATGACGTACTGCCATGATTTCTTTTAAGTTGCATGGAAATTATCTAAATAAACCATAGCCTTAGACAATTTTGAACAGAACTTGTAGTATTATTTTGTAATTTAGTATTTTTCATTCTTTTATGTATTAGAAGCAATTTTCTTTATTTCTACTTCGTACTTTTGTCTTTTCCAGACAATTTTTATTCAAAGATGAAATTATTAATTTTGACCTACAGCGCAACTTTTTGCTAATTTCTGTAAAAACTACTAATAAAAGTAAATAATATTTTTACCTTTTTTAAAAGCTTATGAAACCATCAAGTTATTTTAGTAGTTTTTACGCCAACTGTCATACATTTTTTTTTTCAATAATTGACGTCGTTTTTCAGAAAGATAAAAAATTAATCGACTTAATTATCAATAAAGACCTCTTATTTCCAAAATTATGTAAGTTTTTGACAACAATTTTAATTTAAATTAACTACCCATTTTTCAGCTTTTCGCAATTAATCAATTTGTCATGGTAAATAGTGGTTTTTAAAAAAAAAATTTTTTGGTAACAAGTCTGAAAAAATCTCAAAAATTTTAAAACCGTCGTAGCTCGATAACCAACTGTTTTTGACCCCTGGTTAATTGGGCTTTTTTGGTTGCTTATGACCTGTACTATAACCCCGATCTCGATATTTTTGGGCGCGGGTACATATCGTTCAAGCATTTTGTCAAAAAGCATATCAATTAAGCCTCGCTATTATTATTAGAATTATATGTTGTGTCTAATATTGCTATTATTATTATTTTTTTAAAGTCTCCATTTGTGTATACATTTTTTTTTTTTTTTATTTGTTGGCTTAATAGTTTTTTTTTTTTTTTTTTTAAGTTTTTTTTTTTTATTGTGTATGTTTCAACCGGGTATGTCATTTAATTGTTTAGTTTAGTTTTATTTCCATTGCAATATCTTTTTTTTTTTGTGTGTAATTTAAAAGTCGTTTCTAAGGAACATTATGTGTACATTGTTTGGGTTGCATCCTAGACCAGCACCCTTTCAATAATATTTAGTTTTATTTCGGATGTAAGCTGTGTATGTACCTAAATAGATAAATAAATAAATAAATAAACCCCTTGCAAGGAATACGTCGATTTTTCCTGTCACCCTGTATATTTTACTTCTAGACCATCATTCAAATATTATATGAATATTATTCTTATAATATGATATTGGATGTCAATATGCTTTGACCTCTTATGGAAGTCATGGTTTTTCAACTAGTAATAGAGCTTTGGTTATCCAAATGTAAAGTAACTTGTTTTAGATGCTTTCTAAGGTCTCGCGCCCACTCATAACCAGAAACTCATAACTGGAATAAAATGTGGCGACTCATAACCGACTTGAGGACCCACTCATAACCATGGTTATGAAATATATTTCAAACTTATAAAATATTTAATTTAGAGGAGTAACTCATAACCGAACATAAAAAAAGCAAATACCTAAACTGTGAACTACTTTGAAGTACATTTGAGACCAATAGTGCTTGCTTACTATTATATACTTGCATACTAATTTTAAAGTAGGTACTTTTTGTTTTATTATTTCATACTAAAAATAAATATTTAGTTACGTACCAACGATAACACAGTCGTAACTGTCATTTCAAGACGCAATACACAAAACATCCAGTACTTACCTGTGGTACTACTCACGTGTCCGGTAGTACTACGCGTGATTAATTTTGCAAATATTATCTTTGACAATCAAAGAGCACCATGTGGGTAACTATCGGTTTTAATATTTTGTATATTATTTTGAAGAAATTAAGGAACGCTTTAATAAAACTATTTTAAAAGCAAATTTCATTTTTTAACCGACTTCACAAAAAGGGGGACTTTATCATTTCCATTGTATGTTCTTTTTTTACGTTTGCTACCTCATAACTTTGTCATTTATTAACCGATTTGGAAATTTTTTTTTGTTTGTTTGAGGGGGTATAGTTCTCGATTAGTCTCATTGTCACCAAATCCGGGATCAGGCAACAAAAAATACCCGTAGTACTATAATAACAGTAGTACCAACGTTGTACCACGGGTAAGCACTAAACAAATCCTAGTGCAAGGAAGGCATAAATAGTTTCTTTCTCTTTCTTCAACAAAAAACAATATTGAGAAGTGATTGATAATTAGTTTGTCCTGATAGCTACATCTCATTTAATCTTTCAAGCGCCGCATAAGAGAATGCTATCTATCCAAGTCCTAATTATGATTATAGTATGGTTTTATTTTTATTTTTACTATTTGATCGCCTTCTAAGCTGCTATACACGCAAATTCTAATATATTACAATTTCTCCTTTCGCAGGTCTGCTGGAAGAAATTTCATTTATGAAATAAGCAGATCCTTTTTAACGCACTTAAAAAAATAGATACAGTCGAACATAGAACCTCATTCTTTTTCAAAGTCGGTTAAAAAAGGAGGTTCTCAGTTTGACCTGTATGTTTGTATGTATGTTTGACCGCGATTATCTCACGGTTGGCTGAATCGATTTTGATGCGGTTTTCAGAAAAGTATTTGTTACATATAGGATAAGGTTTTCGTATTTTAAATTAACTAAAAAGATTCAAAAGATTTTTTTTTACAAAAAATAAAACCGACTTTAAAAACACCAAAAAGTCCGCATCCAAAAAAATTCAAAAAAAAAATTGGCACGAACTTCAATGTAAAACGGTGATGTTGTTTGTATTCTTATATTATTTATAACTTTTTGGTGTTTTTGAAGTCTGTTTAATTTTTTGTTAAAAAAATTACATTTTGGCTTCTGTATTGTTTGTGCTGTCTAATTTTAATGCGGGAGAGAGATTACACACCGCAATATCCACTCTCACCTTGCCGACCTACAAGATGCTTCTTTACACCTCTTTTATATACCAAGCTTTTTACTTTGATTTAAAATATTATTCACCCTTTTTTGTTAATGTTGTTAATAATTATTAAAGCGACTGTACATAATTGTGTAGTTGTGTTGGTTATGAGTTTCGTCTTCTCACATCAGCAGTTATGAGTGGGACCTTTACGTATTGGTTATGAGATTTTTGGTTATGAGTGGGCGCGAGACCTCTCTGGTACTATTCATTAACTGTTTGAGCCACATTAGCTCTTTGGTAGCTGAACAAGCTGCTACATACTCAGCCTCTATTGTAGACAAAGTAACACATTTTTGTCTTTGTGAGCTCCAGGTGCACTATTCATAACAAATAAATAACCAGAAACAGACCTTCTGGTTTCAGTACAATTACATAGCCTGCTCAAATGTTATTGGTTCGACTACTTGAGCAAAATTTGCAGTATGTTTTATTATGGTGCGGTTTCTCAGTTTTCGGACTCTTAAGTTTGTATCTTCCCAAGGACTTCCTTCTGCTGCATCCATAAATTCACAATCTGACATCATTTCTAATTCTGCAACGTCATCATCTCTTATATTCTCAGTACAGAATCTTTCAAACTGGTCATGGTCATAGCTTCTGTCATTGGACTCGTCAAAACTGAGAGGCACTTCTATATGCTGATTGCCACTTTCTTTTATAGATTCACTCTCATTAAAAATCACATCTCTAGAAACAGTTACCTTCTTAGTTGACAAATCCATTAGTCTATAATTAGTAGAATAGCCTTGGTAACCAACAAACAACAGTTTGTTACTCTTTTGATCTAGTTTATTTATCTTCTCCTTTGGTACATGAACATATGCAGTACCATTGTATACATACACTGCTGTGTTCACAGCTTTAGCTCACAGGTACAAGGGCAGCTGCTTCGCATACAATATTGATCGTGCTGACTCCATCTGTTTATGCGCTCACTCTTTCCATTCTGCTCCGGAGTATAAGGTGCTGTAGTCTCCAATTATATTCCCTTTTTATCTGCAAATTCACGAAAAGCCTCATTGCAGTATTCAAGGCCTTTATCAGTATGTAGCATCTCGACTTTGACATTGAACTTATTTTCCACTAACTCGAGATATTTCTGGAAGGCTACGAGGACTTCACTCTTTTGCACAAGGAAATATACCACTCTGCAATTCGAATAATTCGTTATGAAATAGCGAGCACCTTTTACAGATTTTACCGGAAGAGGTCCACAAATGTCAGAGTACACTTTACAGCATGTTTACCTGGCACACTGTTGACCTTTTTAAAAGGATGGCGGTGTTGCTTCCCTAACACACATACTTCACAAAAGAAGTCCTTAGCATCTTTCAGGTCAACACTGATATGTCCTTGTTTCACTAATTCACAAATTGTTTTTATGTTTACATGTCCAAGTCGCTCATGCCACACTTGAATTGTAGATGCCACATTAGCATTTACTTCAACTGGTTGCACTTTAAACAATAGTCTATATAAGTTGTCATGCCGCGATATGCACATGCAGCCACAGACTTTCCTTCGTAGACTTCAGCTGAATCAGACTTTTTATGAATATTGAAACCTTTCGCCGTTACAACACCTTCAGAAAACAAATTGCATTTTAAGTCCGGCAAATACAAGATATCATTTATGATTGAATCATACCACAGCCATGTACTAACTTCTTAATATGCACTGTTCCTATTCCACACACTAGGAGTTCGGACTTGTGACCTAGACCGTCTAGGTGACAAGTCAAGCCAAGTGATAGATCTGCTGTGCGTCTAGGCTATCACTTGGCACAGCAGATCTATCACTTGGTCGCATATCGTGCAAGAAGTCAATCCTAAAGGTCATGTGGGCGGACGCTCCACTGTCCAAAATCCATGAAGACTCTTCACGATCACATTTTGCCTTTTCGACAACAAATGCCGACGACTACTTCGATTCTGTCTAACGTTTCTTTTTGGGCACGCGACAGTCTTTAGCGTAATCTTTATCTCTTTTATTGCAATTGAAACATTTGAAATTTTTCTGCCTTATAGACGTTACTCGCCTCTTCATCTAACAAGCGCGCTGTGAGGTTGGAAATAGATTGCTTTGTCTCGCCCGCGTCTCGCAATTTTTGTGCCATATTTTAAATTTTCGAGATGTGTATGACAATTGTGTCGCTTTCCATCATGCGGTAGCTGTGAAATTAGTCGTGAAGAAGCAACTTCGTTGCTTCACTTTTCTTTTCGTAGATGGCATCCAGCTTATCTATCATAGATTTTGCTGTGACGCAATTCTGAACTAGAGCTATTTGCGAATATCCCATACAGCTCGTCATTATAAACATACAACTTGCATCCCCTTGGCACCATTTTGTCACCATCTTTAGGCGGATTGTCATTCAGAAAAATTTCTAACCCCTTCACTTTCAATGCGAGGTGTATTTGGAACTTCCACTGCGCGTAGTGGTTTCCATCAAACTTTTTGACTGATGCGTTCAGTGAATCCATTTTCCACTTTAATCTTTTGCTAATTAGTAAAATTGAAATAATGGCTCAAAAGCTTACCCTTGACAAATAAAGGAAAGTAGATTTTTGTGAAACGTTTGAATTGAGTGTAGCAAAAGAGTCAAACTACAGGTAAAAAATGTTATATTTATGTATTTCTTCAATCAAACTCATATTTTGGAGATCACTCACCTCATCCAGTTCCGTAAGACTAGGGATCATGACCTCGGCGTCATTAAACTAAACCTTGTAGATTGATGCAATTTAGATCAATGATTTTTACTTTTTTATATAAAATAAGGAAAGATAATCCCCTTTTTCCCAAGCAACTCTTTTAACCAATTAAAACTTATAACCTTTAACCAATAAAACTTATTACCTATAATATCAGTCATTCACATATTTTACTTTACTAAAGTAGGTACTTAATTTTTCCTTGTAATATCACTAATTCGTTTTCGGAGAGAATCCTTTAGTTCCTTCGCAAATATAAACTGACATGCTTGCAATGTTAACTTGATCATCTCTGATTCGTCCAAATTAAAGGTTTCCGCACAAATCTGGTGCTCTTGCGATAACGACGTCATAAACACCCCTTTATCATCGGTCTAAAAAAAAACATTTTATTAACTCCCAGCTCCGCGGCCGTGAAGGCGATAGCGAGTGATCGCTATCGCCTTCATGACATTAGAACAATAGTTTTTGTCACAGGTGACATTTGAACGATTGTTCTAATGTCACGAAAGCGATAGCGAGTGATCGCTATGAGTTAGGCGGTAGCCCCCCGGTTGTACCAATAGGCACTTTTACACATTTAAGGTCACTTTTCCACAAAGCATGAACTTAAAAGCTGATTTGCGAGTAAAAAAAAAACACTTTCCTTGTCACACTCAGCGTATCTTTGGAAAACGGTTGGCCGAAGCGTGAACTACGGAATTATAGAGCGGCTTATGACTACCAAAATAAAATAATACTTAGTAGTACCACGACTACAAATGAAGGGCCATTGCCTATCTATTTATTTTTTATTTATCCGCATTTTCAACTTGTACCTATTGTACCACTTAGCTTTCACGCACATCTCACGCCGAAAAGCCTACTTAAATAGGGAAGATGCAAATGTAATATTTATGAACGATTTGTAATTAAAATGTTATAAAAACGTAAAATAAGAATGATCGCAACGCTTTTATTTTAGTTAATACTATTCATCGTGAAATATTGCGGATGAAAAATACGCGAAACGAAACACATCTTGATCTACCAATCAACGACTAGTGACGTCACTCGTGTTTTATGTCCCGTCAGATGTAAAGGTAAACATTACATTTACATTTTTCTGTAAGTTGATGGACATATTTGTATAAAACCACACGCCTATTTTCAGAGCAATAATTGCATTGTTCTGACTATCTTATACCTTATAGTGATGGATAGTCCATTTAAAATAAGTAATTTGAAACTAATGGAAACTTTCCCTGTGATATTTGAATTGAATGTTAGCGACGAATGAGTGACATACAAGAGTGACATCATCAGAACTGTAGGCCCTTTTTAGCGCGAAATTTGAAACTGTTAGTTTTAGGCTGCATTTTATTGCAATTAAATTTATTATTTTAATTTTTAACATGCTTGTGATCTATTCTACATGGGATTCTTTACAATGAACGCAAAAATAAAAATATTGCATGTTCTCTATTTTTTTTATAACGTCACCACATGCTCACACGGCTCAGGTGACATAATCGTACCTTGTGTAGGTTATTATTATTATTTTTTAAAAACGTCGCCCCACTAAGATTTTCTCCTGTGTCGTGGGTGCAGTTACAAACATAGAATATCACACGCACATACGCCCAGACCGGAACAAATTTCTGTAGGCCATACAAAACATTTGTCCCGTACGGGAATCGAACCCGCGACCCGTTGCGCAGTAGGTGATCACTCGACCTCTGCGCTAAACATATCGTCAAATTATTAGATTATAAAAATCACCTTGAATTTAAAATGGACAATGATTTCATTGACGTATACGTAACCTAGACGTGTTGTCCGGTGCAGAAAAATTATTCACTCAATTGGCGCCAATTGGGACCAGTACGCTTAGTCGATCGCGGGCGATCGAAATTTTGCGGAAAATATGTCCTTAAACTTTAGTGTGACAATTGAAAACACTGTTGTTAGTATTTGTGAATATTGGTTTTGTATTTAAGGTGTGTATTACTGAGTAATAGTTATTTGTACAACAAGTGAGCAAAGTTATTTTTTGTTGCGAGTGCCGACTTTAAATCACGAACTAGCGACTAGTCACTACTGAGCACAGTGAGTGATTTAAGGGCACGCGACATAAAAAAAATTTGCTCTCGTGTTGAACATACAACTTTTCACCTCTACCAGCGAGAAAAGTATAGGTAAGAAAACCACTAAGACAATATTTAATTTTTTTTATTATTTATAACTAAAAATCCTCACAAAAAATAACAATAATTATTAAAAAATAAAAGTAAAATTACTGCAATTATGCAAGTTAAAAGTAAGTTTTGTTTGGAACTGTGATTGTCGCATATTATGTAATATTATGTGATTACTTGCGTATTATGTAATATTTCCGTCTCTACGTTTGTGCATTGCGGAGGGTTTGCAGAAGGGCCTAGTGAAACTGGACGACTTTCAATAATTCGTATAATCCACAAAATTAGTTCAAACTCATTATTCGTATAATCCACTAAATTATTTCATTCGCACTCATTATTCGTATAATCCACTAATTAGTTCAAACGACCTTATACTGAATGAAATGGATTTGCCGCCAATTCCACCATTTCGTTTTCTAATATGTTTTTTAGAAGTTGCGTTCGGAAATTGCACTGCTTGACATTTTTATAAAAACCAAACATGATATTTTTAAGCGATATAATGTTCACTGGTATTTATTTTAAATATTACGTCTTTAAAAAGGTAATAGTATAATTTGTTAACTTAAATTTAAACAAATAATTATTAATAACTAATATTAATGAGTTGAATCGCTTGGCCAAATTGAGTTTCTGAACGAACCTCGCCTAGTTTATTTTTTTCAGCGCCGAGTAAATTCCAAAAGGTGGTGTTCGAAATCTAATTCACTTTGCCTCTCGCTCGCAGCAAAAGCGATTTTGCTGCGAGTTTTGACGCACCAAAAGCACCCTTTTCGTGCTGGAGAGGTGAAAAATGTATATCTTGATTAAAACAAATTAAATTGGTTTCTGAAGCGAGTACGATACTGTCCACGTCTCACCCAGCGCTGCCCCGCGTCACAGAAAATATAATAGTACTTCATACAAAACGGCCACTCACCTCCCCGCACTCATTTCAAATACCCCACCCCACCCCGCACTTCGTTGTAGACATCACTACTGACACATAAACAAGGGTGCGCGCGTTCGCTCGGGCGCGGCGAGACTTCACGTTCACTGAGTAGACGCGAGCGCCGGCCGATAACAGATAGCGCTATGCGGGTAAAAGACAGGCGGTCGCTGCACTTCTCGCGTCATTTCGATTGATAACCACGCACACATTTGCGCGAGTCCAAACGTCATTTGCTTATGTAGTAGTAATAGGTAATTGATTTGCGAACGTTGTATGGCTTGTCCGAGGTGTGCCCGCGTCGTAACACAATTTTTCTTCGCAACAGCTTGTCTAGGTTACGTATATGTCAATAATTGATTTATTAATACTTACACAAATTATAGCTGGTATTTTAGCTTCATGTAACTTTTTGAAATGGTGAGACTTATAGTCTGGTGTACTTTTTGTTTTTATGTTACTTGTTAGGCAAACTTCTGGAAATAACAAATTTATACGTAAAGATAAATTTTTCAACATCTTGGATCTATTTTCAGAAAGCCGGGCAACTGCATCAGGCTAGCATAGTCAGAGGATGTATTTATGGGAGATCCACCCCCAGCATTTGGCTGAGAGGAACGTAAGAAAGAAAGTCCACCACCAGATTTGACTACCTTGTCAACTTGTTTGAAAATACAAATCCAGCTCCACAGTCCTCCAAGTGGCAGGAGTCATTTCTCATAGACTAGAAACTAAGGGAACGTACCTTTACTACGTGACCAACTTTTTTCGTTTTTTACCCAACCTCCTAGCCCCCGCGGTGACCACCCGTAGTATATGCTTAGACCCCCCTCCCCCTCTAGTTTTCACGTGGTAATTCATAAATATGTTTTTAAATTATTTTTCTTTATTATATATTTAAGATTAAACATATAGCGCTTGCCGCGTGACGCCAAGAGTGCATGCTATTGAAGCAATAATTAAACGTATACATGTTTTAGCAGTAATGAAACGCAGAGTGTTGGAAACAAGGGTGTGCGCGTACGCATGCGCGCGCGCGTCTTGGGATTCCGCCTGCGACCACGGCCGGGTCGAAACGTCAGGCAATAAAATAGTCCACCTTAAGCTAGCGAAGGAATCGATCGGTAGCAGAGTGCACTAAGGCTTCGAGTGCTCCCGTCCTAGCTTAAGTGATTTCGTGCTCAATCTTACCCAGGCGTTTCTTGGTAGCCTAAATTAGGACTACCAAGAAACTATATAGTTCTGTGTAAGTGAGCCGGGTATCCCGGACATAAGTATGTCCCGGCGTGTTTGCTAGAAGTTAGGGCAACGTGTTTTCTGCCCTACATACTACCGGCTGCGTACTGAACACAGAGATTGTATTGACAGCTATTGTCTTATGTCAACTTTCTTTTCGCCTTCTCGCTGGCTCGACTGCGCTGTTATGAATCGTATGTGCTTTAATAGCATCTCAATATATCTTCATTTATCCAGCAAGTTTCTTTTATTTAAACCTAATAACCCATCACATGCATACCTAATATTGCCAAACCGTCAGTTTTCAATCAACCAGCTGACGTCCCCCAGGGCTACGTTCGAAAACATGACCCGGAGTAAGTCGGTGGTGGGGGGAGAGTGGCCAGTCGGAGTGTTGGTTGTTTTGAACGGCACGGATGTTATCTGCTTTGTTTACATAACCAAATATACAAAAATAAGAAAATATATAATTCATCGGCGCGTCCGTTCGCTATAATGCATGGATTACATTCATGGATTGTTTCATCTACGAAAATCCTAAAACCAACATAACATGAAACAGAAAGCCAGGTTAGGCCGCGATGTAACATCGCGGCCTAACCTGGCTTCAGCAGAAATGATGGCCAATTTTACAATCATGTCATTTACGATACTTATATAGTCTTTGGCATCTAAAATTAACTTATTGTCGACGTTACGTAAGGCATCCTCGCTCTCCGAGATGCACAAATTGTGTGTGAATATGAAATCTTTGTAATCACAAACAACTTTAAAATCCACACAATTTCCCACCAAACCAATCGAGTGAAATTACACATATTAAGCGGGTGAGATTCTACTCGATCGAGTGCACTCCGTAGCGTTTTTGGACACGCCACTCCAACACTCCCGAGTGCACCCGAAATGTTCTCGGACAGACTTCGACCACTGTCAGGTCAACCCCATAGAGTTGATTTGGACTCAAACAAAGGAGCATGAGTGCACCCGAAATGTTCTCGGACAGACTTCGGGTGACGGAGTGCACTCGGAGGATGTTTTCGAACGCAGCCCAGCGTATGTGTGTCAGTGTTGCTACCTGTGAATTCAAAAGTGCTAAATGCTGTGCACCATAATTTAAATATAGTTCAAAAAAGCGCGTAATTTTCCTAGACAATATTGACTACGTGATGAAAACCAAACCCTGTCCCCCGCCCCCCGCCCCTGTGACCAAGCGTGGTATATTGAAGACGTGTCACGTAGTTTGGGTACGTTCCCTAACTGCGTTAACATCATACTCATATATATAAACGTTTACTAAGTCTGGTTTAGTAAATCTATTTTATACATTAATGGCACATAAGTAGAAGGCATTAAAAGGAATGAGACAAAACATACATTAACTACATCAGACCCCCTAGACAAAACCTACACGCTAAGTTATCCGCAGAAAAAAAGTATGAAAACGACATTAGCTTGTGACAACCTCACGCAATTTTTTCCACAGCGAATGTCATATCCATATCCATACATTTTTCCTGCGGAGCGACTGCGGGAAACTTAGCGTGCGGCTTTTGTCTAGAGGGGCAGGTTCATTAAGGGTTTATGAATAAAGAGCTTAATGAACTGGTTTTAGAAGCACTATTTACGGTAACACATCAAGATTTATAAAATGCTTAACAATAATTGCATTATAATTACTAACCAACAGGTATTTTAGTTTCACACAAAGCAGCCCATGTCTCTGCCGTGCCACCATAATTGGGATGAATGCAAGTCCCATGTCCAATTCGATCTGGCTTGAATTTAATCATTTCTAATACTTCTTCAGCGTTACAGACCTCTCCACAGTGTAATGTCACCTTGAAAATAAAAAAAAACAGTATGACGAAATTCTATTTTGCAATATTATTATGTTATGTTAATGTGTGATTATGTCATAAATTTTAAGTCTACAGCTTGGCAAAAAAGAGTTGGATGCGGTGACAGATGGAACTAAAAAGCGATTTCCGTAGTACCTAAAACTTGTTTCATAACTAGATAGTGTATTAATGAGACTGTCGAACTCTTTTGAAATTGTCTTTATTTTCGTTTTTATGCGAAACTGTTCTACTAGTGGCGCCCTCATTTTTTCCTAACTCTTTTTTGCCAAGCTGTACGTGTAAGTTGATAGCTAACGGTGTGATATGTCATTTTTTTTCTCATATTTTAATTTAATATCTGAAAAATCTGAAAAGTTCTCCTTTATTGTCCTTTTCATCTACTTGTTTCAAGGATGCCTGAAAGAGATTGCTTTATGGCAAAAGACCGCCTACTTGTACATATCTTCTTTTTTACGTTTGTTTCCCTTTTTATGTGTTATTTGTGCAATAAAGAGTTATTTATTATTATTATTTTGTTACTATTATATGTATAACGAGACTGCGCGTTTCACCATCTCTGACAGGTGCGATAATTGTCAAAAAATATATGGAATATGTCATTATATTTCGACAATTGTCCTGTCAGAGATGGTAAAAAAGAGACCAGCGGGCCTATTATCTAACTTCGGCTGCTAACTAGAAGTGTCATTTTTGAAAGAAACTTAATATCCATTACTGCTATTATGAACGCCGCCGTAGCACATAAAATCACTAAACTAGTGGATATAAAGTTCCTTTCAAAAATGACAGTTCTAGTTACCAACCATAGTTAAATTTTTAATTCGACGGAAATTTATATTTCAGAGTGCCTAGTGCGAGTTTTATCGAGCTCTACTCGATTGTACGCATCGAACGTGTTAACGTGAATTTGTATGGAATTAGAGCAGCGCCATCTAGTAGCTGCTATGGAATGAGACAGCTTCATCTAGTGACTACTAGATGGCACTGCTCCAATTCCATACAAATTCGCGTTTACGCGTTCGATGCGTGTGATCGAGTAAAGCTCGATAAAACTCGCACTCCGCACACTGAAGTGTTGCAAACAATGAAAAATTCTCACTAACAAGGGAAAGCATTTCACAAAAATAAGCATTTCTTGAATTTAAGGTTTCATTAGTAAAACTAAGGGTCTGTTTCACAATCAATGAGTAAGTTTTGAATAGCTTACTTGACAGATTCTTTGACATATTTTTCATATAACAACCGTCAAATCATCTGTCAAGTAAGCTATTCAATACTTACTTTTCGATTGTGAAACAAGCCCTAAGACTTAAAAATTTACTGATAATTTTAAAATGGTAATGAGATTTTCTATTATTATATTATTGAAGTTACAATCATTGTTAAGGAAATTATTTTCCTTTTACAGGAATCCCTGACCAATAATCCATAGATTGCCAACCTTTCTTTAGGAAAACCCTCTTTGTTTGTAAAATCTTCGCTTCTTGTAAGGGTCAATATAACAAGATGCCAAACGTAAAATTAAAAAAGTATTTACACTGCATCATGCACCGCGGATCGAGTTGCGCAAACATTATTACTGACATTACGGTCAATGCAAACGACGTGGACCGAATTGAATACGAGATATTTATACTGTTTGCACGCAATCATTTCACTTCTGTCAATGTCATTAGACGAAAAAATGAAAAACATTAAGAATGTGCCGTAGATGAAATTGCTGCCGCATAAGGTATCACTGTGCTCCGACTACCCTATACCACTGTCAGGTCAACCCCATAGAGTTGACTTGGGCTCAAACAAAGGGGCATGTGGCTTAAAAATAATAAAACCTTTAAGATGGCGGAAATGAAACAATTAATATTAGAGGGCATAAATAACACCACAGCTGAAAAATGGCAAGAATGTATAAATAAACCATACTATTAAAAAAAAGGATAAATTTAAAAAATGATCTGATGGATAGTGTGTGTAATGCCTTCATAATCCGAGTTGTTGATGATGACGACAATGATGATATGAATGATAATGATTAATACCTATTTTGATTTAAGAAATATGTTGTTTTACTCTGTTTTTTCATTAACCCATAAAAAATTTACATTCTAGTTACCAAATAATTTACTTGATGTATTAATTTTGTACTAAGAGCATCGGTGGCGCTGTGACTTCGGCACTGGACCACATGAGTAGAGAAACGGAACAGAGACAAAGCTTCTAAGGAGCGTGCAAAATTCTTACCTATTCTTGTGGGGTTGGCAAACGAGAATAAAATAAACATTTATGAGCTTTATATTAGGTATATACATAAGAATAAGGCATTAGGTTAATATATTAAGGTATTAAGTAATATACTTTTTAATATATTATTAAATAATATATTTACAAATGGCTTACTCTGAATATTTATTTTTATAATTTTTGGTTTTTGATAATTTGTTGTGCCTTTTGATAGAATGGTAAATTCGGAATCTGATAAAAAGTATTTTTTTCAAGCGATTCTACAAATGCGACAAAAATGTCAGGAGGTAAGTATTATTAAACATCCCGACTATGTACCTTCATTAAAATCTTTGTAATGACTAAATAAATGCCCATGTTAATAGGTTGCTCAGATCTGTTATCATATAATTCTATTTCGCCACATTTGTGATTTTCGAGACACTTTTTATACATATAGCCCAAAAACATATAGTAAACCATTTTTTTCTGGCAAATATTCATACAAACGGTAAGTACAGTAAACAACCATTTTACAAGTCCAGAACTAATTATTTACACTTTTATAACTATTTACAGTTTATTTCACTTAAAACAATTTCGTATGAAATATGCGGGAGCACAAAACAAATAGGATAACGTGCGTTGTGCAGGCCCTCCGTTTGTCCACTAGCCGAGCGAGCGTAAACCGGTTTTATCAAGTGGCGGCGCGTACGCGACGCAGCGGCTAGTTGACAAAAGCATACGGCACACATGTGCCGTATGCTTGTGGTAGTGGCTTGCGAACGGCGCGGTTCTATGAAGCTTTGTCTCTGTCCCGTTTCTCTACTCATGTGACTGGACTGTGCTCCGAGTAGAATCGGGAGGCCCGCGATTAATCTTGCCATGTACCAAAGTGTTTTTCATTTCACGAATTTCATATCTACATTTATCTGATGCTCCTACGGTGAAGGAATTGTGAGGAAACCTGCGAAGTAATGCAAATGTGTATGTGAAGTCAACCAATCCGCACTGGGCTAGCGTGGTTCGACTAAGGCCTAATCGCCCTAACTACATAGTTTGGGTAGGCTCGTGCACATCGGTGAGGAGTTTATGGGCTGTGATGATAATGACTAATTTTGTTTTATATTTTTTGTTTATTTATATTTTAAAAAGATCAAAGCAGAAAAGGTTATTGATATCTGAATTGTCTATGAATGACATCTGTCAGAATTCCGTCGAATTAAAATTAGACTCTAATAAATACGCCTACTGGTCGACCTCTCTGCTTCAACGCCGCAAACGTGACCAAAATCAAAGAAATTGTGCGCGAAGATTGTCGTACGTATTCGGATGATTGCTGGGACTGTTTGTAAACACTGATAAAGAAAATGTCAGAAAAAATTTTACCAAAAAATTTGACCCTTGACCAAAAGCTGTTTGAGCTTTTGACAGATCTGCTCAGACATTCTAGAAAACATCATCACTTGCGATGAAACTTGGATATTTTACGTAGTAGAATAAATGGGCTTCGCAAAAATGTCTTTCGAAATGAGTCGGTAACCCGATATTTTAATACTACTGTCTGTGAAGTGTTATTTAGACGCTAGAGGCACTTCAGTGCTTGAAAACGTACTTACTCGCCCGATTTAGCAACCTGTAACTTTTTCCTCTATCCGAACATCAAGTCTACCTTGAAAGGAACCTGGTGGGTTATTGTCTAAGAGAAAATCTATCACGATCGCTTATAATTTGACAGCCATTGCGTCGTGAACATAAGACTGTACCGACTTCCTTTTATAAAGGAATAATGGATAGGCTGCGACTGTCAAATTGTAAGCGATTGCGATAGATTTTTTCTTAGACAATAACCCCCCTGGTTCGAGTCGATGGAAGAGATGAGGCGAAAATCGCCGGAGCTTCTAAATGCTCTTATAAAAGAAGATTTCCAGCATTGCTTTGCCCAATGGATAAAACGAATGGAATGGTGTGTGGCGAGGGGAGGGGAGTACACAGAAATATCGAAGTCAATTTAAGGCTCAGTTACACAAGTTTTTCGCACGCGAGCAGCGAAAAACCGTATGCGATTATCGCATGGCAAAACTTGCCATTCGATTATCGCCTCTAGACTGAACAAAAAAGTCGTGTTTCGACTGGCGAAACTCCTATGAGAAACTTGTATAGTTTGTTTACACAGGTTCGCGGCCTAAGAGAGTTTAAGTAGCAATAATTGTATTCGAGAGGCAAAACTCGTATAGTTAGTTTGTTTACACTAGGCAAGCATATTATTACCTAATCTTTTAGCACATTATTACCTAATCGCCGCTCGCGTGCGAAAAACTCCTTGTGTAACTAAGGCTTTTGGGAAATATAAAATTCTCGCCGCTGAACCATGACCATGGTTCGCAGAGATGAAAATTATTTTGTGAATATTTTAGTTGATAATCAACTAGAAGGTGGCGATAAAGCAATGGCAGAAAATAGATAATAGTACTACTACGTGCAGAAATAGCACATTTCTGCACGTAGTAGTACTATTATCTATTTTCTGCCATTGCTTTATCGCCACCTCTTATGCCTTTATCGCCACCTCTGCAATATCCTTTGATCTTGAAAAAACTGGCCAAACACGAGATAGACACACTGCGGGTTCCGTACAAACTTATCTAAGGATATAACTAAGTTCCTAACTACATATTTATGATTTTCAGATTTTTTCGTTTACGTTGAAACTTTGAAACGTGACACTAGAGAGGCTTTGTTTAAAAAATGTGTTTGTTTATATTGACATAAGCGATTGATTTAGCAAGGCTTCCATTACACACACTAGGACAAGTAAATAAGCTAAAAAAATATGCAGTATATTTATTTTATTTTACCTTTAATCCAACTTTTCTTGCTCTTGAAAAAGCTGGCAAAAAGTCAGAAAACTTTCCAACAGTCGGGTTACCACTAAGTTCTACAGCTACTACAATATCTGGATGTTGTTTAAAGCTGTCTATAGCCAAATCAACAGTGTTTTCAGCTTCTGATACAGAAGAATTTCTATCAATTGATATAATAAACTTAGAGACAAGGGCTATTTGCGATGACGACTGTCTGTGAAGGAGAAAAGAGAAAAGAGTTCAATAAAGATTTTAGAATAATACTAAAGAAAGGACATGTTTAAATGACAAATCAAAAAATTCGGTTATTAGGTATTATAGAATTCTCACGCTAAGACAGCAAAGGTGATCAATTTTCAATTTCAATAATATAATAATTAAATTTTACATTTACATAGAAGTTCCATGGTAATTATGAAAATTGTGAAATTATGAAGCATTACATAATTGGGGTCTGCAATTAGGAAGATGTCAATATTAATAAAACGCGCTTTTTTAGCCTTAAAACAACCTTGAATTAATTCTGATAAGAATAGCGAAAAAATCACGACGATATCGTAAAAATTTAATTTTTTATGAATTAATCAATTTGGGAGTTCCCCGACTACTGCTCGACCGCGCTCGCATAATCGCTGTGACGTCATACCGCCGGTCGCCTGCTTGGACGTCTACTGGCCGCCGGCTACTGCGACTGCGGCGAGTAATTGTTATTGATTCCCTTTACAAATCCCATGAGAGCGGCAAGACACGCTAGGCGTGTGGCGAGATTTGTCAAGACTGCGGAGCGGCAAAACACTCGGTACTAGTGTTATTGACGGGGGACAGGAACCACCGACCATACCACGGTGCACGAGCTTTATGCCGGATATTCGGTTCTACCAAAGCTCAGTGCGTCAAGCACTAATCACCCTAGATATCCACAAGTCGAGTGGGCCTAATGATATCCCTCCTATCGTGCTAAAGACGTGCGCTCCAGAGTTGGCACCGGTTTTAACGCGACTATTTCGGCTCTCGTATTCATCTGGCGTAGTCCCAACCTCATGGAAGACAGCTTTAGTGCATCCGATTCCTAAGAAAGGTGACCGCTCGAATCCGTCCAACTACAGGCCGATAGCTATAACCCCTTTGTTTTCAAAGATAATGGAATCGCTAATCAACCGCCAGCTTCTCCGGTACCTAGAGGATCACCAGCTGCTCAGTGACCAACAATACGGCTTTCGTAGGGGTCGCTCTGCTGATGATCTTCTAGTTTACTTAACACATCATTGGGCAGAGGCAATTGAAGCGAAGGGGGAGGCACTGGCAGTTAGTTTGGACATCGCGAAAGCCTTCGAGGGTATGGCACAAAGCGCTCCTCTCAAAACTTCCTTCATACGGGCTTCCCAAGAAATTATGTGGATGGGTCACTAGCTTTTTAGCAGACAGAAGCATTAAGGTCTTGATTGATGGTGAATGCTCAGACCCAGTGTCTGTAAATGCTGGTGACCCCCAAGGATGTGTGCTTTCACCTACACTATTCCTTCTGCATATCAATGATATGCTGCAAATCAGCAGCATTCATTGTTATGCAGATGACAGCACGAAAGACACCTTCTATAACGGCCGTGCGAACTCTTCTCGGGAAAACGTCAATGAGTGCCAGAATAAACTTGTGAATGAAATCGAAACTTCATTAGAGAAAGTTTCTAACTGGGGTCCAATTTAGTCCATTTCAACCCCTCAAAGACACAGGTTTGCGCGTTCACCGCAAAGAAAATACCATTTGTCGTATCTCCTCGCTTTCAGGGCATTCCCCTAACTGCCTCAGCCAATATTGGGATCCTTGGTGTCGACATATCGAGCGAAGTCCAGTTCCGTGGCCACTTAGAGGGTAAAGCTAAATTAGCTTCTAAGAAGCTTGGTGTGCTCAACAGATCGAGGCAGTATTTCACTCCGGCGCACCGCCTTCAGCTTTACAAGGCGCAGGTTCGGCCTCATATGGAATACTGTTCTCATCTTTGGGCTGGGGCACCCCAATACAAACTTCTCCCACTGGACCGCATTCAACGGAGAGCGACTCGAATCGTCGACTGCCAGGAAATTTCAAATCGGCTTGATACCTTGGCGCTGCGTAGAGATGTCGCTTCGCTATGCATCTTCTATCGTATTTATTACGGGGAATGCTCCGAGGAATTGTTCGGACTTATACCTGCCGCCTCTTTCCGCCATCGTTCCACGCGGCAAAAAATCCATGCCCATCACTTAGATGGTTGGCAGTCCACAACTGTGCGTTTCTCTCGAAGTTTCCTGCCTCGCACAGTCAAACTTTGGAACGAATTGTCGCCTGCGGTATTTCCGGACCGATACGACCTTCAAACTTTCAAAAAAAGAGCGTATTCCCACCTCAAAGGCCGGCAACGCACTTGTAACTCCTCTGGGGTTGCGGGTGTCCATGGGCGACGGTAATTACTTACCATCAGGTGATACGTCTGCTCGCTTGCACCCTATCCCATAAAAAAAAAAATATTTATGAAAACTTACTGTATGCACACATGAATAAAGATATTAAATTCAGTAAAAATAGTGACTATCATAATTTTAATTTAAGAAATAAAGACAAGCTAGCAATGCCCACATATAGGCTCCATAAAATTCCAACTGCAACTCCTTTGCAGGTATACGAATGTACAACATGTAACATGCATGACTTGTCAGTAAATAAATTTAAAATTTTAATTAAAGCTCAGTTATGCAAAAAGGCTTATTACAGTGTTAAAGATTTTTTGAATGATAAGGCAGCGTCGCGGTAAAAGAAATGAATTGCTCGTTCTCTGAATAGTTTTGTAATATTCACAATTTGTAAGACATTTGGCGATTTAAAAAGAGTTTTGGCACATGAGTTTCTTGCCCGATTCTTCTCATGTTAGCCCCTACATTCGGAATCGGGTCGCTCTTGGTGATTACATGCGCGGCACCAACTCCGCGGATGTACTTGCCACTAGCGCACGGGTTATCTTGATTTTAGTAGAATATTTTTTATGTTTCATTAATTTTGTAAAATTGACGACTTTAAGTGCCCGCAAGGGCCTATGAAATAAAGTACCTTTGATTTTGATTTTTGTATCTTTGCGGATGACACTAAGATATTTGCTGACCCGTTAGTAAACTATGATCGCCTTCAAGCAGACTTAAACAAAATTGCTGACTGGTCAAAAGAACGGCTCATAAATTTAAACGCCGATAAATGTACTATACTGCATATAGGAAAAAACAACCCTCACTTACCTTGAACAATGTTAAGCTTCACGCAGTTAATGAGCAAACGACTTGGGAGTCATTATCTCTAATAACTTAAAATGGGAGCAACATATAACATCTATTACCAAAAAGGCAAAGAGTTTTATCTATTTGATTAGGAAAGCTTTTGGAGTCCTAACACCAGAAATGATGCTAAAAATTTTCAAAACCTATGTAAGACCCATACTTGAGTATGCCTTCCAAGTCTGGAGCCCATATTTTATCAAAGACATTGACTTACTGGAAAAGGTTCAGCGCATTTTTACAAAAATACCAAGACCACTAAAAAGACGATCGCACGAAGGACTGAAAGTGCTGAAACTAACCTCTTTGAAAGAGTGCAGAGAATGTGGTGATTTAATTGAAACTTAACAAGATTTTAAATGGTCACTATGACTTAAAAGATTTTGACAAGCAGATGCTTCGAGGAGTCACTAAGATCCGTTTGAGAGGACATCAACTCAAACTAATTGATTGCACTTTGCTAATTTTTAAAGTTAACTTTTTCAAATTTTATAAATATTTGTATGCCAAATGGTGAAACATGGTGATACCATACAATTTATGTAATATCTTTGTTTACACACCTGTTTCTCCAACAATACCACCCACAAGCATTTTTCCTCCAACAGAGTTGTGACAGGATGGAATAAACTACTAGAAGAAGTGATTTCAGCACCAAACGTCAATCAGTTCAAAAATTTATAAGATAAACATATTACAGACAACAAGATTAGCTGAACGGAGTAGAACTGGATGCGGGCAATTATCAGTTGTCCCAAATGTCTGCTTGTCTACAACTAATAATAATAATTCTGCGAACGATTTAATAGCGAAGAGTCTCGACCGACATCTTAAGAGGCTCTCGCTTGACGGATGGATTAAGGGCCAGAACAGAAGGCGTTCTTGACAGGCACGTATCGTCCGGAGATTCCTCTCCCTGTAGCCCTAACCACCGGTAGCTTGGGCCGTGCTCCGCTGCCAGTGGTTCCCTAGATTAAAGTTTTTTTTATAATATTTGTGTTTTTATATGTATAGTATACACGGTTATTTTTTTATCACCCTGGAAAATTTAAGAGAGGCTTCACGACATGGTATTAGAATGTTTTAAATATGAATAAAAAATAACTCAATTACATAATTTTATATTAATTTTCAAAAAAAATACAAAAATGCTGCACTAGTTGAGAGCAGAATTTTTTGAGATTTATTTTTTATTTTTTATTTCATTTTTTATATGATATTGGATGTGTCCTGAAGGGTCCCTAAAATTTTCCAGGGAGATAAAAAAAATAACCGTGTATATTGTAAAAAACTTAACTTTAAAATAGTTTTTGGAATAAATATATGGGTCAATATTTGCTATTTGGGCAAAACGAGTTTTTGCATATTTTATAGAAATTAAACGCTACTGTTTTTTCTAACTATTTTTATTTAATACTTCAATATCATACTTCTGTGTCATTTAACTTTCAGGAAAGTATTTTAAAAAATAATTACCAAAATAAAATATTTTAGCCAAAAAAGTTATATTTCCTGTCGGGGAAAAATCCCGATTGCTAAACATATTTTTTCATAACAAAACTGTTATAGTAATGTTAGTTTAAATGTATATTTAATATATTTGTTACTTAGTGATAGTTCATTTCTAAAGCCTAGTTATACTATTTTATTTAAATAATCAAGTCTAAATTCATACTTATATTTTGAAGAATGCCTATTGGGTCATTAGTCTGCCGAAATTTCATTTTAAAAAATCTCGCCAAATAGAAGCTGTAGCATAACCAATCAAAAGCGTTAAGATAGACACGGCGACACTCGTTGTGATTGGTGGGTCGAAAGATGCCATTTAATCAGAACATTGGTTATTGGCGTCATTGAAGCACGTTATTCAGTGAGTGTCTCTAACTGTGGTCATATTTCCTGTGCATCAAAACATTACCTACTAAAACATGAGTCAATCTTCAAAATATTCATGCAAATACATGACTTATGTGATTACGTGTTCAGATATTCATTGATCTTACTTTATTTAAGTATTAAAATAAAAATACGGAAGAAAATGTCCCATTCCGTCATTTTCCTGCCGTCATTAGTCTGTCATATCGATGACAGGATAATGACAACTACACAGGATAATGACTAGTGTGTTATATCTACGACGATTTTTACCCATTTGCAATAAGAGATGCAAGAGCAATGATTATTGGATGGATGTATATGTAAGTATGTATGTAATGTGATTCAGAATAATAGGGTCGAAAAAAGCTATGGCGCCGAAAAGAAAGACACAGGAGGAAGTTTTAAAGTGAAAGAGAGAATTGGAAAAACTAAGATCATCATCATCATTCTGCCAAGAGACGCCCACTGTTGGACATTGGCCTCCCCCAGGGATTTCCAAACCGATCGGTCCTGTGCCTCCCGTATCCAGCGGCTTCCCGGGACATTCACCAGACCGTCGGTCCACCTTGTGGGGGGCCTACCAACGCTGCGTCTCCCGGTACGCGGCCGCCACTCGAGGTTCTTTCCGCCCCAACAGCCGTCAGTCCTGCGAGCTATGTGTCCTGCCCACTGCCACTTAATGTTTGCAATTGTTTGAGCTATAGTGGTGACTCTAGTTCTTCTATGGATCTCATCATTTCTGATGCGATCGCGTAGAGAAACTCCGGGCATAGGCCTCTCCATTGCCCATTTCTCAGACCAGTCAGAAAGTCAGAAACATTGAGACCAATTGTAAACGGCCACGTCTCAGTTCCGTACGACATCACTGGCAACACGCACGAATTGAAGACTTTCGTCTTAAGACACTGCGGTAGATTGGCCGAGAATTTGCTGCGTAGCTTCCCGAACGCTGCCTAGGCGAGTTGGATTCGTCGATTTACCTCTTTCTGGAAGTTGGATTTACCGAGCTGGACTATTTGCCCCAGGTAAATATATTCGTCAACAACTTCCAGTGTAGAGCCTCTAACCTTCACAGGGTGGGTACATGGAAATTCACCACGAGTTTGGTGTTGTCCATGTTCATTTTAAGACCCACTTGTTGGGAAACTCTACAGAGGTCTTCGGGCATTGTGCCTAGATCTTCCGGGGTCTTAGCCATGACTACGATATCAGCGGCAAAACGAAGGTGAGTCATGTACGAAGGTGAGTCATGTTGTTTATGTTGATGCCATGTCCTCTCCAGTCCAAAAGCTTAAATACATCCTCCAACGCAGCTGTGAACAGTTTCGGGAATATTACGTCACCCTATCCCTCCCCTCGCTGAAGTCGTCCTGGTTTCGAGTTTTGGTCCTGAAGGCGGACTGACATAGTGGCATTTTCGTACAATGACTGCAACACTTGGATGTACCGGTAGTCTATTTGGCACCTCTAAACTAAGCACAGCCCAGGTCTTGACAGAATCAAAGTTTCCTATAGTCCACAAACACCAAGTATGGTGGAACTGCTTAAACAGCGTAAGAAAGAATACTCTCTTAAGATCTTAAGTTTAAGATAGTCTTTTGTGCCATTGAATTTAACATTTTAACTTAAGTGTTTTGCGCTTTCATGACATAATTGCAACGTTTGACTGTGATAAAAACGTTTCTACCCTTTTGAAACTTTTTTGTTTAATTTTTAAAGATTTTATTATTTTCCTACCCTTGTTTTTTTCTCGAGGGGAGATACGTAACCGCACCGTATCCGCCGTTGACTAGACGGCGAGCATGTGTGGGGCTCTCCCGGTAGAGTGCCAGGCCTACCCACTAAAACCCCCCCGGTGTTCTGCCTGTCCTTATTGGCGCGCTAGGTAAGGTTAACACTGCGACTGGTATTTTCCTACCTTTTTTTTTTTTTTTTTGTCGGGGGGAAATGCGTAAGCGCACCGTACCCGCCGTTGGCTAGACGGCAGGCGTGTGTGGGGCTGGCCCGGCGAAGTTCCAGGCCGACCCACTAAAACCCCCCGGTGTTCTCCCTGCCCTTGTGGGCGCGCATGGTAAGGTCCACACTGCGACTCCACTACCCACGCGCCCGGGCAAGCCTGACCACCTGGTCAGGCTATCGCCAAGGGGGGATTGCCCGAGAACACCAGGGCAATCCCCAGACGGAGGGCCTTACGGCGGCGTGCACGGGGCCAACCGTGCACGCAGGCCTCCACGGCAGGGTCATTAGACGGGCATCGCTTGTGCGAATGCCCGCCTTCGCCTGCCTATCCGTCTGCGGCGGAGGGGAGCGGCTTGGGGATCTTCCTCCCGCTCCCTCTGCGCAGCCTCCTTCTGCGAAATTACTTCTTCGTAGAAGGGGGCCACAGCCTCCCAGCGCAGCGTTAAGTTCGCTGCGCTGGGGTCGCCAGGCCGGGCACACCAACAAGGTGTGCTCGGCCGTATCATCGGGAGCGTCGCAGTGGTGACACCGCGGCGTTTCCTCCCGACGCGCGACTCGGTGCAGGTAGTGACCGAAGCAGCCATGCCCGGTCAGTACCTGCACCATGCGGAACGTGAGGCTGCCCTGCCGGCGCCCAACCCACTCCTCCAACACCGGACGGATCGCGTCGATCGTCCGGTGGCCGGCAGCTGGGGAGGCGAGTGCCACACCCCACTGACGCAGAGCCTCCCTCTACGCCAGGGTACGAATCCGCTCCACTTCCTGTGGAGCGGATCGTCCCCCCCGTTCACGAGTAGCAACCCGATGTCGATACACCTCCGCGAGGACGCGTGCATCGACATGCCACGGCGTTTGGCCCGCTAGAACGCAGGCCGCGCCGTGACTGACCGTGCGCTAAGCTCGCACGGCCCGGGTCGCTATGACCCTCTGCGGACGTCGCAAGAGGGCCACCGTTCGGGAGGAGAGGCACTCTGCCCATACCGGGGCTCCATAGAGTGCCATCGACCGTATTACCCCGTGATACAGTCGACGGCACGCCGATCCTGGACCTCCCACATTAGGGAGGACCCGTCCAAGTGCGGCTGCAGCGGCGCACAGCCGTGGAGCGAGGAGCTTAAAATGCTCCTCGAAACTCCATCGGGGGTCCAGAACCAGGCCGAGGTACTTAAAGTGCGCCTCGACCGGTATACGAACCCCCTCCACTCGGACGCGGAGCCCCGGTGGGATCCTGCGACGGGGGGCGTGGAATAACATGGCCCTCGTTTTGTCGAGGGCCACGTCCAGGCCCAGGAGGCGGATGCGTCGGACGACCAGTGAGGCGCCGACCGACGCAAGGTGGGCCGCCTCCTCCCCCGTTTTTGCTCTCGCCGCGACGAGCGTGTCGTCGGCGAAGCAGACGACCTTCGTTCGTGGCAGAAGGTCGCCTCGCAGAACCCAGTTGTACCCCAGGTTCCATAACAGAGGACCTAGTACGGAACCCTGGGGCACACCCGCCGCCATTGTCCACGTGTGGACGCGCCCATCCGGCCCCTCGTAGAGAATGGACCTGCCTTGCAGGTAATCCTCCACGAGGGCGCGGAGGTACGGAGGCACCCGGTGGAAGCGGAGTGCCTCCTTTATGCACTCGTGGGGCAGGCTGTTGAATGCGTTGCGGATGTCAAGAGACACCGCAACAACAGTGTCCCCACGAGCTGTGGCCTCCTCAGTCCACCCCTTGAGGAGGGCCACCGCATCCACCGTGGACCGGCCGGTGCGGAAGCCGAACTGGTTTTCAGCCAAGTCCGGCCCCCGGTCCTCTAGGTGCTCGACGATGCGGGAAGCGAGAATCTTCTCGAAAAACTTCCCAGCCTCGTCGAGCAGCACCACCGGCCGATACCCAGTCGGTGAATCCGCTGGGCGACTCTCCTTCCTCAACAGGCAGAGTCTGCCCGCTTTCCATCGACTGGGGAAGCGGCCCGAGGCGATACATAAGTCAAGCACCGCCCGGAACCGCTCCTCGAGGTGTCCCAGGGCGAGGGCCAGAACCCTGCTAGGGACACCATCCGGTCCCGGCGCCTTGTTTTTGCGCCGGAACCGGTCCCTCACCGTGTCGAATTCCACGTTCGACACGGGAGGGATCGCGGCAGCCACCTCCACCGGAGGAGTGTCCGCGGGGACCATTCTGGGGGGCTGGAACGGACCGGGATCGGGGAACAGAGTCCCTAGCACCCGATCCAGCAGCCCCCTGTCCATAGCGGAGGTAGGGGGAGCGGAAGCTTTGAACTTCCCCCTCACCATCCGGTACGGACGCCCCCACGGATCATCATCCAGAAGCCGTATGAACGACTCCCTGGACTCCTCCTTGGCCCTGCAGATTTGATTCCGTAGGGCCTTCTTGGCTGCCGCATACACCCGACGAAGCTCAGCTTCCTCGTCAGGTGTAGTTCTAGCGCGCCTACGACAACGCACGTAGGCGCGCCTGGCCCTCATGCTGGTGGTACGCAGGTCCGCAATCTCCTGCGTCCACCAGTACACCTGCCCCCTTTCGGGGCAGGCCTGCGCCCTTGGCATGGCGGCTTGGCAGACGACCTTCATGTCTTCTGCGAAGAGATCCGCCATGCCGTCGACATCCCCGGCGAGGTGGGGCGGCACTTCAGCCCACGCCCGCACCATCGCCGCCTCCTCCGCCACGTCCAGGCGAAGCTTGGTGAGCGCCCATCGCGGAAAGGCGCTCACTGCGGAGCCCCTGCGGTTTGGGGCGCCTGGGGATGCCGTGGAGACCTCGTATCGGACATACAGGTGGTCCGATAGAGTCTCCACATCTTCCTCCACTCGCCAGTCGTTGATTCGACGGGCGAGGGAGGGGGTAGCAAACGTCAAGTCCACCACGGACGTGCCCTGCACCCGGACGCAGGTAGGGGTGGAGCCCCTATTCAAAATCTGGAGCCCCAGGGACAGAACCCAAGACTCCAGATCTCCACCCCTCGCGCTAGTGCGGGAGGACCCCCATGCGGTAGACCACGCATTGAAGTCCCCCGCAACCAGCACCGGTACCGGGGCCGTCCTACGGACGACCCCCTCTAGCGCAGCCAGGAAGACTGTGAAGTCCGCCCGGCTGCGATTGGGGGAGAAATAGGTTGAAACAACCAACATTCCCCCCCACATGGCGGCAACGTAACCAGTGCCCCTCTCTCTTAAAATGAGAGAGGGGGCTGTGCCACGCGCCGCCCTCATTATGGCGGCGGTACTATCCGCCGCCACCAACCAATTTGGCGACTGTGGCGGAACGTAGTACGGTTCCGACACAATCGCAAAATCCACACCCCACTCCGCCGCGGTCTGACATAGGAGGTCCTGTGCCGCGGCGCAGTGGTTCAAATTAGCCTGGAGGAGCTTAATGGGACCACTAGACATTGATGATCTCCATGGGCTCCTCCTGGGCCGTCGTTGCGGCCGGTGCTGCCTGTGGTGCCGGGCTCTTCGGGGTCACGGTCAGTTTCACTGGGGCCAAACGGCCCCTGACTGGCGGGGGGCTGCAGTTCATGCCCCCCATCCTGTGGTCGGCCGGCCTCTTGGCGTCTGCACAGACGGCACAATTTAGCGCCGCCATGCAGTCTACCGCCTTATGTCCGTCGGCGCCGCAGCGGAAACACAATCCGCTGCGATCCTTGGCAGAGGGGCACCGCTGAATGGGGTGCCCCAGGCCCATGCAGCGGAAGCACCGCATGGGCTTTTGCTCCAGAAGTTGGATGGACGCAGAGCTCCATCCAACTTCGAGCCGACCAGTATCAGCTAGGCGCCGCGCTGCCTCTACAGGCACCGAGGCAAAGGCCGCCCCGACACCCCGTACCCCAGTATGCACGCGGCCCACTTTTATGTGGTGGGCCGGGCAGCCACCGGCTTGTGCCAACACTTGACACAGCTCTTCAGCGGACACTGAGTCGTCTAAACCAACGACCCGGATGTCCGCTGTTTTTACAGGACGCGACACTTTCGCCGCGTCCCCTAGCGCCTCCCCTAGCTTGGCGGCCAGCGTGTCGGCTTGGGACGAGGATGTCTCTTTAGGGAGCTCGATAATTCGAGCTCCGGTAATACCCGTTCTGAATTTGGCAGGCCCTATTCCTAGAGCGCCAAGGCTGACGGAGGCTTTGGCCTTGGCGATGGCCTCACTATAGGTGAGGCCCTTCGCCACCGCCTCCGGTTTGAGGGCCAGTACCACTGCCAGAGAACGTGGTGCCTTGGGCAGTTTAGGTATTTTCTGCGCCACGGTGGTCCTCTTGGGCACCGTTACGTCCACTGCCGGCTTTTTCCGACCACGCTTGGTAACAACGGTCCAGGGATCCTCGACCGTTGCCGTGCTTGCCGCGACCCCAGAGGTAGAGGGGACCGCCGCAGATTTCTTTTTCACCAATCTTGCTTCTTTCGGCATATTGGCCGGTGGGGCAAGAGTGGTATTGGCCACCATCGTTTTCGCTGACCGCTGCGATTGAGGCTGCGGCTGCGGCTGTCTTGCGCGATCCGACGCTAGCGGTGGCCTTCGAATCGGGGCCGGCATTAAGCGCCCATCTATTTCAAGGCCCTCTAGGCGGGCCGAAACCATTGTGCCCACTTGGGCCAGCAATTCCCGCTGAAGGAATTCAATACTCTCCAAGAATTCCCTCTTGGAGATTCCCTCAGCGGGGTTATCCCTGGCCGTCTGAGCCGCCGGCAGCTTCACCTCTGGAAGCTCCTCAAAATCGGCTCCCTCGGAATCAACGGCCTCCGGTTCGACGTCCGATATAATCGTGGGGGGCGCAACCATACCACGGCCCCTAGGGCGCTCGGACCCCCGCTCCGAGAAGTCCCGACGAAGGGCCTTCATCTCACCTTCAATGGCGTCCAGCTGACCCCGGAGCCTCTTGTTGTCGGCTTGAAGCCGACGCACCTCCTCCGAGGTTTTCTTGGACGCCAGGGTGCGGACAATCTCTAGGAGAGAGTCGGAGGCGTCCTTAATTTCTTTCACGTAAGTCCCCTTTAAGTTCCGGGACTTACGTGTTACTCCTAATAGCGCCTGCACGCTCTCCTCGGCCTTGCTGCAAAGGAGCTCAGAAGTGGGCTCAGGAGAGTACTTCCCTTTGCCTTTCCGCTTTTTTCCGGGGGCCTCTGCAACCACCGGCTCCTCGTCAGATTCCGACTCAGTATCGGCCTCCAGCTTTTGTATCTCCCGCCTAGCCTGGGAGAGCCCGACGCCGTGCACTAGGCCTCCTCTGCCCCTTTTAGTACGGGCGACCTTGGGAGCGTACGGCGCCGTTACTACCTCTTCTGTCTCGGTTGTTACATCTAGGTCCGTAGCTAAGGGATCCTGGAAGAAACGGCTATAATTTGGCCTCTTCCTTCCACTAGCCCGCGGTAGCGAGATATCCGCATCCGACAATATTGATTTCCCGCTAGTAATGTCTCTATAGGCGGAACAAGATTTCCCTGCGTTATTGCAGCTCCGACGGGGCGTTGCTTCCCCAGCGTTGGACAGCGGCAAAACCGGGGACATCACCCCACCAACTGCCTTCGCTACACCGCCATTGACCGGCGATCGGCTCTTTTCCGTCCGCGAGACCGGAGCCCTAACGGTCCCCCCCTCATCTGCACCATCCGTCTCGGACATGATGTCCGAGTCGGACATGGTCCAATCGTGGGCCCAGCCCAGCAGAGATTCTGTCGGCGAAAACAGAGCAAAATCTGTCTTCAGTCTAACAATACCTTTATGAAAAAAAAAAAATCAAAGTATTGGCTGTATGGGCATAGCACCCTTTGCCACCGACAACAACAAAAAAAAAACAAATAAAAAATGAAACTAACCTAAATTATCTAACCTAAACAAACGTGGTCTGTGATATACAGGGTGTCTCAGAAACAATGGATAAACCTTTAACTATTGATAGGTTTCGTCGAGACCTCTCTAATCTCAAATTTTGACTTTAGTAAAAATATCTCGGTTTTCAAGATATTTGATAGTTTTAGATTTTTTTTAAAAATGCCACTTTTGGTTGGTTTTTAATGTGCCATTTTTACAAATACGGACTTTTTCTGATTCAGGTTTTTTTAGCTTCTAACGGAATAGTTCAGCTATCAATAACAGTGGTTAAAATTAAGCTAGCTAATCATGAAGTGCTTGGAAAAAACAATGTTCCAAGAAAAAATTAAACAAGAAATTATTTTTCTTCGTGTTTGGTCTGCTACCATGTAAAAAAAATGTATGACGCTCATCCTGCCCATTATCTTAAAAAAATGCTTAGTTATTCTAGTTTCAAAAAAGGTATGATAAACTTATGCTTAATGTATCTCTGAACTTTTATTACTGCTTGAATAGCAAATGGTATGAAAATTTTAAAAAGATTGTTTGTCGGATTAATTATTTTTCGGATTAATTTTATTCGGTTAATTTAGTTTTCCAGTATTAAGTTTATGCTTTCTTGACTTTCTGACTGGTTGAATAGCAAATGAAATGAAAATTTGAAAAAAAAAAGGTTTTTTTTCCACTAATAAGCACTTAAAGCTTATTTGTAAACATTCGTTTGCGAGTCACAGAGTTGAGAAACGTGTTTTTTTTTGTGGCCGCTGCCTGCCACATGTCTCATCCACTATGCGCAATCAAAAAGGAGCCTTATCATTAACAGCACATGAGTCATAAGCATTTGCAACCTTACCTGCTATCGAATTTCCTGGAAGGACTTTTTTTACCTGCGTCTGATCATTGGGTTCTTTTGATTGTTAGTGTCCTTCTGAACTCCGGTTGTGACCCACGCGTGTTTTCTGTATTCGAGAGATTCGATGATTTTAAACGACATTTTGCTGTGATTTTGGACTTGACTAGCTTTGCGATTCGGATATTGTTTGTGCTGTGAAACCTATTGACAACTGGTGATCATATGGACTTGACTAGCTTTGCGATTCGGATATTGTTTGTGCTGTGAAACCTATTGACAACTGGTGATCATATGGACTTGGCTAGCTTTACGATTTGGATATTGTTTGTGCTGTGAAACCTAACTGACAACCAATACATAACACTGAACATGTCTAGACATCAGTACACGTCGCGCGAATATGCAAACATGCATTTCGTTTATGGCGAATGTCGAGGAAATGCTAACGCTGCTGCTCGTCTGTACGCAGAGAGGTAAGATTATTTATTTTCTCTTTAATTCAATCAATCTTTTTTTTTTTTAAATCACACAAATTTATTGCAACTTTAGTTAAACGTATCAGGATGGGTCTTACATTATGTTATCCTTCTAAAAATAGTCACACGCCGTGTTTAATTAGATTTTAAAATTAAATGAATTAGTAAATTTAATAACGTCATATTTTGTATTAGGTACCCCAACGCACGTCACCCGGACTATCGAGTTTTTGCTCGGGTACATAATTCGTACTGCGAAGGGAGGCTTCCAGGAAGAGGCATTGGTGGTGCAGGGCCAGGAAGACCAGAAAGAAACGACGATGAAGAAGTAGTAGTCCTCGACGAAATAGAAGAAGATTCAACACGTTCTGTGCGTGGAATTGCACGTCGAACCGGCATTAATAGAAGCAAAGTGCATCGCATATTGAAAAAATACCTTTTGCACCCTTTCCATATTCAAAGGGTCCAAACTCTACAGCCTGCTGACTATCCGCGCAGGATTGCATTCTGCAGAATCATGTTAAATAAAATAAGGGAGGACCCGCAACTTTTCAATAAAATTTTATGGACGGATGAATCCTCATGCCGGAGAGATGGATATTTCAACATCCACAATCTACATAGCTGGCAAGTTGAAAACCCACATTTGATGAGGGAAGATCGGTCCCAAGTTCAATTTAAAGTTAACTTGTGGACTGGGATTATTGACGGACAGGTGATCGGGCCATATGAACTTCCAGCTACACTGAATAGTGAAATTTACCTTAATTTTTTACAAAATGATTTACCCGGCATGCTAGAAGATGTCAATTTAAAAGTGAGGCGGAGAATGTGGCTTCAAAATGATGGGTGCCCAGCTCACTACGCAATAGTAGTAAGAAATTATTTAAATCAACACTTCCCACAAAGGTGGATAGGCCGGCTCGGCCCTATTTCATGGCCGCCCAGATCGCCGGATCTAAATCCCTTGGATTTTTTTTATTGGGAATGTCTGAAAGACCTTGTCTACGCGAGGCCAGTATCCTCAATAACAGAGTTGCGTACTCGCATACAAAATGCAGCTGCACACATAAAAACGTCTGGTTACGCGCGCCGCATCAAACTTTCTTTTATAAAAAGATGTGGGGCGTGTATCAGAGCGCAAGGACGCCAATTCGAACATTTATTGTAAATTTAATAAAAAATTAAAATTTCATGTTGTTTTATTTCAAATTCTTTATTCAAACTAAGAATTAATAACTATTCCGAAAAAAATCTTTTTAAAATTTCATACCATTTGCTATTCAAGCAGTAATAAAATTTAAGAGATACATTAAGCATAGGTTATCATACCTTTTTTGAAACTAGAATAACTAAGCATTTTTTTAAGATAATGGGCACGATGAGCGTCATACATTTTTTTTACATGGTAGCTGACCAAACACGAAGAAAAATAATTTCTTGTTTAATTTTTTTTGGAACATTGTTTTTTCCAAGCACTTCGTGATTAGCTAGCTCAATTTTAACCACTGTTATTGATAGCTGAACTATTCCGTTAGAAGCTAAAAAAACTGAATCAGAAAAAGTCCGTATTTGTAAAAATGGCACATTAAAAACCAACCAAAAGTGGCATTTTTAATAAAAATCATAAACTATCAAATATCTTGAAAACCGAGATATTTTTACTAAAGTCAAAATTTGAGATTAGAGAGGTCTCGACGAAACCTATCAACAGTTAAAGGTTTATCCATTGTTTCTGAGACACCCTGTATACAATGGCCAACGACACCGACAAATTGAAACTAATACGACAAAATGGGACGAACAACTAAACGGACAAATAAATTACTGATGCCGGGGCGGCGCCCCGCTCACCAATACCGACCAACAACAATAAAATAAGAAAAAAGAAACAAACAAACACCAAAAATACCAAACACAAAACTTTAAAAACGAAATAATTTGTGTGTTTGACTTCAAACACACAAACTAATTTATTCTTTAGACGGCACAACACTAGAAATTACGAAAACAACCTAATAATATAACAAAACGAAGTCAATTCAATCAATCGATATCGACACAACAAAACAAATCGGCAGGGATGCGTGCGCTCACAATGACAGCTCGCCACGCACTGCCTGGTATTTTCCTACCTAGTGTCTATTAAGTTTTTAGAGTTTTGTCTATTAAGAGTTTAAGACTTACGTTATGGACATTTAGTAATGATTACTGTGAGTAAAAACTGTTTTTTATCACAGTAATCAACTCCAAAATGTTTAGAAGCTTTTTAATTAGTATTTAGAGAGATTAGTTGTCCGTAGTGAATTAATACAAAAATATGAAAGTATCAGCAAATATAAAAAATATGTATGTAGTTGCCAGCTCACTAAAATACCTTAAACAAATACTTACAGTAGTGTCAAAGTTCATTATCCTGTCATCATGTAATTAGTCTGTGATTGATAATTTGTAATACTCATGTCGAAACCTCAGTATTATTTTAATTTTCCACTAAAAGGTATATTTAAGTTACGTTTAGGTCTTATTTCACAATAAATATTTTGATTTCAATTTAGGTTGTCATTATCCTGTCATCATGTCATTTTCCTGTTCTGGCAGTTTGCAAATATCTTTAAATTATTGTTAAAATAGGCTAAAGTTAACGGAACGCACGTTTATTCAGATTAATAAACTATATTACAATTTTACAACTACTAATAAACTTAAAAATATTTTTAAAAAAATCGAAAAAAATAAAACTCGTTTTGCCCAAATAGCAAATATTGACCTATATAATAATAATAACATACCGGTACTTGGGCATGGCACTGAGTATAGGTGTAAATGGGACAGCGCTAAAGCAGACGGTTCGAGAGGCCTTTTTTGTGCGCCAGAAGAAAGTGCTAAAATGCCATCTTTCCGGCGTTAACAAAGGCAAAGCCTATAACACCTGGGTCATACCTGTCCTCGTGTACACTTTTGCTGTGCTCAAGTGGACTCAGACCGAACTTGACGCCCCGGATCGGAAAGTCCGTACGACTATAACACTCCATAGAATGCGCCATCCGAAGTCGTCAGTGATGAGACTGTATTTGCCGCGCTTGCATGGGGGCAGAGGCGCAGAGGCCTCCTTAGTGTGAAGTCTATGCACAATCGCGAAGTATGCAGTCTCCGAAGCTATTTCCTGACGATGGAGGAGAATGAGTTGCATAGAGCTGTCATAGCATGTGATAAAGGAATGACCCCCTTATCATTGTCCACCAATAATTGGCAGAAACCGAAGTAGTACTTCGAGTACGAGAACTGCATGCGAGCATACTGTAGTCAATCCAATGTAGGGGCTACAGGGGGAGGAAATAACCTGACGGCGTATCATGTTAGAATGCTGTCTTTGTGCCAGGCTCTTGAACCAACCATTAACGTGACCACACAGCGGCTATCGGATCAGGTGCTTGTAATTCGCCGGCCTAGGCTCCTAGATGACTCTGCACTTGAATGGCTACGCCTGGATGCGATGCGAAACCCACCGGCTGCGTCGCCTGCTCCTATAATGGAGATGAGCGAGACACCTGCGGGCCCTGTGGATTCTGCCATCGATGCGAGCGATCGGACAAGCGATATTAGGTATGTTATAGTGTGATTACGGTAAGGGTAGACAATAATTTCTAGACTTATACTAAATAAGTCTAGAAATTATTGTCTACGCTATCGCATTAGGATTAAGCCTGTAAAGATAGTGCAAGTGTTGTAAAGTAAATAAAAAAAAAATAAATGACCAGCAGGCCTATTCGCTAACTACGGTTGGTAACTAGAACTGTCATTTTTTAAAGACATTGGTGTCGATTCAGACAACAAAATTAAACTAAACTAATTTGACAGGTCTAAAAATAAAGCCATCACTTTTATTTCTTTAGAGAAAAAGAAAGATGGCGATAATTTTAATCCTGTCAAATTAGTTTAGTTAAATTAAGTTGATATCTTGTTATTAAAACACTAATTTCACAAGTTCCACTTGAATCTTTATTATATTTAAATTATTGCGACCGGTTTCGATACATCATCGTCAGGCAATCATGTGTATGTATGATGTATCGAAACCGGTCGCAATAATTTAAATATAATAAAGATTCAAGTGGAACTTGTGAAATTAGTGTTTTAATAACAAGATACCATGGAGTTCCATCAAGGAATTACAACACAAAGCTTTAACCAAATTAAGTTGAAACTGAATCGACACCACTATATCCATTACTGGTTTAGTGATCTTATGTGTTACGGCAGTGTTCATGATAGCAGTAATGGATGTTGTTCCTTTCAAAAATGACGGTTCTAGTTAGCAACCGAAGTTACAGGTAAGAGAGCAATTGGCTTTGGAGGATGCGATTTCCCAATATCGATTTGCACAGGGATCTAGGCCTCGATTACCTCGTTTGCCTTCTCATAAACGAAATTTAGCGCTAATGGGAATCGTAAACGGGATAGTGAAGATTTAGTTGATTCGCACTCTATCATGTACTGCTGTGCGATCGTGGTGTGCCATTGGCACGTGTTCGATTCCCGAACTCGAGGCGTGAAATGCGGGATACCGGGACCATACCTGCATAGCAAGAGCGGATAGATAGAGCGTCGTATCAACACGTTTAGTGGCCGATTTCACCAACCATAACTTAGCTTAGGAAGCCCCTAAGACATATGCTGTCACTTTTTGTCTTTAATGAAAAGAATGTGACAGCATGCCACCTAAGAGTCACCTAAGCTAAGAAGAGGTTGGTGAAAACGGCCATAGGTCTCTTATTGCAAAGCTAATCTGTTTCAGCCGGGGAAACAGACGCCCTCGAATAATGCGTTTCGTGACAAAGGCATTTGCTGGGATTTGTATCACACCTCAGCAATACTATGCCAGTGTCACGGAACGCATTGATTACCTGAAGCAGAAAGTGTATGTGTGGGCTAACCGTATTAATCGCTACAGAGAACGTGTCAATAGATATTGGCAAAACCGTCTCTTCCATAGCGCTCAAAGGAGGGTATACCGGAGTTGGAATGGAACTGACCAACGTGGAATCGATGGGAGGCGGCCTGATGCTGATGCCATGAATGATTTTTGGAGCGGCCTCTGGTCGGTTCCTGTCGAACACACGGAGGGAGATTGGATACGCGCTGTCGAGCGGGAGTGCGATGCTATCGTGCCAATGGAACCTATTTCCATAGATCCTAATGACTTCAGTTGTGCAATACGTGTGTCACAGAACTGGAAAAGTCCTGGACCAGACGGATTGCACAACTTTTGGATCAAATGGTTTCGAGGCTCTCACGCCCGCCTGGCAGCGCAGTTTCAAGAAGCCCTGGAGGTGGGTTCTCTTCCCAATCTTCTGATCACCGGTATGACCATCCTGCTCCATAAGTCTGGTAGTACCATGGAAGCAAAAAACTATAGACCCATAACGTGCTTACCAACCATTTATAAGCTCCTTACATCCATTTTGAGACAAAAAATTTACGCACACATAGTTGCGAATAATATTTTGGCCGATACTCAAAATGAATGTAGGGTTGGGTACCGTGGTACTAAGGAACTCCTCCTCATTGACATGACAATTAGCCAACAGGTCCGGCGGAGGAGGGGGGCCTCTACGCTGCTTGGGTTGACTACAAAAAGGCTTATGACTCGGTGCCTCATTCATGGCTGGAGAGTATTTTAGATTTGTATAAAATAAATGCAAGTCTAAAATCTTTTCTAAGTACGTGTATGAGACAGTACGCCACGATTCTTTGTCAACCAGGCGGTGCATCGTGCCGCTCTGTTCCGCAGGACTTGATTAGGATCGAGCGAGGCATCTTCCAGGGCGAGAGTTTGAGCCCTTTATGGTTTTGCCGAGCCTTGAACCCTCTCAGCACTTTGCTGAAGGAGTCAGGACTGGGCTATCGAAATTGAAACATTTTTATTTGATTTTGCATGGAAAGAACATTAGACTGATGAAAAGATAGATAATAGAAAGTAAGAGTAACAATAGAAGTTCTTGAGACAGAAATTTATCCATTAGGTAGGTAGGTACAAGTAAAGAAGGGGAGGACGATCTGCCCCACAGGAGCTGGAGGTGGTTCGTGTCCCCAGGTGCAGAGGGAGGCTCTGCGCCGCCGGGGTAAGACTCTCGCCTTTCCAGCTGGTCTTGTACCCACTGGACCTTCATAATTGGACCTTACCTACACGATAGGACCTATTCGACCTCCTATCAAAAATCTGGTGCCCATTGGACCTTCAAAATTAACGATACGTCTTATTCGACCTCCTATCAAAAACATGGTACCCACTGGACCTTCAAAATTACACATTACCTACACCATTGGATCCATCAGACCTTTTATCAAAAAGCTCTTTTCTTTTGGAATGTTACATACAGTCATGCAGAAAAGTAAAATTGTTAAAGAAATAAAAACAAAAGATATAAATCAAAATATTTAATCAACATATTTATAAAATTCTACATATTAATCATCAGCAACAAATCAAAAAGAAATAAAATATAGATAACCTACTATAATCACATAACCACAGATCCTTTTTACCTTACTTTTAACGACAATAGAGAATATTTTTTATAACTTTTTTTTTATGGGATAGGGGGCAAACGAGCAAACGTATCACCTGATGGTTAGTGATTACCGTCGCCCATGGACACCCGCAACCCCAGAGGAGTTACAAGTGCGTTGCCGGCCTTTAAGGCGCATAGTAACGTCAATCATAAAAAATCACTGCAGAAAAAACCGGTTCTCTTCATAAATATTGAATAAAAAAATCTTTAAAACAGATATGTTATTATTCAACGCATTCTTTAGAGGATGGTCTTTTCAATTTTTTGATAAATTAATTAAAACTTGGTTAAAATGTGACCCAAACATGCCTCGATTTTAAAACTATAAACCTAATCGCTTCGTAAATATTAGGTTAAATCACATACTTTCGATTTCAATAAATAAAGTGAACAATATTCTAGGGGATGGTCTTTTTAGATTTTTCTTATTCGCCTTTATTAATTTTTTATTGAAATAATTCATCTTACGCGTAAAGGTTTGCTTGAATATTCCCCACACTCTCACTCACTCACTCCTATGTAATCAGTGCGGGACGATCGACGCAAGGTCATTGGGAGCACTATGCGCCTTAAGGTAGGAATACGCTCTTTTCTTGAAAGTTTGAAGGTCGTATCGGTCCGGAAATACCGAAGGCGACAATTCATTCCAAAGTTTGACTGTACGAGGCAGGAAACTGTGAGAAAAACGCACAGTTGTGGACTGCCAACCATCTAAGTGATGGGCATGGATTTTTTGTCGCGTGGAACGATGGCGGAAAGAGGCGGTAGGTATGAGACCGAACAATTCCTCGGAGCATTCCCCGTAATATATGCGATAGAAGATGCATAGTGAGGCGACATCTCTACGCAGCGCCAAGGTATCAAGCCGATTAGAAATTTCCTGGCAGTCGACGATTCGAGTCGCTCTCCGCTGAATGCGGTCCAGTGGGAGAAGCTGGTAGTGGGGTGCCCCTGCCCAAAGATGAGAACAGTACTCCATATGAGGCCGAACCTAATAACTATAAGTTAGCCTAAATAGCCAAACAAAAATTATAAAAATATTTTAAATAAATCACATATTATCACATAAATTTAATCGATCTGTGATTTATAACCTATATTAAAATATTACATTATTTACTTTTTGGTAAAAAAAAGACCAGTTTAGTTAGTATACTATTCTATCGATTTTAATCTACCTTCGGCAGAGCTTTGACGAGTGATACCTTAAGATAGAAAAAAATTGATTTATATAAAAACAGATTATGCATGCATACAATTAAAAATTAATAGAAAAAAAATGACGACCACCAGATTGGATCATGGGGGAATAATCAACATAATTACATGTCATTAATTATGTTAATTAATATTCAGTTCTGAGTTGATCTCCCATTTTTTAAAACTATAATATGGGTGTTTTTTTTAGTTTAGTTTTAATTATTTTATTTAATCAAATGTACATTGACTATCAACAGTATACTTGTGAAGGTTAACATTGTATAAAGATTTTTGTCTTTGATTTAATATTATGTTAAAGTGCGATGTCGACAGAACCAATATAGGAGGAATGTAACTTCTAATCCTACCTACATATTACTTAAAATCAATAGTTGACAATAACTCAGTTTTTTGTTACTCCTTTAAAGTAGCCTTTTTTTAACCTTTTAGGTAGTTTTTTGGAAAGTAAACAATAGACAAGAACGAGAAAGAAATATTGCCACTGAACGTTGCGCTTACAATACAAGAGGCGAGAGCAGGACGAATGTCGTGAGAGTGAATATCAATACAACTCTAATTGTAAGAAAAAAAAGGACGTCCGGTTTTCTCCATATTTTTTTCTGCTCGGAATTAGTGGCTGTGCCGATTGAGATATAAGTAGGTACATACATAGGCTAGAACAGCTCAATGCGATTTACTTACTTTTCAATGGTATTGGCTCTATTACAGCTCCTATTAATTTCATTTTAGTCTTCAATTTTCTATATGACTGTACTTTTTTGAATAAAACTGTCAATAAGGTCCAATGGTTCCCATAAAAAAGGTACATTCAATATAATATTTTAGGAAGGTCGAATGGGGCATACAAATAAGGTCCAATGTGTACAGTTGCAATAGGGTCTAATCTTGAAGGTCCAGTAGGTACCAGTCGAATTCAAAAAAGAGGTCCAATGGCCGCATTAAATATAATATTTTTAGGAAGGTCGAATGGGCCCTGTAAATGAGGTCCAATAAGCACTTTTTGCTTTTGGGTCGAATCTTGAAGGTCCAGTGGGTACAAGACCTTCCAGCTGCCGGCCACCGGACGATGTTAAAGGAGTGGGTTTGGCGCTAGTAGGGCAGCCTCTCACTCCGCATGGTGCAGGTACTGAGCGGACATGGTTGTTTCGGTCACTACCTGCACCATGTTGGTGTGACCGACTTAGCGACGCCAGCGCAGCGAACTGAACGTTGCGCTGGGAGGCGGAGACCTTTCGCTGCCGAGCATGATCGTGGCCATGCTCCGCGGCGAGGCGGAATGGGGGAGCTGTCGGCTTCTGCAAGTACGTCGTCATGCAGGAGGCCGCGGAGAAGGAGCGGGAGGCCGATCCTCAGGCCGCTCCCCTCCACCGCAGACGGATAAGCAGGAGAAGGCGGGCATTCGCTCAAGCAATACCTATCTGATGACCCTGCCGTGAGGGCTGCGTGCACGGTCGGCTCCCGTGCACGCCGCCGTAAGGCTTCTACGTCTGAGGATTGTCCTGTTGTTCTCGGATAATCCCCCCTTGGTGATAGCCCGGCCAACTGACCGAGCTAGCCCAGATGTGTGGGTAGTGGTATCGCATTGTGGCCCCTACCACACGCGCCCAAAAGGGCAAGGAGAACACCGAGGGGTTTAGTGGGTAGGTCTGGCACTCTGATGACCCCATCAGCCCCACACACACTCGCCGTCTAGGCAACGGTGGGTACGATGCGGTTGGGCATTTCCCCCCGAAAAAAGGTATAAGTAAATTGTTGATTTTGCATGAAAACAAATATTAAGTACTTTAGAGTAGTATTTAAGGCTGAGACATTTTATTATACCATTATTTTGGATAGACAAATATTACACAGTTTTATTGAGAAAAGATTATAATTTTGTTTTTACTCCCAGTGGATGAGTCATAATAACTGATAATTATTATAATTGACATATTCATTATTTGAAAACTTTATTTTAATCTACTACTACTCTTAACTATAAACATTATTTTATTTCACGAACCGAAAAGCACCGAAAATAACCAGGCACCCGGTTCTTTCGTAAAATGGAACCGAAAAACAAATAATGTCCGGTTCTGCATCCTCTATTTGCAAGGTAAGCGCACAAAAAAATGTTACAACATCACATTACAAGTCTTTGAATTTCTCTGCTTTACTCTACTATAATAAGCATGTACATATTATACATTCCTCTTACATCACTCTTATCTATTGCTGAAGACTGCATTAAAATCCATTGTGTAGTTTAAAAGATCTAAGCGTACAGACAGCTGGAGATACTGCACACGAACATACAATTTTAAAGTGTCCGATGGTATGACGTCATGTGCTAAGCGGTCAGGCATGATCATGATTTAGGGAATCCCAAGTTTAAGCATTTCTACAAAATACAGTTTTTAAGATATCTTCAAATTCTTACACTAACATTTTATAGATTTTAAGCTATTTTTTATAGTTAATAAAAAAGTCGCCCTCATCTTCCTCATTGCTGGGACTTGCAATCCAAAAACTTGGACCCTATTTTTCAGTTTCTTTATCATTACATGAGCATTAGCTTAACAACAAGTGGTTAAACCCATTTCTTGTAGTTGATCAGTAAAAAAAATAGGAAGATTTCTGATGTAGAATAAAAACCATTAGAAATCAAATATGGATTTTCACATTAATGATTCAGAAATGGGGCAACTTATCCCTTTTTAATATAATATCACTCATTTAACACTCATTAATCTCAAAATCTCAAAAACAATTTGATCTATCAGCACAAGAGGCAGAAAGTTAGTTTATGTGTAGGGCATGTCAGCTGAAAACAGATTTTAGAAAAATCAACACTCAATGGGGTGAAAAGTGATTCAAAGTTTTTGAAAATTGGAGAATATGAAATGAGAAGTAAGGTGAAATGAAAAGTGAGAAACACATTAACAGCTACTTAAGTAATCTTGCATGTCCTCGAACAAAGTAAGGTTCACGATGCACCTATCTCTCTCACTTCACTTCTTTGTTAAAGGGCAACCGGTTGTAAGCACAACCATTACTATCTCAATCTCACTACTAAGGCGTGTTCAGAGCCTTCGCGTGAAGTACAACTTTTCGCTCTAACTCCGTTCAATGCCTTTAAGCGTGACAACCGGGTGAAACAACCGCCCGTTCAAGACCTTAGAGTGTTGGCGCGAGTTACAACCGAACAACCATCGAATTTGATGGTTGTAAAACGCTCTGACGTTTATTACTGAAATACTTTTACGTGATTGGATGATATTGGCGGCCATATTCTATAATGTCATCTACTAGAAAGAGAGAGAAATAAAAAATCATGTGAAAGAGGGAGATAAAAGATTTGGTTGCTGCAATCCGTTCAACGCCTCTGAGCGAGTTAAAAAACAACCGGACAACTACACCCAAAGGCTCTGAATGCGCCTCTAATGTTAAAAGCTAAACTGGACATTAACTCTACATATAATGATATTACATTAGAATGTGTATCAACAGGACTTTTTTTAATGCTTTTGCTTTATAGTCTGAATTGTTTTTACAACCGGAAAAAATAGAATTCGCTCAGGAAAACTAATTAACATTATAAACATACCTCATTGCTTCAATAACTGTTTCAATGTATTGTTTCTTAGTCATATATTGAGTATCACGAGGTGTACTTCTTAATTCAATGTATAAGCAACCGTCCTCATAAAATTCTTCAAGTGTCAATAATGTAGCTAACTTCAATGCTTCTGGTGTCCTTGTTAATGATTGTGCTATGCCAAAAAGTTGAAAGCAACTGCAATTATTATTGACAATACTCAATGTATGCAAACATTAATTTAACTAACATATTTCTGCCTTGTTCTAATGACAAATCAGAATATTTACATATGCAGAATAATAATTGTCAGTCGCACCATAAGACAATAATTACGAATTTCTTACTCAATAACTGAAAATATTCTACAGTCTCCAACATGAATTTGGAATTGATCTATAAAAGTGTTTGATTCGTCTTCAAAACCTAGATCTGCATAATATCTCATTAAATTTAACATTGTATGCTGACTTAGAGAGCCATTTAAATGAGCATGTAATTCCTGAAAAAAGGATATAAAATTATAAACTGTAGTACTGATTTAATACAATAATTTGCAGAAAAACTTTTTTTAATTATATGAAACTATGCATGATAGATAAACAAAGACTATTTTTTGCAAATAAAACTCACTATTTTTGGCATATTTCTGCAAAAATTGTTCATTATTATCTATACTCCTCACAGAACACAATACCCCAAGGATACTCCTATACTCCCTATACTCCAGTAATCAATCAGTAAACTCTAGCTATGAAACATCTATGAGCTAGCTACTATACTGTAATCTGTGGTAAACTCAGTTCAGTTCATTCTTTATCTAAAGCCGGGTCCGCAGCGCCAATTTTTTAACAAAACATGTTAGCAAAACATGTTAAGAAAAACAGCCAGTCCGCTGCGCCAATTTTTTAACAAAACATGTTAACAAAACATGTAAGCCCAACATGGTGCCTGTTTTTAAAATGTTTTTGTCGTTATTTATCAAGAACTAAAAATGTATGATAGGTTCGGTATAATCTATTAATGTAACATCCCACAGCACCGGTCTCTCTTTTATAAGTTGTATTAAAAACAAAATATTGTCTTTATTTCACTCAAAAATAAACCAAAGAGAATTGTCATAAACTTCAAGCGATACGTGTTCCTCTAGTGAGCGCTAACAAAAAATGCTTAGCTTCCCCTCCCCGCAGGCGAACGCGGGGGATGTTATCCATTCGTCGCGGAAAACATGTTATCGTATTTTTCTAACAAAACTGTTAAACCACGCCCCTAATCGGTTAACTAAACAATGTTTTCGTGTTTACAAACACGAAAACATGGCGCAGCGGACCCGGCTTAAAGCCGGGTCCGCAGCGCCAATTTTTTAACAAAACATGTTAACAAAACATGTTAGCAAAACATGTTAAGAAAAACAGCCAGTCCGCTGCGCCAATTTTCTAACAAAACATGTTAACAAAACATGGCGCCTGTTTTTAAAATGTTTTTGTCATTATTTATCAAGAACTAAAAATTTATGATAGGTTCGGTATAATCTATTAATGTAACATCCCACAGCACCGGTCCCTCTCTTATTAGTTGTATTAAAAACGAAATATTGTCTTTATTTCACTCAAAAATAAACCAAAGAGCCTTCAAGCGATACGTGTTCCTCTAGTGAGCGCTAACAAAAAATGCTTAGCTTCCCCTCCCGCAGGCGAACGCGGGGGATGTTATCCATTCGTCGCGGAAAACATGTTATCGTATTTTTCTAACAAAACTGTTAAACCACGCCCCTAATCGGTTAACTAAACAATGTTTTCGTGTTTACAAACATGAAAACATGGCGCAGCGGACCCGGCTTAAGAGTTTTTGGGATAAGTCACAGAACATATATACCCAAGGGAAGAATGACAACTACTACATCACAGATCAATATATACTACATAGAAAAACTTTTAAGTGATTCAATTCAATCAATAATCAATTCAAAATATTCAATTCAATTCACAGACTTCTTATTCTTATTCTTCAGTTATTTTCAGTTACCATAGAACACATTTACTCAAGAGGAGAAAGTAAAGCAAAAGCTGATCGTTTTGTTGAGCTAATTAGGTATATTCAATTTCTATTGTTGTAAGGCCCTGGGACCCGATTCTCAAGCCATAGAGATAATGTCGAATTCGACATATGTCTAAATTAAATGGCGGATGTCGAATATTTCTCAGTTTCCGTATTCTCAAAATGTCACGTTAGAGATATGTCTATGCCTAGCGTTCGACATGTCACGAGTGGTAGATAGCAATCGACATTTGAAAAGTCGAGTACGAGCTACAGTAATTGGTTATTTCTGTGTCTGTTTTACATAATTTATTGGAACTTTTTTTACGATTTTAGTTTATGTATGTATTTTAATTGCTAACACATTTAATTAATATGAATAATCGATGATAATTATAACAACTGTTGTTAATGTATAGTAGAAGAAGCTCGGTTTTTAGTGGAATTACCATTACATATATGCATTGAAGAACTTTCGCTTATCTAAAGAATTAGTTATCATTGTAATATATTTAGTCAATCCAAGTGTTATTGACTTCTCCCAAACAATTTAATTCCTCTGCTATACATTTCCACTTTTGTTCGGATTTTTTTAGTAAAAGTCCCCGAAAATTTGGCTTTACAAAGTTCTTCAACCTTTAACTGACAGAGCCACGAATTCTGTGCTGAAGTGGGGTATTGTTTTTATAGTCCATTATAGATTTATTACTGCATCTCTAATAATTCTGTTTTCTAAAAATATTCAAAAATGTTACAAATACAAAACACGACGTTTTGAAACATTTCAACGTTTCGAAGGATGTGAAAAAGGTTCACAATACGCTTCGTAAAGCCGCGTTGACATGCTCATAGTCTGCTTTGAGAAAGTAACTTTGATGACAACTTGGACGCTACTTTTTTTTGTTTTTTTTTGATCGTATAAATCAACAAAACGTAACCATTCATTTTTATGGGTGTGGTTGCGTGCATGCAAACAAAAAAACCCATTCAAATCGTTTGCACTGCTCACGGACGTAAGCATTAAGATCAATTTTTGACCGAGCTTTCGATCTTTGAGTCTGTCAAATGTCAATTTGATCAATCAATGTTAGTTGTAAAGAAAAATTGAAGGGCGACGTGTATTGTCCCTCCAGTATCTTTACAGAGCACTTCTGTATCTATTGTAGATATACCTAATGAAAAAAATAATTCAAAGAAATTAAATTCCGCGGGAAACTAACGTTAACTTTGTCATTGATAGTTCTAGAGACAGTGCACTCCTCTTTTCTGTCATACCGCTCACAAATGCGCATATTATGAGCAATTTTGAACCGACTTTTTGCACGCAAAACGCGCACACGAGCGCTGATATCAAATTTCGGACCGCACCCTCATAGTCATTCGACCATCATTCGACATACATCTCTATTGCCAGCGAGAATACGATTTTTTCATATCATAGACATTTTTGAGAGATTATTAGTAGAGATGCAATGTAATAGAGATATGTCGAATTAGAGATATCTCAAAAAAACTGAGAATCGGCCCCCTGGGACCCGATTCTCAAGCCATAGAGATAATGTCGAATTCGACATATGTCTAAATTAAATGGCGGATGTCGAATATTTCTCAGTTTCCGTATTCTCCTCAGACTAAGGAAAAAAGAATAGACATGAAATACCTACGAAAAAAACGTGCATACCTAAATGTGAATCTGGCACAAAGATGGCGGCTTGCTTGCTCATGCGGCAGCCTAACACACTGCACTTACCCATAATAAATGCAGTATTATGCAAGTTCAACACTTTAAACAAGCACAATTTTCGCCTAATAACAAAATTTTCTTCAAAACACTGAAACAAACAAGTCGCGATGACAACTGATGTACTTGTTGTTCATTGTGAGTACTGTGACAAAACATGGCGACCGGCCGCAGTGTGAGGTATTCTGTGACGTCGCTAAGATAATTTTGCAATTTTTGGTAATGATAAAACTACTGTTGTCCTTTTTTACTTATGATTATCCTCATAAGTTAAAAAGAGATGCCAATATGTCAGAAACTATGCCGTCGAAATACATGACATTCCTATAACTAAGTTCGTTATGCCGAGTCCTCTTTTTTTCTATAGTCTGAGGTATTCTCAAAATGTCACGTTAGGAGATATGTCTATGCGTAGCGTTCGACATGTCACGAGTGGTAGACAGCAATCGACATTTGAAAAGTCGAGTACGAGCTATAGTAATTGGTTATTTCTGTGTCTGTTTTACATAATTTGTTGGAACTTTTTTTACGATTTTAGTTTATGTATGTATTTTAATTGCTAACACATTTAATTAATATGAATAATCGATGATTATTATAACAACTGTTGTTAATGTATAGTAGAAGAAGCTCTGTTTTTAGTGGAATTACCATTACATATATGCATTTAAGAACTTTCGCTTGTCTAAAGAATTAGTTAACATTGTAATATATTTAGTCAATCCAAGTCTTATTGACTTCTCCGACTCTGCTATACATTTCCACTTTTGTTCGGATTTTTTTAGTAAAAGTCCCCGAAAATTTGGCTTTACAAAGTTCTTCAACCTTTAACTGACAAAGCCACGAATTCTGTGCTGAAGTGGGGTATTGTTTTTTATAGTCCATTATAGATTTATTACTGCATCTTTAATAATTCTGTTTTCTAAATATATTCAAAAATGTTACAAATACAAAACACGACGTTTTGAAACATTTCAACGTTTCGAACGATGTGAAAAAGGTTAACAATATGCTTCGCAAAGCCTCGTTGATATGCTCAAAGTCTGCTTTGAGAAAGTAACTTTGATGACAACTTGGACGCTACTTTTTTTTTTTTTTGTTTTTTTTTGATCGTATAAATCAACAAAACGTAACCATTCATTTTTATGGGTGTGGTTGCATGCATGCAAACAAAAAAACCCATTCAAATCGTTTGCACTGCTCACGGACGTAAGCATTAAGATCAATTTTTGACCGAGCTTTCGATCTTTGAGTCTGTCAAATGTCAATTTGATCAATCAATGTTATTTGAAAAGAAAAATTGAAGGGCGACGTGTATTGTCCCTCCAGGCCCCCGATTCTCAAGCCATAGACATAATGTCGAATTCGACATATGTCGAAATTAAATGGCGGATGTCGAATATTTCACAGTTTCCGTATTCTCAAAATGTCACAATAGACAAATGTCTATGCCTAGTGGTAGATAGCAATCGACATTTTTTTCATATCATAGAGATTTTTAGTAGAGATGCAAAGTATTAGAGATATGTCGAATTAGAGATATCTCTAAAAAACTGAGAATCGGGCCCCTGTATCTTTACAGAGCAATTCTGTATGTATTGTAGATATACCTAATGAAAAAAATAATTCGAAGAAATTAAATTCCGAGGGAAACTAACGTTAACTTTGTCATTGACAGTTTTAGAGACAGTGCACTCTTCTTCTCTGTCATAACGCTTACAAATGCGCATATTATGAGCAATTTTGAACCGACTTTTTGCACTCAAAACGCGCACACGAGCGCTGATATCAAATTTCGGAGCGCACCCTCATAGTCATTCGACCATCATTCGACATACATCTCTATTGCCAGCGAGAATACGATTTTTCATATCATAGACATTTTTGAGAGATTATTAGTAGAGATGCAATGTAATAGATATATGTCGAATTAGAGATATCTCTAAAAAACTGAGAATCGGCCCCCTGTTCCGTTTCGAGATTACACCTTAGATCATTTAACCTATGGATGCGGTACGCAACAAATCGCAGTATAAATTTTTCTGCCACTTTTCGCGGGAGGCGAGGTAAACACGCTACGCACACTACGAAAATGTTTATGAAAACACACTATGAAAATATTACCCTACAACTTAGATAAAGAATGAATAGATAGGACGTGACCGTATACCCGTAAGGGACAGACATAGATGACGTCATACCTGCCTAAAGTAGATGGGTATACCAGTGTTGCTTTAAGTTTTACCCTACTTTATTTTTATAGTGGCTTTTACCACTATAAACATAAAGTAGGGTTGATTGATCTACGTATTTTTTTTGAGACATTTTAATGAGCTCAATAATATGTCTCAAAAAATAAAAGTGGGAGGAAGTTGCAATTTTTTTTATTGAATTCTTCATTCAACCTTCGCCGCAGTCTAAAGTTATTTACACTTTTAAATAAAACTACACTTTTCGGATTTACTCGAGTATATTTCGTTTTAAAACATTTTACTATTATTTATTTAAGCTATTATGTAAACATCTTTACAAATATAAGAAAAAATATTAGGAATCATCATCATCATCCACACGCGTCCACTGCTGGACATAGGCCTCTCCAAGTGCTCGACACTGAGCACGATCCGCGACCACTCGCTTCCAGCTTTTGCCAGCTAGGTACCTTGCGAAGATCGTCGCTCGATTAAGAATACAGCGGGCAATAATCATTGTTATTTCTTTATCTCTGCAGTTTATTTAAAATCCAATATTTACACATTTACTAAATATTTAGAAAATGTATAATATTAAATTTTAAATAAATATTTTCTAAAATTAGATTTCAATAGCACCGTTATTGTCATCGAATAAAGGACTTCGGCTTACAGAGATAAAATTCACTACAATACAGGTAAAAATTCACTTGGGCTGGGTAAGTTCAAGAATTGAACTACTGATACCGCACTCAATATGGTGCTAAAAGCCTAAAGTTGGTAAGCTTGCTCACAATGTGGAAAAAAGATCTGGCAAAGAACGCAAGATGCCGATGTAGATAGCTGGTTATTCTTAGTTGCCCGTGTTGCCACCCCCAACCTCGCCCCCGCTGGCGGCAACTTGGAAATAGCGCAGGACAAGACCAATTTGTAGATCTCTGAGGAAGATTATGTTCTGTCAAGTACCTATATAATTAATTAGAAACACTTGTTCGGTGCATAGAGCTATATCTACATCCTATGTGTTCTTGTTAAATATTCAGACAAAATAGAGATGACTTATTTCATTTGGATTAAGCCAGATTACTAGCTATGGCACAAAATTGCTAATAAATCACAAACATTTTCTAGAGGCTGTCTACTCCTCGCCACTCACCAGCTGTTTTTGGGTGTGGTAAACACGTATTAAATTGCTTACGTACAAACTCATATGCCTTTGAAATAAAAAGTGTAAGCACAGCGCGAATTTCCTTAAAGGTTCAGAATACTTTCTTTTGTCAACTCCTAAAAATCTTTTCAGAAAATCTCTATTGTTTCCTCCTACAGTATCTAAAATGTCCAACTACTAATTTTGCATCATTAACTTACACTTCAAATCACTTTACACATTTTCAAGTGTGACTACTTTTTTTCCCAATCGTCTAAGCGATTGACGCACTGGCCGTAGTTTTTTATTTGATGACCTCGCTGATTGTTTCAAACCCAGCATTTGAAGCCGCATTTTTCTCTTTCGGGGCGTATTCAAATTTGAACCGAAATCCAACACCGATGCGTCCTGAAACAATATGTATACAGGTTAAAAATAAAAGCAGGTTCTAATTTTACAACATTAAAAATATTAATTAATAAATTTTTAAACTGTATCTGTACTAATGGTCAGACTTGTTATATTAATAGAAAATGACCAAAATCAAACCATTAATAATATGTTTGGCCATATCAAAATAGTAGAAAAGGATTTGGTACCTACCCTACCCATGTTAATCCAAAACTGTAAAATAAATTTCGAAATCCCCCATAAAAATAGTTGGGTTTGTGAAAAATAAATTTACGTTTTGGCTTGATAGGGTATGTACCTTGTAGATATAATATGTATAAGTTACTGACCTGTAAAAAAAGTTTAGGAATAGCACCACTCCTAAGAAAAGTGCCTTTTTTGTTTTTCTGAATCCACTGTTGTTCAAAATGCTTAGAACACATTCGGGTATGCTTGGTTGGCTGCCAATTCAATCGACCAGTAGCTTTAACCCAACTGTTTTCGAGTAGTTATCTCCGAAGGAAATCTGTTAAATACAGACAAACAAGCAAATGGAAAGTCTCACTTCAAAAGAATTAACTTTGTTATCTGAAATGCTCAAAATTTTATACTTAAATATGTAACACAGAAACTAATATGTGAGTTCCCTTTCACGTAATAAATTACCTACGAATCAAGGAAAAATAGTCGTAGCGCAACTGGTATCATTATAACCCGGCAAAATGTTATACGCGTTGGCTGTATACGTGGCCATATTGTATGGCGACATTCCTAGCTTGTTAGGTTAACAGTAACCTTACTACTTAGTTTGAAATTTCATGTTTAATCCCATAATATGATTGAGAACCATAATAGAATGATAAAATATTGCAATATAACTTGTATTTATAATTTAAAAAATAGTTTTGGCGCTTTTTATTGACACAATTTAGGTCTTACCTGTAAAAGGTTATATTTTCCTGTTTTCTAGCACTATCACTATTACAACCTAAAACGGAGCAGTGCACCATGATTTAAATGTTCAAATAGTTCACAATTACACTAATTAAAGTTTTAAATAATTACACAGTAAGCTATAATTCACAGAACAAATTTCTTCCACGTATTTGTTTAGCACCAGACGCTGGTGATAAACAATCCCCACTACCAGTTTCACCTATATACGGTAACAAGGACAAAAAAAAATGATGCCATCTTCTTCTTTCCTTTGGCAATGTGTATAAGTTTATCTCTTTTCCTCATGTTTGACGGCTTTTATAGCCCATCTATTTCATTCTATATCTATGCCCTACAATGAAGAAACACACACACATCGACAAATTAACGTGTATCTACGCAATCCCCACCACAAAGAATGAATGTCCCTAGTGATGTGACACAAAGAATGAGTAACTATTTGGGTCGTCGTGAGTGAATGATTGAAATGTTACAATAAATTGTATTTTTATTACTATACCCTGTTCGGGTGCTATGTTTGATGACTATCGATTCAAGATGGCCGCCGCCACAAAATGGTGGATTACGTATTTTTTCACAACTCTTAATATGGGTATCAAATGAAAGGGCTTGACTAGTAGAATACCACACACTATGATAAATGTAACTGGTTTATTTACATTAAAATACATCAAGTAATTAGTCATGGTCAAAGTAAAATAAAGGTACAATGAAAAGTCAGTAAACAAATAACAGAACGACACTCCGGAGTGCGATCAAAACAATGACTAGTGTGACTTGACTTGCGCCACGCTTCTATCTGAACCCGTCGAAACAAGTTAGCGCGGGGTGCAGTGGGAGGGTGGGGTCTACCGGGAATGTCTTAGATGTTTTACGTGAGAATTGTTACTACCAAGAACTAATTTCTGATTTTATTATATATCTACCTACATAGTTATAAACATGTTTAATAGGTAGGCACTTTTTCGTTTAGCTTTGCTCGTATGGTAGAAATTTGCTATCTCGTGCAAGTAAAAGGCACGAGGTGGCAACTTACTGCCATACAAACAAAATTAGTATTTTAGAAAACCTTTCATTTGTGATAGGGCCCAACGTGTTATAACGCTTGGGACGATATCGGGCATTTTCCTTTAAGTTGCACCAAAAAATGTGAGTTAAAGTAAACATAAAATGCCTTGCTAATTTTAACATTTTAGCTTAGTAGATGTTTACTACTATGAAAGTTTTTATTTACATATAGTAAGACATGTTATATGTTATTCATTTGTCATAATGTGACGTTGAAAGTGTTTTTGTTCACATTGCCCGTACAAACTTCAAAGCCACTAAAATAAGAAGCAAAAGCTTTATTGTGTGATTTTAATAATGATGTTGCATTATTAAAATTTTCTCTGACGACGACGATGACGACAATCACTTGCTTTGTGCTCTTTACTGATGTCCCCAACAACTTGCTGCATAAAGCAGGTGGCATGAAATCGCAATGCAACGCGGAAACGAAACGAAAACGCGGTTAACGGTGACCGCAAACAATAGTTTTTCTATTTTGTATGCTGTCTGGCAGTCAACGTGTAAAATTAAATAGAAGTACAGTTGAATAAAATATACTTGAAAGTTTATGAACATTTTGCATCTTTTCAGCCTTTTAAACAAAAAACTAAAAGTACAAAATTTTTTTTTATTTTTTTCTACTTATGACCTCAACTACAACATAAAATTTAGAGGACGTTATTGACATTTTTCTATCTGCAGTAAACTTACATTGCATTTTGAAAATACCAATATAGATTATTTAATAGGCTTAAAATCAAGTGAGATGCAGTCAAAAAATTGTTTAGAGTAAGTATGTATATTGTATGGCCGACTTAACCATGAGGTGTAAGGCCATTAAATAAAGAAAAAAAAATATATTGTATAAAAAAGGTTTCTTAAACTACAAAGCAAAGTTGAGCAATATAATAGGTAATAATATAATATTTTCTTGATATATTTTTGTTCTATTATATTACACGTGAATTTCTATTTTAATCTTATATCTGGTTAAACAAAAAAGGAGTGAATGAATGATAAATAAAAATATGAATCAGCATCATTCACTCACGTTGTCCCAGCACTAAGCAATAATGCCCGTGTCACAGATAGTATAATGCCCGTGTATTGTATTGAGCTACCATCGTACCATTGTATTTTTCTATCGTAACGGCATAAAGAATACTTCAAAATTGTAAACAAATGAAACACGGTAATGTATATTTTATACTTAAATGTGATAGGAAACGCCATAATCTCGAAGATTTGAGTAGCTGGATCACCTTTTGCAAGAGGAAACTGCACAATTAACCATTTTTTTGGAGCTCTTAGTGCGACACGAAAACGACACCAAATGGCAGCGGCCGCGCGTCAACTAGTTTTATATAACGTGTATGGTCATATGGTCAGCGTAAATTGGCAGAGGGGTTCGCCCAGCCTTGCCGTCTCCCGTAATGAATGCTCTAAGGATTACACTACTCACAAAGGCGCGTTCAGAGCCTTCGCGCGAAGTACAACTTTTCGCTCTAACCCCGTTCAATGCCTTCGAGCGTGACAACCGGGTTGGTTGTCGCGCTTGTGAAAGAGGGAGATAAAAGATTTGGTTGCTGCAATCCGTTCAACGCCTTTGAGCGAGTTAAAAAACAACCGGACAACTACATCCAGAGGCGCTGAACGCGCCTCAGATGGTTGTAAACCGCTCTGACGTTTCTTACTGAAATACTCTTACGTGATTGGATGATATTGGCGGCCATATTCTAAAATGTCATCTGATAGAAAGAGAGAGAAATAAAAGTTCATGTGAAAGATAAAAGATTTGGTTGCTGCATTCCGTTCAACGCCTCTGAGCGAGTTAAAAAACAACCGGACAACTACACCCAGAGGCTCTGAACGCGCCTCAGTTCTCAGACTGGTCACGCCCGGACCGAATCAATAGACGCGATAATGATGCTAATGGCATGCTATCGTCTCGGAACGATCGTGAGTCAATAATATCAAAACAAACATAACCTCAAAAAGAATTTAACTCGTAATTTCAATTGTTTTCTGTGATATTCAAGCTTTAACAGTTTTTCATTGCCTTGTACCATGTTGTACCATGTATGTTTTACCATTTTCTGCTCTTTTAGCGTCTTCAGGAAACAATTTGAGGTAAACTACTTTGTTCTACATTGTTTTCTTCTTCAACAAAAACTGGTAATTCTAATTTCGTCATTTTTTCCTTATATTTAATGCAATTTTTAGGATATCTGGGTTATTTTTGCCTTAAATTCAATTGAAGAGTAATTTTCAACCATCGAATTAGCGAACCAAAACAAAATGTCAACTCGACAATGACATTTGACTCACGGTGCTGACGAATTCGGCCTGCGGCCGTACCGCCTAACCCAAAGCGATCACTCGCTATCGTTATCGTGACATTAGAACAATAGTTTTAATGTCACAGTTGACATTTGAACTATTGTTCTAATGTCACGGAAGCGATATTTATTTATTTATTAATAAAGGCACACAAAACAAGAAACAGTCATTAAATAACAATACATTAAGGTTTAACTTAGAACTAGACTGATGCTCTAAACTATGTGTACACAGAATGATTTACATTTAAAACTTTAACTATGGGATAGTCATGTAAACAAATTGCACAGAAAGAAATCATAGATTAAGCGTTAAATACGTTAATTATATCTATGATAGAAACATTATCATGACTTAGTTCTTAGTAATATTGTTAGTGTAGGCTTTTGTAAATGAAAAAGAAAAATAACAATTGAATCACACAACCGCCTAACTCAACCGCCTAACTCATATCGAGTGATCGCTATGAGTTAGGCGGTAGCCCCCCTGAGCATTGTAAACGTTCTTTGGTACGCAATCAATGACGTCATCACATCCAACGTGAACGCTGTTGTCGCGAAACGGGCCGCCTGTTAGCGCGCTCACAGTGCTGATGGTCACTATAATCGCGAAACGGAACACGGCCTAAGTGGCAGGGTGGCTTCTGTCAGATTTGACAATTTTGCCTAGCGAAAACCACCAATGGATTCGCAATGTTATTAAGGCGAGGAATTTCCACGTGCAAGCCCATATGTTCCGCACTTCACAACGTTCATTTGTACATGACGTTAGCGCGGACGCGGCCACTGAACAGGCGCCAACATCGTGTGCCGCACAGTAAAAATATAACAGTACAACAAGGACGTTTTATATCGTATGCAATATACTTTTTGCTAGGTTACAAATAAGTATTGATTTATAAACTGAGGTAAGTACCTACAGTAATACAACCAATAAAGATACAGCTTTATGACTTCATTGCTATTTTTTATTGTATCTTTACTTGTATGTAAATATGGACACTTTTTAATTGTTACATTACATAGTATTTTTATTTGACAAACAACCACGTGATTTTTTAATAACTTAAAAAATAACAAAGTTTAAAAAGCTTTTATTTGCTAGTGACGTCATTGTACTCGTCCACCATTATAATACCGATACAAACATATATTTTATAAGAAAGAGACGTAAAGCAATTATCAATAATTAGAATTTTCAAGATTCATCATAATTAGACCGTTTCTTCACAATTTCAAAGGTTTTAAATGTTTCTATGATGTGTTATTAATAAAATGTAAATTCAAATTTTATGCATATTTCTTTTGTGCAGTATAGAATGCATCACTAGAATACAAGAAATGCTCGATTAGCTACAACTGGCTAGAAGTAGTATTTAAAACAAAAGCTAAGAATATGACTGACGCGGCGGCATATACTTATAAAGCACTGTTAAATTTTTTTGTTTGACTTCGACGGCTATTCGGTTTGATTTAGAAATAGTAGATTGTTACACCGAGCGCTAAGTGACTTATTAATGCCCGCGGATGTTTGGTGCACGAGCACTTGCTCGAGGGCACTAATAACCCGAGGGCATTAATAGCTCACTTACGAGGTGTGTAATCTGCTTTTCCTTCAACTTATTAAAAAATAATAAAAAACTGAAGTTGACTGTAGAAAAACTTATTTATTTATGACAAAAAAATGCAAATTGTTCTTATTAAGAAACCAAACCTTATCTTGACGGTGGTGACGGAAGTGGAAAATCCACAAAAAAAAACTCACTGTCATGTACACCACAAAACCCTTATTTCTTGCCGTCAACATGAATGTGCACCAAAAAACACCACTTTCACTGCACAATATTCACTCGAATACAATTTTTAATTTATTAAAATAAAAGCTAATCTTCGCCATTAAAGCCAATTGCCTCTCTTTTTTAAATAAAATTGGCTTTGTAGGGTCCTATCTAACTTGTTTTGCGCATGTGTATTTTTTGTGACATGTTATACAACAACTCAAATCTCTTTGGAAAAATGCCTACATTTTGTATGAATTGTATGAATATGAATTGTAATTTCTTTTTAAATTAGAAAAACAAACAACAGGGCAATTATGTTGAACGGGTCATTAATGAAATTTCATACAATACTACTGCCGTTTTCCAGGATAGTAATGTATTACTTAGTGTTGCCTTTTCCGATGATTAGAGTAAAATTAATGAGTAGTTTGAAGAAAAATATTTTAATAGATAAATGTAGGTATTTTAATACATTACTGAATGAATAAGTACTATAACTTATTTCGATTTGATTTGTTAACCGACTTCACTGACTTCACGAAGTTATGAGGTAACACATACCTCATAGCTTCGTCATTTATTAACTGATTTTCAAAATTCTTTTTGTATTCAGAAAAATATACTCCCGAAGTGGTTCCATGCCATCAAGTCAGGATCTAGTATTAGAATCCCAAGAAAATCGAGAGAATAGGCACGTCCAACGTCTTTCCTGTTTTTTTTTCTGAAGCTATTCAGGTATTTGCGTCTGAAAGACATCATCTCAAGGATTCTTCCACTATGCTGAGCTTACGATGGATCCTTAACTTTAAGGAGTTAGGGAGTTAGTCTTTAGATATAAAAGGTACGTATTGACTCTCAGTTAGGTATATTCTTTCAAGTTGACTTAGAGAGCTATTATTAATTTCACGAAAAATATAAAAATATTTTTTTACCAAAATACCGACACCACTTCAAAACAAAAACTACTTCAAAATAAAAATGTAATGTTGTGTGTTTTATTTTATTGCTACTAAGTTGGCAAACAAGCAAACTGCCCACCTGATGGTAAGTGGTAACAGTCACCTATAATACATGTGGTTCCTGTGCGATTCGCAGTAAAACTGCAAGCCTCACAAGAACCACAGTGTACGTTGCCAACTTGTGACATCAGATGTAAAGTCACGGTACCCAGTAATTTCAGTGCCATATCTTACCCTTCACACCGGAACATAGCAATGCAAGCACTGCTGATTTGCGGCAGAAATAGGTAAGACGGAGGTATTTTTATCCTTGCCTTAGCAAGCATCAAAAACGATAGTATTTTTGTTTTTAATTATATCCCAATTTTTGTGACAGGTATCTCTGGCAGGTATGTCATCCATCATATTATTATTAGATGAATTCGAAACAAGCTCAAACCTGTTTTTGATGTGCTACCATCATCAACGCTGGCCAAGTGCGGGTTGGTCGACTTCACACACAACCTAAGAATTTCTTTACACGTGTGTGCAGCGGTCGGCGCGCCGGCGCGCTACTTAGTGGTAGGTATTTATAACGCTGCATTGCGTGAGTGACAGGGGCGTGCATGTACTAAACAAGATTATCAAGAAGAAAGCCACAAATCGCTATGAATATCAGGCAACCGTATTAGTCTCTAAGCAAACTGGTTTTAAAATATAATTAATATTCTACCACCTTAGGCCTGTAAGAAAACTCGGGAAGTACTACACAGCTAGCGTTCTTTACCATGATGACTTTACATTTGACGACATGGTTAGCGCACAGAGTTCGAGTGATCGCCTACTACGCAACTGGTCGCGGGTTCGATTCCCAAATATTTTTAACCGACTCCAAAAAAGGAGGAGGTTATCAATTCGGTTGTATTTTTTATGTTTGTTACCTCATAACTCCGTCATTTTTAAACCGATGTCCAAAATTATTTTTGTATTCGATAGAGTATAGAGCAAGGGTGGTCTCATGGTCACCAAAGTCAGGATCTGATGATGGGATCCCATAGAAAATCGAGGAAAGCACTAAAAACACACTTCTTTCACTAAAAAGATTTCATTTACTGAAAAGTTAAAAATAAAAAATATTTTACAAAAAATAAAAAACGACTTCAAAAACACTGAAAGCTTAAAAATAAAATAAGAATAGGTACAGACAACATCACACTTCTATATTGAAGTCGGTGACAAATTTTAACACTTTCTAGAAGATTATCGTTATACACATACACAAACACACATATACACCACACACACACACACACACACATACACACACACGCACACACACACACCACACACACACACACACAAATATACATATATGTTTATATTCATTAAGATTCAGAAAGAATTAGAATTAATTAGTGTATAAGTAAAAAGAAATATTATTATGTGTTAGTTTCTTATTGGAACAATGTCGAAAATATTTCTGGGGGTGGGCGTTAATGGCTGCGACACAGTTTTAACTAATGCAGACATTAACGTACACGATAATTATGTATTGTACCTATCTTGTTCCAAATAAAGATATTATTATTATATTATTATTATTATTATAATACAGAAGTGTGATGTTGTTTGTACCTATTCTTATATTATTTTTAAGTTTTCAGTGTTTTTGAAGTCGGTTTTTATTTTTTGTTAAATATTTTTTTGTAGTTACGGGACAAATATTATGTATGGAATACAGAAATATGTTCCGGTCTGGGCGTATGTGCATGTGATATGTAATATATTCTTTGTTTGTAACTTTGATGACACGGTTAGCGCAGAGGTCGAATGATCGCCTACTGCGCAACGGGTCGCGGGTTCGATTCCCGTACGGGACAAATATTTTGTATGGCCTACAGAATTTTTTTCCGGTCTGGGCGTATGTACATGTGATATTCTATGTTCGTAACTGCACCCACAACACAGGAGAAAATCTTAGTGTGGGGCGACGTTTTCAAAAAGAAAAAAACTGCACCTACGACACAGTTGAAAATCCTAGTGTGGGCCGACGTATTTATATAAAAACACTTTCATTACTGAGTGACTGACAGATTAGGCACAGCCGTAATTAAAAGGCACAAAAAGCGGAAATTTGACATGAATGTTGGAAATTCGCCATCTAAGGGGGTAAAACTAAAAAATAATAGTTTGTATGGAACCTCTATGACATTTATGCGGGCGAAGCAGCGGGCAAAAGCAAATATTTTATAAAGTTTCACAAAATTCCGCTGATCAGATATTTTCTTTTAATACAATGAAGTGATCTTTACATAAATCGAACGGAAATTTATGTTAATTATTTTTTACTTTTTTATAATCAACTCACGCTTGACCATAAATGTTACGAAATTCAAAAGATTCCTAAAATACTATTTTACTGTTCATAATCATATATTTAATACATAGGCTCGAATAAAACTCTATTATTTAGCTACATGTATAATGTGCTGTTGATTCTACCTTCTAAAGCTTTGATGCAAGGCGTTGTGAATAAAGGGGGTAACATTAAGTATTTAAAGGAATTCAGCAATAAAGTTTTATAGGAAACATTATTTTGAACCTATAAATTGTTGCATATTTACTTGAAGAAATTATCATACTGGTTTATTAACACTGCACTGTGCTATATGGCCGCGGCAATAAAATATAAACATTTGGGAAATAAATATTTACCACTTTTCTTTCAGCATTTTTTGTATGCATTTGATTTAACATTTCGTCTTTGACTTCTTTTATTAGCGATTTTTACACATAAAATAAATTATAGAAAAAAAGAACGAAAAACATATTTTTTCACACATAAAATAATTTAGGAAGAAGGATTAAAATAGTTTTCTCCTTTATAATACCTAATCCATTATTTACACTATTCACCATATTACTACACTAATCTATAATAATAATGAAAGTTAACAAAATAAACGCAAACTGCAAAATTAAAATTCGATCGTAAAGAAACACGTAATATATTTTTTTGCGCCCGCGACACGAAGCGACATGACCATACCCTGAGACGACTTGGCGAGTACTGTCTTATATGGAGCGCGATTGCAACCAAGCGAAATTATAGAATTTTCGTCATTTTCCTAAATATTTTATATGACATCAAAAAATCTGTCTTCACAGTTCACTAGATAATAACGAACTACATGTTTTGGTATAACTTTTATACTGTTTTATGTTTATTTCGATTTCAAATCGTGGTTTTAGTTTTTGATTTAGACCTATGTTTGGATTTTTTTTCTATCGAGTGAAATGGAGTAAATCGTGTTTCTGCTTTCACAGTTCACTAGATTATATCTTCAAGTTTAAGGTGTGTGAATTTCAGAATTGTGGGTTCTAATATTATCCAGATCTAGACGTTCTAAGATCGGCAAATTTGGGAAATCCTCGCCTTAAGTCTCAAATTCGTCCTTCAGTCCGCCATTACAAAGCACTGTGTTTGTTGTTGTGCTAAAATATCAGTCGGTGAGCATTATTTGTGTGTGCATTTTACAGTTAATACGTTTTTTATTGATTTTTTAAATGAATTCTATAAAGAAAAACATAAAAAGTATCTATCCTTGTAGATACTTTATAGATACTTATCTTGGATGCGGCGTCCCTAGTTTTTTTCCGCCATCTTAGAGCACCAACCCAAATGTTGGCACGCTTTTTTCGTAGGTATTTCATGTCTATGTATCTATAGTCTAAGGCGAAAACACGGTTTAGTTTAGGCCCTGGGACACGATTCTCATGCATTCGAAAAAAGTTCACTTTCGTAAAAATTTTCGTAATTCGATTTTTTTTCGAAGGAACCACAGTTTGTGTATTCTCAGAATTTCACAATCGAAATAATTCGAACGATCATCACTCGAACGCAACGAATGGTATAGACCAGTCGAAGTTGAGGTTCGTATACGAATTGAGCTGTCAAAAGTGTGTCAAAATTATAAAAATACAAGGATTTTGTGATAATTTTTGTATAAATGAGCTCAAACTGTGTTTTCTCTCTGTGTTTTGTTTCATTCAAATTAATGAGGAAAAGTTTTTGGTGGACTTCTTCGCCAATTTGGTGGAAGAATTAGAGGCAGCAAGCGCCGAACCACATACACATAACGTCGAGGATAATTTCAAAAACTTACCTTGCGCCACTCCTCCCAAGTTTTATTATCCCCTGTAATAGAGTTTATATCTTCACTGATGTTTATCCACCGCCTTTTAGCTTCATTCTTAGTGAATGAGCTTGAAAGTATGCCACATTTAAGCTGCGGATCGGCTTCTACTAAATGTACTAGACGAAGCCTTTCCTCCGCACTAGCACATTTTCTGGATATATTATTTTTCTCCATAATAGATTATTATATAAATAAAATGATTAAAATAAGAATTTGTCTCAATTCAATATTAATCATAAACAAAATTTGTTGTAATTAATGACATTTAAAACGTCAAAACTTATATGTGCTGTCTGGAGCGTTCCATTTCAATCAATGTACTTTACGAAATATTAAAAATTGAACTTTTATATTTTGTAATAAAATATTATTTTTAGAAAATATGATGACATTTAAAAATATATTTCGTGTTAAAATAGATTTTGTTAATTTTTTTTACCAAAAAGAACTATTTTAAGATGTACATTAAAGTGGTTGCCATAGCGTTTTTAAAAACGCCCCATGAACGTCGTACGGAACATTAAATTGTCAATGCTATTTCCGACTTCCTAGTTCGATTATATTGTTCTATGGGTACCCCAGAATACGGTTCATACGAATCATTCGAACTTTTCAGTATAATCGAAAAATTCGCATACCAATTTACCATGCGGAAAAGTTCTATTACATGAGAATCGAGTCCCTGGGGGTCTACAATGAACACACGAAATTCGAACGAACTCCGTAATTTCGGGCTGTTTCTTACCACGAAAATACTACGGGCCCGTCAACGGAACGTAATCGGAGTTTGACGCACAAATTATATTACTGTTGTTTGACGTTTACTGTTACGGATAGCTTAAGATCACTCGAACTAGACTATAGATACCAATAGACATGAAATACCTTCGAAAAAAGCGTGCCAACATTTGGGTTGGTGCTCTAAGATGGCGGAAAAAAACTAGGGACGCCGCATCCAAGATTCCATACTTTTTACGTTTTTCTTTATAGAATTCATTAAAAAAATTAATAAAAAACGTATAAATGTAAAATGCACTCACAAATAATGCTTACCGACATATTTTAGCACAACAACAAACCCGGTGCTTTGTAATGGCGGACTGAATTGGACTCTTTATTTGAGACATACAATAACATCGCGAATCCATTGGTGTACTTAATCTGAGCGTGTCGCCCTACGTGCGCGAACCTGCGTGACATGACAGTTACAAAACCATTTCTGTCGCCGTGACAAAAGTCACCCGTGCGCGAACCCACTTACCATTCTAAAAACCGTGTTTTCGCTGCCTATTCGACATTTGGCGAATTGTCCAAACCTGACAGACAGAAGCCACTTATACCAGGTTAATATTGGTGTCAATTCTGTTGGCATTTGTTGGAATAGACTAAACAAAATTTTTTTGTTTTAGTGCTGTCAAATCGTGTTTTGTGTTCGAAAATTTTAACTAAAAACAATTTGACAGCACTAAAACTAAAGAACAATGGCCAAATCGGACCGACTATGGGCATAAATCAAATGTATGTTAAAAGATATGCTTTTATGAGTTAATTTTAAAAATGTAACTATTAAACCTCAAGAACTTCGAGTTTCAGAGAAAATAATGAATTCGTAAAATCAATTTTCTCACATATCAAATCAAATCAAATCAAATCATCTATTTGCTATAAATAGGGTTACATTGTATTCTTAGTTATATAATGGTATCGATTCTGGCATGATTCTCTAAACCTAAAACTAAATTTGACAACAGTCTCTCCTTGTCATTTTGTATAGAGTATGACAAGGATAGACTGTTGTCAAATTTAGTTTTAGGTTTAGAGAATCATGCCAGAATCGACACCAATGAGTTCTAACCTATTTAGCAGATAACAATATCAGCATGCAAATGTAGGACATTTTATTAAATTAATCAGTGACCCATCGATTATAAAGAATCGCAATTAGCTCTAACAATTTACTTATAATTAATGATTAAACGTGTTATATTCAATAAAAGCCTTCTTTGTTTAACATAATTTATTAGAACTGACTCACAGAACACCTATATCAGGAACAGACTAGTTGTGTCGAACGACGCATATTAGTCTATGACACCACAGTATACAACATGCCCCTTTTTATCGAAATCTCTTTTCACATCACTAATTATTTGACATTGACACAATAACATTAATTGACATAGCAATGAGTTAAAATATGAGGTTAACAAAATATATTAGAACGAATAACAATTCAATGAATGTAACAATCCTATAAAATTAAAGAAGAATCTAAAATAAATTAAAAACATTCCGGAAGCAAGATTACAAATTAATCTTTTAACATTTTAAGGTTATCAGATATTATTTTACACAGTGATAACATGACTAAGTACTTTAGAACAATTCTTTGTTTATTTTCCCTTCTAAACCAATAAATAAATTATAAATCAAACTTCTTTGTTTTCTTTAATAACCTGCCTCTAGAACTATACTGTCTTTCATGTGTAACAGGTAAGTACTGCTCGTCACTTTTTTGACTACTTAAAGTAGAACTTAAATCTGAACTAAGATTAGGATTATGACACTGGCCTGACTCTGATAACATATTAGGGTAGCTCTGATTACTTTCATCACTGTATTGTTCATTTTCACAATCTATAAACAATGGAGAATTGACATTATTATTTGTTTGGCTTTCTAAGTGATCTGATTGAAATGAAGATTTTGATGAAATATTGTCAAATCTTGATCCCTTAGTATCCTTACAATATGTTTGTAAGCTATGAAAAGTGACACCATTTTCTTTGTTTGTGGACCTTTCAACATTAGCATGGATGTTAGATTGATTTGATCCTTGACTATGGGAAACATCAAAATGAACTTTTTTTGTATCTAACTTCAATGTCTTACCATTGTTTTCATATGTTAGCCTAATATGTTGAGAATTTCTACGGTAAGTATTTCCAAAATTATCTTTTACAATATATGAACGAGGAAATTTAGTTTTTTCTATTATAACACCCTTTGTCCAAGTAATATCTTTGGGACTCTTTTTAAAATAAATTTCATCATTCACCTTTAAAGATTCATATGATTTGGAAGATTTATCATAATAATTTTTTGTTTTTTCTAAATTAATTTGCTTTTGTTTAGAATGTTGGTCTAATGGAACAATTTTAGGTTTCAAATTAGCAACTTTGCATGGCAACCGAGTTCTTAATTTACGAGACATCAATAATTGGGCAGGAGAATTTAAATTGCCTCTTGGGGTATTTCTGTACTGTAGTAGACCTAGGTAGAAATCTGTTCCAGCATCATCAGACTTTCTTAATATATTTTTTATTATTTTTACAGATATCTCAGCGAGACCGTTTGACCTTGGAAAATGAGGACTTGAAATGATGTGTTCAATTTCCCATTCCCCTAAAAACTGTTTGAACTGTGAGGAATTAAACGGAGGACCTCCATCACTAACTAATTCCAAAGGAATTCCATGACGTGCAAAAATAGCTTTTAAGTGTGTTATTACTGGACTGCTAGTACTGTTATTATTTAATAAGGCTATTTCTATATAATTGGAATAAAAATCTACAACAATTAAGTATTTTCTGTTTTTATAATCAAAAAGATCTATTGCAACTTTTTGCCATGGGAATAGGGGTTGTTTATGAGACAACATAGGTTCTTTGGTTTTATTTGTACTATATGTAAGACAAGACTGACATTGTTTGATTTTATTTTCAATGTCATGACTCATGTTAGGCCAAAATATTACTCCTCGGGCTACACTTTTTGTTTTTTCTATTCCTTGGTGACCCTCATGTAAAATAGAAAGTATTTCAGGTCTCATTGAAGCTGGTATAATTATTGACTGATCTTTAAAAACAATGTTATTTACTACATGGATTTGGTCTCTAATATTCCAATACGGTAAGACTATAGGATCTGTGTACTGTTTGCAATTAGGCCATCCATTTTGATAATAATCTATTAATTTAAGTAAAGTAGTATCCTGTTTGGTGTGCATTACAATTTTATCTAGTTTTTCTGATGTGATTGCTAAACTTGAAATTAGTAAATTGACATGAATTTGTGCATTGTTTTCCATTTCCTCAAGTATTTCATTAGTTTCTTTAGCTGTATTATCAACAGGTGAACGTGAAAGAGTGTCTGATATATACATTTCTGTTCCCTTGACATATGAAACTACAAGATTATAAGCCTGTAACGTAATCATCATTCTTTGCAGTCTTGTGGGTACATCTGATAACTGTTTTTTAAATAAAGTAACTAGAGGTTGATGATCTGTCTCAACTTGTATTTGTTTACCATATATGTACTGGTGAAATTTTTTACATCCAAAGACTATTGCATATAATTCCTTTTCTATTTGTGCATAGTTCTGTTGACATGTTGTGAGAGACTTAGAAGCATAAGCTATTGGATTTTTTTTGTGAAATATGACTGCACCCACTGCATTCTTTGAGGCATCAACTGACATTCTAATAGGTTTGTTTACATCGTAGTGCACTAAGACTGGTGCTTGACAAATTAATGATTTTAATTTTTTAAACTGCAGTTCATGTGACTCTGTCCATTGCCATAAGTTTTGTTTTTTGATTAAATCTCTAAGTATAGATGTTTCCTCAGCTAAATTTGGGATGTAAGAACTTAAGTAGTTAACCATTCCTAAAAATCTTTGTAATTCCTTGACATTTGAGGGCGTTGACATCCTCATTATGGCATCAATTTTAGATTGATCAGCTTTAATACCATCTTTATTAAAGATATGGCCGACATAACATACTTCAGAGAGTCCAAATTTACATTTTGCCTTATTGAATTTCAGGTTTACCTCTAATGCCCGTTTAAAAACAGCTTCTAAATATTCATTGTGCTGGGTTTCATTAGATGCATAAATAAGAATATCATCAGCGAAAGTTAGTACTCCTGGAAGATCTCCAAACAGTTCCGTCATTGTTCTATGGAAGATTTCTCCACTAGAATTGATGCCATAAGGGAGACGCAAAAATTTGTACCGTCCATAAGGTGTGTTAAAAGTACACAAGTCACTACTCTCTTCGTCCAACGGTATCATCCAGTACCCAGAGCTGGCATCTAGTTTAGAAAAAATTGTGGCTCCATGAACTTTAGAACGTAACTCATCAAAAGTTGGAAATGGGAAATGAGGTCGTTTTATTGCTTCATTCAAATTCCTAGGGTCAAGGCACACTCTCAATTTACCATTTGGTTTCTCTACTAGAACAACTGAACTTACCCATTTGGTTGGTTTTAAAACCTTTTCAATGACATGTAATTTTTCCATGGAATCTAATTCCTCTTTTAAGCGTTTCTGTAAAGTGTAAGGTATTCTACGAACAGGATTTATTTTTGGAGTAATACTTAAATCAATGTCTAAATGAGCTTTATTTGGTAAGCATCCTAAGCCTTCAAAAGTTTCTGCATAACAATCTACTATATTTTGTATTGACTTTTGTTTACATTCTTTACTTAATGTAAATATTCTTTTTACTAAGCCCAGTTTTTCACAACTTTCAACTCCCAGGATGGTTTGACAGTTTATTTTTGCTATGATAAAATTAAGGTTGGATGTGGTTCCATTAGGAAATTTGCATGTTAATATACATGTTCCTATATTTGGTACTTTTTGTCCTGAAAATGTACATATGTTATTATAAGTATTATTTATAATTATTTTATGATTTTTATTTAAATGTAATGAATTAAAAACCTCTTCTGAAATTACATTGACATCTGCCCCTGTATCAATTTGACATTCAATTTGTTTGCCTTCACAAATTATATTAATTTTCCATTGATTTGACCCTGAATCTATAGAATTTATTACAAATCTATCATTTGATAAATTATTTTCACAACATAATGAATGGTCTTTTAATTCATTTGATACATTTGAATTGTATATTGTTCTTACCTGTCTATTATCTATGTTGTAAAAGCAATATTTAGCAAAATGGTTGGGTTTTTTGCAAACACTGCAAGTTTTTCCATTAGCTGGACATCTATACAAGTGGATTTGTCCACATCGTCCACATGTCTTTGATGATGACTTGAAATTTGGTGAGTGGACTTTTGGTTTTGGCCTTGGTGGTGATCTTGAAGATTCTGATTCTGATGATGTATTAGTATGCCTACTTGTTTGTGGTCTTCTAAATTCTGCTCTGGATCGTTCCGATTTTTTGTTCCTATGACTTATCATTTGTATTGTATCTTCATGTTCTTCTCTTGACAATTTAGATGTTCTATCCTTGGATATTTCTATGCTTTTAGCTATTTTTATAGCATTTTCTATTGTAAGGTCATCTTTTTGTAGTAACTGCTCCTTTACGTGAGCGTTTCGAATACCTATGACAAACATATCTTTAATCAAGGAATTTTTTAATGATTCAAATTCACATGAATTACTTAAATTTGTTAAGTCCGTCACATATTCATCTATGGTCTCGTTTATCTTTTGGAATCGTGTGAAGAACTTGTATCGTTCTACGGTAACATTTTTTTGGAGGCAAAATTTTTTTTCAAATTTTTCTAACAATTCTTCAAGGGTTATCTCAGTTCTCTCAACTCCAAAGGAGTTGAAAATCTCCAGGCCCTCATCACCTATAGCACTTAATAATACTGCTGTTTTCTTTGTTTTACTTTGAGTATGTAAATTATTTGCATCTGCAAATATTTCGAATTTTTGACGCCATCTTCGCCATTGCTCTGCTACATTGCCTTGAACGACTAGAGGTTTAATAATGTTGGACAAGATAAATAGATCACTTTTATCTGACATTCTAATTTCACTTTGCTCATTTTTATCCGACATTTTATCTTACTTTACTTCTGACACCATGTTATATTCAATAAAAGCCTTCTTTAGCAGGCCATCCACTTACGTTCTTTCCATACGTCTTGTCCTTTCGTGCAATCTGTGCAGAAACGCGGCGGGATAATTTAAACCCGTCGAGGCCACTAATTAACTGTGATTCCTACATTCTTTCCTGTGACTTTATCATGACACGCCAGTCCAAGAGGAAAGTCAATCCTGTGATCACCATACACACGAATTGATGCAATCCTGCTGTTTTGTATCTTGTTAATAAAATTAAAGGATTGTATGTCAGTGGATGGTTATTATCGTGTTGTTTTATAAAGATTGTTGTCATGTTAAGGGAATGCGTGTCATTTTGTGTTTTCTTTAAGGAATAATATTTTATTATACAAACATGTAGGTATAATCGTGAGAAAAAAAATGCTATTGCTATGAGTTTTATTACTAATGAATATCTATTTAAACCTAAAATAAGACACAGGGTTTGGGTAAAACAAAAGGAGACCTTAAACTTTTAAATTGTCATGCAATGAGCCCCATGATTTTAAAAATTATCTACGGATGGATGTTTCAACATTTGAGAAACTGCTCATGAGGCAGGATGAGATTGTATGCAGCAATCAATTCTTTAATTACCTAACATGTTTGTCACTGGCGTAACTTTACCATCTGAGGCCCGTGGCAAATTCTTTGGATGCTCCCCCCCCCCCCCCCCATTCCCCGTAAAATTGATTGACATCTTTTTATTTTGAATGTGTTAAAATCTTAATGATAAGTTTGAATTTGTATATGGTCTTTATTTGTTGTCTCAAATTGATTTGAGGTACTTAGAAAAAATATAACTTTTAAGTATTTATTTATTTAATTATAAGTAGGTATGTACATGCAAAATTTTATCAAATTTTCTTAGGTTATTTTTGAGCTTTTACGGCCGCTTTTTTTGGTCCGCGGCCGGGGCCCCCTCGGGTCGGGGGCCCGTTGCTGCGCCACCACTGCTACCATATAGTTACACTCCATAGTTTAGTTCTTCCATTCTTTTCCCTAATGAAGGCGATCTTTCCGCGACAGCAAAATATTTGAAATGATAACAAGTCGAAACTCAAACCTGCCGGAAAGTAAACGTGTACACACGTGTTTAGTTATCGCGTCGCTCTTTAACGACGAGAGGAATGAGAGGATTTTAATACCGTCATTCTTTCTCGCTCTCGCAAATAGACTATCGTTCAATCCGTGCAGATTATAGATTCCGACAGGAATGAACGTTAGTGGATGGCCCGCTTTTGTTTAACATAATTTATTAGAACTGACTCACAGAACACCTATATCAGGAACAGACTAGTTGTGTCGAACGACGCATATTAGTCTATGACACCACAGTATACAACAAAACGAACTTACCTGTACGTGAAGTTCAATCATAATTATACGAAGGCTTCGTCTTACTACAAGTATTATTTGCTAATCCCTTCGGATTAGCAAATAATACTTGTAGTAACGCCTAGTGATACGCCAGTCACGCACTTTATTTGAGGGTATAAATAAAATTTAAAATGAGTCTCACGTCAACAAGGTGGGCGACCTATCCGCTCGCTTCATTTAGTTTAGAGTAGCCGCATCCGGAATATTTCACACAAAAATGGGGACTTGTAGTTGGGAGGGAGGGTTGCTAATCCCTTCGGACGAAGCCTTCGTATAATTATGATTGAACTTCACGTACAGGTAAGTTCGTTTAATCATTAATTATACTCGGCTTCGTCCTCGGGATTAGCAAATAATACTTGTAGACTTTTAGAGATAATAGTGTGAAATATTTTGTTTATTCCTGAATTTTCATTAATTTATGTTAATAAGAATAAACATCAATCATCATTTGAATTACTCGTATTATTAACAATTGTTCTGGCAAAATAATTATTTCCATTAGTATTGACATTACTTATGGTTCTATTATAGAATCAATAGAATGTGCTTGAAGAGCCGCTCCATCCAGCGGTTCGTCTTATTTGATCTAGGCCGACACCTAGGTGATGAGCCGCGGATGTAGCGGCGTGCTGTGCGCGGTAAATATGTTTAGATCAAAAACGCTATCGCGCAGTGTGTTCTTTATTCACTGACTTTAGGTTTGGGAACCGACAGCATTATAAGGCTTTTTAGCACTTATGAAGAGAAGGAAAGATTTCAATACTTTTAATATTAATCTAGGACAATGTTTGTACTTTGTGTGCTGTCAACAGCGCAATGAGAGTGATGAGTTTTTTCGAAAGTTTTTCAAAAGACAATGTTTCATTGGCGTAAAATTGGCTGACATAATTAATAACTATTGAAGTATCCCACATATTTGGGCAAGGGAGGGCGTAACCGAAATATTCCTTTAAAATATCTTCTTACTCTGTCATCTTCTCGTAAATTATTTTCCCCTAAGCAGGGCGAGCGTGGATCTATAGGAGTTAAGCGTGCCATATTGAGCTCCCTCTTCATAATAGTTTGTTGAAATAAATTATTTGTGGAATTGAAGGATTATACAAGTCACAATTATTGTCGTTACAGTAATTGAACCAGCGCCGTAAATAAACATTATATTGTTTAAAAGAACTTTGGAATATAGATGCTAATATCGGCGGTACACTCCACGCCGTCCGCATAAGTTGCCCGCTATACAATGACAGAGAACGGGGTGAAAGCATAAAAATTAAAATCGGCCCAGGAAATGCATCTGGGTCCCTATGCCAGTATGTATAGTATTTATTTGACTAGCGAATAAGTCTACTTGAGGTGCCCCATACGATGAGACAATTTCCTGATATGCCCAGTCCGCTAACTCCAATTTTTTTTTTTTTTTTTTTAAAATACGTCGCCCTACACTAGGATTTTCTCCTGTGTCGTGGGTGCAGTTACAAACATAGAATATCACATGCACATACGCCCAGACCGGAACAAATTTCTGTAGGCCATAAAACATTTGTCCCGTACGGGAATCGAACCCGCGACCCGTTGCGCAGTAGGTGATCACTCGACCTTTGCGCTAAACGTGTCGTCGATTCTATGTCAGGATGTACCCGCCTTGATTCGGCAACTGCCGTTATATTATCTGATAAGCTAATGTAATAAGCCATAACATACAAATTGCGACATTCACACCACTGCCATAGTTGACGAGTGATGTCAGTGAAGTGGGGGAACTGAATACCCCCCATTGTATTGATGTAAGAGATTACTGTAGTGTTGTCGATGCGGAGAAATTTGACAACTAGGTACTTACATTTTTGGCGAACACTTTTAATCTTAGAAAAGCAGCTAGAATTTCTAGGTAGTTAATGTATTGTGTTCTCTCCTGAATGCTCCACAACCCGCTAACCTTCTCTTTGCCACGTACAGCCCCGTATTTGAGGCGTCTGAGAAAATTTCCAGATCATGTGTATCATGTTTGATTTTACAAAACGGTATTTGTATTGCGTCATTCCTAGGATTTGTGCGAATTGACGTATTTTAACCATTTTTTTTTTTTTAAATTTCTGATTTGTGATCTGGAAATTTTTAGTCTAGATTAGAACGAAACCTTAAAAATGTACATATATTACTAGGTATCATTAAACTTTTGGCCTCGTTAATTAAAATCAAAGAGAGGTAATTAATTTTTTGGTTTGTATATTTGGCCAATTCAAATTCAAATTCAAATTCAAAAATCTTTATTCAACATAGGCCTTTACAGGCACTTATTGACGTCAAAACAAAGCAAAACAATCTAATTTAAAGAAATTATATTAACCTTGTATGTGCATACATCCTAAATATACTCAAGATGTCTGCAAATACAAGTAGGAATGAAAAAAAAAAAAAAAGTTGATTCTACACCTGTTCGGAAATTGGGAGAGCCTTCTCGAGAAGAACAGGCAAGAAACTCGAAAGGTCTAAATTTTTTATCTCCTCTTTTAAATCGCCATTTACAATTTTGGTTTGTTACAGAGTCGTCAATTGGAAGCTGACCTCAAAGCAAAAGTTTGAGCTCAACTTCCATTACAAGAATAGATGTGTTAATTCACATTATATAAGCTATCTCTGAGAGAAGTGCGTGAACTTAGATTATAAATAAATTGCTCTCACTGAACGTTTCTTTGAAACAAAACGCAATACATTGTTAAATATTAGAATTGAGAGTTCAAACCCAAGCTTTTTTGTCCGTCATGTAATCAGACACTTTATAATATGCTTTTTTAATAAGTACATCTTTGATTGCAACTTTAAATTTGTTTAAGCTAAGTTCTTGTATACAACTTGGGATTTTATTGTAGAAACGTATACACAATATAATAATTATCTAAATAATTAGTTGATTTTAGGTCCGCAGAACGGAGTAATCGGACAATTGGTTTTATTGCCTTGATGGTGCAGTACTCAAGCCAAATAGTTCTTGTTCAATTTGAAATCTTAAATATTTTCTTGAATTAGGGTCAAAAGGCATCTTTTAAATCTATTTTTGTCATGAAACAATTTTTTGTTTTAAATTTTAGCACTGAGCGTAAATTTTCAATTTTTAAATGATCTGCTTTTTTTTTTTTTTTTTTTTTTTTAATATTGGCTTGGCACGGTTTGTGCATAAGCCACGACAAAGTTAGGGAAACGGAATATTTGATTTGGGAATGATGAAGTTGAGTTTAAAGGACATGATCAGGAAAGTAGGTAAAAGGTATGGAATACAAAATAGGATAAAATATGGATAGGAGAAAGAAGGAATATCATAATTTTAGATTGTTCGTATATATAAATTTGCTAATTAATTGATATATATTTTTATTATTTGACTGTAATAGTAATGAAAGTGACGATGGTAAAGGAAATTTTATGGAAACAAGACTTCCAATGAAGGAAGAATGATCAAATAAAGGGCAGGCGAAGAAAAGGTGATTTAGGTCGCCAATGTCTACCCCACATGAACATAAACTGTTATCTATTATATTAAATCGTGCAAGATCAGCTGGGCAACATGTGTGTCCAAGTCTCATCCGAATTATAGAAGACGTATTCACTTTATCAAGATTCGTGTTATGAAACCAGGGTTTAACAGGAATACAAGGTTGAATGCATTTATAGTATTTGCCTTTAGTGCGACTGGATAATTCCCATTCCTTTTCCCAATCATTTTGTAGATCAAGCTTTGGTAATGTGAGAAGATCGTTTGTATAGATTTTATAGGGGAAAATGTCACCATCCTCAATGGCTTCATTGGCTAATCTGTCTGCTTTATTATTACCAGAAATATTGTGATGGCCGGGAATCCATGCTATAGACACATTGTAATCTTTTTGATGGCACTGATAAATTAATTTCTTACATTCAAAAACAAGAGCATGGACAGATTTTGATTTAAAAGGGAAAGTATCTATTGCCTCAATAGCACTTTTTGCATCGGTTATTATAAGGGATTTTTTTAGTTTCATTAGATTTATATATTCTAATGATTTATATATACCAAAGCATTCACCCGTGAAGGTGGATGATTCAGGGGGAAGTTTAACTTTTTGAACAATGCCATATTGCTTATGAAACATTCCAACACCTACACATTTTCCAGAGCGTTTAGAAGCGTCACAATAAATAAAATGGTAACCCTGCCAGTCTCTGTCAAGAATGACATTTAGGTTATGATTTGCTAGAGTATCGCCTTTTTGAATGCCAAAATCTAAAAAAATATTATGTTTGAATATTAAAGACTCAAAATTAGTTTCAAATAGAGGTAACTTAAAAGATCTATGAATAGGAGATTTTAATGAAAGAAATTTACGAAAACTAACAACCAGGCATGGAATATTTTTATGTAACCAGTATGGAGAATTTTCAATGCATTCTGATAGACGTTCTAGTTTTTTAAATAATGGATGATTAGTTAATTGCAGTGCTCTAAATAAGTACCTGTCACATAAAAATTGCCTACGAAGTTTCAATGGAGGGTCAACACACTCTACTTGTAATGCATTAATCGGACTTGTTTTCATTGCACCAGATACGAGACGAAGAGCCTTTGCTTGCACTGTATCTAGCTTCTTTAAGCCTGTTATATTACATGGCTCTAAAATGAATGATCCGTAATCAATTATGCTCCTAATCAAAGCATTATACAGAAGTTTCATTGAAGTAGGGTGAGCTCCCCACCAAACTCCAGACAAACATCTGAGTATATTTAACTGTTTTTCACATTTAGCTGTTATTTCATAACAGTGAGAAACCCCATTCAATTTGGAATCCAGTGTCATACCTAAAAATTTTGCTTGAGTTTTAACAGGTATCAAATTGCTATCATAATAAACCATGACAGGGGGAGGAAGTCTCATTCGAGAGAAAAGAACTATTGAACTTTTAGAAACAGATAAAGTTAAACCATTATCATTTAACCAAGTATTGAGTAGGGATAAAGAGTAGGAAAGGGAAGAACTTAATATATCTATGGAACTACCATTAACATAAAGAACTATATCGTCTGCATATTGTAAAATATTGCATGTACCCTGTAAACTGGACTCTAAATCATAAGTATAAACATTATATAGAATCGGACTCAACACCGATCCTTGAGGCAGCCCCCTCCAAGTTAATCTAGTGTTTATTTCAGTCTCCCCTAAACATATATTAATAGCACGACCAGATAAAAGATTAATAATAAAATTAACAAGATTTGTCGGAACTTGAAGTTTAAGTAATTTTTCTTTTAGAATGGGAATTTCAACATTATCATAGGCAGCAGAAATGTCTAAGAAGGAGGCAAGGAGTGATTCATTGGAAGAAAGGGATAAACGAATGTCCGTTGTAAAAATGCTCAAGCTGTCCATTGTGCTTTTTCCTTTTCTAAAGCCAAACTGACTATTAGCTAATAATCCCTTGCTTTCAAGGAACCACTCCAAGCGATTTTTAACCAAGTGTTCTGTTATTTTAGCTAAGACAGAAGACAATGCTATAGGCCGGAAAGATGACGGATCTGAGGATGATTTTTGAGGTTTTAAAATTGGAATAATTTCTTGAGATTTCCATGAAAATGGAACTATACCAGTTAACATTATTGCATTAATAAGAGAGAGATAATAAAGGAGACCAGATTCATCAATGTGAGATAAAAAGGAATAAGGAATACCATCCATACCAGGAGCAGCCCCCCTAGACAAGATGCCTTTCGATAATCGCAAACGCAATCGCTAAATGGATAATGTATGAGATTTGACAATTGCGCTCGAAAGCTAAACGAGGGCTTATGTCAAATCGCATACATTTTCCTTCTAGCGATTGCGTTAGCGATTATCGAAAGGCATCTTGTCTAGGGGGTCAGAGTCCTTGAGATATGCTAATACTCCTTTTAATTCAGAAAGGGTAAAATAAGTATTGTTATTATCATTGGTAACCAAATAGTCACAAGTTAATGAACCACAAAAATATTCTTGTGGGGCACAAGGAGGAGCTAATCTATCAAGAAACTGGTCTATAACTTCTTCATTCAAGTAAACTTGTTTTGGTTCAATAAAAGCAGATCTGAATCGGCGAATATTTTTCCACACTATAGTGGGATGTACATTTGGAGAGATGGAAGTACAAAAGTTTTTCCACCCTTCCCATTTCTTTTTATTAAATAGTTTACGAGTTTCTGAAATAGCATTAGACAAAGATGTAAAATTTTCAGTAGTGCTATTACTTCTATACTCCAGCTCTACCTGTTTTCTTTTTTTAATAGCAGCTGAACATTCAGAATCCCACCAGGGAGGAGAAGGAAGTTTCTTATTGGTATGACTATTTTTGACAGGAAAAACATTTTCTGCTACTTCTATTAAAAGTTGAGAGAAAGAGTTTGCACATAATGCAATACTTTGTAATTGAACAGGAGGTAAGGAAGAAATTTTTTCCTCTACACATTTTTTATATTTGTCCCAATCAGCATTTTCTAATTTAAATTTAAGTCGAATACGTTTGTTTGATACTGATTTGAAAACTAAGTTAGGGAAAGATATGATGATAGGAAAGTGGTCACTTCCCAATGTTGAGTTGTGTGTGCACCAATTTAAAGTAGAAGCCAAACTGGGTGAGCAGATTGATAAATCTGGGCAACTATAGCCTTCCATGGTGGAGTGAGGCGAGTAGGGCTACCATCATTTACTATACATAAATTATTAGAATCAAGAATCTCAATCATTCTATTTCCATAATAATTCGAAGAAGAACTACCCCATGATTGATGTTGGGCATTAAAATCTCCTAATAGTAAGATAGGTCTAGGAAGAGAAACAAGAATATTCTCTATCTCACTGAAAATTGAAGTAGAGGGGTGAGGGATGTAAATAGAGACAATACAAAGATTTTGAACTTTAGCAGCAATAATCGAAAACTCTGGATTATGGGGAGGGATAGGAATATGAGAGGTAGAAATGTTATTTCTAAATAGTAAAGCAACACCTGCATAATTATCTGACCTGTCTTCTCTATAGCAGACAAAGCCAGGAATTTTAAATATTGTATTAGGACGGAGCCAAGTTTCTTGTAAAGAAACAGCAAAGGGGTGATATTTATTTATTAAGAAAATTAAATCTGATTTTTTGTTATTAACACTGCGACAATTCCACTGAATGATTGACGTGTATTGATCCATTGTGAGAAATTTTATTATTATTTACAACTATATCCTTAGGGGCAACGTTGGACGGTAAAGTAATTAAGTTTGATTCAGTTAAAGTATTGATTAAAAGTAAGATTAATTCTGAAGTAGGTAATTCAGGTATTGAGTTAGGGTATGCACATCCTTTATTAGGAAGTTGCATGTCATAGTCTTTTATTAGCTTAGCATGAGCATGGGTGTCATACCCAGTTCTGAAGGAATTTGTATTATTACTTTTTTTATTTAAAAATATTGTCTTTTTATAAAAAGAATTAGTAGTAGAAGCATTAATTGTAGGATTGGCATTCAAATGGGATGATACAGATTTCTGCGGAAGAGAAGTCAATACATCTGAATAAGTTTTATTTGTTGGTGGATGAATCTTTAGTGCTTCTGCATACGATATGCAGTTATTGGCCATCGATTCTTTAATTGATCTTTGTCTGTTGTATTCAGGGCATTTCCTACTGGTTGCAAAATGTGGACCAGAACAAAGACAACAAATTAAAGCATCATCCTCTACTGAACAAGAATCCCCACTATGACCATCGCCACATTTAAAACATCGAGGAACGGATCTACACTGAGATTTGATATGACCATAGCGACAACAATTGTAGCATTGAATCGTGGGATATATGTACAGATCTACTGGGAGAGAATTAAAAAACAAAAATACTCTTTTGGGTAGTACTTGTCCATCAAATGTCAAAACAATGGTTTCTAAAGGAATATATTCAACTTTTTCATTTAAAAAGGTTTTTCTTTTCAATCTCCTCACTTTGATAATCTTACCACATCCTATAGGAACATTAATATTATTTATAACCTCTTCGTCTGTCCATTCACTTGGAACACCACGAACAACACCCATACGAGTTAAGTTAAAAGATGGGATAAAGGCAGAATAATTGTGGTTTTTTAACTGAGTTGATTCTACAAAAGCATTTGCATCCTCAAATCGAGAAAAGGAAAGGGAAATTCTGTTCCGGCCAATTTTTTTTAAGCTACCATTAATAATGTTCTTATAAGCATTATTCTTCAAAAATCTACCGAAAGAGACTGGATGAATAGAACAATTCTCATTAGGTGAAGATTGTTCTTTCATGATGTGGACACTGTAAGGTGAAATATCCGAAGCCTGATAAAGTATACGTCCAGTGGAAGTGCGTGAATTAGATTCCGGTACAGTATTATGAACATGTGAGGAAGGCTGAGCAACAAAATTATTTGAGTCTTGAGAAAGAACATTTTCATTGGAAGTCTCTATTTCCGTTGTACATGAGCAATCTAAATTTGTAGGCATTGTAGAAGATTTATGAGATCTCTTTTTTTTGTTACAGTGCTTACAAATTTTTCGCGCCGCAGATCTTTTACGTTTAGGTGCTGTGGATTGGATACTTTCTGAAGCATCCGTGTCAAAAAAGGAACCCTCAGTTTCCATACCTGAACGGTCTGGAATAGTAACATAATTAGACACCTGGAGGCCTGTGCCCCCAGGGTCATCAGGGACGCTCATATAATTTAAAAGAACTTACCAATTAATCGATGAAATGGCACTAAACTACAATAAATATATACAAAATAAACTAAAATACACTATTTACACTACTTAACTGACCAGTTTTAATAAATTTTAAGTTATTAAATTAACAACGCAAAAAAATACTACCGCCTAAGTTACCGTTTCCCGCGCTTTTCCATGATCTGCTTTTATAAATTTATTAGTTTTTTTTTTTTTTTTTTTTTACTCTGCACCCTATTTATTTATCGCCTTTGCAGTCTTAATAATTTCTGACAGGTTTTCGCCTAATGAATGAATAAAAAATGGTTAAGTATTTGGAAGCTGGTCTTTCATGTCCTTTTTAAGGGAAGACAGAATAAAATTCCGTCGTATGACTGAATCCGGTATTGTAAGTCACAGAGAATACGTTCTGTGTCCATCAACATTTTTATTAATTCTGGGTCACTGTTATTTTTCGAGGTCAGCGAATTAATAGCTTGGTTCAAGCATGAAATAGCCGTAGAAACTTGTTTTTGCCTAATTTCGATATTTTTATAACGTTTAGCGTTTATATCGGAGATAGCCACCTTAATTTCGGCATTCAGTACCTACGGGAGCATTAATTAGTTTGCAGTTAGTCGGCGAAAGGTATTTCACATTAATGTGTGTTCCAACTTAACTGCAAAGTCTTTGTGAATGTTGGCTCCAAAAGTATTCGAAATAGTTGGATCCTCGCCCAATATTTCAAGTATTGTGGTGTTTAGCATCGCATTAGCTGACCCAGGCTCGTCGGTATCCGTCACTTGCTCAGGCGCGCCGGCGGCGGCGGTGGTGGCGGTGGTGGCGACCACCACGGGGGTGACCGTCATGACGGCACAGAAGATATAAACGGCGGGCGTAGCCACTTCGGCGGGTTCTGGGTCGAGGTCGACCTGCATCTCCGAACGTGGCTCAGAACCAATAATCCCATCGAGCAGTAGGCCAATTATAAATCTTTAATCGTATGACATGGCATAATAAATCATGAAATGCTTCATTTCGTATTACCGATCTCCAATGATATCATTACTATGGCATAATTTCGATGATGTCAATATCATATAACGAACGAATGATCAAAAATCTGACCGAAAATCATAATTTTCGCTTTGCACTATGATATCATATGATATTATTTGAAAACCGTGAGATCGTAATAGGCCTGCAGGTTTAAAACGTTGTTATTACGTTCTTGCTCTGAAAACCACCGATATCTCCATTAGTCATGAAACAGACCAAAGTACTGTTCGCGAGACTAATTTATAGGGTAGTACAGCTCCAAAGAGAAGTACGCAAACCCGGATATGTAACCATTGCCACTATGAATACACAGATATCTCCATTAGTCATGAAACAGACCAAAGTACTGTTCGCGAGACTAATTTATAGGGTGGTACAGCTCCAAAGAGAAGTACGCAAACCCCGATATGTAACCATTGCCACTATGAATACACCGATATCTCCATTAGTCATGAAACAGACCAAAGTACTGTTCGCGAGACTAATTTATAGGGTGGTACAGCTCCAAAGAGAAGTACGCAAACCCGGAGAGGTTACCATTACCATAAGGTAGTACAGCTCCAAAGAGAAGTTCGCAAACCAGGATAGGTAACCATTACCACTATGTATATACTGTATTTGTTCTTTAGTATATAATCATAAAAAGTAGGTGCATGTTACGATTGGATTATTATTATTACTGCTAATCAGTTAGGGAACAATCCTAAAATACTGTTCGCAAAATTATTATTGGGTAGTGCAACCCCAAAGAGAGGTACGCAAGCCCAGTTTAGTGAATAATCACTGTAGCAATAACTATTATTTAGTAAACTTTCTTCTTAGAGATATAGTGTCATAAAAATTCATACAAAATAAGCCCACTAGGTAGGTATGAAATAAATCTTATTTAACAGTTTTCGTAAAACTATTTCATTGGATTATAAAACTTCATTTCAGAGGAACCCAGTAAAAAATAAAAACGTGACAAATTTACCATTATAGGTATAATTCGTCATTAACTAATTAAGTTTCTCTAGTACTTATGAGAATATAACAAGATGGCTGACTTATCATACTTCTGCCCGTTATCAAACGAGCATTGTACGGGCAGCAAATAGAAAATGACATTTTCGGCCATAGTCACTAATAAATGCACTTATTCACACAATGACTAACCTTGAGACTCCGCGTACGGCATCTTCGTAACACTTCGAGTTTTTAAACTTACACAACAGATTTGACAATCCTCCTCACTTTTCCGCTTAGGCATTATAAATAAGCACTACTTCACTTAAAGTAAAAACTTTTAAGACGCGAGAGTGTGATCGTGGCGAGCACTAAAAAGCGAATGAAGCCAGCGGATAGGTCGCCCACCTTGTTGACGTGAGACTCATTTTAAATTTTATTTATACCCTCAAATAAAGTGCGTGACTGGCGTATCACTAGGCGTTACTACAAGTATTATTTGCTAATCCCGAGGACGAAGCCGAGTATAATTTCTGTTTCATGTAGGTACCTTAATTTATCTTGTCTTATCAAATTAAATTAAGTCCGTATAAAGTGATTAACTTGTTTAGCTCAATCTAGCCTAGTCTCTCTAGTTAGATTAGGATTTATATAACTAAAAAATTTAATTTGTTTCATTAATTTATTTAAAATCTAACCAATGTTATTTTCATTATTTTATTTTAATTCAATTGTATTTATTTTATTTCAAATTTATTTAATTCTAACCTAATCTCTCTAGTTAGATTAAGATTTATACAACTAATTTCATTTATTTAATATTAATTAATTTAAAATTTAACCAATGTCATTTTAATAATGTTATTTAAATTCAATTTATTTATTTTATTTCAAATTTATTTGATTCACTTCAATTCATATTCTATTTATGTGCTAAGAATTCCTCAACAGAATAAAATGTTTTCTGTAAGAGCCATTTACGTAAATGTCTGGCAAACATAATAAACGGTTGTTGCTTTAAGTTTTCAGGTATTTTATTAAAATTTTTAATACCCATTGCGTAGCTGTTTTTAAGAAAACGTTTGGTTTTTGGAACGGTGTCAAGTACAAGTTTGTTTGGGTTTCTCAAATTTCTATTAGTAACATTATTTAATTTCGTAAATAAGCCTATGTTTTGTTTGACAAACTTGCTTATCTCAAGTATATAAAGACACGGTAGTGGTAATATATTTAATGTCCTAAAGAAGGGTTTGCATGACACATCTGAGGCAATGTGGACTATAGCCCTGATACACCTTTTTTGAGCAACAAATGCATTATGAATATTTGTGCCATTCCCCCAAATTATTAGGCCATATCTAAGCACTGATTCAACGTATGCAAAGTAGGCAGTAATAGCGGTATTTTTATTTGCTACCTTTGTCAATTTATATAGTCCAAACGAGAATCTATTTATCCTGTCATATGAAATCATAATATCTTATCTTATCTTATCGTAGGGGCGGCCCAGTATGTGAAGCCTTCGCACTTCGACCCTTCATGGATCTTTTGTGCTTCCCCGTGTTTAGTCATTAAAGCCTTCACCGCCTTCGGTCCAATCAATCGTGACCATGAGTCTGATTATATCCCTTGGTGGCATGGCCCTGTAGTCCTCCGGTTTAGGGTATCCCGTTCCCGTCAGCTTTAACCTCCTGCAGGCTAGAGCATCGCAGTGGCACAGAAGATGCTCCATGCTCTCCTGCTCTTCCTTGCAGGCCCTACAAGTTCTGGAACTGGTGTGTCCCATCCGGTTGAGCATGATCCTAGTGCTAAAATGGCCGGTCAAAGCACCTGCCACTAAGCGAGTCTGGGATCTGCTCGAGCTCAATGTGAATTTAAGCCAGTTCTCCATGCCCATAAAGAGCTTGGCGTGTGTCATTCCTTTATGATTGGCCCATTCTTCTTGGTGCCTCCTTTGTGATTGAGCTCTTAGGCCTGTTCCAACTGTTTTTAGAGTAATTCCGACGAATGGTTCCGGACCCACAAGCTGTGTTTCCGATCCCTTTCTCGCCAGGTGGTCAGCCTTTTCATTTCCAGCGAAACCTTTGTGTCCTGGTATCCAGACTAGCTGAACCGTGTTGGCTTTACCCAGTTTGTTTAATACTTTAATCGTGTTCATTACCAGCCTAGATTCCACCTTATGTGACACAAGCGCTTTGAGCGTCGCTTGACTGTCACTGAGGATGTAGATATTCAAGCCTTTGCGACCTTTATCTAGATTCTCTTGTGCACAGGCTAGGATGGCGTAAGTTTCAGCTTGAAACACAGTGGCCAGCTTTCCCATGCTAATCGACATTTCCGTCTTATTGCAGTATATTCCTGCTCCTGTACCGGATTTCATTTTCGATCCGTCCGTGTACCAAATCATGCTGTTCCCCCGAGGGGATGCCAGCCCCTTATCCCATTCTTCCCTGGTTGGAATGTATACTGCAAAGAGTCTCCTAAATACGAATTTAGGTATCATCCTATCACTAGTCATGCGCAGTAATAGGGTTTCTTCTTCGAGTTTCATTCCCGTGTGTTTTGTACGTGGCCCGTTATCGCTCCACAGTCCCAAAGTACTGAGCCTGTAGAGCGCTCTCGTGGCCTCTCTTTGTATAGCAATGTGCAATGGTTCAAGATTAAGAAATCTCTCTAGGGCCGCCGTAGGAGTAGTTTTGAAGGCCCCCGTTATAGCCATACAGGCCAGTCTTTGGATTTTTTTTAGGAGTTCCCTGCACGTGACCAGTTCTGTTCTAGGCCACCAAACGATACTACCGTAGGTGAGGATCGGCAGTATCATTATTTTATAGATCCAATAAAGGATCTTGGGCTTAAGGCCCCAGGTTTTGCCAAAGGTAGAGCGACACATATTGAAGGCCCTTGTGGCCTTCTCAATAGTGAGCTTTACATGTACTTTCCACGTAAGTTCTTTATCTAGGGTAACTCCCAGATATTTGACTTCAGTAGACCATGGTATTTCAGTACCACATAAATTAAGGGTACTCATGCCGTTGAGCTTCCTCTTTTTTGTGAATGGTATAATCACAGTTTTCTTCGGATTGATGCTAAGGGAGGTCTCCCTGCACCAACGCTCAACCTTGTGTAGCGCCTTCTGCATCAGGCTGGCTACCACACTCGGCACTTTGCCATTAATCAGGATGACTATGTCATCAGCGTAACCCACAGTGTTCAGTGGTCCTTTGTTTAATTCTTCGATCAATGAGTCAATCACAAGGCTCCACAGTATGGGAGAGAGGACTCCTCCCTGAGGACATCCTTTGGTTGTTATGACGCTCATTGTATCGCCTAATATGCTTGCAGTTATCACTCTGCCTTTAAGCATGCCATTTATCCATCTTATTATGGTGTCATTGATGCCATGCATTTTTGCCGCTTTGCTAATGGAGTCAAATGTAGTCCTATCAAAGGCACCCTCTACATCAAGGAAGGCACCTAGGCATATCTCCTTTGACTCCAGTGCCGTTTCAATCCTGCTGACTACATAGTGTAGTGCAGTCTCAGTTGATTTGCCTGCCTGATAGGCACATTGCTTACCATGTAAGGGTCGTTTCCTGAGTGGGCCGTCCCTGACGTATCTATCAATAAGTTTCTCCATCGTTTTCAACAGAAAGGATGAGAGACTTATCGGCCTAAATGCCTTAGCCTGTTCATAGTCAGCTTTACCCGGCTTAGGTATAAAGCTTACGTTTATATGTGTCCACACTTTTGGTATATAACCAAATGCTATACATGCTCTGAATAGCCTGCATAAAATGGGGACCAGTATTGATTCACCTTGTTGTAGTAACACAGGATATATTCCATCATGGCCAGGAGATTTATATGGCTGGAAGGATTTGATCGCCCACCTAACTTTTCCTTCTGTTACTACCTTTTTAGCAGACGTCCAGTTCTCCCTTGTGGTATGGGTTTGGGTTCTTTCACTTTCCCTCGGAGCTTGTTCGCCTGCATTTGTGTTAATTACCATAGAACCAGGGAAATGTGTTTCAAACATAACAGCCAGTGCCTCATTACCCGTTTCCGTTAGTCTACCATCAGCATTTCTCACTGCTGTGAGTGGGTTAGCTTTGGTTTTAGACATAGTTTTGCTAAGACGCATGCCTTCAGGCATTGTTTCAATTGATTCGCAGAAGTTACGCCACGACCTGCGCTTAGCCTTCCTAACTTCACTGTTATACTCAGTAAGCTTTCTTGCATATTGCGAGTACTCGTTTCTACGTTTTGCCTCGTTAAATGCCTTTCTTGTTTCCCTTCTAAGTTTGGAAAGTTCCTGTGTCCACCACTGAACTTTCTTAACCTTTGTCTCTTTCTCTGGATAGTTTTGTATCCAAGCATGCATGAGAACTTTGTTAATTCGGTTAGCTTCCATATCCAGCTCTGGAATAGAGTTTAACCTTACAGTAGTGACCCCTAATGCCGATTCAAGGTCTCTCCTATAAGAAACGCAATTGGTGTTCCTTGGGTTTCTCCTACGTACAGTACCTAATTCAGTGTTAGTTCTATACCTAAAGCATATGTAATTATGATCAGAAAGTGTTACTTCTCCAGACACATGCCAGCTACTAATTGATGATAACGCTTGTACCGTTGCAACCGTCACATCAATTACCTGAGCCCTATTTTTGTTGACAAAAGTGGGCGTGGTTCCTCTATTGAGTATATATAAAGATGAACTTACCAGATATTCCAGTAGGTCTTCACCTCGCTTGTTCGTGTCAGTGCTGCCCCACACGATGTGGTGTGCGTTAGCATCTAAGGCAATGATGAGTTTCTTTTGCCCATGTGTGTCGATCAGTCTTCTCAGGTACGCAGAGACTGGATCCCTTTCCTCAAAGGGAAGGTAAGCTGAGGAAATTACAACACTTTCTCCTGGGTTCCCTCCCTCCGTCTCGATCTTTAGTGTAGTCAGATCCCTGTAACATAGCGAACGCAAGGGTTTAGCAGGAATGCCATCCCTCACATAAATGCATGTCCTAGTGTCATTGGTTGGGCAGTAATAATGTATTACTAATCTAAGCCCTTGACCCTTGCCCTGTGTTATCTAAGCCCTTGACTTCACCCTTGTACAAGTAAGGTTCCTGAATCAGGGCTATGTCATATTTGTTTTCTTTAAGCTGCTTAGCCATAATGGCAGTTGCAGCCCTACTGTGGTGTAAATTAATTTGTACGCACCTAAGTCCCTCCATCCTGATGTTTTGATGGGTGCATTAGTTGTTTCTGTTAGAGCTAAGGCGCTTGGTGTTTAGGCGACCCGAAGCAGAGCTGGTTCAGATCGGCCATGATGTCATCCGTCCCCGCCGACTGTTGCGACAGGGGCAGACCCACCATGTCGCCCTCCCCATCCCGCTCCGTCTCGCCCAACAACCCCGCCTCAGCCTTAGCTTCACTGCCGATAGCCCCACCGCTAGGACCAGCCACAGCCTCATCTATCCCAGGGCCGCTCCGTCCCTGCCCGCCCCCACTGTCCGGCGCTTCCGCAAGCAGTTTGAACGAGCAAAGCTCGAAGCAGCCCTCTAGGACATACCCTGCCTCCTTGATAAAGTTAGCTGACCCCCCGTCCATGAGGACGATCCGACGTATCCGGCTGCCCTCCACCTTGGTGTCGACCACCTTCCAGTCGGCCGTCCTCAGTGACGGGTTGTACCTTTGTAGTGCCAAGCAGGCCTGTCTAGTGTCAAGTAGCCTCATTTTGCGGCTTTTCCAGGCCATTTTAACTGGCTTTGGAACAGCCGCAGCATCGACCACCTTCACCCTAACATCCCCTATATTCATCCCTGGGACGTTCGCAAGGAGCCACTCTGCCGACTGTTTGTTTTTGCAGTCAACAAAGACGACCCCTGCTGTCACCGTCTGGCCTATTAGACATCGTGGGGGAGGATCATCAGAGGCCATGACTTTCTCTGTAACGAGCTTCATCAGCCTCCCCTGATCGCCCTCCACGAGGTAAGTGTTGGGATAATCCTCAGGGATGACTGCTAGCCTGACAGCCTCGAGAGCATCTCGATAGGTACCATAACCATGGGTTTTGGCCCTTTTCGGTACTCCCTGACCACCGGCCCGCGAGTCATCACTGAGGGCTTCCCTACCTCGTTTAAGAGCAGCGCCACTCACAGGCTGCCCTTCCTGTGCCTGTTGTTTATTTAGTCGAGCCCGCTGTTTAGCAGACCCGCATTTGTTCCTCCTCTTCTTCTTGACAGCCTCTGGCTCCGCAGTAGCAGGTGGGCAGGAGGATCCGGCCGATGAGCCCGTATTGTTCCCATCAACCGTCCCCCCCCTCCCCCCCGCCCCTACAGAGTCAGAGTAGGAGGTAAAACTACCAGACCCAGTACCCACTTTCGCAGGCCCTTGAAGCCCGGTCCCTATCATCGTTGAAGTAGGAAGCCATGGCGTCCCCGCAGGCGCCGGGCCCCTCTGGTGAGAGGACCTTGTGGAGTCCTTACGGTTCCCCTCAAAAGCCCTCTCCCCAGGGCCCGGCGCACTGCAGGGATCGTCGGACCTCCCGCCTGAAGTTGAGCTCTGAGGCTCCTTGGACCCACCTTTCGGCGAGCCCTGTTTGGTGATGCCATAGGCACCCCCTTCAAAAGAAATCGATAGACGCGCAAACTTGCCCCCCCCAGAATACGAGGGGCGGCCTGAGCTCGTCTCAGCCACCGGGGCTGAGCCGAGCTCAGGGAGGGACTCTCCATTTCTGGTACCCTCCTGGGGTAGTCTATTTTCTCTTTTATCTGCGCTCATTATAATAGACTTAAAACTCCACTAATATCATCGGACTAGGTGGGGATATAGGAATTAGGATATAAGTAAGGATAGGACAATGGTCAGGGTTGATGAGGGGGGGGGAGTGCGGCTGGAGGTTTCAGTTGTATCTATAGCAGAAGGCTCTAGACCAAGAACGGGCGACAACCTCGAGAAGGGTAGTCCACCAGCCTTGCCTTAGGGATCTACACGACGCTGCGCTCTCCCCTAAGGCCTTTCGTCAGACACGTTGACGGACAGTCAGACGTGAATAGGTGCCCCCTAATCGCATAACCAGCGATGCGGTTAGTTGACCCTCGCCTCGATAGTCATAATATAGTTTTTGAACGGTTTTCACCAAAGATGATAGATCTTGGGTGCGGTTCATAATCAGATATCAGTGTAAACGTTTGCATGCATGCAAACAACCCGTTCAAATCGTTAGCACTGCTCACGGACGTAAGCACTCAGATCAATTTCTAACCGAGCTTTCGATCTGTGAGTCTGTCAAGTTGACAGTTAATGTAATTTGAAAAGAAAAATTGAAGGGAGACCTATTGTGCCTCCAGTATCTTTACAGAGCACTTCTCTATTAATTGTAGATAATCTAATGAAAAAATAAATTCGAACAAACTAAAATAAAAATAAAACTGATGTTGACTTTGACATTGACAGTTCTGGAGACGGTTCACTACCTCTTTTCTGTTAGCACTGTCGGCATCAATCGGTGACGTCATCAATTATGTCATACCGCATACAAAATGCGCACATGAGCAAATATGGACCGATCGCTTGCGTGCAAATAGCGCACACGAGCGCTGATATCATTATGAACCGAGGCGCGTTCAACGCCTCTGGGTGTAGTTGTCCGGTTGTTTTTTAACTCGCTCAAAGGCGTTGAACGGATTGCAGCAACCAAATCTTTTATCTCCCTCTTTCACATGATTTTTTTTATTTCTCTCTCTTTCTAGTAGATGACATTATAGAATATGGCCGCCAATATCATCCAATCACGTAAAAGTATTTCAGTAAGAAATGTCAGAGCGTTTTACAACCATCTGAGGCGCGCGCCTCTGGATGTAGTTGTCCGGTTGTTTTTTAACTCGCTCAAAGGCGTTGAACGGATTGCAGCAACCAAATCTTTTATCTCCCTCTTTCACATGATTTTTTATTTCTCTCTCTTTCTAGTAGATGACATTATAGAATATGGCCGCCAATATCATCCAATCACGTAAGAGTATTTCAGTCATAAACGTCAGAGCGTTTTACAACCATCAAATTCGATGGTTGTTCGGTTGTAACTCGCGCCGACACTCAAAGGTCTTGAACGGGCCGGTTGTTTCACCCGGTTGTCACGCTCGAAGGCATTGAACGGGGTTAGAGCGAAAAGTTGTACTTCGCGCGAAGGCTCTGAACGCGCCTCCGCACTCGATACGTAGAGTATCTCTTCGAGTAACACTGCGTTCCGTAAAACGATAAAAGTGATAATATCGCGAATCCGACCAAAGTCACAACACAACCTACTAATTCAATAGCCCTTATATTTTGTGACGATTTAATTTGGTCGGATTCGCGATATTATCGCTTTTATCGCAATTCGGAACGCACCATAAATGTGTTCTATGATCTCTTCTATGAAGTCTGTGGACTGATGTGACGGAATTTTTTAACTTTTTCAGATTTGTTTGTTTGTTTCAGTCCTAGTTTGATTAATTTATTTGTGTTCGATCCAGATCACTTGCTAGTTTATTGTAAAAAGTTGTTGTGATATTATTGAAATAACTCAAATAATTTAAAAATGGCACATTATAAGGGAGCTGCTTCCGAAGCTGGTAGGGCAATGCATCTCATGAAAAAAAGAGAGAAAGCTCAACAAGAGATTGAACTACGTAAGAAAAAAATAGAAGAAGACCTCAAAATTGACAATATTGAAAACAAATTTGCTACTCATTACGATGCAGTTGAACAACAACTTAAAAGTTCCACAATAGGATTGGTAACACTAGATGAAATGAAAGCTAAACAAGAGCATATAGTTCGTGAAAGAGAGAAAAAATTAGCTCAGAAGAAAGCTGAAAAAGAAAAGGAAAGACAGAAAGAAATTGAGGCTAAACAAGAGCAGAAAAATAAACAAAAACGCCAGGTTTGTATAATATAAATGGCTGTTTGGTAGTGCTGTGCAAATATTCAATTCCCGGCGATTTTAGTCTTAAGAAACTACTACAATAAAATTTCCTAGAGGACACATGCAGTGTCCTCTATGAAATTTTATTGCAGTAGTTGAGATTATATGCCAGCAACTTTTAGATTATATGTCAATTTATATTGTAGTAGTTTCTTGAAGATTAAAAGATAAAAATTTTGGAATCAATCTGTCACCTTTTTTGTGTGTTGTATTGGGGAGAGAGGGAGGTAGAGGAGAGTCAGCCCCCATCAATTTTGCCGGCTCAAAGTGAGTTTCGAGTAAAATTGGGAGGGGGAAAGGGGAGGGGTCTAAAAAGGGGTAAAAAAACTATTTTATTTAATATTTGTGACTGCATTTCTTTAAAAAATGGTCAATAATTTGAAACAGTGATGAAAATAAATAGTGAAAATTTTTTTATCTGGGATGGGACTCGAACCTGCATCTCCAACATACTTACCGAGTTGATGCTTTAACCACAAGGCCACTAAGCACTTACCGGCTGTGACAAAATTTTCAACTGTACTGATCCCTTTTGTACTTTGTTAACCTTTATAAGTAGCCTTTATTTTTTTTACCATTGTGCCATGCCGTAGCGTTTTTCACCATTGTGCCATTATTTTTTGCTCTCCCTTAAACAAATCACGATTAAATGTACATAATATTAGATACTTTCACTGGCGCCAATAATTTTTGGATCGAAAACATTACCTATTTATAAAAAACAAAACAAGCACCTAACATCATTTCCAACTATGTGATTATTTGAGTTAAAATTTACAAAATTACAATGAACATGTAGAGCATAGTGCGTTTTTAAAAATTACAGTATAGTAACTACTAAAACCCGATTCAAGAGCGCAGGCTTTTCATGGAGAAGTGTTTATTAAAGTAACAATAAAACATTCAAAAAATGTTACAACATTTTCGTCATTACTGTAAATCTTGTGTGTCGTTCCGCCCCTGCACCTTCTTTAGTCTTCTAGAGACTGTCTGAGTAAGTAGACGCATGGTCGTAGAGCGATTATTAAAAAATATTTTAAAATACAAATATCAAGAAAACGATTTTCACCCATGTCCATCATTTCCATAAGAACGGGCTACGAGGTAAGTAACAAATATAATTTACCTTTTACCATTCCCATATTTGCGTACTATTAGCGAAAAATGTATTAAGTATCTTATTATTGCCATGATGCCATCTTGCAACATTTCTTGACCTGAAATCGAGAAAGTCATTTCCAGTAAAATCATCTCCGGTAAAATGTTCAGGACGGAAATGATGCATGATTACTGCAAATGACAACTGTTTATTTATTGTTTCTTTGGCATATGTTATATGTAAAAGAGAGTCGATGGTTGCTAATTAACTTGATTTATCAATAAATTTTGTAAGACAGGGTGAAGTTATATTGCCGAAACTTACAGCTGCGTTGGAGGATGTATTAAAGCTTTTGAACTGAAGCGGACTCAGCATCAACATAAACGAACATGACTCAGCTGCATTTTCATGATGATGTAATACTATGGCTGAGACCGTGAAAGACCTAGGCCTAATCCTCGAAGACCTCTGAAGTGTCCTAACAAGTGGGTTTAAAAATGAATATTTACAGTAGTACCCATTCCTGTGAAGGTTAGAGGCTCTACACTGGAAGTTGAAGAGTGATATGTTTACCAGGGACAAATAGTCTAGCTCGGTAGTTCCAACTACTAGAAAGAGGTCAATCGACGAATCTAACTCGGTTGAGAAGCATTCTGGGAGCTATGCACCATATTCTCGTCTCGGCCCATCTACTGCAGTGTCTCAAGACGAAACTCTTCAATTCCTGCGGGTTGCCAATGATGACATTGAGACGTAGCCTCTTATTATAGGTCTCATAGGAAGGCTCAAGGTCACTTAAAGGGCAATACAAAGGGCTTTGCTCGGGGTTTCTCTGTATGATCGTATCCGAAATGATAAGGTCTTTAGAAGAACTTGAGTCTCTGACATAGCCCAAAGAATTGTGAAACTTAAGTGGCAGTGGGCAGGACACATCGCGCGCAAGACTGACGGCCGTTGGGGTGGAAAGGTCCTCGAATGGCGGCTGCGTAACAGGAGGCGCAGCGTTGGGTAAGCGTAAGCCGAAATGGTCTATTTCGAATAGTGGGCGTCTCGTAACTATATATCACGATTAATTACTGGTTCAGTGAGATGCACAAATATTTGTTTTAGGTCTATCAATGACGATGAGCAAGAGAACAGCAGCAGCTAATCTTTCAGCATATAAACGTAAAAATTATGCGGAGTCAAAAAGTGACCCAGAAATGTACGAGAAAGAAGATGAACGACTGCGGTAAACAAAAAGTTGCCGAAAAATCACCGCCGGATCAACGACAACAACGGAAAAAATGGAGAGAGGCATACAAAAAGTATAGGGATATCTTTTTTGGGTGCTAGATAGAGGGGTGACGCCCAGGGACTCTCCGAAGGTCGAGTGGTGCCGTTGGTGAGCATGGCCTGGAACTCCTGTTGGGCAATTTTTAATTTGTCTGGAGCAAGCCGACGAGGGGTGCAAGATACTGGAGGGCATGGAGAGGTGCGTATATAGTGGACTGTATTGTGAGTAATGTTTCGGTGTGTACCGGTTGGTCGGGTAATCTCGGGAAATTCGTCGAGAATTTTGTGGTACCGAATCTCACCAGGTGACAGAGGCTATACTACTACACTTAATTACTTTGGCTAAAGACGACACAGAGGTTGTACTATCTAACAATCGCCTATTGCGGCAATCTACAACTAAACAATAGAAATTTAAAAAATCTACGCCAATTATAGGCTTAGTAACGTCTGCTATATCAAATCGCTAACAAAAAGTTCTGCGTAAGCCAAAATTTAGATTAAGGTGTACATAACCATATGTAGAAACAGTGGTTCCGTTGGCAGCACACAAGTTTTAGTCCGTTCTAGCACGTCGATCTCGAACAAGGGACCAGGGGAAGACGCAGGGGTCACTTTCAGTATCGACTAGAAACTGCACCTTCGAAGCTCGGTCTGTGATAAACAGGTGACCAGTAGAAGTTGTAGGGCGGTCAGCAGTCGCCATTATCGACCGCCCCTGGCTTTTCCCGCGTTATAATCGCAGGGAGTCATGCATTTGCTGGCCTTCTCCCCAAACTTGCTATGGTACCAGCATATAACTTCCTACTATAGTTCGACTGGGAGCGCTTGGTCCTAGATGTTGATCTACGGTGAAGTGATCTGCTACAGTGGCTGTGTGGTCTGCTTCTTCTCTCCGATGCGAGCTTTTCAAATTGTCTCCAGAGTTCGGCAACTTCCCTTGTTAAGGCATCTATCGCTGAACCAGGGGTGGCTTGGCTCGTGGAAGCAACTGATGGCGAGGGTGTAGCCAGCTCATGGATGCGATCGGCCAAGTCTGCCAGGTCGTCGATGGAAGATGTGAATGGAGCGCCGTCTGGACGCCGTGCGACAAGCGACTTATCCGTATGGTCTTTAGGAAATCGTTAGGAACGTTCAAACCCGCAAGATTCTTGAGGTGGCAGAGGAATTGCGAGGGCTTCCTATGTCCGAGCTCCTCGTGCATCAAAAGTTGTTTTAGCTTCTTTTCCTGCGACGCTTAATAAGCTTGGTTTTCAGCTTTTGGTATTTATCAGTAGTTGGTGGACTGATAATCAAATCCTTAACTTCTCTTGATGCTGATTATCGACTTGGCTTATTACGTAGTGGAACTTGGTGGTATCGTTGGTGATTCCGGATATTGCGAACTGCCCCTCTACTTGTGCAAACCATATTTCAGGCTCTTCCAGTCAAAAAGGTTAAAAACTTTAAAAACATCGATGTTTTTTATCGACTCATTCCCTTCACTACGGTGTGACTCGGCGACCGGTTTCGGTGTTGAGATTCCACGTGCATCTCGGTATTCTCTATCCATTGTTCAAAATGGGGGTCACCACTTTGATAAATGTTGGTTGATAATGTAAATAAATAGTCTTAATCACTGTTTGTTATTTACTTGGTACAATCACAATAACTACATATACAATTAAACTGATGCAGAAGGCGCAGGAAGAGTAAACGAAGCACAAGCACTGGAAAGCCAATAAGAAATAAGAATAGAAAGGATAGTTCACTTATGTGAACTATCCTTTCTATTCTTATGCTTTGCACAGCGTGATACAGTGTATAGACTTAGCACATAAGGCAAACAAAACGACTCGAAACGTTCCGACTGGTTGTCGATGGCGGCAGGCTGTCTGCGCAAGCGCTTGTTATGTACTGGGCACAGTTTAACAATCATACAGTTAATTATATAGGGTGTCCCAGAAGCCGACGCCAAGCTGAAAGCGGGTGATAGACTAACTCATATAAGTTATCAGAAAAATATAAAAAAAAATTAAGCCACATATTTTAAAAAAAATTAGCATTTAAAAATCGATAAAATTTACAACTTATATGAGTTAGTCTATCACCCGCTTACGGCTTGGCGTCGGCTTCTGGGGCATCCTGTATAAGCTATAAATATAAATCAAAATAAACAAGTATTATTGTAATTTTATTTTAATTAAATGTTAATTAAATAGAAATTTAAGAATTCACTACTGAGTTATATACGATATTGATTGACGTCAAAATCAATAAGATAATTATTCCTTAAGACTGGTTTTTTCCCAAAGAAATAATTGTTATTGTTTGTATTATGATGAATTAAACACTTTTTAATGAAATGCTATTTTATTTTTAAGCCGTGAGAACTTGAAGCTTCTAAAAAGTAATAAATAAATTTACCAAATCATTACCAATCACGTCATTTCCATCAATCAGGATATCATTTCCAACCTGCTTTTTGACTACACTACTTTTGCTTTTACACTACTTTTTGAATGATAAATATCCAGAAAAATAATTATTTAATATCCACGCCTTTTACATAAAACACCATTTTATCAGTCTATCAACCATTGTTATTCGTGTTTAAATTTTGTCAGCTTCTGATTTAAAATTATAACGACTTTTTTTTCATATTTTGTACGTTTTCGCAGCTCAACAATCAAAAAATTTAACTTTTTTACAAAACTTTCTTCCCTTGAGCATCGCATTATATCAACAAGTTCATTTCTTGAAATAAATAATGTATTTGAACCCGTTCCTAAAACAAAATAAGTAATTTTGCACAAATAATGTAAATGAATTAGTCAAACTACAAAAATCGTAATAATTTATAAAGTAGCAACATTTTCTTTTAGTTTTGAGATGCTGATATTACATGGGTAATTTACAAAAAATAACTAAAGCTGGATTCACTTAGGAACACAACTAAAACCTTAGCGGCCTTATTAATAAAAATTTTACTCCTTAGAATAATTAGATCATCCTTGGATTAGTTATCCGTGTTTTGTCTTGTTTCCGCAAATTTCGGGTGTCATATGTCCAAACAAGACAAAACACGGAGTAACTAATCGGATGATCCAAGTAGTAAAATTTTTATTAATAAAGCCGTAGCTGTTTTTGAATTTAGTGAAAAATATATTATAATGAATATATTCATTGGTTTAATACATTTACTGTACCGTAATATCGAATTAAATATTCCTATAGTATACCGTCACATACCTGTACTTGAAGGTTCCATAGCCTAATGATGCTAATTTTCTAAAATAACTCCCAAGAATTACGATCAAAACACATGCAATTTTTACAATCAGTCGCACTCTCACAACTACTGACAAACGATAATATAATAAGAATCAGTGTAATCAAAGTTATGAGTCGAGTTGATATTGTCAAATGAGGCCCTGGTCTCTGGTTTATTAAAAGGCTGTAGTGGTTTGTTGAAAATGGAGTTTAAATTTTCGCATTTTTGCCACTAATGAGGGACTAATCTTGCCCCAGTGTGCGTTGTATAAAATGTTTCATACATTTAAAAAAGGTACCTATTATAAATTTACTAAAACATTTTTGTAGCTGACTGTACAAAAATATGTCAGATTTCACCATAGAGCGAGCTAACGACAACAATAAAGGTAAAATCGGAAGGTGCTGGCGCGCGCTCGCGAGCTTTGCACTCGGTAATGGACGAATAAGTCTATATGTACAATTATTTTACAAGGTTTGCACACTAAACTAAATTCGGTTACGAAAGTATAGAACCATCTATCATAGTGTCTCAAGATGAAAGAAAGCCTTGAATTAGTAAGTGTTGCCAGTAATGATGAAAGGAACTGAGACGTGGCCACTTAAAATGGGTCTCATAAGAAGGCTCTAGGTCACTCAAAGGGCAATGGAGAGGGCTTTCCTCGGGGTTTCTCCACTCTGATTCTGACTGAATTCCACAGGAAATACTTTTAGTAGGTCTACCTCTATTTTTTTCTAGAATATTTTTTTATTATTATTAGTATGAGCGGCTATGTTTTGTCACTGCGACCTATAAGATCTATTGTGACCGCCACTATTACAGTTCTCCCACAAGCCCTGCATCTTCTAAAAAGTGCAGTATTTTCTTGGGGGAGAGGTGCTTGACCTCATCTGGTAACAGTAAGTGTTTGCCCAGATGTAGGCTGCGTTTACGCATCAGTGGTCCACAGTTTGTGAGCAAGTGCATAGGCGTCTCTTCTGCTTCGTGGCAGACCCTGCACTCTCTGCACTCACTCAACCACATGATGGACTTGTGCTTATTAAGGCGACAGTGTCCAGTGAGGGCTCTGACCAAAGTGCGTATGTTGTTCCTGCTTAATCCTCGGATCTGTTTGCAGGTACTACGATCATAGGCTTTTATGAGTGCCTTAGAGTGTTTAAGTCAGCCACGCCTTTTAAGACTTGTTGTCGTAATGGGTTTCAAGCGTTAGACGGGCGAGGCTTTTGGGTATACCACAGAATGGTTCAGGACCATATTGCGTTCCTTCGGCCCCAGCCCTGGCGAGCTCATCGGCACATTCGTTGCCAGTGATTCCCGCATGCCCTGGAACCCATCTAAGTATTACTCTGTTACTGTGTCCCAGAGTGTTTAGGCGGTTCATACAGTCAGCCACTAGCTTTGAGGTCACGAGGTTACTGCTCAGCGCCAGGAAAGCTGCTTGACTGTCTGAGTTTATGTATATTGTGCAGTTGGCTTGGTTGATTCCAAGGTTGATTTCCGCACATTCTAAGATGGCATAAACCTCCGCTTGGAAGATGGAGGCAAAGCTGCCCAAGCTTTGTGAGAACTTGTGCAGTGGCTGCTCTCTATATATACCAAAGCCCACTTTGGACCCCATCTTGGATCCATCGGTAAACCATACGGTGCTTCCTGTCTCATAGGTAACTTGCTTGTTTAGCCAGTCATCCCTAGAGAGAAGTTCCACTTTGTAGTTCCTATTGAAATTGCAACGTGGAGGCATGATATCAGAGTTCATGCTTAGTATTGGTGTCTCATTGACTAGGTCTAATACAGACCTTTCTCGAAGGGACAGACACTTGAACCCGCCTTGGGCATTCATCCTGTACGCACACGCTATCGCCTCCTTAACAATAAACATGTCCAGGGGTGTGAGTCGCAGTAGCGCATTTAGGGCTGCCCCAGGCGTGGTGGAAATTGCGCCTGTAGCCATGAGACAGGCAGTTCTTTGTAGACTGCCTAACCTATTTGCAGCGGTTTTTTGTTTGGCTTTGTTGTACCACACCACTGAGCCGTACGTAATTATCGGGCGTACAATGGTTGAGTACAGCCATAGGACCGATCTGGGGCTTAGGCCCCAGTTGGTCCCAACCATTCGACTGCAAGCCCCTAAGGCAATTTTTGCCTTCTGTATTATGTTGGTAAGATGTGAGTTCCAAGTCAGTTTCTGGTCAAGAGTGATGCCTAGGTATTTGACCCCTGTAGAGAACTGCACATCCTTCCCGTTTAGAATAATGTTTTTTTTTTAAATTCCGTTAAAATGAAAAAAAATGTTTTAGGTATTATTTGTTGTGTTATGTATTGTATTATATGTTTTGTTTTGTATTTATAGATACAAGCTTTATCATTTGATCTAAATGAAGAAGCAGACGAATCTGGAGATGAGAAACCTGATATGAGCTGGAAGGATAAAGAAGAGAAACCTGTAAGTTATTGAGAATTACAATGCTTTTATACAATTCTTTTAAATCAAATATCATTTAAAATGTATTCTTGCTGATTGCGGGTTGTGTACAAATCAATCTTTTATTTTATAATTTTCCACAACTCACTGTTACTGTTTTGGTGGGGGGTGTGTTTAAAATGCCGATTTCCAGAAAGGAATTTTCCGTTTATTTCGCCATCGACAACAACATCAAACAAGCATCAACGCGTAGCGCGGCTTCCTCATAGGTTCGTAAAGTTCTCTAAGAACTTTCTTGTGGGTTCGGAATCTTTCAAAAACATTCGACGCCTTTCTGGAACTTTCTAGGCGTACTTATCGCGTTTTTTTTTACTAGAACGCTCGACAAGTTTTCTACGACGTCATTCGTGGATTCGGAAACTTACAAGTACATTCGTCGCCTTTCTGGAACTTTCTAGGTGTATCGCGATTTTACTAGAATGTTCGTCAACTTTTTTACGACGTTATTCACGAAATCTACCATTCGGAACGTGAAAACAAATGTGTTTTCGCATCCGTCGCAACAAAACGTTAGTAGAGTGAAGGTAGTTTCCAATCCTTGCATTCAGTCCACAGCCGATGTCCGGTTGTGTCACATGGTCACATCACACCGTTCTGTATGTAGGCATATATAATCCTGGATAAAGTGCAACCCCGGAAGGGGTTCAAACTAGATCATAAATTATCAACAAAAAACATAGTTTTTTTTTCAACAAAAAATTATTTGATACTAGCTTTCTGCTCGCGGCTTCGCACGCGTTATTATTGTTTTCCCTTGAGAATTTTATATTTTGTAGCCTATTATACTATAAAAGACTTATTTATATTTAGGAGTTTTAAATATTTTCCATAGAAACTTTCAACCCCTATTTTGTACCCTAAGGGGGTGAATTCCAATAAACCATGAAACACGTGTTCAATGAAATGTTTTAAAGAGCATGCATCTCAAGTTTTATCAAAATTGTTGCTAATTAAAAAAACATATAAACTTGCAAACCTATTTCATCCCTTCAGGGTTAAAATTTTTTAAAATCCCTTTTTAAAATCCCAAATTTCACGTTTCCACCATTAGCGGTTACGGCTGTGCGTGCGTCTATGATATTTTGCGATTATGAGCGCAAAATACGTATCATACCTATTCTTTTAATACCACATTTAATGTACAGCCGGTAACATTATCTAAAAATTAATCTGACTTCATAAGAGAAGAAGAATCCCAAGCATGCAAGCAAGTATTCACCGGACATGAGTGTTTCGGTGACTACCTGCACAAAGTTGTCCGTCGGGAGGAACGCCGCGGTGTCATTACTGCTATATATGCTGCGACGCGACGATACAGCCGACGAACACAGACTAGAGTGCTCGGTCTGACGATATCAACGCCGTGAGCTACGTGACGTGCGGCGCTGGGCAGCGGTGACCTCTTACTGCCATCATTCGAAAGATGTTGGCTGGTGAGAGAGAATGATAGGCTGTCGCCTCCTTTCTGCGAGGTTGCATCCAGGTTCTGAATGTCGTAGGAGTCAGCGGAGAGAGACCGGGAAATTAATCACCACGCTGCTCTTCTCCGACGCAGACAATTGGGTGGTAGAAGTGGACATTAGCAGCCCGGCTTCCATGACCGCTCTAGGTGTGGCCTGCGCGCTGGCGTGGTTCCTGATGCACACGAATATACCCGATTATCCCTCGTCTGGGGATTGCCATAACGTTCAAGGTGATCCCTCACAGGCGTTAAGACCCGGCCCGTAGAAAGCCCTGCAGTTACGAGGTGGTCCAGAGAATTGGGTATTTCCGTCCCCAGATCGCCTCGAACTAAAGTCAAGACGGACGTCAAGGTTGGTTTAGTTAGTGAGTAGGTCGCACATTTGCGAGGATAGTCCATCCAACACACGCCCGACGATTAGCCATCAGTGGGTATGGTCCGGTATCAGCATTCCACCCCGATAAGAAAGGTATTATGTCTGTGTATTCTACAAAGTTTTGATCACGTGACGTAACTATACATGAGTTAAAACTTGCCATTTGTACTTTTAGTTTTTAAAACAATCTGTTAAAACTATGATTGCTACAAAAAAGTCAATTAATGAGATAGCGTGGACGACTGTACCTGAGGGGAATATTTTGCGATTATGATATACTGCGAATATGATATTTTGCGAATTACTCTTTTGCGAGTATAATGTTTTGCTAATATGATGTTCTGGGAACATTATGTTTTGCGATTATGATAATATGATATTAAGAGATGGAGCGAAATAAATTATTCAAAAAAATTTAATGGAAACTTACAGGTATTGAAAAAAATAAAGAAAAACCCTGATGTGGATACATCATTCTTACCAGATAGGGAAAGGGAGGAAGCTGACTTGAAACTTCGTGAGGAACTGCGACTGGAATGGGTTATGACTCAAGCAAGTCTAAAAGACGAGCCAATTACAGTTACATTCAGTTACTGGGATGGTTCTGGGCACCGACGAAATGTCACGCTAAAAAAAGGTAGTGGTATTGGACATATTATTTCAACATAAATTTGACAATCCCGTCTTTTATGAAATTCATTGTAAACAAAAATTAGACCCAACAAAAATCATGATTAGATATCATGATTTCACGCTTTTTTTATTGCAACTAAGTTGGCAAACGAGCAAACTGCCCACCTGATGCTAAGTGGTAACAGTCACCTATAATACAAGTGACTCCTGTGAGATTTGCAGCAAAACTGCAATCCCCACAAGAACCACAGTGAACGTTGCCAACTTATGACGTCAGATGTAAAGTCACGGTACCCAGTAATTTTTCTGCCATATCTTACCCATCTAACCGGAACACAGCAATGCAAGCACTGCTGCGTTGCGGCAGAAATAGGTAAGACAGAAGAACCCAAGCAGACGACTGGTACTTGATTGCCTATTGACGTAAATCTTAGATGCTTAGGTTAAGTTAGACTAATCACACTAAACCAACAAGATAAAAAACTTGTTATGCAAAACTTGTGACTGAGTTTTATAACAAATTTCTTGCTCTCCGACTGCTGCTATATCTGCAGACTTTTAAGAGGTGTGGACTGTATTTTGTGCTGATTGTAATTTTGTAAATTAATTAAAACAATAATCACGAGGCGAACACAAGAGTTTTTTATTCGAGAAGGTTTTTTTTAGAACACTTTTTAAAATACCATGAGGCACACGGATCATTGTCCATACAGCCTAGACAACTATAAACAAAGAAATATTTTAGAAATTACTTCAATTTAACATTCCCTTCTAATTTTAAAATATTTTTTAAAGTTATACAATGTAAATTTCTTTCAACAATAAAATTATTTCTTTTTACATAAACATTTTTCTTTTACTTGTTACATGTTGCACGACTACATCCAAAAAAAATGTTCTTATGCTTATTAATTTGAAAAATAAAATATGTCAAATTGTTATTGTTTTAATTAAGTTTTATAGCAGATGTTAATGTTTCATATTGTAAAAGATACACTATGTCAATATTTTATCAAAATGAAATTAAATATATTATAATCTTATTCTAGATAAAAAAATGTTAGTGTAGGTACAATATTGTGAGTTTTTTTAAGACAATTTTTTTTTAAAGTTATGAATTTGAACTGAAAATTAACAGATTCTAATTAACAACAAGTTTTTTAAAGTAACTAAATTTAGTAAGAGCGAGTGGCTTTGTCAGCACATCAGCTAATTGTTTTTCTGACTCACAGTACTCTACATTCAAATATCCTTCACACACTTTTTCATGGATGAAGTGATACCTCCCATCAATGTGTTTGGAACGTCTGTTTAGAACACCATTTTCAATAAGTCTGATTGCACTTTGATTGTCCACTTTTAAATTTACACTCACTTTGTATGACAGTATTTCTTCAATCAAGTTTTTCAAGTAGAGAACTTCTTTACAACATTCTGTTGCAGCTATGTGCTCTGCTTCGCAACTGGATAAGGCAACTATTGGTTGCTTTCGAGTACACCATTGTATTGGGCCTCCGCAGTACATTATTATATATCCAGTAGTACTACGTCTGGTTTCTGTGTCTCCAGCTAAATCTGAATCACTGTAAGCTTCCAATTTGGTTAAATCTGATTTGATGTCATATCCAATGCCAGTGTTAGTAGTTCCATGTAAATACCTCAGTGTTCTTTTGGCATTTTTCACATCTTCGTTTGTTGGTTTTTCCATGCTTCTGCTTTCACAGTTAACAGCAAATGTCATATCAGGTCTTGTTTTGTTGCTTAGGTACATTAGGGAACCAATGGCTTCTCTGTATGGGAATTTTACTTCACTTGTGTCTTTTTCTGTCTCTTTCTCATTTTTCACTAACGGTGTAGGGCATGGCTTGGAATTCTCCATATTAAATTTCTTTATTATTTTGTTAGCGTAATTTTCTTCTCTAAGTCTTATCTGATCTTTTGTTTTTAATATCTCCATTCCTAGGAAAGTAGTAGGATTTTCTTCAAAGGTCATCTCAAAATCTTCTCTGAGGTTTTGGAGTAAATTGTACATTTTTTTCTTGTTATTTCCTACTAACAAGCCGTCATCTATATAAATGCCCAATATAATATCGCCTTCTTTGGTCTTGAAAATGCATGGATCTGTTTCCAATGGAAATAACACATTCTTCTTTAAAGTATTTGTGAATTTTTCATTCCATTTCTTTGGTGACTGTTTAAGTCCGTATAGGCTTTTCTGTAGCTTTCAAACTTTCCCTGCTTCTTTTTTATACCCTTCAGGTATCTTCATAAATAGATTTTCAGAAATTTCACCATAAAGGAAAGCAGTTTTTATATCAATTTTCATAATGTTGTAATCTTTGTTTGCAGCGATCGCTAGTATTATTCTAATTGAGCTGTTGTTTATTACAGGACTGAAAGTGTCATCATAGTCAACACCAGGGATTTGTTCACATCCTCTGACAACTAATCGGGCTTTATATTTTCCGTCAGATTTTATTTTCAAGACCCATCTGTTACTCGATATTTTTCTGTTTTCTGCTTCATTTTGATAGACTAATTTCCACACTTTGTTTTTTTCCAGGGATATCTTTTCAGAATCAATGGCATTAATCCATTCATCTTTTTCAGTTCCAGTTATAGCTTCTTCATACGAGAGGTAAGTACAATAGTCTTTGTATTTTTCAGGTATATTTCTTCTTCTCTGTGATCTTCTTATTTCAGGTTGTTCTGTTTGTTGTATAGGTACTTCATTTCCATTTTCAGATTCATGAGGTTTTTCATTTTCGGGTAAGTAATTTTTCAGGTCTTCTTTTTCATCTTTTTTTTTGTCTTCTGGAGTTTCTTCGTTTTCTTTATTTTCTGTTGTGTCTTGAATAGTATCATTAAGTGTTAATGTTTGTAGTTTTTCATTTTCAGGTTTTATGAACACAACGTCTCGTCGGACTATTATTTTCTTTGTTTCAGGACTCCACAGCCTGTATCCTGTTGGGGCATATCCTATCATAATCAGTTTTTCATTTCTCTCATCAAGTTTTTTTAGTGGTGTCAGTTTCTTGGCATAGACTTCTGAACCAAATATTTTTAAGTTTTGACATTGGGTTTCTGACCAGTCCATTTTTCAACAGGTGTTTGAGTTTCACCATCTTTGGGTATACGATTGATCAAGTAAGTAGCTGAGTAGACAGCTTCACCCCACATTTCCTTTTCTAGGTTTGACTCATAGAGCATAGCCCTAACTTTCTCCATAAGGGTGCGATTGAAGCGTTCAGCTTTCCCATTTTGTTGTGGTGTGTAGGCAACGGTATAGTCTATTTTGATGCCTTTATTTTTGCACCAGTTTTTCAGTTCAGAACTTGTGTACTCGCCACCATTATCACAACGTATCTGACAAACTTGAAGATTTGTATGGCGTTCTGCTTCTTGTATAAATTGTTTTAGGTATGTAAATACTTCATTTAGGTGTCCGAGCCTTCGCTTGACCCACTGTGAGATAACATCCTGAATTTTACGTGTGGCAACACTGGTTGACTACTGGGCACCCCAATGACAGAGCGCGTAACGTCAAAACCTTACCCCTCTCCCCGCGCGTCGATCGCAGTGGCAAGGCAGGCGCTTGCGCTTCCTCAGTACGTTTTTGGATTTTAACGTGTTAACACGGTTAGCAAAAGTGAAAGAAGTCAAACTAAGTATAAGGTGCACAGACATTTGGGAAAGCCCCAGGTCTGCTTTAAACTAGGAAAGCCCTAGTTTACATCGCAATGTGGTATACAACGTGGTTGTCGACGCACCTTGACTTTATATTTTTCTTTCTGATATCTGCAATATATAAACTATTTGCGCTAATGCTAGGTAAGCCCTAGATCACGCCACAATATATCTACACTGTCGTCTCATTGTTAAAAACATGGGCAGTCGACATGTCGCCTGTGCCAACACACGACATGCTACCGGACGGCGTGTAGTCTGTTTCAAGACACCTTGTCGTCTGGAGCAAACGCTTTGTCGTGTGGAGCAGACGACAGGTCGTCTGTGCCAACAGACGACATGCAATATACGACGCTGCCTGCGCACGTTCGTAATACGCATTGGCTTTTGCATTCTTTTTGCTTGTCTACAGATGACTACAACGATGGGAAAGCTGCTGGAATGGCAACCGCCTCCAGCGGATGAAGCACTTATACATACACTGAACGCCATTTATCCTGACGGATGGAAGGATTGGGTTGTTAAAAATGTTACATCAAAAGACCTTTTTGGTGAGATACTCAATCCTGACACGGAAGCGCGTCTACGCTTTGCCATACCAACGCTCCGTCTGGCTAGAATCTTTAAATGTGAGAAATCACTCAGTGAGCGGCGTTACAGGGCTCTAAAAAGAAAACTGCTGGAATGGCCAATTGGATTAGCCCTCATTTATCAACCTCTCTCAATCATGGCACAAGTTCACCCAAATGGGCCACAGAACAAATTTGATTCCATGCTCCCAAGTCTGAAGAAACACTTCTTATCCCGTAAAGAGGCCTCAGATTACTTAAAATCGGTAACAAAAGACGAGAACCTAAGACAACCCTCCTCGAGCTCATCCTCGTCGTCAAAACGACACCACGAGCAAGATCCAATACAGCCCCAGAAACGACAGAGAGTCTTAAATGATATTCATCCCCCAGATACCCTATCTGAATATATGCGGCAGCAAAACGAGATTCTGGGCAGATTATGTGAGATTACGCATGGTCTTGCTCAACAATCGCCAGGCCCTAACCTCTCGACTAATCACAGCCTGGTGAGCTCCCAAGATGACGCTGGCGATGACAGGGGTTCAAGCATTGAAGACTCATGGAACGCGCCTCCCCTAGCGGAGGATGAAGAAATGGAAGATGGTGGCGAACCTCTACTCGATTTCGCCCCGGAAACTAAAGAAAGTGAGTCAAAACTTACCAAAGCATCAGTCAAAATGATCGAAAATGGTATGTTATGCCAGAAATTTGGCACCGACGGTTGGCATGTGCGGTACGCAGAAGTACAGAAGTTGTTCCAAGCAACGCCTGTTTTCACAGCACTCAAAGTCAACGGACACTTAGCGCCAGTAACTCCACCATGGCAACTAGTGTCTATCCTAGAGAAGGTTGATCTGTGCCTGGGAGCAGTAACCCATGGTCTTTTGCAACAGCGAAAAGCATTTGAAGATACGTACGCAAAAGCACCTCCAGAAGTAAAAAGCTATCTGAGTAACCAGTTCCTTAATAAAGAGAAACCATTCAGAAAAGTGTCAGACTCTCTATTACAATATACTTGCGGAAGAAGAGCTGAGGCTATTGAACAAAGGCGAGCTCTTTACAAACCCCAAAACAAAACAATCAGTGAGTTGCTGCATACCATCCCCCCTTCAGGTACTCACCTTTTTGCGGAACCTCAGCTGTCTGATTTTATTAAAGAACAAGGAGGAGTATCAAAGGTATTTCCCGGAAAATTCAAAAGACCGATCATGCCCGGAATCACAAAGCCCAAAGCTAGGCAAGGGTTCAAACAAAGACAGACATTTCGTAAACAAAATCGCCGAAACCCTGAGAAACAGACACGAAACCTCAACCAACAGCGTCAGTCCGCAAGAAACAGGGGAGGATATTATGAAGGAAAAAGGCAGTAATTTCCAAGCAGGGCAGGTTAGTAATAAAATTAGGGAGTGGCAGGCACTTGGTGCCCCACGTTGCATTCTGTCAATTTTATCCGGATACAGAATTCCCTTTGTAAAACGTCCCCCTAACTTTAGGCTAGATAAAGGCACTTGCGCCCGATACAGTACCAAATCATCGACAGAAATGTCTGAGGTAATCGGCAAGCTGAAACAAATTGGGGCAATACGCAAGTGTCAACACAAAACAGGTTTTTTATCATTTATGTTCTTAAGGAAGAAAGTAGATGGAACTTATAGACCGATTTTCGACCTCAGGTGCCTAAATCAGTATCTACGGGCACCAAAATTTAGACTTATTAATCAATACAAAATTCCGGGGTGTTTAAATATTGGGGATTATATGACCAAAGTTGACCTCTCTCAGGCATATTTTCATATTCCAATCGCAAAATCTCATCGAAGATATTTAGCATTCGCATATGCCGGAGTTACGTATGAAATGACCTGTTTACCCTTTGGTTTAGCAACAGCTCCCTGTACATTCACGAATGTGACTAATTGGCTTGCTAATTATTTCAGAAAACAATCAATCCGCATACTGGTCTACTTGGACGATTTCCTCCTCATGCACACGGACCCAGAAACCTTGCAAAATCAAACCCACCTCGTCGTAAGACAGTTAACAAAACTAGGATGGTGCATAAATTGGGAAAAGTCTGTATTGCAACCAACCTCCAGCATGGAATATCTGGGACTAACCTGGAATACACATCTCAATACCAAAAGTCTCACAGACGACAAAATCAAGAAAAATATAAAGGTAATAAAATACACACTTCAAAAAAGATTTTGGACTTGGCAATCTGCGAAAGTATTATTAGGCAATATCAATTTCGCCTCTTGCGTCGTGCCATTTGGACGGCTTCACTGCCGAAGGATCCAGATAGAAGCAAACAAACTGACAAAGAGAGAGCGGTACAAACAGCATTTGTTACCAATACCCGTGCAGGACGAGCTGGAGTGGTGGAGTACAAATATAACGAGACAATCCCCGATCCACCATGTAGACCCGACTATTTTTGTGAGCACCGACGCATCAGATCTTGGATGGGGAGCTTCAGTAAACGGGCAGAGTCTGAGCGGTTTCTGGAACAAAAAACAACTCAAATGGCACGTCAATCAAAAAGAGTTGTGGACAGTCCTAGAAGTACTGAAGATAAAGGGTTTGCAATTTCAAGAACAAACCGTCATGATACAGACAGACAACAAGACTGTTGTATCATACATAACGAAGGAAGGAGGGACCAAATCCTTGAAACTTTTACAGACGACATTCAAAATATTCCAGGTTACAGAGAGACTACAAATAAATCTTATAGCACGATACCTTCCGGGTCGATACAACCTCATAGCCGACAGCCTCTCAAGAGACAACGCCCTGCCAGAGTGGACGTTATCAGAAGGAATTCTGAAACTGATATTTCGGAAATTCGGGACACCAGTCATAGATCTGTTCGCCAGCAAACGATCTGCTGTAGTAGCGAAATATGTCAGCGAAAACGCAGAAGATCGTCAGTGTGTGTTTGTAGATGCTTTCAGTCGACCGTGGAATTTCAAACTCGGCTGGATATTTCCCCCACCAGCCCTGGTCCCACGGGTTCTGCGTCACCTCGGGAAGAGCAAAGGTGTCTACCTGCTTGTAGTACCCAAATGGGAAAAGACCTTTTGGAAAGCCGAGCTGAGACAACGTGCCCTATACCCTCCAATGACGATCTGGAATGTCAGACAACACTTGATAGATCTAACGACCGGTCGGGCACCAGTAGCAGTAGACCGGCTCTCTTTGCAGGTTTGGAAAGTTCAGGCTGGACCGGTATAATATCTTCCTGGCCCGACAAGGATAAAAAGCTCTTGGAATCATCCTGGCGTAAATCAACGCTAAAGACGTACAAACCTGCTTGGGAAAGATGGAAAGAATGGTCCAAGGGAAATTGTGATACGAACAATCCAGAGGCTAGTGATCTCGCAAAATTCATCTGTCTCTTACACACAGATATCAAACTTGCACCAAGCACTATAGCGGTTCATAAATCGGTTGTTGCAATGTTCGCAAACCCTCTAAAAACTAAAGAACTCAGTAGCCACCCAGTAGTTTGTCAAGCTCTAAAAGCAGTAAGTCTCAGTAAGCCTCCTCCACGTAAACCTCATACATGGGAAATAACTAATCTTACTAATTATCTTCATAGTTATAATATTAATAATAACAGTTTGTTTCAAGTGTCGAGACACGTAGCGGTCCTCCTTCTCCTCGCCACTGGTAGGAGAATCCATGATCTTACGCTACTCGAAATCAGCCCGGAAGGCCTCGAAACAGTAGACAGTAACTTAATCCTATGGCCTAGGTTCGGTTCGAAGACTGACTGTACTACCTTTCGTCAGTCTGGCTGGAAATTCTCCCCTCATGAAGATCAAAAGTTTGATTTAGTACATTGGATTAAAGTCTTGATATCAGTATCAGAACCGCGGAGGTCAAGCAGAAATGAGTTGTATAACCTTTTCATTACAACCCGAGGAAAAGTTGGACCTGCCAGCCGTACAGTCATTGCTGGATGGGTTCGAACTATTTTGAAGGATGCTCACATTTATGATTCTCCCGGGAGTTTTAGGTCAGCAGTAAATAGTGCAAGCTGGCAAAATGAAAACGTAAATATAGATGAAGTACTTAAAAGAGGTAACTGGAAAAGTAAAAATACTTTCCTTAAGCACTACTTTAAAGAAACCAAGAGCCGTCAAAGTACCTCAACGGATAATATAGTTAATAATTGTTTTACACCAATGTGATAATCAGTAGATCTCAATGTCGTCTATATAATTCTTTTATTGATATAAGTACGACCTAGTCAATGTAATGTTTAAGTTTGGTAAGAAGAAATGCCATTTTAAGTTTATTTGTTCTTTTTATAATATTAAAATATATTCACTTTTTGTTCATAACATTCCGAAGAAATAAAGGTTGTGATTTTGATCATATTCTTTTGTTGGAATGTCCTTTACAACATCTAGGCACCCGTTGTATATCTGTATCGCAGCGCCCGCAGAAAATAAACACTTCTCACAGTGGGTCAAGCGAAGGCTCGGACACCTAAATAACAACGTTTTCCCCCCGAAAGGTAGAAAACGTATATTTAGGTTCCAGCCAAAGCTTGACCCACTAAGAATTAACATTCTTGCTGGCTTGTGAGTACTGAGGAAGCGCAAGCGCCTGCCTTGCCACTGCGATCGACGCGCGGGGAGAGGGGTAAGGTTTTGACGTTACGCGCTCTGTCATTGGGGTGCCCAGTAGTCAACCAGTGTTGCCACACGTAAAATTCAGGATGTTATCTCACAGTGGGTCAAGCTTTGGCTGGAACCTAAATATACGTTTTCTACCCTTCGGGGGGAAAACGTTGTTATTTTTATTTTTAAGCAGGTAAGTTTCAGTATAGCTAGTGTAGTCATCAATCATATCTGTTTCCATCATAGGATAGCGGAGTAATAGGACCAAGTAAGTCGGTATGTATAGTATATGCTTTTCTATTAGATTTGTGGCGTATATGAAATGGCAATCTGGTCTGTTTGGCTTTCAGGCAGATGTCACATGTTGATGAGAGTTTATCTATGTCTTCATTATTAATGTTTATGCCATCAACTGATTTTATTATGTTTTTTAATGTTTCTTTGCCCGGGTGTCCGAACCTTTTGTGCCATTCGTCAGCAGTTTCCACAAGGTAAGCATTTTCTTCTTGGTCTGTTTTCAGTTGAATATTATACATTCCATTTACATTTTTCTTACCTTCCAATACTATCTCATTCTCAAAACTTCACCTTCTTTTTCTGTTATAGCATTCACGGATAGTAGATTTCTTTTTAAGTTTGGAACGTAGAGCACATTCTCAAACGATACACAGTCATGTTTAATTTTTCCTTTCTTTTCTGACTGTAGTTTTACTCTCTTTTCTGCGGTTTGTATTTTAATTTTAAACTTCTCCTGATATTGCAATATGTCATCTCTATTTGTCATGTGGATTGTGCAACCTGAATCCACAACAAAATCTTCAGTCTCGGTCAGGAAACTCATATTTACTTTTTTTTTATTTCTGAAAAAGCAGTGCTTATCTTCATGATTATTCTTCTTGCATATTGAGCAAAAAGTATGTTTGTTTTTATTTCTGAAAAAACAGTGTTTTTCATCATGATTGTTCTTCTTGCATATTGAGCAATAGGTGCCTTTGTAATTTTTGTTCTTCCTTGTATATTTGGTTTCCGCTTTAAAGGCTACGGTTGATGCTTCTTCTTGTTGTGATGCTTTTGACAGTCTGTGCTCCTCAGACAATAATCTTGCTGTCAAATTGTCTAATGTTTGCTCATGCAGTGAGGATGACTCCCATGCGGTAACAAAGTAGTTAATTACGATTGCTACAGCCGAAGGATGCAAAAAAAACAATTTTATTAAAATAAATTTAATTACTACAAATTACAATTAAAACATGTGACTATGTTCGATGCTAGAACTGAAGTGAGTTGTCTTGCGTGGTGCCGCGTTGGAAGGCGATGGCTGGCACGTCACTGGCTTACGTTGTGCAGCGTCAGCGCCTCGTGTCTTCATGTGTCTAATGGGGCCGGTGCTGAGTAGGTACATGTGGTTGAGGTAGATGGTATAACACCTCCCCCCATAGATCAGCAACTATTGAAGAATTTTTTTCGAAAACGTTGCTGAGGCGATGTTAGGTGCATCTCGTTTTTTATTGGGAATTTCTACATATATTTCTTGAGATGCATCTTGCGGAGCGGAGATTACTCGTCGTTTCTTGTAAAATTTCCGAAGTAATAGAGTTACGATGAGAACAAAGATACATGCTATTACCACGTAAAGAGGAATGGTGGTATGATATATACTAGTTTCAAAGGATGTTCTTAATTCCACAGGATGCTGTAGAGATATCTTATTGTTGCTGGCATGTAAGTTTTCCAGGTTAATTGAATTTAGTTTAATTACAGGTTTATTTGAAAATGACATGTTCTCTCGTGGAGGGATGTTCATAATTCTGATTGCACTTCCTTTGGTGCGGTCGTTGCTGTTGAAAATGGTAAGTGCTGACGTTTGCAGGTGACATCCAGAGGGTATAGTAACCAAATAGCTTCCTTGAAGAGTGGAATAAGTGGTTTTTCCACAAAAGGTTTGTACTTCAGTAGGTTTCGGGAACGAGACGACATAATGCTTATCGTCCAACTGTTCCATTGCTTCTTTATTGAGATGAACAGGAATTGGGTCACAGATAGCGTCTAATTTCTGTGTCGTAATGAGATGGTGCACGCAGTCAACTTGATCACGTGGCTTGTAATTAGGATTTGTCTCGCAAAGATACCAAGAGTTGTACTTCGGGCATTCTGCCTCTATGTACATAAAATCATTTTTGTGTATGACGAGGTAAGGAGAGGATGGGATGAGTATGCTGTGGTTTTTGTTTGGAACAATAGATTTAGATAATCTATAAAGATCATAGGTATAAGGAGAGGCAATTGGCACTTTAAATACTATAACTATTTGATTACCATTATAATAGGAGCCTAACTTAAGTATATCATAGTATTCTCTTAAATTTAAATCTATTATTTCATCTTTATTATATAATGATCTTAACTTTTCTAACATAGATTTTAACGTTCTTAAATTTAACATAGCATGATGAGTGCTCGATGCACGTATAAAAGCTAAAAGATTTTCTATTTTTAATATTTCTTCACCTAACTCATCTATATTATCACTTAATATTAAAAGTATTTGAGCCAAATGGGCATATTTAATTAATTCACTATCTAAATAACTTTCTTCGGGCACAATAAGATTAAGTATTTTTTCAATCTTTTCTTGATTTTTAATAATAGAGTCTAGTACAGCTGAATGTTCTGACATCCATTCTTTGCTTAAACTTATATGATTATTTAATTTTGCGACTAATTTATCTTCATTATTTTGTAATGATTTTAATGCATTGTCATATCGTATAGCATCAGTTTGATCTAGATTTCCTGATATACTTTTTACTATTGATCCTAATCCATCTATTAAACCTCTTTTTACTCGGTTGACTTCGAATGTGTTTAACTGTTCAGAAATTTTGTTAAGTTTTTTATTAAGATAATCAAGATGTGGTTCATACAATGACAAAGTTGAATTATTTAACTGAGGCCGAACATCATTTAACTGCGATGTTACTGTGTTAACTTTAGATTTAATACTAGAGATGTCGATAGTTTGTAGGAATGAATGATAGTGAGATATGATTTTGGATGGGCCTAGTTTGAAAGGAAGAATGCCTGGACCGTCATCTAGACTATCAAGTATTATCTCTTGCGCTGCTACTACTTCCAGCAGAACCGTTAGTATTATCCTGTAACAAGGGCCTGGTATTAGGGACTCTTTTTAATCTAGACTTAGCTACAGGGCCACGTTTTTTCTTGGTATATATATGTATAGGGAGATCAGCTAAAACGGTGTCGTTTGTATATCGTGGTGCTAGTTTCTGACGGCTAGCCATAGGATTTTTAATAAAAACGTTTTGTTCAGGGCTATAAGTTTGCTCGGGCTCTCTGTTCTTATTACGAGACTCCATAATTTCGGTACGACGGTTTTGAGACGAACTTTGTATCATAGAGTATACCTTTGTCATTTTAGAACGATGATCTATAATATATTGTTGTAGTAAATGTTCGGTAATATCTATATCTATAGGATCTCGGGGATCAAAATGGCCTGTTATTAAATCTAGTGGTCTACATTTAGTTAAGCTATGTATAGAACTATTATATGCTAATATTGCGTAAGGCATTAAATTTATGACGGATTGGCCACGATGCTGTAACTTTAATATTCTTAAATGTTCTAATATAGTCGAGTGAAAACGTTCAACGATTCCATTTTCATTAGGTGCGTGAGCTAAGATTTTATGATGCTGAATCTTATGGATTCTTACAAACTCTAAAAATAGCTGATTCATGAATTCAGTTCCACGATCTGTTACAACGGTTGTAGGTACACCATGATGAGTACAAAATTTTAATAGGGCTTGTACTACACTAATAGCGGTACCATCTCTTAGGTGATAAGCTTGACTATATTTTGAAAACGCGTCTACTAAGGTAAGATATTTTTCAGTTTCTACTGTGAAAAGATCTAAATGTAAAATTTCGAAAGGTTTACTAGGGGGTGGCACTATATGAAATTGTTGCTTGACAGGATTGCGATCATATTTTGCTTGACCACATATATTACATTCATTTATATACTTAGTTATACTTTCTTTCATTTTAGGCCAAAAATATCTTTTTGATAGTGCGAGATAACACTCTGTATTATGTATTATTTCTTGCTGTCGTAAATACTCTTTGACATTTTCAACTTCAGATTTAGTTAGAACTAGGTGCATAGCGGAACATTTAAAATACTTTTGAATGATAGGTATTATTGAATACATCTCCAAAGGGGGATGAATAATAATTCCTGTCTTTACTTTAGGATTAACAAACTCTTTAACTGCGTTAATTACATCTTGCTCAAGATTTGACTTGGACAATTGAATAGCAGTTCGTGTATGACTTTCAAAGGGCTTAGAGACTGTGGTTTTACCTTTAATATCACCAACTACAGTAAAACAAATCTGTCTATGAAATTTATTTAGTGGTTCATCTGTTATGGGGACTTCTAAGATAGGATTCTCAGCATCAGTATGCACAGTTACAGTATTTGAATCGTCTAAAGATGGAGCTTTCTCTGATATGTTAACTGCCACTGAACTAATTTCTTCATTGTGAATCTCTATACGCGATAAAGCATCAGCATTTGTGTTACATTTGCCTTGCTTATAAATAACTGTAAAGTCGTATTCGCTAAGCTTTAATCTCCATCGAGTGAGTCTAGAGTTGGGTTCTTTAAGGTTCATTACCCATTGTAAGGGCTTATGATCGGTAATAATTCTAAATTTGCGACCAAATAGATATGGACGGAAATACTTAGTAGCCCATACGATCGCCAATAACTCCTTCTCTATTGTACTGTAGTTAATTTCACTAGTATTTAACGTTCTAGATGCAAATGCTATAGGCTTGTCATTACCAACTGTGCCTTGTGACAATACAGCTCCAATTGCTAAATTAGATGCATCAGTTGTTAAAATAAAATCTTTATTGAAATCCGGGTACTGTAAGATAGGATCATTGGTAAGTAGCAATTTACATTTTTCGAAACAATTAGTATAATTTTGATCTAGTGTAATTTTAGAACCTTTCTTTAAACATTGTGTAAGTGGTTTAGTTAAACGAGCAAAATCTGGTATAAACTTTCTGTAATAACCTAAGAGACCAAGAAATCTTTTAATCTCTGTAGGCGTTTTTGGCAACGGATATTTTTTTATAGCTTCTACTTTGTCAGGATTGGGCTTTATGCCGTCTTTACTGATAATATGACCTAGATATGCTGTTTCTAACTTTAAGAACTCTGACTTATCAAGCTGTATTTTAAAATTTGATTCTCGTAATCTTTGAAATACCTTTTCTAAATTAATCATATGTTCTTGTAATGACGTACTAAAGATGATGACGTCATCTAAATAGACGAGACATATTACATTCTGAAGTCCTACGAGTACATTATCCATCACTCGTTGGAAAGTACTTGGTGAATTTTTAAGTCCCATCGGCATTCTTAAAAATTCGTAATGACCATGTTCTACGTTAAAAGCTGTTTTCGAAATATCTGCAGGATCCATTTCGACTTGGTAAAACCCGCTGGCTAAATCTAGTGTTGTGAAATACTGACAATTACCTAATTTATCTAAAATATCTGCCATATTGGGTATAGGATATTTATCATCTATAGTTTTCTCATTTAATTTTCTAAAATCTATTACTATTCGCCATTTAGTTTTACCTGATGCGTCAATTTTCTTAGGAACTACCCAGATGGGGGAGCTCCATGCTGATTGAGATGGTCTAATAATACCTTGCTCTAACATTTTGCTAATTTGTTCTCTAACTTCTTGTCTATGTACATATGGATAACGGTAAGTCTTAGTATACACTGGTATTTCATCGGTAGTCTTAATAGAGTGCTTTATTTGATTTGTAAATGTTAAAGGTTCGCCCTCTATGTAAAATACGTCGGCGTATCTAGCGCATAAGTTTTCTAAGTTAGCTCGTTCTTCCGCGTTTAAATGTTCGGTCCGTAGTCGAGACAAAACGTCCGTAGCGCGATCAGTACTTTGTAGCGTTGTCGTAGCGGTCGAGTTGCTACGCGTGATGTTTGCGTGACGTATGTTATCCGTAGACATCGCATTAAGATCCGTAGACTGATAGCAAGTATGTGTCGTAGCGAGAGATGAGTCCGTAGCACATCGGTTACTACGAAATGATTCCACATTATGAATCTCCGCGCTGACCTGTCGGTCGAGTGAAAATATGACGTCATGTTGACTGGGATTCGTAATTTCTAAAAATCCGCGATTATTCCTGACTGTTGTGAGACATTCTCCTATTATGCAATTCGATAAAACCTGTTCCGGGATGAACGCATCGCCGTCACATGTATTAATTGGTAATTTTACAATTTTTATATGGTATGTTATGCCTTTTTCTTCATTATATGTATATTTATAAAAGTCTTGCATTACATTACATATATGCTGATCACTTGATTTTTCAAATATGAAGCAAAACTTCTCAAACATTTGTTTGGCATTTTCACAAGACATTATTAATGGAATATGTTTCTGGTCGATTGTCTGTACTATGATTTTTTGCGCATCTTTTTTCTTGTACGTGCTGGCGGCAGCTTTCTCTGGTAACGATTTTCCACCGGCGGCGTCATCGTCTTGTATTAATTCGTATAAATCATGGCTTTTAAACAATATTTCTATGTAAAATTTCCAGATGGAAAAGGATTCGTTATTCACTAGTTTTGGTATATGAAGTATTTCCTCCATTTTGTTTTGCAAGATTTTGTCACATTGATTTTTGTAGTACTGTTTTTATTTTTTTTTACTGTTCTTATAGCCTCAAAACCACGCTCTGCTACCATGCAGAATTTTAAGAGGTGTGGACTGTATTTTGTGCTGATTGTAATTTTGTAAATTAATTAAAACAATAATCACGAGGCGAGTTTTTTATTCGAGAAGGATTTTTTTAAACACTTTTTAAAATACCATGAGGCACACGGATCATTGTCCATACAGCATAGACAACTATAAACAAAGAAATAGTTTAGAAATTACTTCAATTTAACAATATCTTCCAAAGTATTAAAGCCCTTACTACAACCACAGCAGTCGGAGCTCAGGCACGCCAAGAAATTTGTGATAAAACTCAGTGACATGTGTTTCTTGACGAGCGTCAAGAAATTTTTATCACGTCGGTCACTAATACTAATACTATCAGTCAATATCACTAATACTATCAGTCGTCTAAATACGCGCCACCGTGCTACTCTTTTAAGACAGAGATTATGTCACTGAAATTGTGAGATAACGCGTGGCTCGAGTCCAGTCTTGGCAGCCCGTGCTACGCCTGCTGAAATTGTCGAATTTGTTCCCGTATTTCTTAACTATTTCAACGAATTTACAAAGACTAAGAAGCCGTCACAATTCACAATAACTAAAAGGAAGGAGTAAATTGATGATACTTGTCAAATACTTTTTTTCTCTATAAAGTTGATAATCGAGTTGCTCAGTGTTTTGATTTTGCGTTTTGTTTGAAACTGTTTTTTTGTGTTTAATCAATCTATCATTATTTCAGTTAAACGTATTTATGTTTATACGAGTAACCTGTAGGTATACACTAGCCGTGTTTAATACATTTGTTACATTTTTACTTTTTTTTTTGCATTTTTTATATTAAGTGTAATTTGCTTCTATTTTTATTTTGCTAAAGTTTATGTATAAACAATGAACAATTCACTTGGTAATAGTGATATTTTTGTTTCTTGCTCTTCGTCTTCAGATTCTGATTGCAGTTTTCATAGCTCAGATCGGCCTCTCTGTGAACATCTTGAGGAGGAACTCCATGATGTTTCTAGTAACTTTAATGTTGTACATTTGAATGCGCAAAGCATAGCCGCTCATTATTCGGATCTGCTGGCCACTTTTAGTGATAATAAAAATATTGATGCTATCCTCGTTTCAGAAACATTTCTAAACCCTATTCTCCCATCAACATTATACTCCTTGCCCGGTTTTCAGTTGATCCGAAATGATCGTGTGAACTCATCGCATGGAGGAGTGGCCATTTACTTACGTTCCAACATTCCTTTTTCAATCTTAAGCAGATCCTCTCAACCCCCACCCCCCAATACTGCTGAATATTTGCTTTTAGAGGTATGCTTATGTCACACCAAAGCTCTTTTAGGAGTATATTATAGCCCATCTCTCAGAGTTAATTATTTTCCTTCATTTGAACAGCTATTGGACGATTTTGTTCCTCAGTATAAGCATACCATTATCATGGGGGACTTCAATACTTGTCTCGTCAAAAATGATTATCGCTCCCAAAATTTAATTTCCATAATTAATTCTTTTAATCTACACATTCTCCCTTCTAAAGAAACACACTTTTTCCCCAACTGCACACCATCTCTTCTCGACCTTATGATAGTCTCTTCAACCGACCATGTCGTGAAACATGGTCAGTTTCCAGCTGACGCTTTTTCTTACCATCAATTAATTTATCTTTCCTACCGAATACGCCCTCCTAAATTAAAGCCTAGAGTGCTTCATCATCGTGGCTTCGCCAGTATGAATCTAAGCAGTTTGCGCAAGGATGCAGCCGATATGGACTGGTCTGAAATTTTTACTTCAATTAATATTAATGATCAGGTGAATATGTTCAATGACATGCTGACTAAGCTTTATGATATTCATGCACCTATTAGAGCTATTAAAGTTAAACATTTACCAGCACAGTGGTTGACTGACGAAATCCGCTCACTTATGTCGAAGAGGAATAGAGCTAAGTCCAGGTTCAAATCTGATCCTACGGAATTTAACCAAAAAAAGTATCATCATGCTAGAAATCGTTGCAATACAGTGATCAGGGACGCTCAAAGACGCTATATTCACAAGTCCGTCCGTCCGTCCGGCGATCCAACTAAAGTCTGGAAATTTCTTAAATCACTTGGAGTTGGTAAGTCCAAAAGTAATAATCTCATTACTCAGCTTGATTTAAATGCTCTCAATTCCCAATTTTCGTCTGTACCTATTTTTAATGGTAAATCCAAAATTGACACTTTGCTCAAACTTTCGAAAATGCCAACTTTTGATTTTCCTCCATTTAATTTTCAACAATTTACAGACTATGATGTTGAGGGAGCCATTACTTCTATCACATCTAGTGCTCTTGGAAGTGATTCGATTAGCGGGAATATGATTTTACCCATATTAGATATTCTTTGTCTTGTTATTACTAGAATGTTGAACAATTCAATATCGACCGGAGAATTTCCGTCGGTTTGGAAAGATGCGCATGTTATCCCTCTACCAAAAAAGCCTAACCCTACTACCTTCACTGATTATAGACCAATATCCATCCTGCCATTCCTTTCTAAAGTTTTTGAAAAACTAGTTCATTGCCAAATCAAATTATTTTTAAACTACCATAATCTATTTAACCCTCTGCAGTCTGGATTCCGAACAGGACACAGTACAACTACAGCATTACTGAAAATCTTCGATGACATAAGGCTTGGCATGGAAAGAGGGCAGTTAACCCTGTTGACTTTACTTGATTTTAGTAGTGCATTCATGTGTGTTGATTTTGACATTCTTCTTGCAGTTTTGGCTTCTCTTAACATATCTCCGGCTTTTATTGTCTGGTTTCGTAGTTACTTGCAGGGGCGCCGGCAGTGTATACGCATTGAAGAATACTTTTCTTCATGGAGTAATATTAGCGCCGGCGTTCCTCAAGGTGGCGTCTTATCTCCGCTACTTTTTTCTGTCTTCATTAACACTATCACATAGTCATTGTCATGTTCCTATCACTTGTATGCAGACGACTTACAAATATACACCCAGGCGCCATTACCTCAATTAGTACAAGCTGTTTCAATTACTAATAGCGAATTGGGTAACATTTTGACGTGGAGCAGGAATTTTGGTTTACATTTAAATCCTAATAAAACTCAGACTATAGTAATTGGCAGTTCTTATTATGTTTCGAGGGTGAACTTTGATCTTTTGCCCCCAGTTATCCTTGACGGCACTACTATTCCTTATGCTACCACTGTAAAAAATCTCGGAATTATTTTCGATCGTTGTTTGACTTGGCGACCACAAATTGAGCATGTTCAAAAAAAAGTATTTGGTGCATATTTTTCATTAAATCGTCTGCGTAATTTCTTGCCACTTAAAATCAAAATTGAATTAGCGCAATCACTGCTTCTATCTATTATAGATTATGCTGATGTTATTACAAATTACATTATAATACAGGTTCGCCATACAAAACCAGTACTTTAATGTAACTCGAATTCCAATAAAATACAGTTCGATTGACGAAGCGCGACCAAGGTTTTGTCACAATTTTCTTTTGTGCCAGTACATTGTCTATGGCGGCGCGTGCAACAGCGCATGCGCGGTAGAATGTTGGTGTTGGCGCCATTTCTCTGAATTTTTCATTCATTATTTTGCTGTTATTGGCTAAAATAATAAATAATATAAATGTATGTAGTTTTAGATTTCTGTATTAGTTTCACAATTGCACTATTCAAAATGCAAATAATTATTAGAATAAATAAGTTTGATTTTGTTTTAATTTTGTGTCTTTTATTTAATTTAGGTAACCACTGATTGCATGAGTGTAGATAAAGTAGTGTATGAAATTGCACATAATTAGGTCTTAAAACACTCGTGTGGTACTATTAAAATTCTCGGCAAGCCTCGAATTTTAAACACACACTAGTGTTTTAAGACCCCCTATTATGTGACTATTTCATAAACTACTATTATAAGCCACATCTTACATTGATAAGACACACTACCCAATATTTCCAGGCAACTCAATTTACCAATTTCTTCAGCGCTGCTTAGATACATTGAGGCCAGAATTTAGTGAACTAAAAACAGTCTCGGCGGATCAGTTGATGTATGTCAAAGAAGATCTAATATTGCCGCACCATTACACTTTCTACGACTTCATTGTCACTAAGGTGATAATTTGTACTTCTTAACTTTATTTCTCAGTCGAGCCAAAACAGCTATGTAGCAGTTTTTTTTTCTTTTCAGGCACGGGGTAAAAGTGGCCCTTTGTTCCAATTTGATGCCACAGATGACGTGAGACTAGTAAATGATGCAACACAAGAGAAACAAGATTCACATGCAGGAAAAGTTTTGCTCAGGTATAAAAAACAAGATGGATATTTTTTATTCAAAGCACATATACATATAATACTACTAAATGACAGCACAAGAATAAAGAATCAAAGGAGATTGTTCAGTGCCCATACAGAGTTGGCCTAAAAACAAAAAATCATGTAAAATTATTTTGTGGGTTCCAAATTATAAGAAATTCACTGTATAAACAAAAATTATTGACGGACACTTCTGAGAAATTTATTATTAGGGAAATACTAAGTAATTTTGAGGTTATGTTTGCTAATAAACACAAAATTATTACCTATATCTAACAATAATAAATAAACGAAAACAATTTAGGGAAATCAGTACCTGTATTGTAGCATATAAACGTTTGATGTGAAAACCCACCCAAAGTCACGTAAAAAAGCTTAGACGTAAAAAGTAACATGATTTCTATAGACATTTTTTTATACTTAGTTGTGGCTTAATGCATCTAGACGAGTGATTATGTATTGCTAAATGCAGCTGAGCTGTGCGGAGCCAATAAAACGTGCGTTCCGAATGGCGATGACATCGATATCAGGACGCTTAAGGCTGTATCTATTCGGACCCGGGTCCCTATAGACGTCGATTACTATTAGGAGCATGAAACATACAGTTTTATTTATGTGTGGTCACAATATCTAACCTAACCTACAGTTTTCAATTAGATCCTATAAGTTTTTTTCGATAACAATTCACGGACGAATATACGGACCTAGGTTCCGATAGAAGTCGATTGCTATTTGAACCCAGAAGAAAAAAATTGCGACGAGGTGGATTTTATTTAATAATTGATTTTTGCGAGCGGAGAATTAATCGTGCAGAAATATGAATGGTCACAAAGTCTAACCCTTTTGTTATCTCTTAACGATTCTACAAGGGACTGAAAGCTGACAAGGTCGCCCTTTGGATATGCTATAGGACAAGGGTAAAAACCCCATACCCGACTAAACCGCCCTCCAGTAAACTCTCCGCCCCCGATGGAGGCACGCTCGGGATTGGACTAGCCATTCCCCGAACGCACCCCCTCGGGACAGGCCTAGTGGTGTGTTATGATACTGATACAACGAGCTGGGACTAGCGCCAAGGGAGGGAGGGGTCACCAAGTTGCCACTATGCGACCCCCAGACAGGCGACCAGGAAGGAATACGTAAAATCTCCCGGCGGTTGTCGGTTGGCCGGACCAGATTTTTCCCTTGGTTGCTTAGGATGGTTGGTGCGCGCCTCCTCCTACCCAACCGCCTGTGCCGGAGCGGAGTGGCTTGATAGTCCTCTTCCCGCGCCAGCTCCGCTGCCTCCTTCTGCGAGATCACGTCTTCGCAGAAGGATGCAGTAACCTCCCTCGCCGTCGCGGGCGTACCGCCACCTATGCCCAGCGCGAGGACTTGCGTCGTGCTGGGGTCGCCAGGCTGGGCACTCCGTCCGGTGGTGTCGTCGTGAGCGCTGCAGTGGTGGCACTGCTCTTGACGTGCGACATGGTGTAGATAATGGCTCAAACAGCCGTACCCGGTCATCATCTGCACAATGTCTAATCTAACTACGGTTTTCAGTTTTATCCTATAATTTATTTTTTGATTACCCTTCTATCGGGTCCGAATAGCAATCGACTTCTATAGGGACCCGGGTCCGAATAGCCACTCCCCACGCTAAAAGTGGTTTCGCATCACCGTGAGCGCGCTGACAGCATCCAACCTGACGTCACTGATGACGTCATTACATTCGCAATCTTGCGTTTACGACGACTATGCCTCGGATCGTACTCGTTATGAGTGTCCTGTGGCCCTACCACCTAACTCATAGCGATCACTACTTACTTATAACACTGTTCACAGACAGCCAAACTCTGACTATGGCCAAGCCGTAGCCGTAGCCAGTGTTGCCATATTTACGGATTTGTCCGCATGTATACGGAATTTTAGTGTTCAAACCCGACAATAACTGCACACGGATTTTTATACGGAATTTTGAGAAAATTACTTATATCGGAATTTTTTTAATAAGATCGGATATTTTAAACTGTTTTTAAATGAAACGGAATGTTCTATTCTATTTAATCTGCATGACTAGCGATTTATATTTAATTTTCATCGATTTTTACGAAACTGAGGTGGTACACTGATATAATGTGGTCTGGCTGGTCTATGATTTCTGGATTCCCCGTTGATATATTTTTGTTGATCGCCTAATAAGAAGCAGAGAGGGTTAATAGTTATTTAGTATTAGTGCAAGCAATACGAAATAATTAGTTTTGTTTTGAATTGAATCATTCTCTCCCTCAATTTGCTTCTGACTTCGAAATTGTTCATAAAGTGCAATAAACAATGAAAATAATACAAATCAAAGATTACTTTTATTTTTCTTATACGGATTTTATTAGAAACTTCTCATATATCCGTATGAGAAGTTTCTAATAAAATCCGTGTAATGTAATTTGTTTTCCTATTTTCTTTAAATAGTCCAAACATTATTTAAAAAATATGACACACAATTTAGAGTGTACTTCACTTCAAATTATGCATCGTATCTTATGGAATGAAACCACGTGGAGATTATAAGTGAAAAGGTACAGAAAAATAATCAATCATGATGTATTTTACAACATCATACTTATTTTGATATCAATAGGCTAGATGAATGAAAAAAAATTATTGCTGTACGTAAATAAACATCTATTTCTTTGCTTGCTTGTATGTTAAGTCGAACGATTGTCATGTCGAAAATAAACGTCGTTCGATTCATCGAATTGTAAATGGCATAAATTAGCATCTAGAATATAACATCTTTTTGATATATATAATGTTCTAATATTAACTAACAATTACAATGGTATAAAAATATAATACCCCCCCCCCCCCCCACCTTACTAATAAAACTAATTATATTACTACTATACAAGTAGTAATATAATTAGTTTTATTAGTAAGTACGTGCTAACGCCGTACAGAGTATCATATTTTTGTCTCATAAGCATTACGCCACACTCGCAATTTCATTGTTACCAAGCAAAATCAGTTCGTAGTAGGCAATCATTCACGCCGCGCGTACTCATTTCATCATAGTTTTATTTTTATATCAATACACCATGTTATCAGTATCAGTAAATTTACTTCCTCTATCTCATTATCATAAACGGGTGTGCGAACCGTACACTACTTACCGCCTAAGATTTCTTGTAATTTTGGACTTGTTGTGCATGTGTGGCTGACCCCAGCTGGGCCACAAAAAAAACTGTGAAAAATAGATTGTTTGAGTATGCTTATAATGTCTTAGAGTTTGTCGGCAAGATTTAGAGTTTGTCTTTTGTGCGTTTCAGAGATATGTGTGGCCCAGCTGGGGCAACGTTGCCCCAAATGGGCCACACGGATCTCGAAATCGGAACGACATAATGAAAATCTGTTTACTGATATAGATAGGCTGGAGTTTATCAGCTGGATCTCCAAAACAAAGCGATGCAGCGAAAATCTGTTTTCTCGAATAGTAAAGCAGTAGTTTGTCGGCTAATTTCAGAGTTTGTCGCTTGCGCGTTTCAGAGATGTGTGGCCCAGCTGGGGCAACGGATCTCGAATGCGAAAAAACATCGCGAAAATCTTTTTACTGATAGTAGTTTGTCGATACTTTATTCAAAGATTCACAGTTTGTCGATGTTGTTGTGTTTGTGTAGGGACACAGCCCCCTTAAACGCAAGCATGAGCATTGAAACTTGTTCGACAAACTTCGACAAACTGCCACCTATCTACACTCGCGAGCAAAAGTTTGGAATCAGTTACTTGAAATTGGTTCCGCGTGATCTTGCTTACTAAATAAATTTTTAATAATCATAAAAATGACATCATGTTAAAGGTGCAACTGTCCACTTTAAATCGATATAAAATTAATTCATATCGAGCCCGTAATTGTGGAGTTATCCCGGATTAAGTGAAGGAGGTAGGAAAACAAGGAAATAGGGAAAAATAATGAATGAATAAAACAACAAAAATTATTAAATAAAAATTTTATTTATCTTTAAAAATAAGTGTCAATATTTTGTGTTCCTTCCCCTCGCCCTAATAACTGCTCCAAGACGATTCTTCATAGACCTGATCAGCTTCTGAATTGATTCTTGTGGAATACCTTCCCACTCCTCAATCAACGCTGATTTCAGCTCATTCAGACATGAAGGAGCAGGAGTTCTGGAACGAACCTTCCTCTTCAGTTCATCCCACACGTGCTCAATGGGATTCAAGTCAGGGCTGAGCGCTGGCCAGTCCAATGTGGCAATACCGACTTCTTCGAGGTATTCCGTTGTTACACGGGCAGTGTGACAACGAGCGTTATCGTGCATAAGGAGGAAGTCATCACCGATGTATCCCGCATAGGGAACGACATGTTCCAGGAGAATATCGGAAATGTACCGGTCCGAAGTTAGACCGCCTCCTCGTCCCCCGCCAGGCACGAAAACAAGCTCGGTTTTACCATCGAAGGAAATGCCGGCCCACATCATACAAGAGCCGCCCCCATAAGCCACTGTTTCAGCGGCACAGCACTGTGCAAATCGCTCCCCAGGCCGCCTGTAGACCCGTCCTCTTCTGTCGCTACCGTGCAAACACATCCTGCTTTTGTCGGAGAACAGGACTTGTCTCCATTGCTCAACCTCTCAATCAAGATGGGTGCGAGCAAACTGAAGGCGTGCTTGTCGGTGAGCTGCCGTGAGTTTCGAGCCTGTGGCAGGCCTTTTTGGAGTCAGATTCGCTTGCTTGAGTCGTCAACGAACTGTCCACTCGCTGGCTGCTACCCCACGAACATCTCGGAGCTCCTGTTGGACGTCGACACCAGTCAAATGCCGATTTCGGAGAGAGGTTGACACGATAAAACGGTCATCCCTCTCCGATGTGCACCGGCGCCGTCCAGATCTTGGTCTCGGGATAAAGCCACCAGTATCCCGAAAGCGCTTATAAACTTTCGAAACACAGGATTGACTTATGTGGAGCCGACGAGCGACAACCCGCTGGCTGAGCCCTTCTTGCAATAGGGCTACGATTTGTGCTGCTTCTGTAGGTGTTGTCTCCATTGTCGTACAAGGTAAAGGGTCAAAAGTGGCGGAGATGTGTACCGGTCAACGTGTGAAAGTCGACTGATAAAGAAAATCCGATAACAGGTGCTTTTATAGGGGGTCAATAGGTCGCAACTCGTGACGTATCAAACAATTGAAACACGTCTTTTTCGATACAACTTCACTTAATGCGGAATGGCTCCATAAATACTGGCTTGTTTTTAATGAATTCGGTATCAGTTTAAAAGTAAAGAGTTGAACCTTTAAAATGATGTCATTTTTACGATTATTAAAAAAGTATTAACTACTCAAGATAACGCGCAACCAATTTCAAGTAACTGATTCCAAACTTTTGCTCGCGAGTGTATATCAGCAATACGAGTGTATATACCATACTGCGTAATGTCTCCTAAGACCTGTCAAGAGCGAAGCGGTGGGTCCACGAGTAAAGTTAAAATTACTCGTGGGCCCACCAGTGGGTCATCGCAGTGGGGCCACGAGTCCGTTGGGAGATTTTCGCTGTTTTTTCGTTTTCGAGATCTGTGTGGTCCGGCTGGGGTAATGTTACCCCAGCTGGGCCATACATATCTCTGAAACGCGCAAACGATAAACTCTAGACATTATATCGGCATACTCAAACAAACTATTTTTCACAATTTTTTTGTGGCCCAGCTGGGGTCAGCCACACGTTATGCAGACATAAGTTAGGGTTCTTGTTCAATTCTGATAATTTGTTACTTTTTATATTATGATTCTAACCTGCCCTGCGAGCATGAAACTCTTGATAAACAAAATTTGACAGCTAGGATCGACATACTCAACAAAAATCGATAAATTTGACAGATATTCCTAAGGAGTGAAAAGGACAGATGCTTTTGTCGATCGATATATGTCGATCGACAAGTCCATGCTCGTAGGGCTGTTTTGTGAACCTAAGAAATAAAATTGTGAGGATTTGGAAATTCATATCGTATATTTAATCGAATAACGTAATCAAACTGCAATAAAAAAAAACTATGCTCCCAAATCAAATTCATTCTGTGAAAAAGTTTATAATAAAGTTTTGATATTTATTTCCAGGTCGTGGTACGAAAGGAATAAACATATTTTCCCAGCATCAAGATGGGAACCATACGACCCCACAAAAACATATTCAAAGTACACCATTAAAGGCAAATAAGTTTTTCTTTATTTAAAAAGGGTTCTTAAAAAGTATAAATGTATATAAAGAGGGTAAACAAAGCAAACTTCATAAATAAATCTTTTTTTATAGAACCATAACAATTTAGCTAACTGTACATAATGTATAAAATAAATCTTATTAACTTTATGAAACAATAATATTATTTTCCAATTCTTTCCACCGGTTGTTTTCTAGTGTTTCCAAAAAGGCTTGGTTGCTTATATTTTCATTTTGCAAAGTTTTTTCAGGAGCATGTCTCTGGAAATGTATTATTGCTGCTAACAAATTCCATATTGAGAACTCGGGCCATAGGACGTCCGTGAAATACAATACTGTGTTGGATATCTGTAACAGTACATTTCATTAGTTTTTTTATTATTTTATTTCATAAAAAGAATAGTTAATGGAAAAAGTAATGCATAATTAATACACATATAGAAATGTTATGCTCCTATATGTACAGAGCATTGTGATTTTTTTTGTCAAGACAGGTAATTTGAACACTGATGATGTCGATGTCCATTAAATTATATCTTTTCTGTATTTAATTATTAGAAAATATATTGAAATTAGTTAAATTGGACCGAATGTGATAATTAAAAAGCCATTGAAAATTAGTACATATAAAAATGATTATTAAGTTACAATGATTACAGACGGTGTTTTTACAAGTGATAATGTAACTAAAACCTTACATGCAATGCATTTTCTTAAATGGGAGCATAAAACTCAAAAATCAATAAATATAATTTTTTAAAAACCGTTACTACTAAACCACAAATATAAGTTTTAAAATGAGCGAACCGTAACATCTGACATTTCACTAACATCTCAAGACCAACTCTACCACCGCGCGGCGTGGTAGAGTTGGTCGCGGCGGCTCATTAATAATATCGAATAGCGCGCGCTTCCCCTGCTTCCTGTTAAGCACTTCCGTACCATTTCACGAATTCACTCCCACATATTGCAAGAAAGCGAGCATGTTACGTAATCAAAATTCACTATCAACCGTAAAAAATATTCATTACCCATAATAACACTAGTACCTCTTAAATCAATAAGTGGCAAGTGGTAACCCTAGGTGGACGGGCAGTGCGATTCTGCTTGGCTGCAGACAGGGCAGGAGTTGCGGAGTTGCACTCCTACTCATCCAGATAGATGTTCCAGATGATGTCGATGGTTATAGATAGGGTACCGAAAGCGCCACAAGGTGCGATAACTTCATTTTGTAAAAATTCAAGATTATAATTTTTTTTGTTTACTTTAAATTTAAACCCCAGATCCGAACCTCCTTATCAGAATGTCAGCCTACACTTGCACATATAAACCACATACTATGTATTGACCTATAATTGAGATAAATTATTGTTTTACCTGCCACAACATAAAATCTGACAGTCTCACTTCCCCTGATGTCCTAACAAGCAGTTCAGGCTCTCCGACTTCTAGAGTCTGTGATACTAGATCTTCATCGATTTCGCTTGGTAATAATATTTTATTATTGACTCCATTTACAATTTGGGATGCAGCACGGCTGATTTCATCTCTACCTGTAATGAAACCATACATAATAAGATAATAAGTAAAATTATTAACTCTACTAGAGCTTATCTCACCCTCTCAAGAAATATAATAATACTTTGCAGCAATAAAAACAGAAACACGTGACAATGATTGACCTCATAAAACAACCCCATGCTTATTTAACAGCTTCAAGTATTTTCGGCTACCTAGCCCAGTATTCTAATGTATTTTGAATCCATTATTAAATAATCCTTTTTCAATCCCACATCTATCAGGCGCGTGTAGCTATTGATTTCATTCACCAAGAAGCGGTGGATGTTAAACCTATTTTCAATCTATAACTGACCTCATGCAAAGAATAGCAAATGTTTTACAGATGCATCTGAAATCTTCATGGCCATATAAAAAATATGAGATATCCAGAAGTCTGACAAAATTCTAATGCCAATACACGTAAGTAATGCAGAAATTATTAAATTATTATTACAAGCTGTGCCGGCGAACTGCATTTTGCTTTAATAAAGCTCAAAATGCAAAAATTTCTGGAGGGCCACCCCTCATCACCTAGGCTTATAAAAAATTGCCTACGACCTATTCCCAGACCTAACAAATATACACAAAAATTTATGAAGATTCGGAGAAGTTATACACAAAAATTTCAATTGGTGAAGCCGTTTCGGAGGTGTGGCTGACCCCAGCTAGGCAACAAAAAAAACTGAAAAATAGATTGTTTGAGTATGCCGCTATAATGTCTCTCTAGAGTTCGTCGGAAAGTTTATGACTTTGTCGTTTGCGCGTTTCAGAGATACTTGTGACTCAGCTGCAGGCAGAGCACGGGCTGCCAAGACTGGACTTGAGTCACGCATTATCTCACAATTTCTGTGACATAATCCTTGTCTTAAAGAGTAGCACTGCGGCGCGTATTTAGTGTGACTGACTAAAAAATTCTTAACGCTCGTCAAGCGACACGTGTAACTGAGTTTTATCACAAATTTCCTGGCTTGCCTGGCTCCGACTGCTCCTACAGCTTCCAAAATAATAAAGCCCTTGCTACAACCAGACCAAGAAATCTGTGATAAAACTCAGTTACACGTGTCCCTTGACGAGCGTCACGAAATACGCGCAGCCGTGCTAGCAGGCCCGCCGTAAGCAAAGCGTGCACCGCACACGGGCGGCACGTTCAGGGGGGCGGCAAATCGAGCGAATCATCACGTAATTCAAGTCATTGTCATAATACCCACCCCACCTTACGTTAAAAAATGTTATCGCATGGAAAAAATCCGACCGAATGCGTAGGACTGAATATCGTTGACACCGCCATCTATTGGCATCCGTTAAAACTAAGATGCAATACCAAATATCGTCTGTCGGCAGGTTGAACCACCCGCCCCCGTACACCTTAACATTAACACAGAATCTTAGAGTGATTAATACGAGAAAAACATTTATTTAAAGTTTTTATACTATTTGCTATTCAAGTAGTCATGATATTAAAAATATTTAGAATGCCTAAGCTTTTAATACCATTTTGGAATCTAGAACAGCTAAGCAAGTTTTTAAGATGATGGGCACGATAAGCGTTCTACATTTTTTTACACTGTAGCTGATCAAACATGAAAGAAAATTAATTTCATTTTTTATTTTCTTTGTGTTTTAATTTTTTTTAATACTTTACGCTAGTCTGTTAAATTTAAGTCTTTGTTTTTTAGTAGCTAAACTAACCCTTGTGAAATCAAAAAAAAAACGAAATTGAAAAACCTCTGCATTTGTAGTAATGGCACTATAAAAACTAATCGCACTTGGAAATTTTCGAAAAATACAAAAACGATTAATATCTCTGAAACCGTGATATTTTCACTAAGGTCAAAATTTGTGGTAAGGGAGGCCATGATGAAGTCCAACTAAAGTTACAGGTTTATCCATTGTTTTTGGGACACTCTGTATAACAACAATCATTTAATTAATAATTGAGCTAATTATAATCACATTCGTAGGTACGTAAACGTCAAACGAAAACGCTTAAGCAACAATTGTTGCAGGGACAATTCAGAAATTTTCCCTTTAGGAAACGACCACGTTAAAGATAATTACTGCTAATTAAATCTTACTAAATACACTAAAAAGTTATCGCAATACCATAAATGCGCGTTTAAGAAATATTTTTCAAAAAATTGGATAAAAATAGTAGGTGAAAAGTTACTTCGCAAAGAAGGTCGTTTATGTCGTCAAAAATATTGTTTAAAGGGTTGAATTTAAACTGCACTATTATTTCATCATTAAACATAAAAATAGTAGGTGAAAAGTTACTTCGCAAAGAAGGTCGTTTATGTCGTCAAAAATATTGTTTAAAGGGTTGAATTTAAACTGCACTATTATTTCATCATTAAACTGCACTATCTAAAGATCATTTTGATATATAATAACAATAGTTTTGATAGATAATTGTGTATTTTATCAATAAACTACACACATGCGCAAGCGCCCACGGAGCGCTGTCACTCACACACCGAAACTAAAATGGCCAAGTTCCCTTTTTTTAATCTAACCTTTAAAATGTGTAGCCATTTAAATTCTCAGCATGGGAAAAAATCAAAACAATTTCAATATGAACACAGTGATGAAGTTTTAGTAGACCCCAAAATCAAATATAGAGTAGAGTTTTATTTTAGAATCCTAGATCAGTCCATAACTTCTTTAAAGGATAGATTCGACGAGTTAAAAAAATTTACCGACATATTTGGCTTTCTTAGCAATAACTTATTTAATTACTCCAATGATAAGTTAATAAAACATTGCAAAGATTTAAATCTGAAACTTAAAGATGATTCAAGTAGTGAATCTGACATTGACGGTATTGATTTATTTAATGAAATCATTGCATTAAAGTCGCATTTGTAGAAAACCAGTCCAATGATCCACAAATTACAATATCTTTTTACCAATGACATAATTTCAACATTTCCGAACACAGCAATAGCACCAAGAATATTACTTACACTGCCGGTTTCAGTTGCATCTGGCGAAATCCTTTTCAAAATTAAAAATAATCAAAAACTATTTAAAATCAACAATGCTCCAGGAAAGACTAAGTTCTTTAGCTATAGTTTCAATTGAACATAAAATTTTAAACAATTTGGATACAAGAAAGTTTATAGAAGATTTCGCAAATATAAAGGCAAGAAGCGTTAAATTTTTGTATATAAATATTTAAGTATATAGTTTTACACTTCAGTAAACAAAAATAATAAGTACCTAATTAAAATAAATATTTTATCTTCGTTAAGTTGTTTTTCTTTTTTCCCACCATAATGAGCCAAGCTACACATTTTAACATGGGTAGTAATGACTCCTGGCTTGACTTAATCCTTGTCTCAAATCCTTCGCGCGTCCACTCTCACGGCCAATATCCTGCCCCCGGTTTCTCCCATCACGACCTTATTTTCGTCTCGTATATCCTTAAGCCTCCTAAACCTATTCCCAAAGTTCTGTACAGACGCAAGTTCGCTCGTCTGGATGTTGATAAGTTGCTCTCAGATGCATCCAAAATTGACTGGCAGCCAGTGTTTAATGCTTGTACAGTTGATGCTAAGCTACAGGCTTTTAATGGTATTGTCACTGACATTTATGACAAACATGCTCCTATAAGGAAAATAAAGGTTAAACATCGGCCAGCTCCATGGATGTCAGAGGACATCCGAAACGCAATGAAACGGAGAGACAAAGCGCTGCGTAATTTTAAAAAGCATCGAGTCGATGATATGTGGGATGCATACAAAGCTGCAAGGAATCGGTGTAACCAGGTGATACGCAATGCTAAACGCCGCCATATTCTCAATAATATCTGCTCTTCCTCTTCTGCCGCAACCTGGAAGTTCCTTGGAACTCTTGGAGTTGGTAAGGCTCACCACTCTGATCTTCCCATCAACATAAATTTAGAAAATCTGAATGACCACTTCTCAAAAGATTTAAATCTGAGCCGTGAAGTTATATTAAATACTACCACATATATTGATAGTCTTCCAAGTCCCAATATTCCTCCTTTTATGTTTTCGTCTGTAACCTCGAATGATATTAAAAAGATCATACTATCAATCAGGTCTAATGCAATGGGTTGCGACAACATCAGCCGTCAGATGATTATTCCTATCCTCGATCAAATCCTTCCTGCCATTACCGACATCATTAATTTCTCTCTCAACTCTAGTACATATCCCTCCCTATGGCGAAAAGCCTTAGTTCGTCCACTTCCTAAAGTCCCAAATCCAGCTCTCCTTAGTCAGTTTCGCCCTATTTCTATCCTTCCATACCTCTCCAAGGTGCTTGAGGCCTGCGTCCATAAGCAGTTTTCCTCTTTTATTCATCTCAATACCATCTTGAGTCCTTTCCAATCTGGCTTTAGACCTGGTCACAGCACTACTTCTGCTCTCCTTAAGGTTACGGACGATATTAGATCTGGAATTGAAGATAGGAAAGTTACCATTCTGATTTTGATCGACTTTTCAAATGCATTCAACACAGTTAACCATGAAATTCTTCTGGCTATTCTCGCTCATCTTTCGGTCTCTCGGGAAGTATTGGAGTGGTTCTCTTCCTATCTTCAGGGACGTCTACAGTCTGTTGTCTGCAACGAGCTATCATCCTCGTGGAGGAGCCTTGTAGCTGGAGTCCCCCAAGGTGGCATTTTATCCCCTCTTCTGTTTTCCATCTTTATAAACTTTCTTACTCATCATCTTCGCTGCTCGTATCATTTGTATGCCGATGACTTGCAACTTTACGTCCAGGCGGATATTGATAATATAAGTTTCGCTATCAGTAGAATAAATCAGGATCTTAGATCTATTAAGAGTTGGTCTGAGCAGTTTGGGGTCCTTATTAATCCAACAAAATGCCAAGCCATAATTATTGGCGGTTCCAGGATTATGTCTAGGGTGGCGCCAGACAACCTTGATGCCATAGTTTTTGATGATAAAATCATTCCCTTCAGTAATACTGTGAAGGACCTGGGGCTATACTTGGATTCCACTTTAAGTTGGCGACCCCAAACTGCCAGTCTTGGTCAAAAAGTAACAGGCACATTACGAGCTCTTTATCGTCTGAGGAATTTTCTGCCTCCAGATACGAAGAAAGTGCTTGTACAGACCTTGATATTTCCTATCATCGACTATGGTGACGTGTGCTATCTCGACCTGAATGCAGATCTGCTCAATAAGCTCGACCGACTTCTAAATAACTGCATTCGATTCGTTTTTAATTTAAGAAAGTTTGATCATGTCTCTGAATATCGGCTTCGCTTGAAATGGTTGCCTATACGGCAGCGCAGGCACATGAGGACGTTGACTACACTCTATTCTTTACTTAACAGTCCCAATACCCCAAGTTACCTTAAAAATAATTTTGAATTTTTATGCTCCTCCCATGAAAGATCCCTTCGTTCTGCCTTTAATGGTCTTCTCAAATGTCCCTCTCATAAATCTGATATCGTACATTCTTCTTTCCTTGTCCAGTCGACCCTTCTTTGGAACGCACTCCCTCTTGATGTCAGAAAATCCACCAGTAAATCTGGTTTTAAAAACAATTTACGAAAGCTTCACCACACAAATCATTTGGTTACGACTATTTAACTATGACTGCTGATAATCGTCATACATCGGTGAATTCATGAGAAATATATTATATTTATATGTAATATGTATATTAATTTATTTTTGTTATAATATGTATGTATTAGTATCTTATGCATTTTGTAGTTTATATCAAGTTTACTTTTGATCTTGTTAGTATTAGAATTATTGTCATATATATATATATATATCTCTTTGTTTAATGTTAAATTAATGTAAAACCAGTATTTTTTTTTATTATAGTACATCTACTTCTTTTTCTCTGCATCACCCAAAGGTTGACTGGTAGAAAATGCCTCTGGCATTAAGTCCGCCTATGTACACAAATTGTACTGAAAGTATTAAATAAATAAATAAATAAATAAATGAGACCCAACATTAATTATCCTTTTTTAACAAAACTCAAGAGTAAATAGTCGTAGGGCGGCATAATCGGTATTGCACGCGGGCGATGAAACAGCTAGCGGCGGGCCTGCGTGCTAGTCTTTAATACATAAGGATTATGTCACTGAAATTGTGAGATAATGCGTGACTCAAGTCCAGTCTTGGATTGGGGCGTCGACAAACTGAATCTTTGAATAAAATATCTATATCAGTAAGCAGATTTTCGCTATGTCGTTCCGTTCTCGAGATCCGTGTGGCTCAGCTGAGGCAACGTTGCCCCAGCTGTGCCTTTATTATTATTTTTACCCAACAAAACTGTCTCTCTCTATTTATAAGTAAAATTATGGTAATATACTCGTATCAATTTAAATTCACATATTATTATATAAAATAAGTTGGAATTGTGTTATCTAAGTGCCTACATAAAATAATTATTTGTTGTTATGTCTACACAGATACCGATGCGCCTATAAACTAACGGCAAATGCCAAATCCCCTAGCAAGGTCCGCCTCGCGACACAATTTATTTTTTTAACAAATTTTCATGTTAAATCTGCCAAGAAAGTTTATATTTATATATTCTAGATAAACAGGGCTATTTTAACATATTTTTTTAAAAAGCATAGATATTGTAAAAATATCTTTTTTATTTTCTAATTTCGCGCTTTACTCTTTATTTTTCTATGAACGAGTGAAAATTTTGTCCCCGAAATGAATTCCTCATCCTTGGTTTATACAAAAACGATACCGAACACGACCTATTTGCTCAACTTATGCAGATGTCAACGTCATTGTGCAGCGCGGTAGATGCGATTGCGAACCGAACAACCATCGCATTTGATGGTTGTAAAACGATCTGACGTTTATTACTGAAATACTCTTACGTGATTGGATGACATTGGCGGCCATATTTTATAATGTCATCTACTAGAAAGAGAGATAAATAAAAAATCATGTGAAAGAGGGAGATAAAAGATTTGGTTGCTGCAATCCATTCAACGCCTCTGGGCTACGTTCCAAAACATCACCCGAGTGCACTCGGTCACCCGAAGTATGTCCTAAAACATTTCGGGTGCACTCGAGAGTGTTGGAGTGGCGTGTCCTAAAACGCTACGGAGTGCACTCGATCGAGTAGAATCTCACCCGCATAATATAGCAAGGTGTAATTTCACTCGATTGGATTTGGCGGGAAATTGTGTGGATTTTAAAGTTGTGTGTGATTGTGATTACAAAGATTTCATATTCACACACAATTTGTGCATCTCGGAGAGCGAGGATGCGCTTCGTAACGTCGACACTAAGTTAATTTTAAATTCCAAAGACTATAGGTATCGTAATTGACACGATTGTAAAATTGGCCTTCATTTCCACTGAAGCTAGGTTAGGCCGCGATTTAACAGAATTCATATTCTGTTAGTTTTAGCATTTTCGTAGATGAAACAGAGGAATGTAATCCATGCATTAAAGCGAACGGACGCGCCGATGAATTATATATTTTCTTATTTTTGTATATTTGGTTATGTAAACAAAGCAGACAACACTCTTGCCGTTCTAAAACAACCAACACTCCGACCACCCTAACCGGCCACTCTCCCCCCACCACCTACTCACTCCGGGAGATGTTTTGGAACGTAGCCCTGAGCGAGTTAAAAAACAACCGGACAACTACACCCAGAGGCTCTGAACGCGCTCCAGATGACAGATGTACAATAATCCAACAAAATTTATAATGGGAAGTGAGGTATTTTTACCTACACATGAGAAACGCTTATAGCTCTCTGTGAATATTTCCTCAGTTCAAATTATTTTTGTATAGGTACGTATGTACTAGTTAGAACAAGTATGTAAAGTAATCCAAATTTGTTTCGATTTGAGTGATGCACTAAATTGAGCTTTTAACATTTTGCGCAATAACTTCTATTGAAAAATTGCTCTGCTAATTTTTATTTTTAATATGGTCTTATTTCCTTAAATGAATAGGTTTGTTAAGTAATCCAATAAATTTTCCTTTTTAAACCTTTTTTTTTTATTTTTGCTTAATAACGTGATGTGAAAAATTACTCCGCCCATTTTTATACCTTTATAGATTAAATGGTTTAATATTAAAACAGAATTATCAATAATCCAACAAATTTTCGAACGTTCATATATTTTTTATAACATGTTCGCTATATAGTACGTACATTACTGGCGCGGCCCGCAAGTGCAGCATTGCCGGGCGATAGTGAGTATGCAGGCCGCGGCGTCGCCGCCGAGGCACGCATTACAGATTAAAACAAAAATTACTAATTACAATACGATAATATTTCATTAGACTCAAAAATCTTGGCGACAATTAATTAAATTAATTAAATACCAATCTTCGCACGGGTGAGTCAATTGAGAGATTATCTAAGATTTTTAATATATCCAGAAAGACTAGAAAAAAACTATGATAATTATAAATAAATACTCATAAGACAAGACTTTAGAGGGAATTTCTTCCACAGCACCTTTGCTATAATCATTTGAGTCATTAGGATGTCATATGAAGATGTTTAACAATCCCAAGTATCATCATCATCGTCATAATCAACAGCCCATATACTTCCCCACCGAGAGGCTTGAGCCTAATTCACTGGAGGGAGACTCTGTACTAGGGTCGTCTGTTTAGGTACCTCCGTCTGACCTATTTCTGCCGCAAAGCAGCAGTGCTTGCATTGCTGTTCCGGTTTGAAGGGTAAGATATGGCTGTGAAATTACTGGGTACTCTGACTTTATATCTGGTGTCACAAGTTGGCAACGTACACTGTGGTTCTTGTGGGGGTTGCAGTTTTGCTGCAAATCTCACAGGAGCTACATGTATTATAGGCGACTGTTACCACTTACCATCAGGTGGGCAGTTTGCTTGTTTGCCAACATTCTGCAATAAAAAATAAAAAAAAAACAAATTAGGGGCGGTGGGAGCGATCCGCCTAGGTTGAAAAAAAAAAAAAAACGTACAAATTATGACAATGGGGGTAATTCTGAAGTTACCTGCACTAAAACTAAAACTAAAATTAAACATATAATTTTAAATTAGTTTTAGGTAATTCGTATTCTGAAACGCCGGACTCTCTTAATTTAAATTGTATTTGACAATTTCTTAAATTGAATACACAGATTATAAATACACCTAGTGCTGTAGAAAAACGGGATAATTTAGAAACATTAAAAACAGCTATATTCTGCTAATTTTACTATCAGAAATTATTAATTTAAGATTTGATCGTATTTGTAAATAACAGAAAAGAAATTTTATTATTTATCATTCATTTTATCACAAAAGAAAAATTATTCGACATTTATCCTGCGATTGTGATGGCTTCGCGCCTATGCCTTGAAATAAAAAAAATTACGTGGTAGTCTGTAGTTGTATAGATAGGTACTTCGTGACTTCCTCTGAATTTTAAAATTGCGTATTTTGTTTCATTAGTAATTTTTGTTTTCTTTTCACAATAACCGCTGTTCTTTACTGCAAATAATAGTAATTGCTAGGCAACAAATTTTAGATAGGCATACTTCTATCTGCAGATAGAATATTAATTTCTGTTGTAAGAGTAAATACATACATACATAACCTACCTATCATCTAAATGTCAGTACTATTAGACTACTTGGGAACAAACAAATTACAACTCACGACTTGGCAATTGATGCTATAAAAGCCTTTCCTTATAAATGCCATAACAACCAATTCATCATCCATTTGGCAAGTTGCACAAAAAAAATTGACTTCGGTAATGTTAGAAAATCGTTAAAAAGTAACAAGATAAATTTAGACGGCACCTAAAAGTTCACCTCCTAAAATTAGTTTGACATATTTAAAATTATAGAAAAAATTACATTTAGGAAGCATGTCAGAATACGAAAATAACATCTAACACTAAATTGAGTAGTTTAGTAACGTCACTCTTAATTTTAGAGTTAACTTGTGAGTTCTGAATACCAAACGGTGATTGACATTTCTATCTCTAATTTTATTTAGTTATAGTTTTATGTGGTCGCTTCAGAATCACCCCCATTGGTGTCAATTCTGTTGGCATTAATTGGAATAGACGAAACTAAATTTAGTTTTAGTGCTGTCAAATCGTGTTTTTTGTTTGAAAATTTTAACAGAAAACACAATTTGACAGCACTAAAACTAAATTTAGTTTAGTTTAGTCGAATTAGTGCCAACAGAATTGCCACCAATGTTTATCAATATTAAATCACTGACTTAAAGGCAATATAATAAATAAAATAGCCTTTTATTTCAGAAACATACATAATTACAGTTTTATTATGTATGTTTGTCTGTCGCGTGTCTCTGAGTGCCTTAAAGCAAAGGCCTCCTCCAACTCTTTCCATTGTTTTCTGTTGAGAGCCACTCTCATCCTGTACGGATCTAACGTGGCTCGCAGTTCGTCTTCCCATCTAATGAGTTGACGACCTCTCTTTCTCTTGCCATCTCAGCCCCCCTAGCACGTCCACTAAAACACGATATGATAAAGCGGTTTATCGCAGTGAACTGTCAAAATACAATAGGGTTTCGTTGTATTTTGACAGTTCACCGCGATAAATCGCTTTATCATATCGTGTTTTGGTGGACGTGCTACGGGGGCTGGGGTACCAGTGAATTATTTGTCTGCTCCACTTGTTTGTACTGTCTCTAAGAGAGTGACCAGTCCATCTCCATTTTAGCTGGTCAATGCGCGTAAGTATGTCTGTCATTTTTGTTCTGGCTCCAATGTCTGTGGATCTTAATTTATCTTTCAGTTTAATTTCCAGCATACTTCTCTCCATTGTTCGTTGACATTTTAAGAGTTTGTCTCTTTGACGTCTTGTAAGGGACCATGTTTCACATCCATATGTTATGCATGGGAGTACACAAGTGTTGTAGGTTTTAACTTTAACATGGATTCCTAGATGTTTGCTTTGCATAATTTCTTTTAAGGACCAGTACTTTTTCCTTCCATATGTAATTCTTTTGTCAATTTCTTAAGATATCTGGGGCCGTACTCTTAAAATCGACAACGATAATATCGGATTAGCCCTACTCTAAACGCGCTATCGTTGGCGTTATCGTTGTCGTCGTTGGATCCATCACTACATAATATAAATGCTTAGATCTTTAAAACTACGCAACGGATTTTGATACGGTTTGTTTTAATAGATAGAGTGATTCAAGAGGAAGGCTTATATGTATAATACATGCATAGTATAGTAGAGAAACCCTGATAATTTTATAGGTTTCTAATGTGATGTCGTAAATAAACACTTTTTTTGCGCTTAGATTGCAAACGCTGGCTGAACTCTACGAAATAAATCAAAATAATTTACTACAGTATTGTACACCTTAAAAAGGTCTACAGAAAAGTCCGCGATGGTATATATCTATCTCTTAGGGATAACCCACAATAACCCTTTTTTATCGTTTACTTTTTACGAGAAATAATGGCTTATTTACGAAGCGATTTTAAGCGATACAGTATTAATCCTTATCCAATTAAGTACCTTAAATACAATGTGCATTTAATATAGATCAATTTGGCCCTTTACAGCATGTAATATAAATCAATATTTTCGAAGATATTACAGATTTAAAATGTAGGGACGTTGCGCACAATGCGGTTTCGGCGGTACCGGCCGGGGTCCGGCGGGCGGCGCGTGCCTATAAAGTACTAGCTTTCCGCTCGCGGCTTCGCCCGCATTATTGTTTTCCCGTAGGAAAAATAATTTTGTAGCCTATTTAAGCCCGAATAATAATTTCATAGAAATTGGAGCAGATTTTAAATATTTTTCATAGAAACTTTCAACCCCTATTTTGCAAAATAGGGGTAACTTCAATAAACCATGAAGCACGTGTTCAAAGAAATATTTTTAAGAGCATGAATCTCAAGTTTTATCAAAATCGTTGCTAATTTAAATATTTTTCCATACAAACATGCAACCCCTTTTTCATCCCTTCAGGGTTATTTTTTTTTAAATCCCTTCTTAGTGTGCGTCCGCATTTTGAATTAAAACCACGCCACTGTCCAAATTTCACGTTTCTACCATTAGCGGTTACGGCTGTGCGTGCGTCTATAGATGGGAACATCTCCTTTTATATAGGTATATAGATTGTTTAATGACAAAAAAGCTGTGAATGTTGTATTTATATACAACGTTTATATCAGCGTATATCAGCATTTATGTAAATTTTACTCCTAAGGGGGTAAAATAAGTGTTGAAAGTTTGTATGAAAGTCCTTATTTAATGGACTATTGATTAATAATAAATAAATACGTTTAAAAACATGAATAAATTATTCATACATATTTATACAGTTTTTAAATCTGTAAATATAATCACCTTCCACGCGAGCAAAGCCGCGGGCAACAGCTAGTTTAATTACTTATATAACGAATGTCTGAAAGCAAAATACATACTTACCATTAAAATGGCTCCAACGCTTTTAATAAATAAAAGCTTTTTTTCTTTATAAAAGATAACATTTAAAGATACTTTCGAGAAATTACGCATTATATTTAAAAATATTAAAAAAAACCTCGGACTCTTCATTTTCTTATTTTAAAGCATTTAAATCAATAAAATTAAAAAATCCATAATTAATTAGAAATTATTAATTTATTAAATAATTAGTGCTATTTGAGTACTTACTTATTATTACCGTAAAGCCTAAATATTATGAACAATAATTGCAAAAATTCCAATAGAGACAGAGATATTTTAATGATAGGAGTGAAATTCAACATTGAATAAATTACGCTGCCCTTTTCGCTTTACGATTTGGGAAATTTTGCGAATGTTCGTCTGTCAAATGTATCAACGTTGTCACTAGATAGACGAACCTTCGATCTTAAGAGTAGGGTTATGACGCTCGCTTATGTCAATCGTTCGTTCGGTCGTTCCGTCGAGCGACAGAAGCGAAACAAAACATGCGAGTTAGAGGAGCAAACGACACGATGAAGCGCCGATATTATCGTAAGTTCGATTTTAAGAGTACGGCCCCTGGTCAGCAGGCGAAATTATTTGACCCAGGTACACATATTCGGAGACGTATTCGATCTGGTTTCCCTCGATTATTATGTTTACCTGTTTTGAGTTTGTCATTATTTTGGTTTTGTCTTTGTTCAGTTCAAGACCTACCTCCCGGCTTGCATTCGCTATATCCTTTATCATGGATGCTAGAATCATTGGATCTTTTTGCAGTAAAACCAGGTCGTCAGCGAATCGAAGATGATTCAGGCGCCTTCCATTTATATTTAGACCAAGGTTCCCTCAGTTTCTTTTCCTGAATATACTTTCAAGTACAGCTGAAAATTGCTTTCTAGATAGCGGGTCTCTTTGCCTGACTTCTCTATGTATTGGGAATTTTTGGCCTGTTGATTCAAGTTTTATACACTTTTACTGTAGATGTTTTCAATTATATTTATGTAGGTTTCACTGATTTCTTGTTCTTTCAGGCTTGGCCAAATATAGGTATGATTGAGTTTGTCGAATGCTTTGGAATTATCAATGAACGCAATGTAGAGAGGCTTCTGGTATTCATTGTACTCTTAAATTACCTGCTTCACAGTATGAATGAATGTGGTTAATAGTGCAAAAATTTTCCAATAAGGCAATGTAACCAATTTTTTAATAAAATTACAAAAATACGTATTACTTGTTTTTTAAATTATTAACACGGAAGTGTATTCTTTTTACGCTTTCGTAACTTTATGATTTGATCGGCTAGGGATTACAAAATTTAGTAATTAGTTTTATTGATGTTGTTAGCTCTAACAAGTGCTGCCATCTTAGCACTTTTCGGGCTTGAAATTAGTTATTTTAACAAACTGATATTAATTAAAAATTACCTACGAACAACATTTATATGCCGATGACTTGCAACTTTACACCCAGACGGATATTGATAATATAAATTTTGCTATTGATACAATCGATACGGATCTTAAATCTATTAAGAGCTGGTCTGAGCAGTTTGGGATCCTTATTAATCCTACAAAATGCCAAGCTGTAATTATCGGTGGTTCCAGGATTATGTCAAGGATTGATCTAGATAACCTTAGCGCTGTTGTTTTTGACGACAAGATCATCCCCTTCAGTAATACCGTGAAGGATTTAGGCTTATACCTTGATTCCAGCTTTAGTTGGAGACCCCAGACTGCCAACATATTATGTCAACGAATAACAGGGATTTTGAGGACTCTTTATCACTTAAAGAACTTTTTACCTTCAGATACTAAGAAAATGCTTGTACAGACTTTGATATTTCCTATTATTGACTATGGTGATGTGTGCTATCTCGACCTGAATGCAGATCTACTCAATAAACTTGACCGACTTCTGAATAACTGCATTCGATTCGTTTTTAATTTTAAAAAGTTTGATCATGTTTCTGAACAGCGTTGGCGTCAGAAAGTCATCAAGCAAACTGAGTTTTAAAAACAAATTACGAAGGCTGTACCACGAGAATCTTTTTAACACCTGTTGATTAGGAATACGCAGATTATCTTCGAAATATCGTTTAGAATCGATTTTCGTTTTATGGTTTTGTATATTAATAGTAGGCAAGTATATATTAGTTTATTTTATTCATAATATTTATGTATTAGTATTTTAAGTATATACCATTATCCAGTAGGTATTATTTCACTATTATAAGTACTACATCTACTTCTTTTTCTCTGCACCACCCAAAGGTTGACTGGAAGATAATGCATCTATTTATCCTGTCACATACCATTTCTATATGTTCTTTCCAGTCAAATTTTGAATTTATGTCTATACCTAGAAATCTAACTTTTTCTGCATCATTTAAGATATGTCCATCGTAATTAACACTTATTATATTAGTCAAGAAATTATTAAAATTCATTATTTGTTTTATTTAGATTTATTTTGAGGTTATTTTGTTCTAGCCATTTAATTATTTGTCCTAAAGTATTTGTTATGTCATTATTATGTTGTTCTACATTTTGTTGCTGATCAGAGGTGACAATGACTGAGACATCATCTGCAAATAAAGTCATCTTATGTTTTGTAACATTTGGAAGGTCGTTAATAGTCACTAGAAATAGCAGTGGCGCGAGGATACTTCCTTGGGGAACACCAAAACTATTTATTTTTAGTTCTGACTTGTAATTTTGTTTTATGCCTTCTTTATTAAATTGCGTTATCTCGACATATTGTGTTCTATTTTCAAGAAAGGATTTCGCGTGGCCCGACACGCACTTGGCCGGTTTTTTTGTCTCCCTCTGTTTATAGGGTGAACCCAGTACCTTCTTATCTTTTTTTTTGTACTCAAGAAGTTTAATTGCTAAGAGAAATTGAAGGTCTTCATCAAAATCACTATCCGAATCAGAGGAAAACATTATGTACGTTTAAACACTGCGAGGTTCTGTTCAGAAATGAATGAAATAACGTTAGAGCATGCCACGACACGACACATAAAGTTGGAAACATATTTACGTGTCGTGGCGTGTCGCGGTGCTTACTGTCGTGACGGTGAGTGTGCACATGTATGTAATATACAAGACCTTGCTTCCTGGCAAATTTCAGTTTTGTAGGTCAACGGGAAGTACCCAATAGTTTTGATTCCCTTATGAAATCGCAAAATTTGCGAAAATATGCAACATAAATGGTCATATGTTTTGACCTCCTTGCCTTACAATTATGATTTTTCACGTCTGACCGTATTTTGTATAAAGGACATGTCCACTTTTTGTATGGAACGTGGAATTTTATTCTGAACCTTTTTTAACCAGTTTAAAAATTTATGACGGAAATAGAACTTTATGAGAAGGATGTTTATCCATGAATATTAAAAATATTAAGGCCTGCATTTAGGAGAAAAAAATTAAAAATGTTTTTTTTTTATTGTTTCTTTAGCAGGGCCACATTTAGTTTTTTTTTACTGGCAATTAAAAGGATGTCATTGTCAATATGTCAATGCCACATATGTCAATGCCACTGTAGCTGTCGTTTTGACTTTTGTTTATTGTTTGTGTGTATGTGTGTAACCTTCCTTCCTTTCACAAAATAGTATCTTATTTTCTACAGCTATGCTCAGGTTCTTGATTTTACATGTGATTTAAATATTGGCTTGCTAACTGGACTAAGTTTTCTCGTAATTTGAACGTACGAAGTAACCAGACCCAAGAATTGAACAACAAAATGTTATACTTCCAGGTTACAGTCGCACTCCTGATACAACTTCTCATTTTTTTTGTACCAGAGTGCTATAATTTGGAATGTCGAATGGTACCATTATATTTAAGAAAGAAGATCTTCGGGGATTGTAAAATATTCGTAAAGTAATGCCAGAGTCTGTGAAAATCACATGAGTCAATATGATTTTGCATTTTTACGGTAATATAAGTTCACTGTTCTGTTTACACCAAATAATTCATGCTTGACTTACTAACAATAAAATCAAAGAACAGAAACTAATTGAATTTGAAAATATAGAAAATTCCACTGATATAGTATGTAAATACTGGACAGGTTTAACAGTCACACAATTTGTTTTATTGTTCTCTTGCTTAACTCAATTAGGTGAGGTTTTTTCAAAGCCTAAAAAGGCCTTAGGTTTATATTAAGTCAGACTATGGGCTAAGGAATCCCTTTGCAGAATTGCTTCTCGGGTATACATTTCAAAAACTCATGTTTACTTATATAAAAAGTGTTATTGCTTCAAAAATCAATATGCACCTTTACATTTAGGTATAGCCCATATAAGCAGGGAAAACCTGTCCAGTAGAAATCTAACTATACGTTATACTCTTTGGGTCTGATTCAAACAATTCCATTGTTTTATTAGAGGTTACTAAAATTTTACTTACAAAAGTCCTCTAATTACCTATTTCAAAAGAAATCTTATAACTTACACTGCTAGCTGCAGTAAGCGACCAACCAACCTGGTGGTCAATCTATTTTAAATAGGGCATTAGAAGCCATCTTTGTACATATTGATGCTTAAATTCCACACTTGAATGTTCCCCAGAATGAAAATATTCAATTTAATTTTAATCAGTCTTGGAACATATTAAATTAAGCAAGCTAAGTCATATTTTGGAGAACATATTCAAGAAAATGATCTATCACATGAGACTGCTGATAAGACGAAAAATCAAATGAAATCCATGAATTTAGGATGGGCTCCGCACCAAACTCATATAACACCACTGGCTCAATTTTGAAATGACGTACTAATGAGGGAAGATGTTGAAATTAAATAAATAAAAATTACATAATTTCTGGGTTTAATTTCATACCTGCAACCAGTTTCTATATTACAACTCTTTCACATAGTTTCCACCATTATAATTATTCAACACTTCATATTACATATTTAGTACCCATGATAAAATCGAGGGTATGTAGTCATATAGAAGTAAATATTTACACTTTGAATTAGCATTATAGTAATCTTAGAGAATTTTGCACTTAGTTCATTATAATGACTTCATTAATTAGCATTTGTTTTGTAAAAAATCTTTTGTTATTGAAATAGTAAAACTGTAGCATTCTTAAGAACAGACCAGTATATTTTATTTATGTTGATATTTCATTACTGTGAGGTAGGTGCTTATCCTAAGAGTAGGCAGAGTAAAACAGGTATCACACACTAGACACTACAGCCAGGGGCTCATCCTAACAAATGCTGCACAAACACACTGCTACAAAGTAAAGTATAGAAGTCATCTGCCACCAACCAATGCATTTATTGTGCTAGATTTCATTTTAATAGCATGAACCTATTGATTACATGTATCATTTTTTGGTCAGAGTCAGAGATGCTTGTTTGTTACCAGCAGTGACCTGCAATGCTGCTAATTTGCAATCCAATTCAATATGTTGTTTTTTAACTCGCTCAAAGGCGTTGAACGGATTGCAGCAACCAAATCTTTTATCTCCCTCTTTCACATGATTTATTATTTCTCTCTCTTTCTAGTAGATGACATTATAGAATATGGCCGCCAATATCATCCAATCACGTAAGAGTATTTCAGTCATAAACGTCAGAGCGTTTTACAACCATCAAATTCGATGGTTGTTCGGTTGTAACTCGCGCCGACGCTCAAAGGTCTTGAACGGGCCGGTTGTTTCACCCGGTTGTCACGCTCGAAGGCATTGAACGGGGTTAGAGCGAAAAGTTGTACTTCGCGCGAAGGCCCTGAACGCGCCTCTGGGGGTTTATTGTCGAAGGAAAAATCTATAACGTCTGCGCTGCCTTTAATTTGACAGTCATTGCGGCAACAACACAAGATTGTGCACTTCTTAATAAAAAGTATTGTGATGTATTGTGATTGCCTAAATTATAAGCGATCACGATCATTAAAATCACAAAAATAAACGAGGCTTTTTTTGACACTGTCACTTCTGCAAGAGAAGGCAAAGGGAGCTAAGTTCATACAGCCATGTTTTTCGTAAATCTTGATAAAACATTAAAAATGTAATTTATGTGAATTTTAGTCAGAAAGTCACTCACTATCACATCGTTTGTGCGCTTTTGTTACTTATTTATTCGTTTGTGACACGTTTCAGTAATGTCGCATTTACACATGCGTGTTCGCCATTCGACGAAACATTCGACGAAACATTCGTGTGGCGTTTACACATTCGTGTTCGCTATTCGCCTCGTCATTCGACGAAACATTCGTACCTACGAGTGCCACCGCGAACTACTGTTCACACATTCGCGGGTGATTCATTTTGATATTAGCACACGAACACGGAGGACGTGAAAATAATGGCGGCATGCCTGCTACATTTTAGTTTTTAATAATTTAAGCTTTAATGTTACAGACATATGGCGGACTTAGCGATAAATATCGCTCTCTACCAGTCAACCATTAGGCTAAGGAGAGAAAGTAAATGACGGCATAAGAAAATAAATGTAATAAATGACAATAATTGTTATATTCAAATAATATGATATTAAGAAAAAAACATACATACACACACATAACACTCACATATACATATTGTATATGTGTGTGTGTGTAAGTGTTATGTAAGTAATGTGTATGAATGTGTCATATATACACATACATACTTGCATATACAGCGCGCGACAGAGCGTCGGTGGCGCAGTGGACTCGGCACTTGCCTTCCAATCGGGGGGTCGGGGTTCGAGACCCGCCATGTACCAATGTGTTTTTCGTTTCGAATTTCATTTGTCTGACGCTCCTACGGTGAAGGAAAACATCGTGAGGCAACCTGCATACATCTGCGAAGAAGTTCAATGATGTATGTGAAGTCGACCAATCCGCACTGGGCCAGCGTGGTTGACTAAGGCCTAATCACCCTAATATAGGGTAGGCTCGAGCCCCTCAGTGGGGACGTATATGGGCTGTGATGATGATGATGATGATGATATTGAAGTCGGTACGAAACGATGATCTCTTATAAAGTCTTAAAATTGACACCGACTTCAAAATAGAAGTGTGATGTTGTCAGTACCTATTCTTATATTATTTTTACCTTTTCAGTGTTTTTGAAGTCGGTTTTTATTTTTAACCGACTTCAAAAAGGGAGGAGGTTCTTAATTCGATGCGAATGTTTTTTTTGTGTGTATGTTATGCGATTACGCCGCCAATTGTGGACTGATTTTCAACATTCTTTTTGTATTCTCTGATAATGGGATCTCATGAAAATCGATGGAAACGCTAATGAAATACCAGCTCACTGATGAGCTGGTATTAAATTAAGGTTTTTGTTTTTACTAAAAAGATTTCATTCACTAAAAAGTTAAAAATAAAAAATATTTTACAAAAAATAAAAACCGACTTCAAAAACGCTGAAAAGTTTAAAATAATATAAGAATAGGTACAGACAACATCACACTTCTATATTGAAGTCGGTGACAAATTTTAAGACTTTCGAGGAGATATCGTTTGGCACCGACTTCAATATAGAAGTGTGATGTTGTCTGTACCTATTTCTTATATTATTTTTAACTGATTTTGGGGATTGGAGTCGCTCACGTCCGTAGGTTTTACCCTCGAGACCCTACACGTGATCCCCGGGTGGTGCTAATCGAGTGACCAACTTCTGGTGGTAGGGCCTGAAAAACCCGACTGGCTAGCGACCACCGTGCGCATGACGTAAAACCCGTCAAGTGGGCATTTTGTGTCCGCGTTTCGGGATCAGTCATCGCACAGCCAGAGCTTGAGGGGTCGTTGCTGCGATTCGTGTGGTTTGTGTGGGCTTCCGTCGACCCAGTGCCAAGTTGACTGCGTTGACCCTCCGCCCAGGAAGACCCGAAGAAACGGCTGTTCCGCTGGCCGCCCGTGGTACAGTACAGGGGCCCAAGCGGACCTAACCAGTCCGTGAGGCTGCCCCACCATGCCACGCATAATCTCGGGGTGGTCCGTCGTGCCGGTTGGTGACCGGACGGTGGGTCCCGGCGACCACTTCCGGGGGGGTTCGAAGGCCCTTTCGTGCGGAGAGTCAGCGCAAATCAGCTGTCGGCTGTTCCCTGGCGAAACAGGCCTACACACGTTAACTATGCTAATCGCTGCAACGACACCTCAATTTCACACCTCTCACTCCAACAAACATGTCAGCGCACAATATTAGGACTGGTCGTACAGCGGTGCACTATCCCACCAAAACACCACTATTCGAGGTGGGGCTCGCTAACATCCGCGGGCTCCATTCTAACCTCTTGGCTGTCCACCACCATCTCGAGACAGCCCGTCCAGCAATGCTGTTTTTGACAGAGACGCAAATTATCTGCCCGGCCGATACAAGCTACCTTAATTACCCCGGCTACGCTCTTGAGGAGTCCTTCAAGGCAAAGGCAGGTGTTTGCTTGTTCGTCCGGGCGGACGTTTGTTGTCGTCGCCTGCGCTGTTTGGAGGAACCTTCCTTTTCCCTCCTTGTGGTACACGTCGATTTTGGCACTCATTGCAGTGTCTACGTGTGCGTCTATCGTTCCCACCGTGGTGACTTGGAGACAACTCGACTTTTTGAACACCTAAGTCGGGTGGCAGATGACGCGCAGGAGCAATTTCCTTCCGCCGAGCTGGTGTTTTTAGGGGACTTCAATGCTCACCACGAGTTGTGGTTAAGTTCCTCTAAAACTGACCATGCGGGTAGGACTGCCCACGCATTCTCTCTCACGCACGACCTGACACAATTGGTTACCCAGCACACCAGGGTACCAGATATTATCGGTCAAGCGCCCTCTTTGTTGGACCTTCTGCTGACAAATCGCCCCGACGGATATCAGGTGGTGATTCGAGCTCCACTAGGATCTTCAGATCACTGCCTGGTATCCGTCTCAGTGCCTCAGGCGTCGCGACCGTCGCCTGTGGTTGCAGCACGCCGTCTGTGGCACTATGCGTCAGCAGATTGGGACGGTATGCGGGATTATTACGCGTCTGTCCCTTGGTGGCAGCGCTGTTTCAGTGGGATGGATCCGAACTCCTGCGCTGCGTCTGTTGCTGACGAGATCAGATTAGGAATGGAATATTATATTCCACATTCCAATCTCGTCAGTAGAGGGAGACGTAACCTCTGGTTCAATCGCGAGTGTGCCTCTGCTGTTGAAAACAAACAGCTAGCTTACCGCGCTTGGATCAGAGGTCGAGCTTCTAGGGATCCCAATACTAACCTACTGAAAACAGCCTATAATAATGCCACCAAGTTGTGTAAGAGGGCTTACATTAGAGCGGACGCTCAGCGCATTGCACAAGTGGGTCAGGAACTGCTAGCGCACCCTACGGGTAGCCGTTCTTTCTGGCGCCTGGCCAAAGCTGTGCAATCAAACTTCTGCCAACCCTCGCTGCCACCGCTGAGACATGCCGATGGCTCACTTGCTCATCAGCCGCAGGAGAAAGCCGACCTCCTGGCAAAACTCTTCGCGGCCCATTCCCGTATCGATGACTGTGGTGCACAACCTCCGACACTGTCCCATTGTGGCAGCACTATGCCCGATATCCGCATCAGACAGCGAGATGTGCGGGCGGAGCTACAGTCGATTGATATTCGAAAAGCAAGTGGACCAGACGGCATTCCTGCGATTGTACTTAAGAAGTGTGCAGCGGAGTTGACTCCGGTCCTGACGCGTCTATACCGTCTGTCGTTCTCTGCTGGTTGTGTGCCGAAATCTTGGAAAGAGGCCAATGTCCAGCCGGTTCCCAAAAAGGGAGATCGTTCTGATCCGGCTAACTATCGCCCTATAGCCGTCACTTCCATTTTGTGTAAAATCATGGAGAGGATCCTTAACACCCAGCTGATCCGTTACCTGGAAGGTCACTCGTTGCTTAATGACCGTCAGTATGGGTTTCGTCCTAAACGGTCAACAGGTGACCTTCTAGCGTTCCTTTTGCACAAATGGGGTGAATCTATCGATAAGCGCGGCGAGTCTGTGGCTATTAGTCTCGACATCGCCAAAGCTTTTGATAGAGTCTGGCACAAGGCTCTCCTTTCCAAGCTTCCGGCATACGGATTGCCCGCTCAGTTCTGTACGTGGATTGCCAGCTTCCTCCACGAGCGTAGAATTCGCGTTGTCGTTGACGGCTGCGCTTCGCGGTTCGTGGCAGTGAATGCTGGTGTTCCACAAGGCTCCGTTCTATCCCCAACATTGTTTCTTCTGCATATCAATGACATGCTTTCCTTGGGAAGTATACATTGCTATGCAGACGACAGTACAGTGCATGGGGGATATCACGGAAGCTCAGGGGCTGCTCGTGGCAATATTGATAGGGAGAGGCAGAATCTTATCATTGAGCTCAACAGGACGCTGGACCTCATCTCCGAATGGGGTTCCAGCAATCTTGTCGAGTTCAATGCTAAGAAAACACAGGTGTGCGCGTTCTCGGCGAAAAGGTCACCTTTCCTCCCCCCTCCTTCTCTTCAGGGCACAACCCTTCACACACAGAGTAACATCACCTTGCTGGGAATGAACATTCGCTGCGATCTGAACCCCAGAGACTACATCGAATCCGTTATAACTGCTGCCTCACGGAAACTCGGTGTCCTAAACAAGGTGCGTAGGTATTTTGCGTCGGACCAACTATGCCTGTTGTATAAAACTCAGGTTAGGTCTTGCGTGGAATATTGCTCGCAACTTTGGGACGGCTCCGCTCAGTACCTCCTCGATGCTCTGGACAGATTGCAGCGTCGCGCTATTCGAATAATTGGCGATGTAGAGGCAACTAACACCCTCGAGCCTCTACAACTTCGTCGTGACATCGCCTCTCTTAGCGCCTTTTACCGAATGTTCCATGGGGAATGCTCTGAGGAGCTCTTTAACCTTATCCCTCCCTCTCCATTCCTTAACAGAAACACGCGTAAGGGCCTTCGGAGTCATCCGTACACTGTGTCCTCCTTTTCACACCGTACCAAGAAATTCCAAGATTCCTTCTTCTGTCGTTCATCCCATACTTGGAATTCTCTACCTGCGCACGTGTTTCCTCCATCCTACAACATGGGTTCCTTCAAAAGAGGTGTGAAAAAGCATCTTTTAGGCCGGCAAGGGGCGGGCAGGTAGGATAGTGGATGTCGTCCCTACTCTATCTGTCAACTCATTTGGGCCTCTTTCACCGCTTAACATCAGGCGGGAGGAGGTCATTTGCCGGGCCTCACATAAAAAAAAAAATAACTTTTCAGTGTTTTTGAAGTCGGTTTTTATTTTTAGTAAAATATTTTTTATGTGTAATTATGATTGCGATGTTTTGGGTTCCAAATGAGCTCTTCTCTATAATAAAGTTCTAGGAATTCTAAAATTCGCACTTTACTCCACTCTAATTTGTCTACACGTTCGGTTGGGTCGGGCGCTAGCAGTCAACTAAATGCATGCGAATGTGTAAACAGTAAGTTCGTGTTCGCCATTCGTGCCCTTTGATTCGCGTCCAAAAAACCGCTCCCGACGCGAACTCACGAATCGCGAGGCGAATGGCGAGGCGAATAGCGAACTTACTGTTTACACATGCGTGTTCGTTATTCGCCTCGCGATTCGCGCGAATGTGTAAACGCGCTATTTCGCGCGAATCTCGAGGCGAATTGCTAGGCGAATAGCGAGGCGAATAACGAACACGCATGTGTAAACAGCTAGTTCGTTATTCGCCTCGCTATTCGCCTCGCGATTCGCGCGAATGTGTAAACGCGGTGTAACTTGTCATTGGTTTCCATACAAAAATCGCTTTGTTTTACATACTATGAAAGTCAATCATAAAATTGCTGTTTTTTTGAATTTGCAGGCCTAAAAAAACCTAAATTTTATTCTAAACCCTAGATTTTTGAGTACTCTTTACAATAATACCTGAAACATGTTAGTTAAGGGCCCATGGCGCGAAAAATAGCAAAAAGGCCGTCGGCGTTTTTGATATTTTACGTTAACGTTCCAGTTAACTGACCGGGAAAAAATTAATTTAAATTCTTAAATTATGTGTTTACACAATCACCGTCACCATTTTTCAAATTTACATACCATTTCGTTAAAAAATAGCATCCATTTTACTTAAAATTTAGGTTACACCCACATACCGTTCGTGATTTTTAGCTTCATTAATTAACCCTATTATATTTTAGTTTAACAAATATATAGAACAAAGGTAAGCATAACACTGACACCGTGGTTTTTTTTTAAATTATCGTACATTGATTTTTATATGAATTTTTTAACATACATTTATCGATTTTCTTACAAATACTTGGCTCGGGCACGTCGAAATTCAGTGTGCAATCAAAACTCGAAGTGAGAGCACGTCGCTTTGAGCTAGCTCCCGGTTACGTAATTATTTGTGTATGTATACGACGCGAAGTCCTACGGAGTAATAGGAGAAGTTGATAACTAACAATTTTATTATTTGTGGCTGCCGTACGAAAAACCTTCAACCTTTTTACAAGCTTTTATTTATCTTTTGCATGTTCGGGTCTAATCTTGCGAGTTAAATTTGACTCACTTCCCGGTTTCCGATTAAGCTGAAATTTTGCATGCATATGTATAAATATATTATGATGACGACATGGAGCTGATCTGATGTTGGAGCTGAAAGGTGGCCATAGGAACTCCGCAATAAAACGACATAGCCCCATCGAGTTTGAGCTCGTTTGATTCGTATTGACGAGAACTTTGATCCTATATGCTAACCAGGGTCTGATGATGGATCTGGAAGGTTGCCATAGGAACTCCGCAATCAAACAATGCAACCCCATCGAGTTTAGGCTCGTTTGATTCGTATTGACGAGTACTTTGATCCTATATGGTAACCAGGGTCTGATGCTGGATCTGTAAGGTGGCCATAGGAACTCCGCAATCAAACAACGCAACCCCATCGAGTTTGGGCTTGTTTGATTCGTGTTGACGAATACTTTGATCCTATATGGTAACCAGGGTCTGATGTCTGATCCTGGAACTGAAAGGTGGCCATAGGAACTCCGCAATCAAACAACGCAACCCCATCGAGTTTGGGTTTGTTTGATTCGTATTGACGAGTACTTTGGTCCTACATGGTAACCAGGGTCTGATGCTGGAGCTGGAAGGTAGCCAAAGGAACTCCGCAATTAAACGACACAATCCCATCGAGTTTGGGCTTGTTTGATTCGTATTGACGAGTACTTTGGTCCTATGTGGTAACCAGGGTCTGATACTGGAACTGGAAGCTGGCCATAGGAACTCCGCAATAAAACGACACAACCCCATCAAGTTTGGGTTTGTTTGATTCGTATTAAGGAGTACTTTGGTCCTACATGGTAACCAGGGTCTGATGCTGGAGCTGGAAGGTAACCATAGGAACTCCGCAATAAAACGATGCAATCCCATCGAGTTTGGGCTCGTTTGATTCGTATTGACGAGTACTTTGGTAGTATGTGGTAACCAGGGTCTGATGCTGGAGCTGGAAGGTGGCCATAGGAACTCCGCAATCAAACAATTCAACCCCATCGAGTTTGGGCTCGTTTGATTCGTATTGACGAGTACTTTGGTCCTATATGGTAACCAGGGTCTGATGCTGGAGCTGGATGATAGCCAAAGGAACTCCGCAATAAAACAACACAATCCCATCGAGTTTGGGCTTGTTTGATTCGTCTTGACGAGTACTTTGGTCCTATGTGGTAACCAGGGTCTGATACTGGAACTGGAAGCTGGCCATAGGAACTCCGCAATAAAACGACACAACCCCATCAAGTTTGGGTTTGTTTGATTCGTATTGACGAGTACTTTGGTCCTACATGGTAACCAGGGTCTGATGCTGCAGCTGGAAGGTAACCATAGGAACTCCGCAATAAAACGTCACAATCCCATCGAGTTTGGGCTCGTTTGATTCGTATTGACGAGTACTTTGGTCCTATATGGTAACCAGGGTCTGATGCTGGAGTTGGAAGGTGGCCAAAGGAACTCCGAAATAAAACGACGCAACCCCATCGAGTTTGGGCTTGTTTGATTCGTATTGACGAGTACTTTGGTCCTATTTGATTTTTGTTGATGAGTACTTTGAGCCTAGCCTAGATAATATCCATACGCAACGCCATCAATTTCTTTTGTGCGACCTTCCCCAATTTAGGTGTCAAACGAAAGAGCTTGAATTGTAGAATATAGTATATTCTGAAAGACAATCTAATACAAGATGGCCGCCGTCACAAATTGACAGATTATTTTTATGTACAATCCCCACAATATGGGTCTGTATATGGGGTATCAAATCAAAGTTCGTAAAATACAGTACACCATGAAAAAAACTAAAACAAGATGGCCGCTATCACAAAAGATTTTTAAAAACAAGCTTTTATTTTAATGTCCTAAAAAAAGAAAATAAACGTTAATTAATTTTTTTATTACAATCTAGCGAATGGCTTCAATGCACTAAAAAGTGCGTTGAGCACAAGAAAATATTCATTTCATATTTGTTTATTACTAAAATATTATGTATTTTATATAAAATAATTTGTAGATACAACTAACAATAAAGAACTCGGTAGTCATTAAAATATTTCGTATTATTTGAGTAATTAGTTTAAAAAAAGTTTTTTTTTTAAAACAAGCTTATATTATAATGTAAGGCATTATAATATAAGCTTGTTTTAAAGAGGAAAATAAACTTTAATTTATTACAAGATATATTTTCTTATAAAAATATAAAAGCTTGTCCCGAGAATTAGGATAAACAATAAAACAATTTAACTTCATTATTATATTTATTGTTTTGTAATAAATAACGTTTTGTACAGCATTGTCATACACACATGACAATGCTGTGCAGTCCTGAAATTTAAATGCATATATTATCCCTTTTTTGAAAAACTCGAATCCGTTATAACTGCTGCCTCGCGGAAACTCGGTGTCCTGAACAAGGTGCGTAGGTATTTTGCGCCGGACCAACTATGCCTGTTGTATAAAACTCAGGTTAGGTCTTGCGTGGAATATTGCTCGCACTCCGGCTCCACTCAGTACCTCCTCGATGCTCTAGACAGATTGCAGCGTCGCGCTATTCGAATAATTGGCGATGTAGAGGCAACTAACACTCTCGAGCCTCTACAACTTCGACGTGACATCGCCTCTCTTAGCGCCTTTTACCGAATGTTCCATGGGGAATGCTCTGAGAAGCCCTTTAACCTTATCCCTCCCTCTCCATTCCTTAACAGAAACGCGCGTAAGGGTCTACGGAGTCATCCTTACACTGTATCCTCCTTTTCACACCGTACCAATTCCAAGATTCCTTCTTCTTTTTTTTTATTGCTACTAAGTTGGCAAAAAAGCAAACTGCCCACCTGATGAGTGGTAACAGTCACCTATAATACATGACATTCGCAGTAAAACTGCAACCCCCACAAGGGCCACAGTGTACGTTACCAACTTTTGACTTAAGATGTTAAGTCACAGTACCCAGTAATTTCAGTGCCATATCTTACCCTTCAAACCGGAACACAGCAATGCAAGCACTGCTGCTTTGCGGCAGAAATAGGTAAGACGGAGGTACCCAAGCATAAGACCTTGGTACAGAGTCTCCCTCCGGTAAGTCTTCTGTCGTTCATCCCACACTTGGAATTCTCTACCTGCGCACGTGTTTCCTCCATCCTACAACATGGGTTCCTTCAAAAGAGGTGTGAAAAACATCTTTTAGGCCGGCAAGGGGCGGGAAGGTTGGATAGTGGATGTCCTCCCTTCTCTATCTGTCAACTCATTTGGGCCTCTTTCACCGCTTAACATCAGGCGGGAGGAGGTCATTTGCCAGGCCCTCCATAAAAAAAACTGTTTAAGTACCTTGCCCGTATGTATTTACTTGGTAAGCCTTAAATAAATAAATATTGGTAATTCTAAGAAAAAAATATTTGTTTTTTATAAAATGGGTAAATCTTGCGACAAGCAGAATATTTTATTAAAAACTAGCTGTGCCGGCGAACTACATTTCGCCATAGTATAAAAAATAGTTTACGACCTATTCTCAGATCTACCGAATGTGCACAAAAAATTTAATAAAGATCAGTCAAGCCGTTTCGGAGGAGTTTGGTAACAAACACTGTGACACGAGAATTTTATATATAAGACTAGCTGTGCCGGCGAACTACGTTTCGCCATAATAACGGCGAACTTACGTTTCGCCATAACAAAAAATAGTTTACGACCTATTTTCAGACCTACCGAATGTACACAAAAAATTTCATAAAGATCGATCAAACCATTTCGGAGGAGTTTGGTAACAAACACTGTGACACGAGAATTTTATATATTAGATCCAGTCTTATATATTATAGACTAGCTGTGCCGGCGAACTATAATACTATAATACGTTTCGCCATAATAACGGCGAACTTACGTTTCGCCTTTCAAATATACACAAATAAATTCATAAAGATCGGTCAAGCCGTTTCGGAGGAGTTTGGTACAAACACTGTATCATGTAATAAATGAAATTTTATTTTCGTCTTATTAGGGCTTTAAAATAAAATCCTAGTGTGGGGCGACTTTTTTTTAAATCTTTTTACTATTATTTTATATTTTATCATTTTGTAACCGCATGGCCGCCATTACGAAACTCGACCAAAGTACTTGTCATTACGAAACAAACGAGCCCAAAACTCGATGGGCTTGTGTCGTTTTATTGCGGAGTTCCTATGGCCACCTTCCAGTTCCAGCATCACACCCTGGTTACCATATAAGATCAAAGTACTCGTCAATACGAATCAAACGAGCCCAAACTAGATGGGGTTGTGTCGTTTTATTGCGGAGTTCCTATGGCCACCTTCCAGCTCCAGCATCAGACACTGGTTACCATATAGGACCAAAGTCCTCGTCATTACGAATCAAACGAGCCCAAACTCGATAGGGTTATGTCCTTTTATTGCGGAGGTCCTATGGCCAGATTCCAGCTCCAGCATCAGACCCTGGTTACCATATAGGACCAAAGTACTCGTCAATACGAATCAAATGAGCACAAACTCAATGGGGTTGTGTCGTTTTATTGCGGAGTTCCTATGGCCACCTTCCAGCTCCAGCATCAGACCCTGGTTACCATATAGAACCAAAGTCCTCGTCATTACGAATCAAACGAGCCCAAACTCGATAGGGTTATGTCGTTTTATTGCGGAGGTCCTATGGCCACCTTCCAGCTCCAGCATCAGACCCTGGTTACCATATAGGACCAAAGTACTCGTCATCACGAATCAAACGAGCCCAAACTCGATAGGGTTATGTCGTTTTATTGCGGAGGTCCTATGGCCACCTTCCAGCTCCAGCATCAGACCCTGGTTACCATATAGGACCAAAGTACTCGTCATCACGAATCAAACGAGCACAAACTGGATAGGGTTATGTCGTTTTATTGCGGAGGTCCTATGGCCACATTCCAGCTCCAGCATCAGACCCTGGTTACCATAAAGAACCAAAGTCCTCGTCATTACGAATCAAACGAACCCAAACTCGATAGGGTTATGTCGTTTTATTGCGGAGGTCCTATGGCCACCTTCCAACTCCAGCATCAGACCTTGGTTACCATATAGGACCAAAGTACTCGTCATTACGAATCAAACGAGCCCAAACTCGATAGGGTTATGTCCTTTTATTGCGGAGGTCCTATGGCCACCTCCCAGCTCCAGCATCAGACCCTGGTTAACAAATAGGACCAAAGTACTCGTCAATATGAATCAAACGAGCCCAAACTCGATGGGGTTGCGTCGTTTTATTACGGAGTTCCTATGGCCACCGTCCAGTTCCTTCATCAGATCAGCTCCATGTTATCATAACATTGCATTGTCACGATATACATATTATTATGTTCAAAATTTCAGCCCAATCGAAAACCGAGAAGTGGTTAAATCTACATACATACATACAGTGCAAGCTAAATAAAAGCTTGTAAAAATAAAAGTTGATCAAACACATCCCTGTATTTACTATAGTATAACACAGTAAATAATAAACACCGATTAAATTCAAAATTAACATCTACGATATTTTGCTAGGCGGCCGTACCGATTGCGAGACCGAGTGCGCTTGTGTGCGTGAGCGACGCACACAAACAGAGACTAGAGAAATTTACCTAAACTAGCTCGGGCTCGCGCGGATGGTGGGCCCTTAATAAATAATTATATTCTTAGCCCAAAAGTGGACATGTCCTTTCTGTTTGATATCTCTTTGCGTTCCCGAGAAGAAGAGAAAAACGGACAATAAAGTGATCCTATAAGGGTTCCGTTTTATTCTTTCCAGGTATGGAACTCTTGCAAAATTGCGGCATGTAACAAATTGATGCTCTTAATTTAATTTAAAGTTTAATTTCCCCTTATAAGAGCATTAAAATAAAAGTTTGTTTTTACAATGTTTCTTTACTCGTATTAAAGTTAGTGTTGTAGGCATTATTTATTATTAATTCTTATAATGTGGTGCAAAACGAAGTGCGTGGCAAAGTAGCTAATGAGCGGTGACGTGAAGATCAACTACGCACAAATATAAATCGGCGAACATCATAAAAAATATATGATCGTTCGAAAATTTGTTGGATTGATAATTCTGCTTTAATATTAAATCATATAACTTAAAAAGGTATAAAAATGGACGGAGTAATTTTTCACATCACGTTATTAAGCAAAAAAAAATGTTTAAAAAGGAAAATTTATTGGATTACTTAACAAACCTATTAGGACCTAATTAGGAGAGCAATTTTTCAATAGAAGTTATTGCGCAAAATGTTAAAAGTTCAATTTAGTGCATCACTCAAATCGAAAAAATGTTGGATTACTTTACATACTTGTTCTAAGTAGTACATACGTAGGTAAGTATACAAAAATAATTTCGAACTGAAGAAATATTCACAGAGAGCTATAAGCGTTTTTCATGCTAAGGTAAAAATACCTAACTTCCCATTATAAATTTTGTTGGATTATTATACATCTGTCATCTGTATTAGGTATCATCACCACATGCCAGATTTCATAGACGGGAGAATTTGTTGGATGTCTCCATACATCGAATGTCCTCGTTGGACTATTAGGTGAAATGAAGTTTCGGGGTCAGCTAGTATTGAAATAATTTTACTAAGTCATATGGATACAGTAAGTCTAAGATTTTTACTGACTCGCTTAGTGTGTAAGATTTTTTAAAAATCCCCCGGGTGGGGTGTAGGAAACGGTGCGCAAGGTCCTCTGGACTTTTGGGATGTTGCGTTGTTATGATAACACCTACTTTTTATGGTTGTATCGTATAGAATAGCTAAAAATAAGCACTTTTTATTCTTGTCCATTTTTCTCAAGTCTAATAGTTTGCGAGTAAATCAGCTTTGAAAATCACAAGGGCCACAGGACTTAGAAAATTTTTGAGATGTTGCGTCTCTATTATGACACCTACTTTTTATGGTTGTATCGTGTAGAATCGCTAAAAATAAACACTTTTTACTCTTGTACATTTTTTGTCAAGCCTTAAGCCCATCACACACAGTGAAGATAATATATATTATAGCATCTAATATAAAAATATATTATCTTAAAGGACCACACACAGCTAAGATACGATAATATATCGCAACTGCATCATTGTATTAGAGGCAGTCTTGCGAGTCGCCGGTTTCGTTCCATAAACAGTGTTTTTTTTTTTGCCATGAACCGCATACAAATCTGCCTGCTGTTGCTAGATGTATAAGTACTTGACAGGTCGTCTGATGACGAATGGGACAGTGAATTTGATCATAAGTATATGTATTGCGTCGAGAAGAAAAAATTTAATGTAAAAATCCTTTTTAAAAACAAGCTTTTACTTAAATGCGCTAAAAATAAAAAATAAACTTTTACACTAAAACTTTTACTTATAACTTCATTTTACATTTGACACAATTTATATGACATAAAAGCTTGTCGCGAGATTTATTTGTGTGTAGTAACTTAAAAGTACTTAAAAGAGTACTTTTAAGTACCTCCTCGTATTTACTTCGTTTGAAAATTCTAATGGATAAAATTATTCACATCGAATTATTTAATTTACTTGTTTATCTACAAAAGTAAATCTCGCGACAAGATTTTATGTCATATAAATTGTGTCAAATGTGAAATGACGTTATAAGTAGAAGTTTTAGTGTAAAAGTTTATTTTTTATTTTGAGCGCATTTAAGTAAATGCTTGTTTTTAAAAAGGTTTTTTACATTTAATTTATTTTTTACTTTTTAGTTATCACTGGACACGTTTCTCAGTCTGTTCATCTCATTCAACACATCATTGTTGCAAGGTCGTTTGCCGGTTAACTTGGAACAGTCTAGCTCTTCAATAAGAAGACCTAATGATTTTACCCTACTTAAGGCCACGTATGCTTGACCAGCAGCGAAGAGCTTTGAGCCTATTTCAAGTTATTCTTAGCAAGACCTTTTATTTGATACCCATTTGGTAGGAGTGCATTAAAAATAATTGGTCCCCTATCTTGGGTATGCCGCCATCTTGGATTTAGAATGATGTCACTCAGTTAACCATGCATTTTCATCCAAACTGTATGTGTATACAAAATATCAGCTCAATCGGTTAAAGATATCTACTTCAAAATTGATTTTCAAGCTTTAAAAGTCTGCCATATTGGATTATTAGTGACGTCACATTATGTTTCGCCCTCCCACCTGGCAAAGAATTCCCACCCAACGCAATCCTAAAAGGAAAAAGCTATCTAATAGCCCACCACACATCGAAAGACAGGATAACCCACCAAAACACTCACTTGGATCTTCAAATCGATACAGTGGGCTACCTGTAGATCAGGCTGATGAACATGCAGCTAGCCCAACACCCACTCAGAGGCAAAAACCGACTAAGAGAGCTAGCAAACCACCTCCAATCATCCTGTATGGCATTGAAGATCTGTCAAAGTTGACAGAACTCCTGAACAACTCAGCACCAAATAGCAGTTATTCTTATAAAATAATTAACAGAGACCAGTTAAGAATAATGACACAGACACCTGAAGCCTATAAAGACTTGATTGACATAGTACGCAAGAACGGATTAATAGGACATACCTTCACACAGAAAGAAAAGAGATGTTGCAGACTTGTTATTAAGAACCTACACCATACAACTCCAAAGGCAGCCATTATCGAAGAAATAGAAAAAACAGGCAATATAGTCAGAGGAGAAGTAATATGCGCAATATCCAGGAAAAATAAAAAACCACTCAATATGTTCTTTGTTAATATAGAGCCAGGTCCCAACAATGGAGAAGCAAAACGCATCCAATACATATACCACACTAAAGTTAGGATAGAAGATCCCCGGAAAACAAATGATATCCCACAATCCACAAGGTGCCAACAATACGGGCACACAAAGAATAACTGTATGCGTCCTTACCGCTGCATCAAATGTGCCGAGGGACATAGAACCATAGATTGTCCAAAAAAGGACAGGAATACACCTGCCAAATGCACTTTGTGCCTTGGAGACCACCCAGCTAACTATGAGGGCTGCCACATTTACAAGGAAATACGAGCAAGAAAAATTGTACAGCCACCTTATAGGAAAAGAGTTATGGCAGATATGCAGCACACAAAAACAAAATCAGTTCCCCCTCAAATAGACGATTTTCCTCAGCTAAAACCTAGTACAATGAGCGTCGGTGGCGCAATGAGCGTCGGTGGCGCAGTGGACTCGGCACTTGCCTTCCAATCGGGGGGTCGGGGTTCGAGACCCGCCATGTACCAATGTGTTTTTCGTTTCGAATTTCATATGTACATTTGTCTGACGCTCCTACGGTGAAGGAAAACATCGTGAGGCAACCTGCATACATCTGCGAAGAAATTCAATGGTGTATGTGAAGTCGACCAATCCGCACTGGGCCAGCGTGGTTGACTAAGGCCTAATCACCCTAATATAGGGTAGGCTCGAGCCCCTCGGTGGGGACGTATATGGGCTGTGATGATGAAAACCTAGTAGCTACGCTAGGAAGCATCCAGTGAGTCCCTGTGCCACGGAGCCAAGAAACACTGGATACTGGGACAAGAAACCAGAGAACTCACAATCTCAGTCAACAAACCTGTTACACCAAATAATAATGAAACAGTCAGAAAAAATAGACATATTAATACAACAGATAGGTACCTTAATGGAACTTCTGACGACACTAGTAGCCCAATGTAAAAAATGAAATTTCTACGCATTGCCGCATGGAACGTAAACGGCTTGTCACCTAACAAGCATGAAGTAGAATTGTTTATGAATCACAACAAAATAGATATCCTCTTAATCTCCGAATCGCACATGACGGACGAAAAGGTCATTACAATTAAAGGCTACAACGTTTATTGCGCCAACCATCCAGATGGAACGTCACATGCAGGTACTTCAATTGTAATTAAAGAAAACATTAAACATCATGTTCTTTCACAGTTCAGACATATACATTTACAAGCTACTATTATATCAATAGATGACTGGCTAGGGCCACTCAATGTTGCAGCTGTGTATTGCCCTCCGAGACATAGGATTGACGAATCTATGTTCAGCGATTTTTTCCGGCTCCTTGGCAATAGATTCATTGGTGGAGGAGATTGGAATGCCAAGAACACCTTCTGGGGCTCACGGCTGACTACGACCAGGGGTAGAGAACTGAAGAAGAGTATAGACAGCAACTCTTTTAATATACTAACTACAGGGGAACCTACCTACTGGCCCACAGATCCTAATAAAACACCAGACCTCATAGATTTCTTCATTACGAATGGAATATCAGGGCTCTATGGAATGGAACAAAGACAGAATCTTGCCTGGATGGCTCTTCAGACCACACACCAGTGATATGCACGTTGAGCACCACTGTCATCTTTCAAGAGCCCCGTGACACCTTGTACAACAGGAAAACTGACTGGGTGGCTTTCCGGGACTTTATACAGGAACGCGCCGACTTGAATATATCCCTTAAAACAGAAGAGGATATAGAAAATGCTGCCTGGTACACCACCAACCTAATTCAAACAGCTGCTTGGATGTCGACACCACATATAGAACATAAACCGCAAAATCAGGACTACACACTGGTCATACAGAAGAAGATAGCTGAAAAAAGAAAGATAAGACGACAATGGCAAACAGGTAGGAACTCCCATGTTAAAAGAGCCCTAAATAGAGCACAAAAAGATCTAAAACAGATGCTCAAAGACCATGAAAACATCACTCTCCAAGATAAATTAAAGACCTTATCACCACACAAAGCGGAGGACTACTCTCTCTGGAAAATGACGAAGACATTAAAAAGACCTAAGCAACACATACCGCCATTAAAACAGCCAAACGGAAACTGGTCAAGAAGGCCTGAGGAGAAAGCAGAGCATTTTGCTCAATACTTAAAAGAAGTTTTCAAACCAAATGATCCCATATATTCGGAGGACGAAATTGAAAACATTCTGAATAGCGACCAGCAGATGTCCTTGCCACTACGACTCTGTACTCCAGCAGAAGTTAAGAGGACTATTCAGACCCAAAAAAATAAAAAGGCGCCTGGTTTTGACTTAATAACATCTGAAATTCTTAAACACTTACCAAGGAAAGGTATTGTCCTATTGACCATACTATTCAATGCAGTGCTGAGACTACATTATTTCCCACTCATATGGAAAGTATCAATAATAAATATGGTTGCCAAACCAGGAAAGCCCACAACTGAGGTTACCTCATATAGACCAATAAGCCTTCTGCCCCTTCTGTCAAAAGTGCTTGAGAAGCTGTTGCTGCAACGCTTGCTGCCCATACTAGAAGAACAAGAAACCATACCTGATCACCAATTCGGTTTTAGAGCACACCACGGGACAATCGAACAAATACATAGAGTGGTGCACACTATCCGCCAATCTTTGGAAAGAAAGGAATATTGTTCAGCCGTATTCCTTGATATACAGCAGGCTTTCGACCGAGTATGGCACAAGGGTCTTCTGTGTAAACTAAAATGTTGCTTACCACACATGGCATACATGCTTCTTGGGTCCTATCTTCAAAATCGGACATTCCAGGTTCAGTGTGGAGATAGCCTTTCTTCTTTCCACCAAATAGAAGCTGGAGTTCCCCAGGGCTCCGTTCTGGGACCTATGCTTTATACAGTTTATACTGCTGATCTACCCACTTCCAAAGAGGTGGTTACTGCGACTTATGCTGACGACACTGCCATTTTATCGTGCGACAAAAATCATATAGCTGCATCTCTGAAACTCCAACAACATTTAAAAAAGATAGAGATCTGGCTGAAAAAGTGGAGGATCAGAGCTAGTGCTGCAAAGTCAGTTCACATTACCTTCTCTCTGAGTAAAGATACCTGTCCACCAGTAAAACTAGACAATAGTGTTTTACCACAAAATAATACTGTCAAGTACCTGGGTATGCACCTAGATAGGCGACTTACCTGGCGTGAACATATAAAAGCCAAAAGAGATCAAGTAAATAAAAAACTAGCAGATATGTATTGGCTTGTAGGTAGACAATCAACACTTAGCCTAGAGAATAAACTCCTAATCTACAAATGTATTTTCTAAGTGTAATGTTATAACATTCTCTCGGTCGCGTCAACCAATCCTGTCTGACTACAATATGGCAGGAGTATCCCTCAGTAGAGTAGCAGAAGTTCGTGATCTTGGGATAAAGCTTGACCAGAAATTAACCTTCACTAGTCACATTGTTGATATAGTAAAACAAGCCAGCAAAACCTTGGGTTTTATTATGCGCACAGCCTCACAGTTTCGTGACCCCAGAATAGCTATATTACTATATAGCGCTTACGTTCGCAGCAAGTTGGAGTATTGCTCAATAGTCTGGGATCCAAGCACAGCAAAGCATACACTAATAATAGAAAAAATTAATAAAAAGTTTGCACGCTTTTTATACAAAAAGATGCATGGCCGCTACCCATTTTTGTATCCATCTTTGTTCGTAGCCGGAATGGTGGGCCTGGATACTTTGCAGCTTAGACGAAAAGTACAATTATTCGTCCAATATTGCTTAATATTGCGAAACAGTATAGATGACCCTGTTACTGTTGGGCGAATAGGATTGTACGTACCTAATAATTATATGCGGGGATCTGGTCGCAGGCGACACTTATTGTTTGCGTTTCCGGGTGCCTTACGTACACAACATGCTAGTAATAGCCCTACTGCTCGAGCTCTCCGCCTTCTCAACAATTTCCTTGTTGAGGTCCCGGATGCCGATATATTTGTTGACACTCTTGGGTCATTAGTCAGAAAATTTGTGAGGTTTATTTGTTATGTGTAATTGTATTATTGCTTAAGTTAGTTTATATGTTGTTTGTAATTATATATTTGTGTGTTTTCATAATTTTTAAGTAACTTAATTAAGTGAGTAACATTGTAAGCGTGTTGGCTAGATCTAGCTGTAAGTTTACACTGTAAATAAATAAATATAAAATATAAAAAATATAAAATAAAATATAAAGCCTGTGTGGATGTATGGGATAGAGCTATGGAGTTCGGCCAGTCAGTCAAATGTGGAAATACTGCAGCGATTCCAAAATAAAGCCTTGAAGACATTGAGCAGTGCACCTTGGTTCACGAGAAATAATGAAGTCCATGACTACCTACAAATCCCACTTATTAGGGAAGACATAGACAGGTCCTGCAAAATGTACAAAAAAAGACTCGAGCGACACCAAAACTTACTTGCAGTCACTCTCCTGGACTCCTCAGATTCGATATTCCGGCTGAAGAGAAAGAGAATTGCCTCAATCTGATATTAATAAACATTGAGTTGATGCATCAGAGGGTGCGAAAAACTCGAACTGCCACTTCCAAAAGCACAACAACAGATTCGATTATAGCCCCACATATGGCTGATCGCAGATAGACAAAAAAAAAAAAAAAACATTATTTTTCGAGTTACTCTAAGCAAGACCTTTCATTTGATACCCATATTGTAGGAGTGCATTAAAAATAATTGGTCCGCCATCATGGGTATGCCGCCATCTTGAATTTAGAATAACGTCACACAGTCAACCATGCATTGTCTTCCAAACTGAACGTGTATACAAAATTTCAGCTCAATCGGTTAAAGTTATCTGCTTCAAAATTGAGTTGCAAGATTTCACCCGAACATACATATGTACTTATATACTTACATACTTACATTGCAAGTTAATTAAAAGCTTGTAAAAAGCGTAAAATCTGGGAAGAGGACCACGTAAGAACCAAAAAAAACAGCGCTAGATAGACCATACTGTAGTTTATCTTAAGATAAATATCGCCGAGTATATTAATATATATTTCAATATCTTAAGATATCGTTGCTAGGTTAAGATATCTTTCACATATCGCTCAGTATCTTAAGATACTGTAATGTAAAATATATATTATATTAACTGTGTGTGGTGCTCCATTGAAATGTAGGGTTAGCGATACGTCGCAGATAAGATATATTTTATAGTATCTTCATTGTGTGTGATGGGCTTTATAGTTTGCGAGTAAATTAGCTTTGAAAGAATTTATCTGTAAGATGATTACCCACCTAGATAATCTCAAGTCTTTGAAAGTAGAAGTTAGTTGCAAAATAGGGATCGGTTCCAAAAAAGAGGTAAGTGACAGAACCGAATCAATCAACCCCGACTCCCACGCGGTATTAATCCCGTCCTACCCCTTTTTTTTTTTCTTTTACGAGGAGAATGCGTGACCGCACCGTACTCGCCGTTGGCTAGACGACGAGCGTGTGTGGGGCTCTCCCGGCAGAGTGCCAGGCCTACCCACTAAACCCCCCCGGTGTTCTTCCTGCCCTTATGGACGCGCGTGGTAGGGTCCACACTGCGACTACCACTACCCAAAATCGGTCCTACCCCTAGTGTTTTTTATAAGCGCGGAGGGGGGCAGTCCCCGCCCGCTGTAACAAAACACAGGCAACCGTGCGAGCCGAAGCGGCTGAGGTGAGCGTGGTGCCTGTGCTTTGATACACAAGGGCGGAGGGGCTGTACTTCCAGCAGCGCTGGAGCACACGCATTTCTAAGGTACGGGCACAACCTTATACTCACACGTAATAAAAAATGGATAAGAGTAAAAAGCTTTTTTTTAACTGTTCTATATGAAACAACCATAAAAAATAAGTATCATAATAACAACGCAACATCCCAAAATTTTTTCGAAGTCCTTTAGATGCGTTGAACATAATTATGTGAAACACTAATTCTTGTGATTTTTAAAGCAGATATACTTGCAAACTATAAAACATAAGAAAAAATGGACAAGAATAAAAAGTGTTTATTTTTAGCTATTCTATACGATACAACCATAAAAAGTAGGTGTTATCATAACAACGCAACATCCCAAAATTTTTCTGTGTATTTTGTCTTACAAGGTCAAGCAAAGGGTGCGCAAGACTTTACTCAAAAACTATAAGACAAGAAAAAATGGACAAGAGTAAAAGAGTTTGTTTTTAGCTTTTGTATATGATACAACCATAAAAAGTAGGTGTTATCATAACAACGCAACATCTCAAAATTTTTCTGTGTATTTTGTCTACAAGTTCAAGCAAAGGGTGCGCAAGACTTTACTCAAAAACTATAAGACTTAAGAAAAAATGGACAAGAATAAAAAGTATTTATTTTTAGCTATTCTATACAATACAATCATAAAAAGTAGGTGTCATCATAACAACGCAACATCCCAAAATTTTCTTACAAGGTAAAGCAAAGGGACTTAAAAAATTTGGAATGGTGCGTTGTTATTGTAACACCTACTTTTTATGGTTGTATCGTATAGACTAGCTAAAAATAAACACTTTTTACTCTTGTCAATTTTTTTTCAAGTCCTATAGTTTGCGAGTAAATCAGTTTTGAAGACAATATTGCACAACATTTTCAAACTTGTTAACAGCCACATGAACATTATAAATTGTTTCTAAGGTCATTGACCCTTGTCTATGATCCCCCTGGGGTCTAGGTCATTGACCTTTAAACCCTTTCCTTCACACCGACCGACAAAGACATTAGTGTAGGATACAGACCTGTGTAAGCATATGCTATGTTTAGTTTTAATTTATTGTTATGTCTAGTGGATAACATAGCACTGGATACCAATTTCCTTAAATCATCTGGCAGCAATGATAATCGTCCAGCCACATGCATTCGGACTCCCCATTCATTTATTGAATCACTGAAATTATGTAAGTGTATATTGATTTAATTTTTGTTGTTTTACCTACCAAAGTTTCACACATATTAGAATCAATAAACATACATTTCTTCAAGAAGTTTTTTGAATTTTTCCCGTGCTAGTTCCATTAAAGCACTAACTTCTTCATCACTTCGTTTGAAATTTTCTATACTAAAAGCATAAACTGTAACCTCTGGGATTCCCAAGTCAAGGCACCACTAAAAACAACAAAAATCAACATGTGACTAGGAATAATTACTTTAGGTGTGGTATTTCACAAAAGTGAAATAGATTCAACCCTTGCCTTTAATGTTTCAGATAGTTTGTCAAAGCCTTTGGAATGTCCAGATGATGTATTTTCATGATGTTTCTTTGCAAAGCGACGGTTTCCATCCATAATAAAAGCTATGTGCTGTGGTACTCGTCCCGTTTTCACTACTTTTATACAAAATAATTGGAAAAATGACACAACGTCCTCTTTGATCCAAGACATAGTGATTTAGGATTTAGGATTTTAAACTAATAAGTGAACTACAAACAACTATTAGGTGAACTTGTATGACAATTTTCCAAATAGTTCCAATCACTGGTCAGTGTTGCCAGATTTTTTCCACCTTCCCCCCCAAATACATTTAAAAAACCCCTAGTTTCTCCAGTTTGGTTGATAAAAAACCTCTGACTATTTTGGCCATGTCATATACATAAGCTTTCTAATATTGACAATAAAAAACTTAGAAGTTTTCTTCAAATTACCTATTTTAATTTATTTCACATACATAGCCGTGTGTCTGTCGATTCGGATTTTTCGTTATAAATGTCTCTGTGAGGCTGTGGAAAACAGTATTTTAGCCGGAATTATGATAAACAAGACAGTTCAATGGTAACATAATGTGTTGCCAGCTAATACTCGTAAGTTTTAGTGTCCCATTCATTCTATTTGGTGAATAAATTGTCGGTCTTGTCTGATATAAAAAGAAATTTGCCATTTGGTTAGAATAGTAGAAAACCTTCAGAAAATCCCCTAGATAAATTTCGTGATATCAAAACCTCCAAAAAACCTCAAACACCTGCAAAAACCCCTAGGATTTAGGGAAATCCTCTGAATTTGGCAACACTGTCACTGGTGGTAATCTCCATACTATTTTTTTATTCATCCCAGAGCTGCGTTCAGAACCTAGGTTGCGGTCCGCATGACGATGATATCGATATTATCGCGATAACAGCCGGTCCGCATGAACGTTAGCGCGTTCACGACATCTGTCATTACGTCATAGATGACGTCACTGAAGCCGCCATTTTGCACTAACATCGACCATGCCCCAGAGCGTTATCGTTGTAAGCGAACTGTCAAGTGTCAAATTAAACCGCCAATGCAAAAGTATTTTGAACTTTTGATACTAATAAATTATTTATAAAAAGTTAAGAAATATGGATTTGGTTGAACTGGTGGTGGGAACAGTCGTGGAGCTTTCTCTTACTCCACAACAACAAAACAGAGATTGCAACGGTAAGCAATATGTGTTGTTGTGTGTAAATAGAGTTCGTTGGATAAGTGATGGTCCATAAGAGTAGGTACCTAGCTAGATCTAGAAAAAAAAGAATGTTTGATTAATAAAACCGATATACGTACAACATTCACTAAAAACAGAGTATCTACTGAGAAAGTAGAGTAATAATATTCTACTTTCTAAAACAATTAATGTACTGATGTAATAAATTCGCAGAGTACTTTTTTGGAAAACTGAAATTTGAGGTTAGCTAGCAGTTTCGTTAGCGCGCTAAAAGTCGGTCCGCATGATAATCTGTCACAAACTGTCATTTGTCGATTTTAGCGGGCTAACGAATGCGGACCGGGCGTGAGCGTTGTGAACGCTATAATCAAAATTATTCTCATGCGGACCACACCACTACACTCGAGTGCACTCCGAGTGTACTCTGACAGCAACCGACCCGTTCAGAGCCTCTGGGTAAAAAACGCTCTGACAGGCGGTTAGTACACTCTGTGCCCGTTCCGAAGCTTCGAGTGATGCAACCAAACAACCATCTCGAACGTGGGGTGAAAAACACTCTGACAGATTTTATGTCAAAGTCGATGTCAAAAATACGCTAATTATTTATTATTTTATTAAATAACACTACTTTGAACTCTTTTAAGCCTAATACAAGGGAAATATAGTGATTTCGATGTGTTGTAATTATTTTTAAGCAGAAAAATGGATATTGAGTGTTAATTTCATAGTAAGGATTAGTAATATTTTGCCCTTTGCTTGATCTTGATCGGCAAGATACAAACTAAAAAAAAAGATAGCAACCGACCCGTTCTGAACCTCGGAGCGAGTGTGAAAATCACTCTCGGTTGCATTACTCTGACCCTCGGAACGCAACTCTGAATACTACATCGATACGTAGTATATACGTAGTATATACGTAGTATCTCTATAGGCGTGTTCGGGTAGCCTGTGGTGGCGTTTTTAGCATTATCAAAATTGGCGTTGATGTAAAGCGTTCGGTTAGAAGGTTATGAAATTTTTGCCATTTTTGCTCCACACCCTAACCGAACGCTACATTATCAATATGTCAAAGTCATAAGCTATTATAACCTAAATTTATTTTCAGTTTCCATATTCTGGATGTATTATGATGTAATAAGCTCGCTTCATGATTAACGATCATTAATTTCCATAAATAATGAAAATAAAATTTATTTCGTTAAAACTTATTCAATCGTGTCAAAAATTTTACGTTTAGTAAACGTCAAAAATCTTAAATGTCAAAAACTGCCACTTTTGACCCTCTTCAATAGCTGGGGCGAAATTGGCAGTTCACAATGCCATTTTTGACATTTTTTCAGCTATCCGAACGGTTGACGTAAACCATAGATATAGAATGAAATAGATGGGCTATAAAAGCCGTCAAACATGAGGAAAAGAGATAAAGTTATACACATTGCCAAAGGAAAGAAGAAGATGGCATCATTTTTTTTTGTCCTTGTTACCGTATATAGGTGAAACTGGTAGTGGGGATTGTTTATCACCAGCGTCTGGTGCTAAACAAATACGTGGAAGAAATTTGTTCTGTGAATTATAGCTTACTGTGTAATTATTTAACACTTTAATTAGTGTAATTGTGAACTATTTGAACATATAAATCATGGTGCACTGCTCCGTTTTAGTTTGTAATAGTGATAGTGCTAGAAAATAGGAAAATATAACCTTTTACAGGTAAGACCTAAATTGTGTCAATAAAAAGCGCCAAAACTATTTTTTAAATTATAGATACAAGTTATATTGCAATATTTTATCCTTCTACTATGGTTCTCAATCATATTATGGGATTAAACATGAAATTTCAAACAAAGTAGTAAGGTTATTGTTAACCTAACAAGCTAGGAATGTCGCCATACAATATGGCCACGTATACAGCCAACGCGTATAACATTTTGCCGGGTTATAATGATACCAGTTACGCTACGACTATTTTTCCTTGATTCGTAGGTAATTTGTTACGTGAAAGGGAACTCACATATTAGTTTCTGTGTTACATTAATATTTACATATTTAAGTATAAAATTTTGAGCATTTTAGATAACAAAGGTAATTCTTTTGAAGTGAGACTTTCCATTTGCTTGTTTGTCTGTATTTAACAGATTTCCTTTGGGGAACCTCCTTTTATTTTTAACCTGTATACATATTGTTTCAGGACGCATCGGTGTTGGATTTCGGTTCAAATTTGAATACGCCCCGAAAGAGAAAAATGCGGCTTCAAATGCTGGGTTTGAAACAATCAGCGAGGTCATCAAATAAAAAACTACGGCCAGTGCGTCAACCGCTTAGACGATTGGGAAAAAAAGTAGTCTAATTTTAGAAAATGTTTATTTAAAATTTAATATTATACATTTTCTAAATCTTCACAAATATTTTGTAAATGTGTAAATATTGGATTTTAAATAAACTGCAGAGATAAAGAAAAAACAATGATTATTGCCCGCTGTATTCTTAATCGAGCGACGATCTTCGCAAGGTACCTAGCTGGCAAAAGCTGGAAGCGAATGGTCGCGGATCGTGCTCAGTGGCGAGCACTTGGAGAGGCCTATGTCTAGCAGTGGACGCGTGTGGATGATGATTCCTAATATTTTTTCTTATATTTGTAAAGATGTTTACATAATAGCTTAAATAAATAATAGTAAAATGTTTTAAAACGAAATATACTCGAGTAAATCCGAAAAGTGTAGTTTTATTTAAAAGTGTAAATAACTTTAGACTGCGGCGAAGGTTGAATGAAGAATTCAATAAAAAAAATCGCAACTTCCTCCCACTTTTATTTTTTGAGACATATTATTGAGCGAGGGGCGCTCATTAAAATGTCTCAAAAAAAAATACGTAGATCAATCAACCCTACTTTATGTTTATAGTGGTAAAAGCCACTATAAAAATAAAGTAGGGTAAAACTTAAAGCAACACTGGTATACCCATCTACTTTAGGCAGGTATGACGTCATCTATGTCTGTCCCTTACGGGTATACGGTCACGTCCTATCTATTCATTCTTTATCTAAGACGTAAACAGATAAAAATGCAACTTTTGTTCACATTTCTTCTAACCGAACGCTCCTTGTGTCAATTTTGTCATTTTTAACAGTTATTTTTGCCACCTTGATGCTATCCGAACGCGCCTTATATAGTTTGTGCGTAGTATCTCTAAAGAGTTTGTGCTACATCGTCAAATGACAGATATCCTGCCCTTCCCCCTGCCCTTCCCTTCCCCTCTGTAGCCCATCGTCCGTCACCTTAGACTATAGATACCAATAGACACGAAATACCTACGAAAAAAGCGTGCAAAGGTTTGGGTTGGTGCTCTAAGATGGCGGAAAAAAACTAGGGACGCTGCATCCAAGATTCCACACTTTTAATGTTTTTCTTTATAGAATTCATTAAAAAAATCAATAAAAAACGTATAACTGTAAAATGCACTCACAAATATTGCTCACCGACTGATATTTTAGCACAACAACAAACACGGTGCTTTGTAATGGCGGACTGAACTGGACGCAAATTTATTTGAGACATATAATAACATTGCGAATCCATTGGTTTATTTAATCTGAGTCCGTCACGCACGAAAACAAACAATATGGCTGACATTTCAATTCAATTCAATTTTTAGGTTGTATGGCCTCTGTCAGATGTGACAATTTTGCCAATGTCGAGTAGCGAAAACACGTTTTAAATTCATAAGATTTAGCGGTAATACTAGAATGCTGGGTCGGTTGGGCTACCTGTGGGCAAAGCAGAGCGAACATTAAATTGTTAGTAGCGGCTTGAAGTTATGGTTAGAAATTATTTTGTAAAATTGTACGTGAATTATGTTGGAGAATAAAATGAGTTAAGAGAAAATGTGGAATAACTTAGTTGTAGGGTCTACTATTTTATAATTTAATTTGATTTCTTTCAATAAATTTAAAAAGTATGTTTAAAAATGGGGTGTTCATTTGAGTAAGCAGGAAATTCATATTTACAGGACGTGGAATAAAATCAGGAAGTAGGTGGTATAGTGATGTTTGTTGTCTCGGGCAATTAAAGAAAATTCAATTCTTGTGTTCGAGTGTGCGCTCTAAAGTCTGTTTTTTAATCTCGTAGACCAATTTGACAAATGGAAACGTCAAACGCAAAAATAATGTTGCCAGCTTATTGTCGTAGTGCTGTCCTATGATACCGGTTTTATGAATTCAATTCAATTCAATTCAATTCAATTCTTTATTGCTCTCCATAGTGTATATACAGTACAGATGTTAATATTTTTAAACAGTTCAACTATGGACCCTGTCGGGCACGGCAACTGAAAGAAGAGAGGAGCGGTTGGAATATAATTCTATGGTGTCGACAATACATAAAATATCTATCCTACAATGCAATAATATTAATATTAAATTATTTTAATAGAATAAAGTAAATTAGATTGAATTATATTAAATTAGAATGAATACAATTATAATGAATTAAATTATTATACATATTAAATTAAATTGAATTAATCAAATTAATTTGAATTATTGTAAATAAGATTGAATGAAATTGAATTATAAAATTGGTTCTTGTTTAAATTATTATAAATTGAGTAATATTAAATTATAATAAATAGGTGTTATTTAATTTATTTCATTTGATTCGTTTAATGTAATATATAATTTAAGCTGACAATTTACTACCTATGTAATGATATTTATGGGTACCTTACCTGATAAACGATTTATTATTATTATTTTATTATTATTATTATACCTTAAAACTTCTCCGATAAATACTCATTTATAGTGTAGTAGTGTTTTTGTGATAATAGTTTTTTAACTTGTTTAATAAATTTGCTTTCTTTATTTATATTTTTTATTGCTGTTGGAAGTTTATTGTAAATTTTCACACACATAGTTTGAGGTCCAGTTGAAACCAGTTTAAATTGGGATTCTGGTAGCTGGAGGTTTTTTCCGAATCGTAGTTTGTATTTTGTTATTGTTTCTTCTCTTGTTTTAAATAAATTTGGATGTTTTTTGACGAATTTACATATTTCTAAAATATACAGACATGGAATGGTTAATATTTTATGTTTTGCAAAATAGGGTTTACAACTTTCTGTCTGTTTTATATTAAATATAATACGGATTAATTTTTTCTGTGATATTAATAATGAGGATGCATCGGTACTATTTCCCCACAGAATGATTCCGTAGCTAAACCACGCATGCGCGTAGGCGTAGTAGGCACATAGCGCAGTCTGCATATTGGTACACTTCTTGACTTCATATAGGGCATACACAAAACTTGATATTTTCGATTTTATTTTCTGAATATGCGCTTTCCAATTTACATGAGTATCTATTACAAGTCCTAATAAAGTAAATTCATTAACTGTCTCAAATATTACATTATTAAATGAAACATTTAAGTTTAATCGTCGTTTTTGATAGGGATGAAAAGACATGATTTTGGTTTTATTTAAATTAATTTCTAAGTTGTGGTCCTTTATCCAGTTGTTAATTTTATTCAAAGTTATTTCAATATTGCTATTTATATTAGTATCATTAGCACATGAGGTAAGGAGGGAGATATCGTCGGCAAACATTACGCATGGCTCATCCGTTAGATTGGGTAAGTCGTTAATGTAAATTAAAAATAACAAGCAACCGATAACACTTCCCTGTGGGATGGACGCGTTTGTGATGGTACCGTTGGATCTTATTAATTCAATTTCGTTTGATATATTATTGAAATATTTGATTTCTACAAATTGTTCACGGTTCTTCAAATAAGATGCAAACCAATTGTATGCGTTGCCACGAATACCTACACCATATATTTTCTTTAGTAGTATATGAAATTGCACTTTATCGTAAGCCTTCGTCATATCAAGAAGTATACCAACTGCATACCGCTTTTTATTAATTAATTTTAAAATTTCTTGTGTATAAGTATATACTGCCAGGACTGTGGACTTTTTCTTCCGAAAACCATATTGATAATTATTGAATATCCCATATTTTTCACAGAAGCTGTATACACGGTTACACATGGCTTTCTCAAATACTTTAGAAATTGCTGACAAAAGTGCAATTGGACGATAATTGCTGGGGTTAGTTTTTTCATTTTTCTTATGAATGGGTTTTATTATCGACTTTTTTAGTAGATCTGGAAATGTTCCTTCATCAAAAGATTGGTTGATTAATATAGTCAAGGGTAAGGTTAATTCATCTGCACATTTCTTTAGTAAAACAGGTGAGATCTCATCGAAGCCGTAACTGGTTTTACTTTTTAAGCCTTTTATTATTTTATGTATTTCGTTACATTCTACTGGTCTCAAAAACATACTATTTTGGGAAGGGCAGAGGACAGGGTGACCAGCTGTCTTATTCATGATTCCTATTTGACCAATCGATGAAAAATGGCTATTAAAAATATTTGCGATTTCACTAGGTTCCGAAATAGATTTGTTTTGATTTTGCAATGTCATGTTACTTTCTTCCGTTTTGCATTTTTTATTAGCTCGTTCTTTTATAATATCCCACATGGTTTTTATTTTATTTGAAGATTTATTCATTTTTGAGATAAAATACAATTTTTTTGCAGTTGAAACAGATTTTTTAAAGGTTTTTTCATATTTTTTATAATAATTTGTTAAGGTTTCATTGTTAATTTTTGATGTAAGTATTTTTAATAATCGCTTATTTTTTGATGAGCGTTTTATTCCAACTGTGAGCCAGTGCTTTTTATAATTGGTTTTTACTTTGATTTTACGTTTTGGTATACTATTATTTAGTATTTGAGTTAGTGTGTCATGAAATAATTTATAGTTAGTATTCATACAATTATTTTGTGATATTATATTTTGCCATTTTATGAGTTGTAACTGTGTTTTAAATTGTTCAATATTTTGAGAATTATAAAGTCTTTTTACTATTTGCCAATTGTACATTTTGTTTATATTATTGCATTGAGATTTTACATTTACTATAGTTGCGCAATGATCAGAAAACCCTAGCTCCTCCACAGATGTTTTTAAACTACGTTTGTTAATATTTGTAAAAATTAAATCGATACATGTTGCCGATTTCTCTGTAATGTGTGTAGGATCCTTTATGTATTGGTTTAGGCCATATTCTGACATGAGGTTTAATAATGTTTTGGTTTTTGTATCATTTGTTAATATATTTATATTGAAATCGCCACCTAATATAATATTATATTTTTGAAATTTTTTGTTTATGTACGTTAGCAATTTTTTTAATTGAAAATAGAATGTCTCCTCCTCTCTCCTATTCCAATACACAACTAAAAGTAACAAGTTTTCTTTAGGTATTTCAATAGCACAAATTTCGACGACATATTCGATTGACATTTTTGCTATTTCGGGTTTCTCAAGATACTCAATATGCTGTTGTAGAAGGATACAAACGCCGCCACCAATTTTTTTCTTCCGGCAGAAGAAAGCGGCCATTTTATAGTTATTGAAGTTTATCATAGAAATTTTTTCTTGAGTTAGCCATGATTCAGAAATACAATAAGCTTGGTATTTTGGCGTTTGATTCATATACACTTCCAAAGTGGTTTGCTTATTGTAAATACTTTGTATGTTTTGGAAGAGGACATTAAAATATGGATCTATCTTTTCGAAAGGAATTCATGTTCTCGAGGTCATTTAATGATGTGTGATTTGGATCACAAGCTATTGATTCCTTTTTTTTATCAAAATTTATGTTAAATGATGTGTTGGCGATATTATTGTGTTCATATTTTCTTCCATCTATAAACAAGTGGCTGTTTCTTATTATAGCGTGATGACCATTTTTACGTGATATAACCATTTGTTCTCGTAATAATTTTCTTCGTTTTTGTTCATTTATTTCTAAATATTCGTCAATTTTGACATTTGTGCCATAAAAATTTGTTTTATTATTTAAAATGTATTTTACCATACTTTTACTAAGCAATTCAATAACGAGTGGTCTATTTCTATTGGTATGCCTTCCTATCCTATGCATATCTTCAATGTATCCTGATAAATTTACATTCATAATTTCTTGGAACATATGTATAACTGTGTTTTGTAGCTCATACTCTGTTTCCCTATAATGTTCATTTAGGCCAAAGATAATGAATTTTCTAAGATTGGATGCTGAATTGTAATTCATATTACTATATTTATTGGGAATATTTAATGGTAGATTTCCTTTAAGACTGTCTATTTCTTCTTTAAGTTTATTATTTTCCTTCGTAAGGGTGTCGATTTGGCTATTTATTGCTTCGATATTGGTTGATAGCTTTTCATTTTTTTGTATCAAAATTTCAGTTTTTTGGTTAGTTTCCTGTCTGATTTTATTAATCGCTTTATATATTTCGGCTTCTATAGTATTTTTTAAATCAATTATAATGGACTTATTGTTTTCCTTTAGTCGTAAGGTTATGATTTCACTAAGGTTATCCAGAGTTAGATCTTTATATTGAGTATGTTCTTGAGTTACATATGTGTCACCCAAAGTACTAAGATTTTCCGAGTTGATTGAATCATCGCATATAGTATTTTTTTTTCGCAAGGTAACATTGTGATTTTCTGATGACATGCAATAAGAGTCTGTGTTATCGTGATCTCGCGAGCGTACAGGTGTATCCGAGTTATTTGTTTTAGGCTTTTTGCAAAAACATGCCTGACATTTCCATTGTTTTTTATGGGATGTTGTCATAGTATTGCAGAATCTTTGGATTGAAACATTTGCACAATCTAGATCGTATTTATCATTGCAGAGAGAACAAGTCAGAAAAGTCCTATCTGGGATTATATTGAGACATCCAGCGCATTTTGATGCCATTTTAATCCTATTGATTTATTAATTTTCTGGTGCAATAATACTGCAAAGTCAGTTTTTTTTTAATATTTCAGCGATTGTGTGTAATAATATGTAATTCCAATCGTTGTGGAGATGGAAAATGAATTTATTCAATATTTCGTAAAACACTTTCATAAAAATTTTTGAAGGTGGGTGTAAAATTTCTTTGTTGCAAATAGTTCTTAAATGTATTTATTTACTTGCCTTTTTAATATAATTCCATGCTGCAATCTCATATATTCACTGCACACATAATGTTTTTACATGTTATTGCTTAGTTGTTTGCTATTTTTGCACTGTCACGCTAAAGATTTTGTAATCACTTTGTTATTGATTTTTCACCTCTTTTAACTGCAACATTCAATAACTTTTTACACACTTTTATATTTAACAGATACTTGGTATGGTTTATAAGGGGAATAGTCACTGTTCACTCTTTTTTATTATATGGAGATATTTTTAAATATATAAAATACTCGGACACGATGTTACCGCACGGATGCGCGCTCGCTCTCTCTCCTCCATACAATCGTATTTCGGAGTGGCTATTCGGACCAGGGGGCAGGTCCGTATAGAAATCAATTGCTATTTGACCCGAGAGAAGCTTAATCGAAATAAAGCTTATATAATAAAAAATACTGAAACTGTAGGTTAGGTTAGAAATTGTGAGCATGAAGCTGCATGTTTCATGCTCCGCTTGCAAAAATCAATACTAAGTAAAATCCACCTCGTCGCCATTCTTTCTTGTCTGGGTCCGAATAGCAATCGACTTCTAAAGGGACCCGGCGGACGTACCGCCCGGAGAAGGACCCGCCTGAATTCGTTTTTTAATCGACTTCCAAAAAAGGAGGAGGTTTCTCAATTCGACCGTATATATGCTTTTTTATGTTTGTTCGTGGATAACTTCGTCGTTTATGAACCGATTTTGATGATTCTTTTTGTATTCGCCAGTAAAGCAGCCAAAAAAAAAGTATTTTTGTATTCGATAGAGGATACTCCAAAGGTGATCTCATGGTCACCAAAGTTAGGATCTGATGATTGGATCCTATAAAAATCGAGGGAAACCCTTAAAGTTTTAGGTGTATCCAACGTGTTTTGTGTGTATGTTACGCGATTACTCCGCCAATGAGGATCAGTACAACTATCACAAACTTGTTCAAATTAGTATTCACATTATTCTTTATGACATACGAATGGTAGATGTTTTTGAATTATCGAAATCGGCCCATTAGTCACCGAGATATTGAGTTTTAAACCTAGACCCGTGCGGGCGGTTAAAGCCGTGTGCCGAGAATACGCGTGACGTCACAGGCTCCATGCCGTGCGTGCTCCTTGTACGCTCACGTTTCAGTCCGCCAGGCAACGGTGTGAGGTAAGATGTTTCATTTGTGTATTAAGGTGTAATGTGTTTAAATATATTATTATATATTACATTGTGATATTGTATATCGAACTCGTTCTAATCATGCCTATAAATTACTTAGATCTTTTTGTTTTGTGTTTGAATTACTGTTAAGAGGCCAATCACAAAATCGCGGCGCGCGGAACTAAACAAACAAACTTTTCGGCATCGCCGACGAAACAATATATATTCTAGTTCTATTTTATTCATAAGAAATATAGTATCGATTTATAAACATATAAATAACACAACAGTTTAAGCAAGGGTCAAATAATATTTTGGCATAAAAATTACGTTTAAGCGATGGAGAACTTCGTACATAATTAAGAATTTCTTTCTTTTCTTAGGAGTCATTAAATGAAATATATTAAATTTTTATTGAAGTGAAGGATATTGTGTCACGTAAAATTAATATTTTGATAGTTAATATTAAACAGAATCTATAAAGAGTTCCCAAATCAGGTCCGCGTGAGTTTTTGCCTTAAACATGCTTCTGGTAAATAACTATGACTAAGTTATTAACCGCTTTATTGTTACTGTAGATAACAATATTATCAAGTAAATGCTTTTTTTTGCAACCAACGAAACCATTAAAAACCTCTATTTTAACCATTTAAAACCTTAATCTGCGCTTTCTTTTGTAATAGGCCTCTTAAAAAATGTAAGCTATTTACGAGTATGTTGTGTGATAAGTATGAGTAAACTTATAATATATCAAAATATGCTATTATATTATACATTAGCAATGTATCTATAACCACTGATAATATTGGTGTACCTTTTCCATTAATAAATAAACTATCTTATTTACATCATCAGTTCCGGAATCGTCTGCTGATCCCAGGTCTCTTTAATATAGTAGTTGTGAATGAATGTAATTTACAAAGACTTTCCACCGTTTTTTTGAGTCGGGGTCTATTTCTTCATACTTCTTATTTTACAAGTAAAGTAGGTATAAATAAAATATAGATTTATTTTAAACGGTTTCTATTTTTTTCCATAAAGGATAAAATAAGAAATCAAAATCATAAGAACACATTTTGGTACAACCAGCCGTTGGTATCTTGAGTTTTGCGTGCGCCATAAATACCTATTTGAAATTCACGGTCCTCTGTATATATTTACTTTGTGTACGTAATAAAGACGACAGGCTGTCTACATCGGGCGGAAACAGGCTTACTCGTACATAGACGCGTGCAGTTAGGAATGAAGGATTCAAGCCCGTTTGTGATAGCGCGCGATTCACATATCGAAACATAACTGATCTGTCTCACGCTACCAAGCTATTCGAGCCACTGCTGCTGAAGAAGATCCACCTCGCGGCCGTAATGAAGCTGAATAACCACACCGTCGGGGTTTTGTGGCCTCCCGGTCTCCTCTACAAGCTGGCCGTCACCAGCATGTCGCCCGCTCATATGAGACTGCTGACGCTATTTTGGAGCTTCGTTCTCTTGGTCAAGGAGGCCACCTTCCAGCCACGCCCCATACTCGCAGGTATACCCTAAGACAACTGCCTGTCGCCGTGCCTCTACGCATCCTACATCGAAGACATCTTTACCCTCCAAGTCCAGCTCCAGGAGGGGCAGCAGGGACTTATTGTTAGCCCTGCTCGCCGACGAAAGCGCCCTCTTCGCTTCGTCACGGATGGTGAGCCTCGCAATCAGGCCAAGATGGCCCGTGATATCCAGCGCCTGTTACTGAAATCCTGACTGCCGCTGCATATGAAACTGCTATGTTCGTTTGTGAACGGTGAACCCGCTAGGACAACGTTTAATACACGGTGAGTAAGCCTCGGGTGTTACGACAACCTTAGCACTACTTCGAAGCATAGGTCAAAGTACTCGTCGATGGCAACAACTTAGGTCGGCCTTCTGCATCTACTTGTGGTTGAGTCGTGGATCGATTTGCCCCTCTATTATGTATATGCAGTTGATGAATTGATCTGTCGTTTATACATCCATTTTACATCCAAAGCTGCTGCTCATATAATCAATGTCGCCAAAATACGTAGAATAATATACCTACCTTTTTTTTTTTTTTTTTTTACGAGGGGAATGCGTTTGCGCACCGTCCAAGCCCCCGCAGGGGCAAGGGTGTGTGGGACTCCGCAGCGAGCGACTACCCACTAAACCCCTCGATATGCCCTCTTTGGCGCCTAGCGCAGCCACGTCCAAAGGACGCGCCGCTGCCGAACGAGGTCGTGGGAACCCTTACAGACCGACCATAACCCCGTCCGCGGCACCTGCCCACCAATGGCGGGCCCCTCACGCCCTCTCCAAGATGGAGATGGAGAGGAGTTCCCGGGGCATACTCCGGGTGGTAATTTTTTACTGTGGTTTTCTTCCACGCGGCCCGACGCTCAGTGCGCCAGGCCCCCGGCCCCGCTCAGTGCGGGGTAACGGGCATGCCCGACGGCAGACCCCACTGGATCCATCGCCGCGCACACGAGCAGAAGCTCAGCGGCGCCAAAGCGCCGACCCACCGCAAAAAGCGGCCACGGTGGCCACACGAGGTGGCCCGCCGAGTAGCACTCGGCCATCCCACGCCCCCCTCATGGGGGCCGCACAAGTGTGCCGAAGCCACACGTTGATCGGGTCAGCCTCAGTCCTTGGAACAACGACACGCCGGAGCTCTACGAGTCTCCGAGCCTCGGAACAACGACATGCCGAAGCTCAACAAGGACCCGCACCAACCCGATCAAAGGGGCAACGGCACAAGGCGCAACGCGCCATGACCCGCGAGCGGGTCCCCAGGCGACACACAACCCCATCTTCAAAAAGAAGGGGAGGTGACGCCCCACATGGCCACGTGAAGTGGCCCGCCGGGTTAAACCCGGCCACACCACGCCCCCTCCACGGGGCAGCTGTCAGACTCTTAGCCCGCGGCAGAAAATCTGCCGGGTTGCCCAGGGTGCACCACGAGGAGGTGTTCTGACATCGCACCCCATAATATACCTACCTACCACAGAACACACAAGTTAGAAATGCCTTGTTGTTAAACCTTTAACTACAACTACCAATGTAGTTATTTGGTGTTATTATTATTACATTTTTTTCAAAAAGTATCTTAAATTTGAGTTTTTACAATTCATACATGTAAAAACACAAATATTATAAAAAACATAAATCTAGGGTTCCACTGGCAGCGAAGCACGGCCCAAGCTACCGGTGCTTATTATTTTATATTAATATTATTATTATTCTAATACTTTTCGCAAAAATAGTAATAATACTTTAATAGAACTGTTAAAGTTATTCAAAACGATAAAAATATAACTGCGGAATATTTAGTGTTAAAGAGTTGAATGAAAAACTCGTGTATTTTTAATCATCATGTGGATTATATGTTACACATATACATTATTTCCGGACGTTTACATTTACATGTTGTATACAGGGTGTCTCAGAAACAATGGATAAACCTTTAACTGTTGATAGGTTTCGTCGAGATCTCTCTAATCTCAAATTTTGACTTTAGTAAAAATATCTCGGTTTTCAAGATATTTGATAGTTTATGATTTTTTTAAAAAATGCTACTTTTGGTTGGTTTTTAATGTGCCATTTTTACAAATACGGACTTTTTCTGATTCAGTTTTTTTTAGCTTCTAACGGAATAGTTCAGCTATCAATAACAGTGGTTAAAATTGAGCTAGCTAATCACGAAATGCTTGGAAAAAACAATGTTCCAAAAAAAATTAAACAAGAAATTATTTTTCTTCGTGTTTGGTCAGCTACCATGTAAAAAAAATGTATGACGCTCATCCTGCCCATTATCTTAAAAAATGCTTAGTTATTCAAAAAAGGTATGATAAACTTATGCTTAATGTATCTCTGAACTTTTAATACTGCTTGAATAGCAAATGGTATGAAAATTTTAAAAAGATTGTTTGTCGGATTAATTATTTTTCGGATTAATTTTATTCGGTTAATTTAGTTTTCCAGTATTAAGTTTATGCTTTCTTGACTTTCTGACTGGTTGAATGGCAAATAAAATGAAAATTTGAAAAAAAAAAGGTTTTTTTTCCACTAATAAGCACTTAAAGCTTATTTGTAAACATTCGTTTGCGAGTCACAGAGTTGAGAAACGTGTTTTTTTTGTGGCCCCTGCCTGCCACATGTCTCATCCACTATGCGCAATCAAAAAGGAGCCTTATCATTAACAGCACATGAGTCATAAGCATTTGCAAACTTACCTGCTATCGAATTTCCTGGAAGGACTTTTTTTACCTGCGTCTGATCATTGGGTTCTTTGTTACGATTGTTAGTGTCCTTCTGAACTCCGGTTGTGACCCACGCGTGTTTTCTGTATTCGAGAGATTCGATAGAGCTTCGATGATTTTAAACGATATTTTGCTGTGATTTTGGACTTGACTAGCTTTGCGATTCGGATATTGTTTGTGCTGTGAAACCTATTGACAACTGGTGATCATATGGACTTGGCTAGCTTTACGATTTGGATATTGTTTGTGCTGTGAAACCTAACTGACAACCAATACATAACACTGAACATGCCTAGACATCAGTACACGTCGCGCGAATATGCAAACATGCATTTCGTTTATGGCGAATGTCGAGGAAATGCTAACGCTGCTGCTCGTCTGTACGCAGAGAGGTAAGATTATTTATTTTCTCTTTAATTCAATCAAACTTATTTTTTTTTAAATCACACACATTTATTGCAACTTTAGTTAAACGTATCAGGATGGGTCTTACATTATGTTATCCTTCTAAAAATAGTCACACGCCGTGTTTAATTAGATTTTAAAATTAAATGAATTAGTAAATTTAATAACGTCATTTTTTGTATTAGGTACCCCAACGCACGTCACCCGGACCATCGAGTTTTTGCTCGGGTACATAATTCGTACTGCGAAGGGAGGCTTCCAGGAAGAGGCATTGGTGGTGCAGGGCCAGGAAGACCAGAAAGAAACGACGATGAAGAAGTAGTAGTCCTCGACGAAATAGAAGAAGATTCAACACGTTCTGTGCGTGGAATTGCACGTCGAACCTGCATTAATAGAAGCAAAGTGCATCGCATATTGAAAAAATACCTTTTGCACCCTTTCCATATTCAAAGGGTCCAAACTCTACAGCCTGCTGACTATCCGCGCAGGATTGCATTCTGCAGAATCATGTTAAATAAAATAAGGGAGGACCCGCAATTTTTCAATAAAATTTTATGGACGAATGAATCCTCATGCCGGAGAGATGGATATTTCAACATCCACAATCTACATAGCTGGCAAGTTGAAAACCCACATTTGATGAGGGAAGATCGGTCCCAAGTTCAATTTAAAATTAACTTGTGGACTGGGATTATTGACGGACAGGTGATCGGGCCATATGAACTTCCAGCTACACTGAATAGTGAAATTTACCTAAATTTTTTACAAAATGAATTACCCGGCATGCTAGAAGATGTCAATTTAGAAGTGAGGCGGAGAATGTGGCTTCAAAATGATGGGTGCCCAGCTCACTACGCAATAGTAGTAAGAAATTATTTAAATCAACACTTCCCACAAAGGTGGATAGGCCGGCTCGGCCCTATTTTATGGCCGCCCAGATCGCCGGATCTAAATCCCTTGGATTTTTTTTATTGGGGATGTCTGAAAGACCTTGTCTACGCGAGGCCAGTATCCTCAATAACAGAGTTGCGTACTCGCATACAAAATGCAGCTGCACACATAAAAACGTCTGGTTACGCGCGCCGCATCAAACTTTCTTTTATAAAAAGATGTAGGGCGAGTATCAGAGCGCAAGGACGCCAATTCGAACATTTATTGTAAATTTAATAAAAAATTAAAATTTCATGTTGTTTTATTTCAAATTCTTAATTCAAACTAAGAATTAATAACTATTCCGAAAAAAATCTTTTTAAAATTTCATACCATTTGCTATTCAAGCAGTAATAAAATTTAAGAGATACATTAAGCATAGGTTATCATACCTTTTTTGAAACTAGAATAACTAAGCATTTTTTTAAGATAATGGGCACGATGAGCGTCATACATTTTTTTTACATGGTAACTGACCAAACACGAAGAAAAATAATTTCTTGTTTAATTTTTTTTGGAACATTGTTTTTTCCAAGCACTTCGTGATTAGCTAGCTCAATTTTAACTACTGTTATTGATAGCTGAACTATTCCGTTAGAAGCTAAAAAAAAACTGAATCAGAAAAAGTCCGTATTTGTAAAAATGGCACATTAAAAACCAACCAAAAGTGGCATTTTAAAAAAAAATCATAAACTATCAAATATCTTGAAAACCGAGATATTTTTACTAAAGTCAAAATTTGAGATTAGAGAGGTCTCGACGAAACCTATCAACAGTTAAAGGTTTATCCATTGTTTCTGAGACACCCTGTATGTATATTGTATACCTTTTTAGCCTTTTCTGTGTTCTGTGATAGTTAAGATCTAGTTTAGTACGTACGTAGACACATGACAACCCACTAGATTTTACAAGTTGCTTAACATCTCTCTTCACTTTATCACGGAACATGGCTTTTTCATGGACGTATTGCTATACTCGTATTTAGGTACTATGCAATATTAAGACATAGTTGATTGTCATAATAACAAACATCAATCGGACGCCAAATAAGTTAAAAACAACAATTACGCGTAGGCACGGGCGCACAGTATCGCGACAACGGCCCGCTGGCGGTCATGGGGTTTATGACGTCACGCTCTCTTGCGACGACTTTTAACCGAGTGGCGCATTCATTTAATCGCTACTCACTCATTTTTGGTTGTATAAAAAAACTAATTATACCAATGTTCAGGATTTTTTACGGACTATAATTCTACATTCAAAACTAAAAACCGCGTTGATCCTCATTGTGGACCGATTTTCAAAATTCCTTTTGTATTCGATAGAGTATACTCCTGGGGTGGTCCCAAGATCATTAAAGTCAGAATCTGATGATGGGATCTCATGAACATCGATGGAAACCCTAATTTAATATATTTATTTAGGGTTTTCTTTCTTTCTTTCACTAAAAAGATTCCATTCACTAAAAAGTTACAAATAAAAAATATTTTACAGAAAATAAAAACCGACTTCAAAAACACCGTCTTCAATATAGAAGTGTGATGTTGTATCTGTACCTATTCTTATATTATTTTAAACTTTCAGTGTTTTTGAAGTCGGTTTTTATTTTTTGTAAAATATTTTTTATTTTGGGATTGACTATTCGCAAACATTGAGTGCAACATTTGATAGAGTGATATCTAGTTAGTAACCATGAAGTTCGGTTCAGTGTGAATGTTTGCATTGTTGGAAATGTAATCTTCGGACCTGTGTATATTGAAGGGTCATTGAGAGGTGAAAATGATTGCGAAATTTTACGAAGCTCTATTGAAGATTTGTTAGACGATGTACCTTAAAGCTTAATAGAACATCATTATGATGGGATCCCGGCTCATTGCACAAGGTCAGTGCGTAATTATTTAAATTTATTTTCGTTTGTCGGGGCTGATTATGCATGTTAGCTGTTGTACATTACAAAGTTGTTTTGTACATAGCTGATTCAATTTTGTAAACACCTGTACTGTTTGATTGCAAGTTATTAAACAAGCCTTACTTTTTAGATTATGTGGGTCCTAAACCAAAAGTATGAAGTATGAAGTAAAAGTATGAAGGGATAGTTGGAATCACACAATAAACAAAATTATTGATTAATGATAACTGAAACTGCGCTGTATGTGCATTGCATAGGGTTCATATTGGCTCGTTGTCCCGGCGAAGCAACGACTGGCCGCGGCGCTAGCTAGTATCATCCACAATATACCTAGAGAACGATACAGTAGCCCTACTCCATATAAAGGGACGAATCGGCGCCAATACAAACGTCGTTTACACGGCCGCCAAGCATGCTCTGAACGGCATAGCAACGCAGTGTCACGCCGCGAGCCGGCCGAGATTGTTGTGCTCCACGTACACGCCGCGCCGCTCACGCGCGGCGTGTACGTATACGGTCACCGATTTTTTGTAGGTACCAACGCTAGCGCCCAGTTCAGCTTTAAGTATAAATTTCAAAGACGCCTGAGTCGGGAATCGGAATACTGTATAGTTCTCTATATTGTGTATCAGCTGACTTTAGGCGGACGACTCGATCACAGTTCGCACATATGAATGAAAAGGCGGGGCGCGGTGTCCTGTTTTTTATATTTTTAATAGATATTTTGAAGTACCTACATATTATTCGAAAAATATTGTGATTAAAGAAATAATTTACAAATTAGTTTTTAATATTGATCTTTAGATCTTATTTTTCGATTTTCGCTCCTACTTAAAGAGTGATTCTGTATAGTGTAGTCGCCGGTAATTAGTTGACGACGGTAAAGGGTATCTACGCATGTATGTACTCATGATAACAAGAAACTTAATGTCGAATTCTTAACAAATGTTATGATTTTCCATAGTAACATTCATTCAATTATTATTATTTTAGACCATTGTGATTATTTTCTATAGAAAGCCCATTTTTTTTAAATTCGACGTTTCTCGACGAAAGTTGTTATCGTAAAATAATTACTCCTACAAAAAATAGTAACCGCTAATAAACCGAAATTTTCCGGTTGGGGTACATCACTATTTAAAAAGAGTCAAAAATTGGTAACCCAGGAAATGTCAGTTTAGTCTACGAGATTAAAAAACAGACTTTAGTTGATCCGATTTGGTTGAATCCAACGTGATCCAACCAAATGAGGAGCCGACGCGCCTACAGACGGTCCGACGCGGTTGGCAATCCAACATTAGGGATGCCCTAAAAAGTATTATGTACCTATATCGATATCGATACAAAATACTATTTTGGCCAATACAAAAACATAATTTGTCTTTGCGAAACTCAAATAAATTAACACCTTTTGTTAATATTTTATAAAGTTTATAAAATTTGTTTATAAAGTATAAATAAATTGGTACAGATAGATTTCATGGTTGTCCTTAATTATTTGAGGTAATGTTTGTTAGAAATATTTATTTCCTGTGATCCGACTCTATCGATCGGTATCATAAAAATCCCGATCCAGACAGGTGATTATTTAGCAGTCTTTGAATGCGGTTGGATTTGTTTTTGAATTTAAAATTATGAATTCTTCCCGCAAAGTTATATCTACGGTATTTAATGTACTTTTCCTCCATGTGGCATCGCCGTCGGATGCCTTGTATTGTATCACTGAATAGGACCATTCGTTCTATTCGTTTGGGAACTATGAAGCCATAGCCAGACATCCAGCCAGATACACAGACACACAGATACCTAAAATAAGACCTATACCTATAGATTAAAAAATTATCGTACTCATAAAAATATCGAAAGAAAAGTATCAATACTTCAAATTCAAAGTGTAGAGTACTTCAACGTCAGTCAGTGACCTGAAAACAGCAACAAATTAAGTAGGTGTGTATAAACAATAATAAAAAAGCATCTGTAAATTCACAAAATAAAATTTATTATATTAGGTAGGTACTCATAAATAGGGTAATGTCTGTTATTGATTATATAAATAATCAACTAGCAGGATGTACAGTAGGCTCCTATTCAAGCTTTACATTGACACTACGAATACCGCCACTATTACAATGGACATAAGAACGATCCCAAGGTCAAATAGCTTGACAAAGAGCAAATAAATACTGAAACACGGTTGCCCTGTTAAAACACAAACAAAAAGTAAAACAACATTTTTGCAACATATTTTTTTCTCTACTTTGTGGTTTGGCAGGACAGCAGTCGAGTCATTTTAGTTTACTAAAATTATTAATTTATTACTTTAAGCACACATAATTAAATTAAACCACAAAGTATCGATACTTTTGTCTTTTGTCGTGTCCCTACTTGTCGGATGAGCGATCGGGCCGCCGAGCATCCAACAAGCTAATAATAATTATGTCGGGCCGATAGCCGTACACACGTTCCAATTTGGTTGGGGTCGGGCGGTTGGCTCCAACCAAATCGGATCGTCTGTTACGGCTATTATTTATTTTTTGCAAGGGCCGATACACAGATTAGAGCATTTAGACATTGATTTACTACCAAACTTTTAATTTGGTAGTAAATCAATGCATTATAGAGCATTGAGATTTGTTAGGTCATTGATTTAGAGCCGTCTGGCAACCCTGGTTATGTAGCACAGACTACATAGAGATACTACGCCATGGAATTATTACTCAAACAGGAATGAGCTCTTCAAAATAATCAATTCAAATTTGGAGTTTATTTCTCTGTGAATATAGACTAAACACTTGAAAGTGCAAAAGTGTGCCGAGAGAGATAGTACTAACTGTACCTTTTAACCCTTTCCCACAGTGTTGCTACTGTTGTATATTTTATAATTTAGTAGTTATGAAACAACTATTGGTAGATGAAGATTTTTTATTATTGTTTATTTTAATTACTTTTAACGCCCAAAATACTTAAATTGTTTTTTTTTTGTAATAATTATAACATGAAATAAATTAAATTATCGTGTTAGCCTACTATTAATAATTATAACACTATGATTTTACGTCCAGGAAATATTCTAGTGGTAGTATTCAAAAATGTTATATTGCAACAACGATTCTATGTCAATGTCAGTAATTTTCGGTGTCATTGTAGTAGGGTGACCACACGGTATGTACCCAATATAAATATTATCGCAATTTTTTACATTTTTTAATAAAAGTAATTTATATGAGTTATTTATTGCTTAGCTTACACGATGCGATGTTAAGTTATTAGAAAAAAGAATTGGCATTAACATTCTATTCAAGATATTGGCGAAACCACAAAAGTTTTCAGTATTGTTGAAACAATTCGACTCACACTGATGTGTTTTTAATTCTTTTCTTCTTAAAATATTACTCATTATTTTACTAGGTATGTATTTAAATATCACAGAGAGATTTTAGTGTTGACTCAATTTTGACAAGTTGACATATTTGATTATCCGTTATGTGGCGGGTTCAACATAATATACCGATTGGAAAGACCCATCTATTGAAAGACAATCATTGACATTCATTATTATTTAAATAATTATAATATTAATAAAACCTATCTTGTATTGAAAAGCAGATATAAAATTCTTTTGCGCAACCCATTTTGAAATAATAGAATAGAATATAATATAATATTTCTTTGTTGTACAACACCAACCAGCTTGAAGTCAACGTATAAATTATACACAACACTAATTGTACAAAGGGCGACCTTGTCGCTAAAAGCGATCTCTTCCTTAACAATGGTGATTATTAAGCATATTATAATTTTCAAAAGCATCTTTCAGGTTGAATGTTAGTTTAAAAAAAAATCCCTATTTTGTAGAATTTGTGGTCACACATTTCCGAAAGAGACAAACGGTACAGTTATTTATCTCTCGCTCGGCACGCTTTTTTAAGCAAGAGCTCATTCCTGTTTGAGTAATAATTCCATGTACTACGCACATACTTGGTGCGGTTCATAATCAGATATCAGTGCATTGTTGCCAGATGGGGGGGATTCCCTGCAAATTCGGGGGTATTTTTCAACGTCGGAGGGAATTTTGGGGGGTTAAGTCCGTTGGGGGGATTTTCGCAGGTAAATATTAATGTTAAAGGAATTTCGGAGACTTTTTTCAAGCCAAAATACTATTATTTTTATCCATTAAGATTTATTCTCTTTGTTGCACTTATAAGTAAAATGCCTCACAAATTATTACTACGTAAGTACGTACTCGCTGTTTGTTTTGGTTTGATCCTTAGATAAAGAATGAATAGATAGGACGTGACCGTATACCCGTAAGGGACAGACATAGATGACGTCATACCTGCCTAAAGTAGATGGGTATACCAGTGTTGCTTTAAGTTTTACCCTACTTTATGTTTATAGTGGCTTTTACCACTATAAACATAAAGTAGGGTTGATTAATCTACGTATTTTTTTTGAGACATTTTAATGAGCGCCCCTCGCTCAATAATATGTCTCAAAAAATAAAAGTGGGAGGAAGTTGCGATTATTTTTTATTGAATTCTTGATTCAACCTTCGCCGCAGTCTAAAGTTATTTACACTTTTAAATAAAACTACACTTTTCGGATTTACTCGAGTATATTTCGTTTTAAAATATTTTACTTAATTATTTATTTAAGCTATTATGTAAACATCTTTACAAATATAAGAAAAAATATTAGGAATCATCATCATCATCCACACGCGTCCACTGCTGGACATAGGCCTCTTCAAGTGCTCGCCACTGAGCACGATCCGCGACCAATCGCTTCCAGCTTTTGCCAGCTAGGTACCTTGCGAAGATCGTCGCTCGATTAAGAATACAGCGGGCAATAATCATTGTTTTTTCTTTATCTCTGCAGTTTATTTAAAATCCAATATTTACACATTTACTAAATATTTGTGAAGATTTAGAAAATGTATAATATTAAAATTTAAATAAACATTTTCTAAAATTAGATTTCAATAGCACCGTTATTGTCATCGAATAAAGGACTTCGGCTTACAGAGATAAAATTCACTATAATACAGGTAAAAATTCACTTGGGCTGGGTAAGTTCAAGAACTGAACTACTGATACCGCACTCAATATGGTGCTAAAAGCCCAAAGTTGGTAAGCTTGCTCACAATGTGGAAAAAAGATCTGGCAAAGAACGCAAGATGCCGATGTAGATAGCTGGTTATTCTTAGTTGCCCGTGTTGCCACCCCCAACCTCGCTCCCGCTGGCGGCAACTTGGAAATAGCGCAGGACAAGACCAATTTGTAGATCTCTGAGGAAGATTATGTTCTATCAAGTACCTATATAATTAATTAGAAACACTTGTTCGGTGCATAGAGCTATATCTACATCCTATGTGTTCTTGTTAAATATTCAGACAAAGTAGAGATATGACTTATTTCATTTGGATTAAGCCGGATTACTAGCTATGGCACAAAATTGCTAATAAATCACAAACATTTTCTAGAGGCTGTCTACTCCTCGCCACTCACCAGCTGTTTTTGGGTGTGGTAAACACGTATTAAATTGCTTACGTACAAACTCATATGCCTTTGAACTTAAAAAGTGTAAGCACAGCGCGAATTTCCTTAAAGGTTCAGAATACTTTCTTTGGTCAACTCCTAAAAATCTTTTCAGAAAATCTCTATTGGTTCCTCCTACAGTATCTAAAATGTCCAACTACTAATTTTGCATCATTAACTTACACTTCAAATCACTTTACACATTTTCAAGTGTGACTACTTTTTTATTTGATGACCTCGCTGATTGTTTCAATCAAACCCAGCATTTGAAGCCGCATTTTTCTCTTTCGGGGCGTATTCAAATTTGAACCGAAATCCAACACCGATGCGTTCTGAAACAATATGTATACAGGTTAAAAATAAAAGCAGGTTCTAATTTTACAACATTAAAGATATTAATTAATAAATTTTTAAACTGTATCTGTACTAATGGTCAGACTTGTTATATTAATAGAAAATGACCAAAATCAAACCATTAATAATATGTTTGGCCATATCAAAATAGTAGAAAAGGATTTGGTAATCCCCCATAAAAATAGTTGGGTTTGTGAAAAATAAATTTAGGTTTTGGCTTGATAGGGTATGTACCTTGTAGATATAATATGTATAAGTTACTGACCTGTAAAAAAAGTTTAGGAATAGCACCACTCCTAAGAAAAGTGCCTTTTTTGTTTTTCTGAATCCACTGTTGTTCAAAATGCTTAGAACACATTCGGGTATGCTTGGTTGGCTGCCAATTCAATCGACCAGTAGCTTGAACCCAACTGTTTTCGAGTAGTTATCTCCGAAGGAAATCTGTTAAATACAGACAAACAAGCAAATGGAAAGTCTCACTTCAAAAGAATTAAATTTGTTATCTAAAATGCTCAAAATTTTATACTTAAATATGTCAATATTAATGTGACACAGAAACTAATATGTGAGTTCCCTTTCACGTAACAAATTACCTACGAATCAAGGAAAAATAATCGTAGCGTAACTGGTATCATTATAACCCGGCTAAATGTTATACGCGTTGGCTGTATACGTGGCCATATTGTATGGCGACATTCCTAGCTTGTTAGGTTAACAGTAACCTTACTACTTAGTTTGAAATTTCATGTTTAATCCCATAATATGATTAAGAACCATAGTAGAAGGATAAAATATTGCAATATAACTTGTATTTATAATTTAAAAAATAGTTTTGGCGCTTTTTATTGACACAATTTAGGTCTTACCTGTGAAAGGTTATATTTTCTTGTTTTCTAGCACTATCACTATTACAACCAAAAACGGAGCAGTGCACCATGATTTAAATGTTCAAATAGTTCACAATTACACTAATTAAAGTGTTAAATAATTACACAGTAAGCTATAATTCACACAACAAATTTCTTCCACGTATTTGTTTAGCACCAGACGCTGGTGATAAACAATCCCCACTACCAGTTTCACCTATATACGGTGACAAGGACAAAAAAAAATGATGCCATCTTCTTCTTTCCTTTGGCAATGTGTATAAGTTTATCTCTTTTCCTCATGTTTGACGGCTTTTATAGCCCATCTATTTCATTCTATATCTATGGTTTGATCAGATCTTTTTTTTCTCGTGAGTTTTTGGCTTGGCTACTACGACCTTTGAGCCACGATTGATCAGCGTTCAGCTGTGTGCATAGATAATGGTGCCAATTCTGTTGGCACTGATTCGATTAAACTAAACTAAATTTAGTTTTAGTGCTGTCAAATTGTGTTTTCAGTTAAAATTTTCGAATAAAAAACTCGATTTGACAGCATTAAAACTAAATTTAGTTTAGTCTATTCCAACTAATGCCAACAGAATTGACACCATTATTGTATTATATTATTTTGTTTCTACATTTTTAATTTCCTTATAGTTAAGTTAAAGGGTGCTAGTCCGGACAGCTATTGTCTTTAGTATTTATTTTTTCCGCTTTGTTTTGATCAGTATGTTTAAGTATTATTATAGTTATAGTTGTTGTCATTTTAGTTGCTGTATTATCGTGTGAATTTTGTAAGCTGGCGGGTGGTGCAGAGATGCGTACGTTATATTGTAAGTGATATACATATATACATATTTAGTACAATTCAATCTTTTAGGAAATATTATTGTTATATAGTATAATTTTATTCATTTATTTATTAAAATCAAAATCAAAACAAAATCAAAATATTTTATTCAACTTGGATTTTACAATCTCTTTTGAAAGTCAAGGAAGCTACGCCAATGGTTCACAAGTCTACGGCGGGAGACCTTGTACTGGAAAGAACCAGCAAGGGCTATTTTTTTCTCCCTGTATTGTTACAGAGTCGTCAATTGGAAGCTGACCTCAATGCAAAAATTTGAGCTCAACTACCATAACAAATGTAGATTTGTCAGTTCTCTTCTTAGTACAACGTTACCAATACTACTTAATGAATAGTTATACACAACAACACGATTATTTACATTATTATCATTAATAATTTCTTCAAATTAACACCAGGCATTGGCATCTTGTAAATAATCGTTGACTTTATAATATCCTTTACTCATCAGAGTCTTTTTTACATGCGCTTTAAACTTATCAAAAGGCAAGTCAGTTACATTTTGTGGGACTTTGTTGTAAAAAGTTATACATTTCCCCATAAATGAGCTTCTAGTTTTTTGGAGCCTGTACGTTGGAACGGCAAGTTTATTTTTATTTCTTGTGTTTAAATGGTGAAGTTGGAAATTGGTTTCAAATATATTATAATTTTTATAGACATAAATCAAATTTTCATAAATGTACTGTCCTGCTAAAGACAATATGTTAATTTCTCTAAATAAATCTCTAAGAGAGTCTCTTGCTCTTAAATTATAAATAGCGCGAACCGCTCTTTTTTGAAGTACAAAAATACTTTCTATACTAGCAGCTGATCCCCACAGAAGTATTCCATATGACATGATGCTATGAAAATAACTAAAGTAAATTAATCTTGCCGTTTCAACATCAGTAAGTTGTCTTATTTTTTTTACTGCATATGCTGCAGAACTAAGTCTGTTTGCCAAGGACTCAATATGTGGATCCCACTGCAATCTAGAATCTAGAGTAATACCCAAAAATTTTGTAGAATCGACGAATTCAACAATTTGGTTGTTCATTTGCACAATAGTATCAACTTTTCTTACATTTGGCAATGAGAATTTAATACATTTAGTTTTACTTGAATTTAATGATAAATTATTTATGGTGAACCAATGCAATACTTTAGAGAGAGTACTATTTACAACGTCAGTATTTCCGTTTCCTCTGTCAACCTTAAATATTAAAGAAGTATCATCTGCAAATAGCACAGTATCGCACAAACTATTAGTGAAGTGTGGGAGGTCGTTAATGTAAATTAAGAAAAGCAAAGGTCCCAATATCGAGCCTTGAGGCACACCCATAATTATGGGTGCACCAGCAGACTTAGATTTGTTAATGACAACTTTCTGGACTCTACTGGACAAATAAGACTCAATAAGTCTAATTGCTTCTTCAGAGACACCATAATATTTGAGTTTATTTAAAAGAGTCTGGTGACCAACGCAGTCAAAAGCCTTCGATAGGTCACAAAATATACCAATCACATCCTGTTTACGCTCACAAGCAGCAAAAATGTGTTTAAGAAGGGCAACTCCAGCATCTGTAGTGCAACGACCTTTAGTAAAACCAAATTGATTCATATGTAATATGTTGTTACTTGAAAAATAACCTGTTAGGTGATTAGACATAATTTTTTTAAAATATTTTACTAAGAGCTGGTAAAATTGAAATTGATATATTTATTCACTTATGTCAATACCTATAATGCATGAAGACGATATTTATTTTTTTGCCGACGAATCTGTAACCTCATCTAATGAAGAAAGTTTCTGTTCAGTTCCCGATACCTTAAATGATTTTCTGACTCACGAATTTAACCATGTACCTAACCGTCTATTTAACGTATGTCACATCAATGCACAAAGCATTCCCAGTCACTACGCTGAATTGTATGATGCATTTCACTGTTGCAATGTCCACGCTGTTTTAGTCTCAGTGTCATGGCTGAAACCGCACCTCCTTTCAACTATGTACCCACTACCTGGATTTACTCTCATTAGGAACGGCCGCGTTGGGAGGGGTGGGGGCGGGGTTGCAATTTATCTTCGTTCGGTATTTTCTTATAAAATAATTGCTGCTTCGGATCCTCAGTATTCCTCTTCCGCGGAGTTTTTGTTTCTGGAGATTGGCGTGGGCGCTGCGAAATTAGTGCTTGGCGTTGTTTACTGTCCCCCGACTATAGATTACTTCACTGATCTTGAATCAGTCTTAGATGTCTTTAGGGTCTGATTATACGCACCATGTCATCATGGGAGACTTTAATACCAATATCCTCTCCACACAATCTCCTCGTCCGCGTAAACTCCTACAAATGATTGAATCAGTTAGTTTACATGTTTTACCTCTTCAAGCAACGCATTTTTCCACTGGAGGGAATGACTCCTGGCTCGATTTAATCATTGTCTCGAATCCCTCACGCGTATCCTCTCACGGCCAACACCGTGCTTCAGGGTTTTTCCATCATGACCTCATTTTCCTTTCCTATTTCCTTAAAACTCCCAAATCTGTTCCCAAAGTCCTGTACAGGCGTAATTTTTCTCGAATGGACGCTGCTGAATTTCTCTCCGACGCGTCTAAGATAGATTGGCAGCAAGTGTTTCAAGCATGCACTATTGATGACAAGATACACATTTTTAATAATTTAATTTTGCAGATTTACCACACACATGCTCCTCTTAAGAAAATTAAATTGAAGCATAGGCCTGCTCCTTGGATGTCCGACGATATCCGTAGGGCAATGAAACGGCGGGACAGAGCTTTGCGGAATTTTAAGAGAGAGCGCACGGATGAAATGTGGAATGCTTTTAAAGTTGCAAGAAATCGGTGTAATCAGATGGTTCGCAATGCTAAACGCCGCCATATTCTCAGTGACATCTCTTCTTCCTCATCTGCTGCAACCTGGAAGTTCCTTGGAACTCTCGGAATCGGTAAGGCACACCACTCTGACCTCCCTAGTAGCATTAGTTTAGATGATCTAAATGATCATTTTTCTATCAGTTCAGATCTTAGCGATCTCACGATTTCGAATACGACTGCATTCGTTACTGGTCTTCCCCGTCCTAACATTCCCCCTTTCACCTTTTCACCAGTGACCTTAGACGAAATAAAAAAGATTATCCTCAAGATTAGAACTAACGCTATGGGATGTGACAACATCAGTCGTCAGATGCTCGTCCCTCTTCTTGATTATATCCTCCCCTCAATCACGGAGACCATAAATTTCTCTTTAAAATCAGGTACATTCCCCACCCTTTGGAGGAAAGCCTTGGTACGACCACTCCCTAAAGTGTCCAATCCTACTCTCGTCAATCAATTCCGTCCAATATCAATTCTTCCCTACCTATCCAAAGTGCTTGAAGCTTGCATCCACAAGCAGTTTTCCTTATTTATCCATAAAAATTGTGCCCTTAGTCCTTTTCAGTCTGGCTTTCGATCTGGTCACAGCACCACTACCGCTCTTCTTAAGGTCACTAACGATATTAAAACTGGCATTGGGGAGCGAAAAGTTACTGTTCTAGTTCTAGTCGACTTCTCGAATGCTTTTAATACCGTTAACCATAAAATACTTCTGTCCATGCTTTCTCATCTTATGGTCTCGCGTGTTGTGTTGGAGTGGTTCTCTTCTTTTTTTTTTTTTGGGAGGGGAAAAATGCATTTACGCATTCCTCGTGGTCGAGCCAAACTACGAGGATATGTGGGACTCCCCAGCGGACCGGGCCTACCCACTAAAAACCCCCCCCAGCAGCTCCTCCGTCCGTCACAAGACAGGGGAAAGGGGACAACAGCCAGGCCTTATTCCCGCTGAACCCCTGCCTGCGACATGTCCGTTGCCGGACGCCCCGTCTAGCTCTGCTGCTTTGTGGAGCGACGCAGAATTGCACCGCTCTACACCCCGAAATTGGTTTTTTATTGTGGTTGTCTTCCACGCGGCCCGACGCTCAGTGCGCCGGGCCCCCGGCCCGCTCAGTGCGGGTAACGGGTTGCCCGACGGCAGATCCCACTGGATCCACCGCCGCGCGGGTGAGCCAAAGCTCTGGGAAACCCCCGGCAGGCGCGAAGCGCCGTGGCGAAAAGTCGCCTCCACCTTGCTACCTTTGTTATGTCTATGGGTCTATGACATTCAAAAAAAGTTTACGGTTGATATAGCAACTAAGTTTGTTTATCTGTCATGTTTGTTATATATCGTGTTTTTATGTGTCTATACAATTAAATTAGTTTCTTGAATTTGTCTTACTATCTCCTACCAAATTCCACACGTACTCTGCGGGTGCTGTCCTTCAACAGTACGCAATTTCAAGAGGTTACGGGCCCCAGCTTGGAAAAAGGAAAATAATGGATAGTCTGACGAAAGTTTCGATAGGACTCCTAGAAGGGAAGGCTAATTGGGCCACATGGAAATATAAAGTTTCCATATTGTTACGAGGCGTCGAAAATGCCATGGAGGTAGCAGAAGGTACCATTAAAAAGCCAATTCTTAACGGATCCGGTGATAGCGCAGTCTCAGCTCACAATGTGGCTTTAGCCAAGTTCTGTAAAGCAGAGACTAATGCTCTGATCATTATTACAACTAATTTAACAGAGGACACACTTAAGAAGGTGATCCGTCTCACTAGTGCACACGATGTATGGACAGAACTTCATCGATTGTTTGATGGCCAAACCGAGGATAGAGCCTACACACTTTGTATGCAGTTCTTCAGCTACAAATACGATTTTAATGACGATATGTCTACCCATATGTCCAAACTAAAAACTATCTGGAGTGATCTCAACACAGAAATTACGAATAGTCAACAAGATTATATTGATTTGCAAAATTTTGGATAGCTTGGATGAAAGATATTTTGCATTTGAATCGTTACTGAACAAAAATGAAAAGACGATCGAAAAGTTGACTGAACACCTCTGCACGTATGAAAGATCGTTAGCAGAAAATGGCAATACGACTAGTCAAGAGGCCCTAGTCACCACGGTGCAAAAGCCAAAGAAGAGAAGAGATGAAAATTTGAAGTGCAACTATTGTTCGCAAAATGGACATAGAGTTAGAAATTGCAAGAAGTGGATACGAGACGGAAGACCACCTAAGCAGAGCACATCAGATAAAGCAAATTCATCTCGTCAAGTACAACACGTCAGCCTTATGGTGCTAAATGCTTGTTCATCGGAACTCAGCCGTAATAAGGAAAGCTGGTTCGTGGATAACGGCGCAACGTCACACATCACTGTAAGAGATGATATCTTTCTAAGCTATGAAGACTTTGATGCAAACTGCACAGTTACAACAGCTGATGGCACACTGATAGCTGCCAAAGGTAAGGGAACTGTGATGGTGGAAGCATATGTCAAGGGTAAGAAAGAAATTATCACCTTAAATGATGTACTCCTAGTGCCATCACTGACAAAGAACCTATTCTCTACACTGGCTGCACAAGATAGGATGCCAAGAAGCCTATTCTCATCACGAATTAGGGAATGCGAGCTTCAAATAGAAGGCATTACTAAGTTAGTCGGAAAACGTATTCCAAATGGCGGATTGTACAAATTGGATGTGAAGACAGTTATACCAGAGAATCCTGCCTATGTAAACATAGTGACCTCCAATACAATGCAACTCTATCATCAAAGATTCGCCTATCAAAACCAGCGACATGTGCAAGAACTAGTTAAGCGAGAACTAGGAATCCAGTTAAGCTTGGACAACGAACTGTGTGAAGGCTGCATCTACGGGAAGGCACATCGTAATAAATTTGGAACCAGGGAAAGAGCTTCACACCCAGGTGAACACCACATACATGCCCTAGACCAAATACTGGAAAAATATAAAGAGTATAATCACCCTCTATATGTAGCTTTTGTCGACTATTCAAAGGCATTCGACAGCATAACCCACAACTCCATCTGGAAAGCATTAAAAGATTGTGGCATAAGCAATACATACATAAATGTCATAAAAAACATCTACTCAGAAAGCAAAAGTAGAGTACGACTAGAAAACAAAGGTGATGAGATACCAATAAAAAAGGGTGTCAGACAAGGGGACCCATTAATACCCAAATTGTTTATAGCAGTCCTCGAGGGAGTATTCAGAAAAATTAACTGGTAAAATAAAGGTCTTTGGATACAAAGACAATATCTTACACACCTGAGATTTGCAGATGACATCGTGCTCTTCGCTAAAACACTACAGAATTAGAACAAATGTTACAAACTTTAGATACTGAAAGCAACAAGGTGAGTTTACACATGAATATAGACAAAACCAAAGCAATGACAAATGGTGTATCAACATTGATAAGAGTGTCTGGTAATCAGATTGAATATGTAAATGATTTCATATATCTTGGAAAACAAGTGTCACTTAAGACAAAAAGAAATGAGGAAGAAGTGCAAAGAAGGATAAACAATACATGGAAGAAATACTGGTCATGTAAAGAAATCTTAAAGGGAAAATATCCAATGGAGCTGAAAAGAATTGTAATGGACACATGCATCCTACCAAGTTTGACATATGGATGCCAGACATGGACATACACAAACAAAATAAAAAACAAAATTACCACCTGCCAGCGCTCAATGGAGAGAAGCATATTAAAAGTAAGAAAAATACACAAAATTAGGTGTGAAGAATTAAGAAAGAAAACAAAGCTTACAGATGCGCTTCAACATGCACTTAGTCTCAAGTGGAAATGGTCAGGCCACATAGCAAGATGCAAAGATGAGAGATGGACACTAAAAGTAACAAAATGGAAAGGACAAGAAGGGAGAAGGAAAAGAGGCAGGCCACAGAAAAGATGGTCAGATGACATCACTGAAGTAGCTGGAAGAAATTGGATTGAAATTGCCCAAAATAGGAAAAAATGGATCGAGATGGAGGAGGCTTACACCCAGAAGGGGTCCATACTCAAAGATTCAAAATAAAACAAACAATAAAAAATTAAGGAAATTATATTACATATAAATAACTTACACAATTTGTTTATATATATATATAATTGTTGGTATGGGATAAATAAGCTTATTATTATTATTATACATTTATTTCAAACAGTATCTTAAATTTAAGTCTTTTACAATAAATACATATAAAAACATAAATATTATAAAAAACTTAAATCTAGGGTTCCACTGGCAGCGGAGCACGGCCCAAGCTACCGGTGGTTAGGGCTACAGGGAGAGGAATCTCCGGACAATACGTGCCGTGTCAAGAATCACCGCCTTCTGTATCTGGCCCTTGATCCAACCGTCAAGCGAGAGCCTCTTAAGGTGTCGGTCGAGACTCTTCGCTATTAAACCGTTCGCAGGAACAACTATCGGAACAATGATCATCGAGTCAATATCCCACATGGCGGTTACCTCGTGAGCCAAGTCAAGGTACTTACTGGCTTTGTCCTTCTCAGCTTTCACGAGATTCTCATCATGAGGGATAGTGATATCGACGAGCACTGCTCGGCGTTGGCACCGGTCAACCACCACGATATCAGGCTTATTGCAAACAATAGTCCTGTCCGTGATGATAGAGCGGTCCCAATAGAGCAACGCACGACCATTTTCAAGAACTGGCACTGGTACGTACTTATAGTACGGTGTCTCAGACTCGACAAGGCCGTATCGAATGGCAAGTTGCTGATGGATGATCCTGGCTACTAGGTTGTGTCTGTGCAAATACTCGCCGTTAGCAAGATGAGAACAACCAGAGATGATATGCCTGAGTGACTCTCCGGGACGGCGGCATGCCCGACAGATGTCGACGGTACCGTCCTTCAGGATATATTTTCTATAGTTGTTCGTCATCATTACTTCGTCTGCAATTGCAATTGCACAGGCAAAACCTTCGGTTTCCCCGAAAAGGTCACCGAAGCGTAGCCAGTTTACCGAGGCGGTTAGGTCTACATCAGGCCCAGTCAAGGCCCGATAAAACCTCCCGTGTAGCTCCTTGCCCCTCCATACTTCCTTGCGGTCTTCGACGGTGAGCACCGATGGTTTGCGCCAGTTCTCGATTGCCATGGAGAGAGGGGTAAGTCCTTTGTCAACTGCCACAACATCACGATGCATCCCGCATTCGTTGTTAAGGAAGTAATTCCTGAGGCTGCACACTTCACGGTTGTGGAGGTTCTTGGCATTTAGAAAGCCACGACCACCCCATTTCCGTGGAATGTACAGTCTCATAACAGACGAGCGCGGGTGGAGCATGCGATGTGTTGTGAGTAGTTGGCGGACTCTCCTGTCCAGAGCGTCCAGCTCAGTCTGAGTCCATCTCAGTATGCCAAAGGACTATATCAATAGAGGCATCACCCAACCGTTGAAGGCACGCACCTTATTGCCGCCAGACAAGAGACTGTTAAGTACCTTTGTTAGGCGACAAAAGAAGCGTGCCTTCACCGATTTCTTGACGTCCTCCGCCGATATCCCTAAAGACTGTAACATACCAAGATATTTGTATGTGTCGGCATCGGAAAGAGATCTGAGTGTCATTGTATCGGAAAGTTGTACATTCGGTGATTTTACAACTTTTCCCCGCTGTACATGCAAGACCGCACACTTATCTACACCGAACTCCATTCTGATAGCGTTGCTGAAAATCTGTGTGATTTTCAGCAACTCCATCAGATCTCGTTATTTCGGTGCAAATAACTTGAGATCATCCATGTACAGCAGATGACTAATGACTTCACCCTGTCTCCGGAGCCGACAGCCTAGACTTGAGTCCTTCAACAAAGTGCTGAGAGGGTTCAATGCTAGGCAAAACCACAAGGGACTCAAACTGTCACCCTGAAAAATACCTCTCTCTATTTTAATCAAGTTTTGCGGATCAAGGGAACCGTCGCCGCCGCATGGTTGACGAAGAGCTGTGGTCCACTGCCGCATACAGTTACTTAAAAAGGATTTCAGAGATGTATTTTTATTTTATACAGCTCTAAAATCCTCTCCAGCCACGAGTGCGGCACCGAATCATAGGCCTTCTTGTAGTCAATCCATGCAGCAGAAAGGGATCCCCTGCTCCGCCGAACTTGTTGGCTAATGGTCATGTCTATGAGGAGGAGCTCCTTTGTACCACGGGACCCAGCCTTACATCCATTCTGAGTAGAGGCCAAAATATTATTTGACACAATGTGTGTGTTAATTTTTGTGGTCAGAATGGACGTAAGGAGCTTGTAGATGGTGGGTAAGCATGTTGGATAAGCATGGTTTGGATCCGTGGTACTTCCGGTCTTGTGGAGCAAGAAGGTGGTACCGGTAGTCATAAAAGAGGGAAGGGAACCGTGCTCTAGGGCTTCTTGAAACTGTGTAGCCAAACGGGGATGCGAACTACGAAACCACTTTATCCAGAAGTTGTGCAATCCGTCAGGCCCTGGGCATTTCCAGTTCTGGGCCGAACGGATGGCACAACTAACGTCTACGGGGTCTATGGTAATAGGCCCCATTGGCTCAATAGATTCACATTCCCGTTCGATTACACGCACCCAATCACCCTCTTCATGATCGACGGGCGGCGACCAAATGTCACGCCAGAAACTGACCATGGCATTGGCATCAGGCAGCCGCCCGTCGACCACACGATGGTCGGTTCCCTCCCACTTTCGATATACCTTCTTCTGATCACTTTGGAAGAGGCGATTCTGAAAGTATCTATCCACACGTACTCTGTAGCGACGAATTCGGTTAGCCCACGCATAGACTTTCTGCTTCAGATAGTCTATGCGTTCCGTGACATTCGCCATGTAATCTTTAGGCCGGATTCCGGTTCCGGTATAGGCCTGTGTCACAAAACGCATAACTCGGGGTCGGGTGTTACCCCGACTGAAGCAAATAAGCTTGCCAATGAGAACCCTGAATGAGTTGATACGCTTTTCTATTCTCACTTGCCATGCTGGTACCACAGGCCGCGGTGTTCGATCAGCTTCCGGGAACCTTACTCGGGCAACACGGCATGCGGCAAGGGCACCGCAGTACAGAATAGAATGCGTATTAACCAAATCTTCGCTAGTCCGTAGGTACGGAGCTAGCAAAGCATTTAGTGTTCCCAACAGCGCTAGATTACGTCTATGTGTCGGCAAACGTGGTATTCGCGGCCTAGAATTTGGTGCGAATCGATATTCACGAATCACGTCCTCCAAAGCGGCCTCCAGTTGCTCTTTTACTTGAGTACTTACATTCATGCCAGCGCTATCCCCTTCATCAGCTTCGGGGTCAACCTGCGTCGCTATTGTCGCCTCAGAGTACAGCATTGTATCTGCACTCGAAGCAACGGGCGTGGCAGACGGGCCTCGCGCCGAGGAAGGGACGGCGGTAGCAGGAAGCGTCTCTAAGTGAAGCCGATCAAGTGTAGATTGATCCAGCAGCTTACATCGATGGATCACCCGCACTTGATCCGATAGTCGTTGGGCGGACACGGCGACGGACGGCTCAAGGACCTGAAACAGAGACAGCATTCTGTCACGATACGCAGTCAGACAGATTCCTCCCTCTGTAGCCCCGTAATAGGCGCGCATGCAGTTCTCGTTCATTGTTGTAGTCCATCGCATGCATCGCACTACACCACCACCACCACACACATTATTATTATTAACCGGCCATTTAAATTAAGTTTAAAGGACATGTCCACTTTTTGTATGGAACGTGGAATTTTATTCTGAACCTTTTTTAACCAGTTTAAAAATTTATGACGGAAATAGAACTTTATGAGAAGGATGTTTATCCATGAATATTAAAAATATTAAGGCCTGCATTTAGGAGAAAAAAATTAAAAATGTTTTTTTTTATTGTTTCTTTAGCAGGGCCACATTTAGTTTTTTTTACTGGCAATTAAAAGGATGTCATTGTCAATATGTCAATGCCACTGTAGCTAGCTGTCGTTTTGACTTTTGTTTATTGTTTGTGTGTATGTGTGTAACCTTCCTTCCTTTCACAAAATAGTATCTTTTATTTTCTACAGCTATGCTCAGGTTCTTGATTTTACATGTGATTTAAATATTGGCTTGCTAACTGCACTAAGTTTTCTCGTAATTTGAACGTACGAAGTAACCAGACCCAAGAATTGAACAACAAAATGTTATACTTCCAGGTTACAGTCGCACTCCTGATACAACTTCTCATTTTTTTTGTACCAGAGTGCTATAATTTGGAATGTCGAATGGTACCATTATATTTAAGAAAGAAGATCCTCGGGGATTGTAAAATATTCGTAAAGTAATGCCAGAGTCTGTGAAAATCACATGAGTCAATATGATTTTGCATTTTTACGGTAATATAAGTTCACTGTATTGTTTACACCAAATAATTCATGCTTGACTTACTAACAATAAAATCAAAGAACAGAAACTAATTGAATTTGAAAATAAAGAAAATTCCACTGATATAGTATGTAAATACTGGACAGGTTTAACAGTCACACAATTTGTTTTATTGTTTTCTTGCTTAACTCAATTAGGTGAGGTTTTTTCAAAGCCTAAAAAGGCCTTAGGTTTATATTAAGTCAGACTATGGGCTAAGGAATCCCTTTGCAGAATTGCTTCTCGGGTATACATTTCAAAAACTCATGTTTACTTATATATAAAAGTGTTATTGCTTCAAAAATCAATATGCACCTTTACATTTAGGTATAGCCCATATAAGCAGGGAAAACCTGTCCAGTAGAAATCTAACTATACGTTATACTCTTTGGGTCTGATTCAAACAATTCCATTGTTTTATTAGAGGTTACTAAAAATGTACTTACAAAAGTCCTCTAATTACCTATTTCAAAAGAAATCTTATAACTTACACTGCTAGCTGCAGTAAGCGACCAACCAACCTGGTGGTCAATCTATTTTAAATAGGGCATTAGAAGCCATCTTTGTACATATTGATGCTTAAATTCCACACTTGAATGTTCCCCAGAATGAAAATATTCAATTTAATTTTAATCAGTCTTGGAACATATTAAATTAAGCAAGCTAAGTCATATTTTGGAGAACATATTCAAGAAAATGATCTATCACATGAGACTGCTGATAAGAGGAAAAATCAAATGAAATCCATGAATTTAGGATGGGCTCCGCACCAAACTCATATAACACCACTGGCTCAATTTTGAAATGACGTACTAATGAGGGAAGATGTTGAAATTAAATAAATAAAAATTACATAATTTCTGGGTTTAATTTCATACCTGCAACCAGTTTCTATATTACAACTCTTTCACATAGTTTCCACCATTATAATTATTCAACACTTCATATTACATATTTAGTACCCATGATAAAATCGAGGGTATGTAGTCATATAGAAGTAAATATTTACACTTTGAATTAGCATTATAGTAATCTTAGAGAATTTTGCACTTAGTTCATTATAATGACTTCATTAATTAGCATTTGTTTTGTAAAAAATCTTTTGTTATTGAAATAGTAAAACTGTAGCATTCTTAAGAACAGACCAGTATATTTTATTTATGTTGATATTTCATTACTGTGAGGTAGGTGCTTATCCTAAGAGTAGGCAGAGTAAAACAGGTATCACACACTAGACACTACAGCCAGGGGCTCATCCTAACAAATGCTGCACAAACACACTGCTACAAAGTAAAGTATAGAAGTCATCTGCCACCAACCAATGCATTTATTGTGATAGATTTCATTTTAATAGCATGGACCTATTGATTACATGTATCATTTTTTGGTCAGAGTCAGAGATGCTTGTTTGTTACCAGCAGTGACCTGTAATGCTGCTAATTTGCAATCCAATTCAATATGTGGTCACCTGGGGGTTTATTGTCGAAGGAAAAATCTATAACGTCTGCGCTGCCTTTAATTTGACAGTCATTGCGGCAACAACACAAGATTGTGCACTTCTTAATAAAAAGTATTGTGATGTATTGTGATTGCTTAGATTTTAAGCGATCACGATCACTAAAAAATCACAAAATTAAACGAGGCTTTTTTTGACGCTGTCACTTCTGCAAGAGAAGGCAAAGGGAGCTAAGTTCATACAGCCATGTTTTTCGTAAATCTTGATAAAACATTAAAAATGTAATTTATGTGAATTTTAGTCAGAAAGTCACTCACTATCACATCGTTTGTGCGCTTTTGTTACTTATTTATTCGTTTGTGACACGTTTCAGTAACTTGTCATTGGTTTCCATACAAAAATCGCTTTGTTTTACATACTATGAAAGTCGATCATAAAATTGCTGTTTTTTTGAATTTGCAGGCCTAAAAAAACCTAAATTTTATTCTAAACCCTAGATTTTTGAGTACTCTTTACAATAATACCTGAAACATGTTGGTTAATAAATAATTATATTCTTAGCCCAAAAGTGGACATGTCCTTTAGAAATTTAGAGTTTTTAGGTTATTTAGACGAAGGGCGCACCGAATTGAGTCCATTGTCTAAGGCGTATTGAAGGGTCGTCTGAGATCCATCAATAAATACTATTACGCGCTATTTTTCACAAAATTCAAATTCAAAAAGTCGGTGATGGTATTTTGTAGCTGATGTCGTTCCACAAGTACTTCCTTATATTTGGTGTTCCACTTGGAGGTTTGGAACAAAGAGAACCTAACCTCCAAATGGAACGCATTACGTTAACATGTACGATGCTAGCCCTGCTAGCGTCAAAATCTAATGAAACGCGATGATGCTAAAAATGTTGAAAATGCTGCAAATCTGCGCTTAAATGGAACACGCCTTACGTATATTTTCCGTATCTACCTCAGAATAACAACTAAAGCATAGAAGGAACATTAAAATAAGAAATTAGAAAAATAAGAAAATAAGAAACATTAGAATTCATCATCATCATCATCATTTATTTGTAAAACATAGGTAAGCAGAATGTTACAATAAGTTAATGAGTCTCACTATGTTTGGCCATTTGTTGGCGTACAAATTTTACACATAATATGTTTCAATATGGTTTCAATAAAATAACTATAAAGAGTTTACTAGAGCTTTTTACTGTAACAAGTTATATCTTTTTTACACACACACGACTCTATCCACAGACTAAAGAGGAGATCACAGACTACTGTTCCGATACATTCTAATCAGTTCGAATACACTACATACACTCGTCCCCTCTTTTTTTTATAAGTTTTGTTTACACTCCAAATTACACATATATTTTTTTATATGTTTACACTCTAAATTACACATATTTTTTTATATGTTTACACTCTAAAGCATCATTAATTACACATATATTTAATCAACTTAAATCAGTTATCTAGATTTTCTAGATGAAGATACTTTAAAATAATCAAATTCTATTATATCAATTTGGTGACAAAATTAGTCTAATTGTTCTTTACAACATAAAGTATTATTTGAGCATCTACTTTGAAACAATTCAAACGATCAGGAGCACGTTTGGTTCTAACTGATCTCCTCAATCCAATTATATTATCAGAAACATTATCAGGAATAGTGGTACTACTCATATCTACCTCTACATTTTCGAATTCGGTTTCCCTTCTCCCAGTCCCCACATTAACCTCAATACTATCTGGATTTGAAATATTTTCATTACTTACTGAATGATGACTAGGGATAGATGTAGATGGTACTTCATTTTCACATGTATATTTAAATTCTGCAGAGGGTTCCATATGGCTTTCTGTGACAAAACATGGTTTCAAAGAAGATACATGATAATATTTGAACATACCATTAACATATACAATATATCTCACATTACTTAATCTTTCTTTTACAACTCCCTTAATCCATCCTTTTCCTTTTACCAGATCTTTACACCATACACTATTTCCTACTTCAAAACTTACAACCTTCTCTTCTACGTCCTTCTTATACTTTTTTGACATTACATTTTGTGGTTTCAATAAGTCAAATTTCGTCCGTGGCCTATGTTTAAATAAAAACTCATTAGGAGACATACCTGTAATGTTGGGAGAATTTCTATAAGTAAATAGAAAGTTTTGCAGTTGAACCTCTTTACTTAATTTCGGTCTTTCTTTTTCTAATCTACTTAGCTTATTTTTTATTGTTTGCACTGTTCTCTCAGCCATCCCATTTGATTGGGGATGATATGGGGGAGTTTTAACAGCTTCACAACCATTAACATTTAAAAACTTAATAAATTCTGCTGAATTAAAAGGAGGCCCATTGTCACTAACTAGTTGAGCTGGAATTCCAATAAAGGCAAAAGTCTTACACAATTTTTCTATTACTTGTGAAGACGATGTACCATGCATAATGTGCACATCTAACCATTTAGAGTGAGAATCTATGATAAGAAAATATGTTATACTATTTAAATAAAAAAAATCTACATGTACCCTTTCCAAATTGTAGCTAGTGGGTTTCCATGGACAATTGATTCTTGTATTTGTAAATTGTCGGCTGCTTTGACAAATTTCACATGCTAATACCTTTCTTTCTAAATCATGCCCTAAATTTGGCCACCAGCAATATTCTCTCACTATCATCTTTGATTGTACTATTCCATGGTGTGCTTGATGAAATATATTTAAAATTTTAGACCTTAATTTTAATGGTATTACAACTCTATTACCCCAAAGAATACATTTATGCTCTATAGTTAACTCAGATCGCTTTAAAAAATATGGTTTTAATTCTAAATTATTTAACCTATTTGGCCAGCCAGTAGAAATATATTCTTGGATTTTGGATAACACGGGATCTGTTTGGGCATACTTAGCTATTTCTCTGTAATCCATTGGTACCTCATCATCAAAATTAAAATAATTTACACAGTCTATTACATTTGCCATTTCTGGTAAGGGTAAACGTGACAGTGCATCTGCATTCCCTAATAGTGTTCCCTTTCTATATACAATACTATAAGTATATCCTGACAGAAAAAGAGCCCATCTCTGAATTCTCGCATTTGCTGTGACTGGTATTCTTTTAAGAGGGTCAAAAATAAACTTCAGGGGCTGGTGATCTGTTACTAAAATAAAACTTCTACCATACAAATATTTATGAAACTTCTTTACAGCAAATATGATAGTTAGTGCTTCCTTCTCTACCTGAGAGTAATTTCTTTGGGCATTGTTGAGTGTTGCTGATGCAAAATTTATTGGTTCACTGTCAATTTTGTGACTTAGCACTGCCCCTAATCCGTATTCACTTGCATCAGTAGTTAAAAATAATTCCCTCTTACAGTTATAATGAGCTAATAATTGATTATTTACTAATAATTGTTTACTCTTTTGAAAAGCCTTTTCACAACTATCATTCCAGTTAAATTGAGTATTATGTTTCAGTAATTTATGTAGTGGCCCTAAGCATTCCGATACTCTAGGCATAAACTTACCATAATAATTTAGAAGACCCAAATAAGCTTGCAACTGTACAATGGAGTTTGGTGCTGGGGCTTTCACTATAGCTTCAACCTTCTCAGGCAATGGTTTTATACCTTCTCTACTAATTGTATGTCCTAAAAATCTTATTTCATTTTTAAAAAACTGACACTTGTCTAAATTCACCTTTACATTATATGATTGTAAACGATCTAAAACCTTTATAAGGTTATTATAGCAGTCCCAAATACTATTTCCAACCACTACGACATCGTCTATATAACATTTCACTCCTTTTAACCCCAATAACATGTGATCCATCGCCCACTGAAATACGGATGGGCCACTGGCCACCCCAAACTGTAACCTGGTTGGTCTAAAAAGCCCCAGATGAGTATTTATGGTCATATACTCACGTGATGTTTCATCAAGTAATAATTGTTGGTACGCTCCCGTTAAATCTAAAACACAAAATACACTTCCTCCAGATAGTTCTGTAAAAATATCCTCAGGTATAGGGAGTGGGTAGTGTTCAATATCTAACACTTTATTCAAGGTCACCTTATAGTCGACACAGATGCGTATTTTTTTGTCATTTTTTTGAGCTATAACAATAGGACTTGCCCACTTGCTATATCGAACTTTTTCAATAACACCTGCATTTTCTAAATTTAACAATTCACTCTCCACTTCTGCTTTTTTAGAATAGGGTATTGTATATGCCTTGTGAAAGATAGGTTCAGCTCCAGACTTTAATTTTAAATTAGCTTTCAAGTTTAATATATGAGAGGACCTATCCTTTTCAAACATATTTTTATATTTATTTTTTATAGCTATTATAAACTTATCCTTACTATAATCAACTTCATTATCAATTCGATATACTTGAAAATACCTTTGCCACTTTGGAAATAACTTATTTAACCAATTTCTTCCAATCAATGGTACAAAATACTTATCACAATCTAACACAATTAAAAATAATGTTTTTTTTATATTACTAAGGGTTATTTTTATAGAACCGAGAACTTTTAATGATTCACCAGATACTGACCTTAATCTACAGTCACATTTTCTTAATACTCTTTTATTAAAATACTTCTCAAAGTCCCTTTTATGTATAACAGCTTTACAGGCTCCTGTGTCTACCTGCATTTTTAGACATTGCCCGTCCTGTAGTCACAATGGAATCCATGCTATTTCTTCATTAGAGTTTGTAATTTGTTGAATACTCCCTAAAATGACTTCATCGTCCGAGTCTTGTGGTGACTTGTCGTCCTGGGCTGTTAATTGTTTCACTCTCGGTTGTTTTCTGAAAAAACACTTAGCCGCCACATGACCCATTCGTTGACAGTTGTAACACTTCCAATGTTTTTTTGTACAATTATCTGATAAATGGTCTCCACCACAACGGCTACACTGCTTGTTGTAATTCTTTTTTTCATTAGTTTTTACATTACTCTTATAATTTTTTACTAAGTGTACGTTTATTTCCGGCTGTTGTATAATTTGTCTCGAGTCCAGTTCCGCACTTTCATACGCGGTAGCCATTTGTACCGCCCCCTCAAAAGATAACTCCTCTCCCATTGTCAACAATTTTTTTACAACATTTTCGTTTTTTAATCCACATACCAAGCGATCTCTCAAGGCTTCATTTAAGAAATTATTAAAATTACACTGTGCCGCTTTCTTTTTAAGTTGGACCACAAAATCGTTGACAGATTGCGTCTCGCCCTGCTTATAGTTATAAAATTCGTACCGACTTGCAATGGCCGATTTTTTCACGACATAATGTGTGGTTAATATTTTTATTAAATCCTCATAAGGTTTTTTTGCTGGAAGTTCTGGAGACAGTAAATTTTTTAATATATTATATGTATCAGGTGGGTTATTGTCTAAGAAAAAAATCTATCACGATCGCCTATAATTTAACAGCCATTGTGCCGTGAGCACAAGACTCTGTGCCGACTTCCTATATTATAGGAGTAATGGATGGACTGTGACTGTCAAACTGAAAGAGATTTTTTCTTAGACAATAACCCCCCTGGTCCAATCAAGGTGATCAGCAATGGAACTTTTTTTTCTGCAGTCACCTCGTTTACCACAAAAAATTGTTCGAGCCTCTCCACGTAATCACTGAAGTCTTGACTTTCCGGCTTAAATTCGTCGATTTTTCCAATCATGGTCCTTGTTTTCTCGTCGCCAATAATATTAGCCGTAACAGACGATCCGATTTGGTTGGAGCCAACCGCCCGACCCCGACCAAATTGGAACGTGTGTACGGTACGGCTGTCGGCCCGACATAATTATTATTAGCTTGTTGGGGGCTTGACGGCCCGATCGCTCATCCAACAAGTAGGGACACGACAAAAGACAAAAGTATCGATACTTTGTGGTTTAATTTAATTATGTGTGCTTAAAGTAATAAATTAATAATTTAGTAAACTAAAATGACTCGACTGCTGTCCTGCCAAACCACAAAGTAGAGAAAAAATGTATTGCAAAAATTTCGTTTTACTTTTTGTTTGTTTTTTAACAGGGCAACCGTGTTTCATTATTTATTTATTTTCGCACGTTTAGTTACGGATTGTACAGTAAGCTCTTTGTCAAGCTATACTATTTCACCTTTGGATCGTTCTTATGTCGCTTGTAATATACCGTAGACATAACTTTGCGGAAAGAATTCATAATTTTTAAATTCAAAAACAATAATCCAACCGCTTTCAAAGACTGCTAAATAATCACCTGTCTGAATCGGGAATCGAACCCGCCAAATGAAGAAAATGAATTTCCTGTATTTTTATGATACCGATCGATAGAGTCGGATCACAGGAAAGAAATATCTCTAACATACATTACCTCAAAAACTTAAAGACAACCATGAAATTTATCTGTACCTATTTATTTATTTTTTATCAACTAACTTTATAAACTTTATAAAATATAAACAAAAGGTTTTAATTTATTTGAGTTTCGCAAAGACAAATTGTGTTTTTGTATTGGCCAAAATAGTATTTTGTATCGATATCGATATAGCAACAATACTTTTTAGGGCATGCTTCCTGTTGGATTGCCAACCGCGTCGGACCGTCTGTAGGCGCGTCGGCTCCTCATTTGGTTGGATCACGTTGGATCCAACCAAATCGGATCGTCTGTTAGCACTTTATGTTTCAATATGGTTTCAATAAAATAACTATAAAGAGTTTACTAGAGCTTTTTACTGTAACAAGTTATATCTTTTTTACACACACACGACTCTATCCACAGACTAAAGAGGAGATCACAGACTACTGTTCCGATACATTCTAATCAGTTCGAATACACTACAACACAAAATTAACCTAACTACATCACATAAACAAGTGAAAAAAATGTATATAGTACAATAAATTAATAATTTGTTAATGTCAAGTGCAATATTATATAAATTAAATTAATTAATACAAAATAATAATTATAAATTTTCTAAATAAATTTCAAAATAATAACCATAATAATAAATTAAATTAAAAAATATTAGATTAAAACACATACTTACTAATTTACAAATGGTCAGTTAAGAACTCCGTCAATGTATAGTATGCTTTACTTATTAAAAGAGATATCAATTTTTTACTGAAAAGACTAATGTTGGTATCTTTTAGGTTTTTTGGTAATTTATTAAAGATTCTAGGAGCCATAGAGTAAAAGCTATTTCTTTTTAGTGCGGTTCTCGCGATTGGTATAATTAGCAGGTGACCATGACGTCTACTCTTTCTTAATTGGCCACAAGATATGGTGGGAAATAGGAGTGGATTTCTTTTGACAAACATTGCAGCTTCATAAATATATAGAGAAGGCACGGTTAAAATTTTTAAGTCTATAAAATGTGGTCGACAGGTATCCCTGGTTCTTAATGATTTTATAGCCCTTATGCACTTTTTTTGTGCTTTAAATACCTGTAATTTATTACTACAGTTACCCCAAAAGATTATGCCATACCGGAGGATGGAGGCAACATAACCGTTGTAGGCTGTTAAAACTGTCTCTCTATTAGCAATTCTGGAAAGAACTTTTAAAGCAAACACGAATTTGTTTATACGCTTGCATAGATTATTTGTATGTGTATTGCAATTTGTTTGATAATCCAAGTCTAATCCTAAGAATTTTGTTGATGGAACATGTTCTATAATATCACTTTTATATTTTATGGTCAGAGTTGGTGAATCAGTATACTGTCGGAAATGCATTATTTTAGTTTTGTCAATATTAATATTTAAGTTATTTATGTCAAGATATTTAATTATATTATTCAGTGTCATTGTGATTTCTTTCTCATAAGTCATGTCATTTCTACATTTAATTATAATTGTTAAATCGTCAGCAAATAATGTCATAGGGTATTCGATACTTCCTGGCAAGTCATTAATGTAGACTATAAACAGGAGAGGGCCCAGTATCGTTCCTTGAGGAACTCCATACTCTACAGCTCTACATTCCGATACATATTCCTTTTCAAGTGATGTGTGTTTGGAAAAGCTTCTGATCACAGTTTGTTGCTTTCTGTTTCTGAGGTATGACTCCAAAAGTTTTAAAGCAATACCGCGTTCATTATGTGTTATTTGTCTCTTTCTATCATACGGCACAAAACTGTGTAAGTGTAAGAGATGAGTAATATTTGTCTTTTGGCATATCACAAGGTGGTCACTAGATAAATTGATTGAATTGTCATTTTGGTTAAAAATTGAAATTGGTTAAAAATATATAACACGGCTAAATTCTATAGTACCTTGTATCGAAGATAGACCATCCGAGTTTGAACTATTTGAATTGTTCGTATAATATTTGTTTGTGCGTCCCGTGGCTAGTAATATTTTGATGATATTTTATTAATATTTAAGTGATTAGAAAGCAAGAATTCTTTAGGTATTTACAAATAGTGTGTGTTTGTGCACTCCGTAACACAATGTCTTGTGTAGTTTGGAGCTGCAAGTCTCATTCGTCGCGAAAGGAAAATAATCAAAATTTATTGACCTTAAATTGGCATGTTTTCTCATATTGTTACTTGAATGTGAGCTAATAAGTACACTTATATACATATGAAATATCGCTGAATCATTTTGTAGAAAAACAATACGTAATATTAACTTCACTTTTATGTTTTAGCGATTTTTAGAAAATTACTTTGAGGTTTTCTTGATCATGCGTAGTGTTGTAAAATTTTGCCGATATTTTTATTTTACAGATTTCCTAAAGACAATGTAAAAAAATATGGATAAAGCGTATTGTCAGACGAAATTGGAGTCCAAGAAAGCATAGTCAAATTTGCTCCAGATATTTTCCATCAGATTAATTGTGTATGTACTTAGTAGTAAAACTATGAAATGTAGACGTCATGACGTAAGTCAAGTTATTAAATGAAAGGAAATCTTTAAACTAAAATATTATTTATGAAAATAAAAACGTATTTAATTTCTTAACTATTTCTTTAAGGAATCCTTGACACGGATGCCAAGAACAACCAGTTCAGACGATTTTTTTCTAAGAATTAAAATATTAGATCAAGAAAAGAACTTGAAAGAGTCAAAAAGGTAAAATATCAAAACGCCGCCTTCGGAAAATTTACATTCTAAGCCCGGCCACACACACCAAGCGTAATAAATCTATCGAAAAATGTCTTAACAATGAATTATGGTCAAATGTTAATGTTTTTAGTTTAATTTCCAAGCATATGTACAAATAGTAGTTTTAGCATTCACGAATTTATCCAAGGTTCAAAATCCATGAGGGTTAAATTTTCGGGTAAGTAAATTAAATATGAGATTAACCTTAAGTACCTCTAAGCGATGCGATAAAAAATGAATTAAATCTAAGCGATGAAATAAAAGCAGTGTGTCTTCGATTTCCTTCCCATAGAATTTGTGAATCTCTGCAATAGAAAAATTCCAAAATTTTAGATAACGGGTAATACCCGTCACTTAAATAGTCCAAATTTTAGGGTTCCGTACCTCAAAAGAAACACTGAACCATTATAGGATCACTTTATTTTCCGTTTGTCTGTCAAGACTATCTTGGAAACGCGTGAAGGTATCGAGTTGAAATTAAAACCATATAAAAGAGACAAATAGCACACAATTAATTCTTGTTTTAATCTTCCTTCTATGCTGTAGTGATTGTTCTGAAACTAGGTGAGTGATGAGCACGACATCACTGGGAGAAGGACTGACAAGCGAAAATTAGTGACGACCTACAAAATTTCGAAACATCTTGCATATACGTATCTCTGTCTAACTTCTATTAGCAGCGCCTAATGTCAAAGTAAGTCAAATATATTAAGTTCAGTAGCTATTTTTGCTAGGTTTCTATCTCAGAACAATCACTACAGCATAGAAGGAAGATTAAAACAAGAATTAATTGTGTGCTATTTGTCTCTTTCTAACATACGGCACAAAACTGTGTAAATGTAAGAGATGAGTAATATTTGTCTTTTGGCATATCACAAGGTGGTCAGTATATGAATTGATTGAATTGTCATTTTGGTTAAAAATATTAAAATTGGTTAAAAATATATAACACGGCTAAATTCTATAGTACCTTGTATCGAAGATAGCCCATCCGAGTTTGAACTATTTGAATTGTTCGTATAATATTTGTTTGTGCGTCCCGTGGCTAGTAATATTTTGATTATATTTTATTAATATTTAAGTGATTAGAAAGCAAGAATTCTTTAGGTATTTACAAATAGTGTGTGTTTGTGCACTTCGTAACACAATGTCTTGTGTAGTTTGGGGCTGCAAGTCTCATTCGTCGCGAAAGGAAAATAATCAAAATTTATTGACCTTAAATTGGCATGATTTCTCATATTGTTACTTGAATGTGAGCTAATAAGTACACTTATATACATATGAAATATCGCTGAATCATTTTGTAGAAAAACAATACGTAATATTACCTTCACTTTTATGTTTTAGCGATTTTTAGAAAATTACTTTGAGGTTTTCTTGATCATGCGTAGTGTTGTAAAATTTTGCCGATATTTTTATTTTACAGATTTCCTAAAGACAATGTAAAAAAAAATGGATAAAGTGTATTTTCAGACGAAATTGGAGTCCAAGAAAGCATAGTCAAATTTGCTCCAGATATTTTCCATCAGATTAATTGTGTATGTACTTAGTAGTAAAACTATGAAATGTAGACGTCATGACGTAAGTCAAGTTATTAAATGAAAGGAAATCTTTAAACTAAAATATTATTTATGAAAATAAAAACGTATTTAATTTCTTAACTACTTCTTTAAGGAATCCTTGACACGGATGCCAAGAACAACCAGTTCAGATGATTTTTTTCTAAGAATTAAAATATTAGATCAAGAAAAGAACTTGAAAGAGTCAAAAAGGTAAAATATCAAAACCGCCTTCGGAAAATTTACATTCTAAGCCTGGCCGCACATCAAGCGTAAGAAATCTATCGAAAAATGTCTTAACAATAAATTATGGTCAAATGTTAATGTTTTTAGTTTAATTTCCAAGCATATGTACAAATAGTAGTTTTAGCATTCACGAATTTATCCAAGGTTCAAAATCCATGAGGGTTAAATTTTCGGGTAAGTAAATTAAATAGGAGATTAACCTCAAGTACCTCTAAGCGATGCGATGAAAAATGAATTAAATCTAAGCGATGAAATAAAAGCAGTGTGTCTTCGATTTTATTTTCATAGAATTTGTGAATCTCTGCAATAGAAAAATTCCAACATTTTAGATAACGGGAAATACCCGTCACTTAAATAGTCCAAATTTTAGGGTTCCGTACCTCAAAAGAAACACTGAACCATTATAGGATCACTTTATTGTCCGTTTGTCTGTCAAGACTATCTTGGAAACGCGTGAAGGTATCGAGTTGAAATTAAAACCATATAATTACTCAGTTCTACACTAACAAGTTCTATAGTCCCTTGAAGATGTGAAAAAATCAAACTTCTAAGTTAACAAAAAAAGGTACGGCCGTTTATGTCGCCAAAAACCTATATTTCGACATTCTCACGGGCATCAAAATGTATAGGGTATTTTTCGTTGATCTAGCTAGAACTATGAAATTTGTGAAGTTATATAGTCTTACACTACAAGTCAGGGAAAATCTCAAACTCCACATTTGTAATTAAATCATAAAAAATTTAGTCTCTATTTAAAGTATAACCTACAATTTTATACGGGACCCTCGGTGGGCGAGTCCGACTCGCACTTCCCGCTTTTAGTCTCATGAACGGCCAGCTGGGCCATACCAAAGAGACACAGCAGCTATTAGCTGGATAAGTTACATAAGAAAATCTACCCTTAATTATTTATGTTATATTTCTCGTAATAAAGACATTTTAGTATTAGGGATCTATTAAATACCTACATAATATAATTATCGACGTTGAAACTAGGTGAGTGATGAGCACGACATCACTGGGAGAAGAACTGACAAGCGAGAATTAGTGACGACCTACAAAATTTCGAAACATCTTGCATATACGTGTCTCTGTCTAACTTCTATTAGCAGCGCCTAATGTCAAAGTGAGTCAAATATATTAAGTTCAGTAGCTATTTTTGCTAGGTTTCTATGCTTTAGTTATTCTTCTGAGGTTTCTATGCTTTAGTTATTCTTCTGAGGTATCTACACATCCACAGATTAGAGAGATAACTGACAGTGATTATGTACTCTGTGGTACTGACGCGATCCGTATTAAACTCAGATTAAAGACACCAATGGATTCGCAATGTTATACTATGTCTCAAATTTTGCGTCCAGTTTTGTCCGCCATTACAAAGCACTGTGTTTGTTGTTGTGCTAAAATATCAGTCGGTGAGCAATATTTGTGAGTGCATTTTACAGTTATACGTTTTTTATTGATTTTTTTAATGAATTCTATAAAGAAAAACATAAAAAGTGTGGAATCTTAGATGCGGCGTCCCTAGTTTTTACTGCCATCTTAGAGCACCAACCCAAAATGCTGGCACGCTTTTTTCGTAAGTATTTCATGTCTATTGGTATCTATAGTCTAAGGTATTAAACGTGTAAGGTCGTCTGACATTCATCAATAAATACTGAAAAGGAATTCAATTGAACGTCTATAATACGCCTATGGTCGCATTTTTTTTACTAAGGGCCCGTTCCAGTTAAGTACGGATTTGCAACATTTTCAACATTTTTAGCATCAACGCTTTTCATTTGGCTTTGGTGTTAACATTTCGTGCTGGTTTCGTGTGTTCCACATAAACATTTTTGCCACGAAAAGTTAACATCAAATACCCATGCTAATAGATAGGTCCTCCGATACCATTTTTTGACAGCTTTCAAATTTGACATTTGTATCCTTTTTTTTATGAATCAAAAAGATTTTTTTGTGGATTTCATTATTAAATTGAATGATATTTATAGTTTTAGCCGATTTTGATTTATATTATTTAAAATATTAAGTTACCGGACTAAGTAGGTGAGATGTCAAAATTCAGCACGAAAAATCAGTTCATACCGTTTCTTTTGTAACAATTAGCGCGGCAAAAAATTTCAACATTTAAAAGAAACGCATAACGAGGCTAACACCAGCAAAGTGGTGATGGTTAAATGGAACACAGCTTATGAAGACGAAATTCTTCCCCATGGCCCGTAGACGGAGAAAACTAGTTTTCTCCGTCTACGCCTTGGCCCTTGGGGTATTGTCTCGGTATTGTGTTCTGTGCTAAGTAGTCTGTGGTTGGTTTTACCGTGCGTTTGCACTGAGGAAACATCTCCAAAAAAACATGTTTTTTAAACATGTTTCTGTCAATGTTTATGAACGCGTTTCCATTGTCAACATCCCAACAAGTTGCAAAACATGTTTTATGACTTTGACAGTCGAAATTGCGAACACAATCGTGGACAAATCCATAAAAAACGTTGACAGACAACAAGATTTGAGGCGATCCTAACGTAATCTGCAAGAAATCTTAGAATTTGTTCTGAATCCAACACGATTTTCGGCAGTGCGAACGCAAAAGCATACACAACAAGTTTTGAGATTTGTATCATACAACAAGTTGTAAAACATTACATGTTTTATGTTTCTCAGTGCAAACGCACGGTTAGTCAAGCAAGGGTTTTAGTTTGCGATGGTTTGCGGCAGTGTGACCATTTGTGGCAGATTTCTGCCATTTTGGCAGAATAGGCTTGTAAAATTTAACTCTGGCAGAATAAACGGACGAATAAACGACTAATAAGCGGACGATTTAAAAAAGGGTCAGAATTTGGCAGATTTCATGAATACGTATTATTAATATAGAAACTAAAACTATTTACTTCATTTTTATATCTGCTTTGGTAACATTTGGTTTTTTTTGGGTTACCAGATCCATGATGTGTATATAATTTGCGATCCTGATTTTGTAAAGTATGCAATTCTAAATTAGTTACAATAGCATCTTCATTGAAAGAATCTCCAAAAAATATAAAGCATATGTTTGAATTAAGTGGCCTATCATCGGTATGCACCTTAAATTTTTCTATATTCTCGAAATCCCACCTCTTTTGAGGCAATAAGAAAACGGCATATTTTTGTCATTTTTTTGTGTCACGTTTGGCAGATTTTGGCATAATTTTAAGCCAGTGTCAAGCAGATTTGCCGTTTCTGAGATGGTCATATTGGTTTGCGGTCACATATTCTCTCTAGACTTGTGCAGAGTATATCACTGAGAGGAAAAGAGAGATATGTATCTTTTGGAGCTGCTGATATATATCACTCTTTTATATCACTATATCATTTATATCTTTATCTAGATCATTAACTCAGTGACTCAGTGTTTCTTTAATTTATCAGTGATAGGTATAATGAATGTGTGCTCTGTGTCTAAATTTCTTAATTTAATTTTATTAACTTATTTATTATTTGGAGATTAGCATTCATAAAGAGATTTATAATTATTTTGTATTAATTTGTATTCATATATACTTCGAATAATTTTCTTAATACTGTTGTGAATATGAAAAATCAGTCACCTAATAAAATCCTGCTGATTGAAAGAGAAGAGTTACTGATTCAATGCGGTTTCAATGCTCTCGGACATGTCAGGCGACTGAAAGAGATACTGAGCTACTGATATATTTGAAACTGAAGTGATATACTGATATAATCACTCCTTTCGTCAAATATATATTTTTTGAATCAATCACTCCAGTTACACAACTCTAATTCTCTCGGTAGTCTGTTTGCGGTTGATTATATAGCTTGCTACATATATAGTGATCTGTGGATTATATACATACGTACTCAGAATAACAACTAAAGCATAGAAGGAACATTAAAATAAGAATTCATTATGTGTTATTTGTCTCTTTCTATCATACAGCACAAAATTGTGTAAGTGTAAGAGATAAGTAATATTTGTCTATTTGGCAGATCACAAGGTGGTCACAAGATTATTGTGATTTGGTTAAAAATTGGTTAAAATTTAATGCGGCTAAATTCTATAGTACCTTGTCTCAAAGATAGACCATCCGAGTTTGAACTCTTTGAATTGTTCGTATAATCTTTGTTTGTGCGTCCCGTTGCTAGAAATATTTTGGTGATATTTTATTAATATTTAAGTGATTAGAATGCAAGAATTCTTTAGGTATTTACAAATAGTGTGAGTTTGTGCACTCTATAGCACAATGTCTTGTGTAGTTTGGGTCTGCAAATTTTATTCGTCGCGAAAGGAAAATAGTCAAAATATATTGACTTTAAATCGGTATGTTTTCTCATATTTTTACTTGAATGTGAGTTAATAAGTCAATATAAATACATATGAAATATCGCTGAATCATTTTGTAGAAAAACAATACGTAATATTAACTTCACTTTTATGTTTTAGCGATTATTAGAAAATTACTATGAAGTTATCTTGATCATGCGGTGTTGTAAAATTTGGTCGATATTCTTATTTTACAGATTTTCTAAAGACGATGTAAAAAAAACTATTCGATAAAGTGTATTGGCAGATTTGGCAGACGAAAGTGGAGTCCAAAAAAGCAGTCTCATTTGCTCCAGACATTTTCCACCAGATTAATTTGTATGGTAAAACTATGAAATAAAGGCGTCAAGACGTAAGTCAAGTTATTTAATAAAAGGAAATCTTTAAATTAAAATATTATTTAATTTTTTAAATATTTCTTTTAGGAATCCTTGACACAGCAGATACCAAAAGAAACCAGTTTCCAGTTCTAAGAATTAAAATATTAGCGAAAGAACTGGAAAGAGTCAAAAAGATCAAATATCAAAACGCTGCTTACGGAAAATTAACACCTCTAAACCTCTAAATAAACACGGCCGCACATCAGGTGTAATAAGTCAATCGAAAAATATCTTAAGAATAAATTATGGTCAATTTTTAATGTGTTTCGTTTAATTTCCAGGCATATGTACAAATAGGAGTTTTAGCTTTTACGAATTTATCCGAAGTACAAGATGCATGAGGGTTAAATTTTCGGGTAATTTAAATATGAGATTAACCTCAAGTACATACCTAAGAGCGAACAAATAAATATAGTGTGTGTTTCCGATTTCCTGTCTATAGATTATAAATCTCTGCAATGGAAAAATTCCAACAGTAAAGATAGGTAATAGGAAACACCCGTAATTTTAATAGTTAAATTTTTAGGGTTCCGTTCCTCGATGGGGTGCGATGTCAGACAACCTCCTCGTGGTGCACCCTGGGCAACCCGGCAGAGTTTCTGCCGCGGGCTAATAGTCTGACAAACTGCCCTTATAGGATGGGATGAGATGTATGGAGGGCGTGGGATGGCCGAGTCCAACTCGACGGGCAACATAAGTTGCCAACCGCTACATGCGGTACAGGGTGAAGTCGCCCCTTCTTGTAAAGAAGAGGCAAGACTCTCGCCGGAGGACCCATATCTGGGTCATCATGTAGTCAGGTTCAAACTGATGGCCGCTTGTAAGTGGCAATAAAAGGACGAGTTATCGCCATAGTGTTTTGCATCTTATGGGAATTGGTCGGTATCGATGCTTCTTGAGCTTCGATTCATTCGCGCGGCGGTGGATCCAATGGGGTCTGCCGTCGGGCAAACCCGTTACCCGCACTGAGCGGGCCGGGGGTCCGGCGTACTGAACGTCGGGCCAAGTGGAAGACAACCACATCAAAAATTACCCCAAATCCTAAGGTCTGGTCCGTGCCGATGGGATGAATGATTGGAGGGAATCCAATCCCGAACGGCCACCCCAGGGAGCTTCCCCTTTAAAAGCAATAATGGAATTCGGTGATGAAAAACTAACACACCAGGGGGTATCAGTCCCCCCCGTAGGACCGCGCAAGGCGGCTGCGGGCAGCCGGGCGTATCTGGTGCCGTGCCACCCGAGTTCCACCATCGATGCGTCAAAGAATAAATGTGAACCCGTTGAGAGCGGGCCGTTGCCGGTATCCGGGCCGGTTAGCGGAAATAATGTAACCGAGGCGAGTGGGAGAGTAGATGATGGAGGAGGAGCTAAGCTCAATAGTTGTGGGGAAGATACGGCGCCAAATGCCGCCCGTACGCGGTGCATATCGGTGTCGTCTGTAAATAATGTAAATAGTGTAGGATTAAGCGTAGGTTTAAGTGCTAGTTCTAAGGATTTAGCCACTAAGGATAAAGGTGCCAGTTCGTCTAGATCTGTGACCCGACGCACTGCGTCGCCAAGTCGGGCTCCTGGCGGTTTGCCAGTCGAGCAGTACAATTTCGAAGATGGTTCGGATGCCATGTCGTGTTGTTCTGTAGAGACAGCGGCGTCCCTTCCGGGACGCAAGAGATCCCGGCCCAAAAGGGGACGAAAGTCGGACGGATGCAGTCTCTCAAGTTCGGAGGAGACGGTCCCAAAAAAGACGGCTGCTAAAAGAGGCCGAGGGCGCCCGCCTACTACCGGCCAATACGTAGGCTTAGCAAAAGCAAGAAAAGCCAACGCTACGCTGCAGGAATCCCTGAGGCTGCAGGTGGAAAGTCAGTCCGGCGATGAAGTAACCCAGCGTCGACTGTGTGCGCAGTCCGCTGCCTCGCAGCTATCCGATGCATCGGACGTCCTCTTCGTCGAAGACGAGGGCAAGTCTGGAGCCAGCCAGCTCTATAAGTCGGTGCAGGATGCGCTGGCCACAATTCTTCAGGTCGCCACTAAATCTAGCCATCTCAAGGGCATAGACCAGAAGGCCATCAAATCCTCCGTGACGGGCATTCAGGATTGCACCACAGCGCTTCTGAAATGCAGTGTCAACGAGGAGGTGGTCAGGTTGGAGCGGGAGAACCAGCGTCTCAATGATAATTTGAGAGACCTTCAAAAGCAGCTGGACGAGCTGCGCTCGGAAGTGGAGGGTCGCTCAATTAAGAGTTTGCCGAAATCTACCTCGCAGCTTACTGAGGCGACGGAGATTGTAGCGGCTGTTTCCACTATAGTGGACGATAAGATACGAGCGGCAATGTCATCCGCTCGTAACATGATTGAGGCCCGCATTGTGGGCCTTCGAACGCCGGACCGCCCGCGGCCACCGCTAGCTGCTGACGCCAAAAAGGCATCTAAGACGCAGCTACTATCGGCCCGGGGCAAGTCGAAGAAGTCGGTTGCCGCCCCTGCCGCAGCTTCCCAGAAGGGAAAAGGCAAGGAGATAAAGAAAAAGACCCCCTCTGCTCAACCCGAGACACGCCCAGCCGAGCCAACGCCCTCCACCTTCTGCGATTCCGAGTGGACGACCGTTGTCCGAAAGGGCAAAAAGAAGAAGAACCCTCGCCCTGCTGCTGCGCCAAATCCTCAACCCCAACCTAAAAGGGGTTCACAGGCGAAGGCTAAAAGCAAGGCTGCTGAAAAGCCTCCGAAGCCCAAAAAGCTCAGGGAGCCCCGGTCAGCTGCCGTTGTTCTGACCATTGGCCCTGACGCGGAAAAACGTGGTGTTACATACGCCGACATCATTAAGAGGGCGCGGACAAACATAAACTTGTCTTCTCTTGGCATCACAGACGACCAGATATGCATTAAGACATCGATCACAGGTGCCAAGATATTTGAGGTGTCTGGTAGTGAGCGGGGGTCAATGGCTGACAAGCTGTGTCACGACCTCTGTACCCTGTTAGAAAATGAAGAGGATATAAGGGTCAAGAGACCCACTAAGTGTGCCCAGGTCACAATAAGTGGTCTCGACGACTCTGTCGAGAAAGAAGACGTGCTAACAGCGATCTCTCAGAAGACCAGTGTAGCCCGTCACCTTATTAGGACGGGTGACATCCGCCCTGGTCCAGGTGGTTTGGGAACCATCTGGGTCTCGTGCCCCATCGCAGCTGCTAAGGCTATTCTTGACGCTGGTCGTCTCTTGGTCGGTTGGAGCTCTGCCCGAGTGCGGGCAGTTGAAGGCCGACCAATAAGGTGTTTCCGCTGCTTGCAGCGAGGACATGCTCGTCCACAGTGTACCGGTGAGGACCGATCTGCACTATGTTTCCACTGCGGCCAGCCTGGCCATAAGGCGATGAACTGCACAGCGGGACCTCACTGCGTCGTTTGCGCAGCGGCGAAGAAACCTTCGGGGCATATTCTGGGGAGCAAAAGCTGTAACGCTCCAGTTGTCCCACCCAAGAAAATAAAGCGGACTAAAGCGACCAAGACCCAAGTCGCTGCCCAGGAAGCACAACCTGAGCCTATGGACACAACGCACGTCGTCGATGGACCTATATCCGCAAAGTAGATTCATCCAGACGAATCTGAACCACTGCTCTGGTGCTCAGGATCTCTTAATACACACCATGAGAGAGTGGTCAGTTCATATAGCTGTGGCTGCCGAGCCCTATTATGTTCCACCTGGTCCCGACTGGGCTTCGGATCGAGAAATGACAGTGGCAGTGATGAAGTCGTCAGTCACCCCGTTGTTGCATTTCTCAGTTCGTGAGAGAGGCAGTGGCTTCGTTGTCGTTACATGGGGGAGCATCGCCATCATTGGCATTTACTTCTCTCCAAACCGCCCGTTCGTCGAGTTTGAGCTCTTTCTTGACAGTTTAGGAGCGGCTTTTCGGCGTATTCCTGCATCACTGTCAGTCATTGTGATGGGGGACTTTAACTCCAAGTCTGCAGTTTGGGGTTCCCGCATCACCGATCGTCGTGGCTTGGCAGTTGAGGCCTGGGCGACGAGGTATGGACTCGTCTGCGCTAACCGTGGCTCAGCCTACACGTGCGTGCGTGGGCAGGGTGGGTCAGTAGTTGACTTAACATTCACTACCCCAGCTTTAGCCACACGTGTACGGGACTGGCGGGTCACGGACGCTGAGACCTTGTCGGACCATGTTTATATTAGGTTTGACTTGGTCCTGCCCCGCGCTAATAGTCTAGCTACACCTCCGCCCTTGGTTAGCCCGTTTCCCAAGTGGGCCTTGACCAAACTCAATAAGGAACACCTAGAGGAAGCTATATTGGTGGAGGACTGGTCTACCCGCTCTGCTGATCGCTCGGTGAACGTAGACGAGGAGGCCGTCTCATTCCAAAGATCACTGCAGAGGATTTCCGATGCGGCAATGCCCCGGATCCGCCGTCGTCCGCCTGACAGGAAGGCTGTTTATTGGTGGTCAGAAGAGATTGCCAACCTCCGCGCTGCATGCAATGGCAAGCGCCGAGAGTTGGCTCGCTATCGTCATCGGACCAGACTCGGAAACAGAAACTCCGAACTAGAAACCCTGTTGCACGACCAGTATGTAGAGGCACGCAGGTCGATGAGATTGGCTATTTTCAAAGCCAAAGCCGAGGCGCGCCAGGAGTTGCTCGATAGTCTCAACAGTGATCCATGGGGTCGCCCATATCGTGCAGCACGCAACAAGCTGCGTGGTCAGGGCCCACCAATTACGGAAACTCTTTCTCCGCAAATGCTTAGAGACGTTGTTGAGGCTCTATTTCCTGACAGATATGAGCAAGCTCCTCCACCAATGGCTCCGCCAGATGATGACATGTTGAATGGCCCCGAGGCTCCGCCCTCAGAAGTCTCGAACACGGAGTTTTACGCTGCGCTACATAGACTGCGAGCCAAACGAACTGCTCCGGGTCCAGATGGGGTCCATGGTAGAGTCCTGGCTCTCTCCCTAATGGAGTTGGAGCCGCGCCTCCGCAGGCTTTTTGACGCGTGCCTCTCCTCAGGTCGTTTCCCCCGAATCTGGAAACAGGGCAGGTTGGTGCTCCTTCGAAAGCATGGTCGCCCTGCAGATTCGCCCTCTGCGTACCGGCCCATTATCCTCCTGAATGAGACCGCTAAACTGTTTGAGCGCATTGTTGCTGGACGGATCGCAGGCCATCTATCGACAGACGGTCCGGATCTTGCGGACACACAATATGGGTTCCGGGAGGGCAGATCGGCGATCGACGCGATCTTACGTGTAAAGTCCCTCTCCAATGACGCCACCGCTCACGGCGAGGTTTTGCTGGCGGTGTCACTTGACATCGCCAATGCATTTAACACCTTGCCGTTTGAGTGTATCGCCGAGGCGCTCCGATATCACGGAGTGCCCTTATACTTAAGACGGATCATCGCAGACTATCTGCAGGACCGTGCCGTGGTCTGTCAGATGAGTGACGGCAGCCTTCTCGAAAGGCGGATGGCCTGTGGTGTTCCACAGGGTTCGGTCTTGGGCCCACTTCTGTGGAACATAGGCTATGACTGGGTCCTTAGAGGAACCCTGTTGCCTGGCGTCAACGTAACTTGTTACGCTGACGATACGTTAGTCACCGCACGGGCTGCTACATTTTCCGAGGCTGTCCGCTTGGCAAAAGTTGGGACCTTACAAATAGTTCACCGCATTCAAAGGCTTGGACTTCAGGTGGCTCTCAGTAAAACCGAGGCCATTCTATTTCATGGTCCGCGGCGAGGACCGCCTGCGGATACGGCTCTAGATCTGGATGGGTGTCGGGTCCTTGTAGGCTCGACACTAAAGTATTTGGGGCTCGTGCTCGATTCAAGGTGGAAATTCTCACCCCACTTTCGACAACTGGGCCCCAAACTGTTGAGGGCGACCGCCTCCCTTGGGCGCCTCCTGCCCAATCTAGGTGGACCGGATGATACGTGCCGCCGGCTATTTACTGGAGTGGTGCGGTCAATGGCCCTTTATGGCGCGCCTGTATGGGTTAATGCCCTGTCAACTACCAACAAGGCCCTGCTACGACGTCCGCAGCGGGTCATGGCCGTCAGGGTCATTCGAGGGTACCGCACCATCTCCCACGAGGCGGCGTGTGTGTTAGCGGGCACCCCACCTTGGGACTTGGACGCCGCGGTTTTGTCCGAAGTGTACCAGAGGAGAGTGGCCTTTCGTGATGTGGAGGGTTTCAGTACAATCCCGACTAGTATTGTCGAGCGCTGGCGCAAATCTGCGCAATGTCGCGTTCGCCGGCGATGGCGTGGGCGTCTGGCAGAGCCGGTCGCTGGTCATAGGACTGTGGAGGCAATCCGGCCTGTCCTTAGACATTGGATGGAGAGACAGCACGGGGTGCTATCTTTCCGACTTACGCAGATCCTGTCGGGGCACGGGTGTTTCGGCAGGTATCTGCACCATATCGCTAGAAGGGAGAACACCCCGAGGTGCCACGAGTGCGGGGCAGACGAGGACGATGCGCAGCACACACTCGAGCATTGCCCGACGTGGGCTGTTCAGCGGTCCGTCCTCGTCGTTAATATCGGACTAGACCTTTCACTGCCGGCTGTGGTTGAAAAAATGGTCAGCAGTGAGACGTGCTGGGCGGCGGTGGCCTCTTTCTGCGAGAAAGTTCTTGTGCAAAAGGAGAACGCAGAACGAGTCCGCGAGGATGACCCTAACGCGGACTCGTCTCGCAGGCGGCGTCCAGGTAGGAGGAGGCGAATTTTCGCCCTCCACCAGCTACCGCAGGGGTCGCGGTGACGGAGTGGGGCTCCCGTCACCTGCACTAATGACCCCTATGCTGAGGGAGTGTCTGAAGGCGTTCCGCAAACACTCCCTACCCTGAAGGGGGGCCCGGTTTGTCCGGGTAGCATCGCTCTCGACACACAAAGCGATTGCGAAAAGTTCCCTTTGTGTGTCGGGAATGCGATTTTGATGGAACCCCCAGTTTTTTTTTGTGGGTAGGCCTCATTAGGAGAGTCCCACATAACCGCAGTCGGGCCCCACTCCCACTGCGGTAGATGTAACATCTTTTTAACTGGGTAAAAAAAAAAAAAAAAAAAAAAGGGTTCCGTTCCTCAAAAAGAAAAACGGAACGATTATAGGATCACTTTATTGTCCGTTTGTCTGCCAAGACCTATTATCTCGGAAACGCGTGAAAGTATCGAGTTTAAATCAAAATCATATAAGTACTCAGGTCTACAGTCCCTTGAGGTTGTGAAAAAATTAAACTTCTAAGTTAACGTAAAAATTACTATTTACCTACCCATTGAATTTGTGAATCTCTCAAATGGAAAAATTTCATCAATCTAGCCAACGGGAGACACCCTTAATTGTAATAGCGCAATTTTTGTCTAAGTACGCCAGATTTTTCAATTCTCAGATAGGTAGGACTGAAAAGAGAATAATTTAGAAATATTTTTTATTCATTTACTATCAACTTTTTAAAGCTATTCTTGAGTATTTTGTCGTCACAGACGTTTAAATTAGTCATCATAAGCACCAAAAACCCTTACATCCCCCAAAAACCCCTTTACTCGTTTTTCTTAATAGCATGTCAACGTCCGCTTTTAGTCTCTTGACTGGCTGACCATACCAAAGGGCACAGCAGCTTTTAACAGGATAAGTTTCATAAGAAAATGTATCCTTTATGATTTATGTTGTATTTCTCGTAATAAAAACATTTTAGTATTAAGAATATATTTAATTCATAATATATCGACGTTGAAACTAGGCGAGTCATGAGAAAAACATCACTAGCAGAAACAGAAATTAGTGACCACCTACGAATTTTCGAAACATCTTACATAATACCTGTCTCTTTCTAACTAATTATAGTCTGCCTAATGTCAAAGTGAGTCAAATATATTGAATTCAGTAGCTATTTTAGCAAGGTTTCTATGCTTTAGTTGTTATTCTGAGCATACGTAGTATCTCTATCAAGTCTGTGTTATATACGTAGCCACTGGAACGCTCGCCACGCGAAGCGTGGTGGGTTTCAAAAGCAAAAAGTAGTATATCTCAAATATCAAAGGTGCCGCCATTGCGGAATGACTCAACCCGGCGCGTACGGAGTGTTCAAAAAATTGCGGAGAGTGACATATACTGTCTACAAGAGAACAAAAAATACGTATGGAAAGGTAATTTAATATAGAAGGAACTTATAACAGTTAATTAGATAAGGATTAATAATTAAATGAATGAAGCGCGAAAATGTTCGGAAGGTCGCGGAAGACCCGATTTTTTTTTTTAAATTTTTGCACAAAAACTATTTTATAAAACTTTAAATAACCATATATATTATTATAGCCCTATTCTTGAAGATTATTTTGATATATAATAGTTTTGGGTAATATTTTTAATGAAAAAAGAAAAAAATAATAAAATCGATTAATTACGTAATTATATACGCGAGATGCGCACGCGCGACCTCAAATTTAAAAAAAATGCAAAAAATAAATTATTGTGTCTAAAATTAAATAAAAAATACGTATGGAAAGCTAATTTAATAAGGAATGAACTTATAATAGTTAATTAGATAAGGATTCATAATTGAATGAATAATGACGAGAATAGTAACTAAAGTGCTTAAAATTTCAAAAATACTCACTTTTTGAAAAAAACGTTTAGTGTGGCAATATAACACTATAAACTATCATAAACCATACATAATAATGTAGCCCAATTCTTCTAGTTTATTTTGATATAGAACACTCTACGAAAATACTAATACAGACTAAGTAAGTACGCAATAAATCTCATCGGTCATGGAGTAAGAAACGTATGGATACGGCCAAGTAAGTTAAACCGCAGACTATGACAAAATTTCAATCTAAGACTAAAAATAAATTGGACATGACCTGTCAACTTATGAAAGAGACTATTGACAAAGGAATAAAGCCATAGAGAAAATATTTTATTTTTCGCGATTTTTTTATCACACCGCGCGGTTTTACGCAAAGGGAACTGGGTACCATAGTACCCAGTTCGATCGAGAAGATCGAGATTTTGGGGACTATAGTCCCCACGGACGTTCCAGTGGGTAGTATAACAGTAATATAATTTGTAGTAGTATCTCTATTAAGTCTGTGGGTTGATTTGTTGTACAAAATACAAATATTTGATTATTTTTGCGATCAATTTTAATTTGATTCCTAATTATCGCTCTTTTTCCCTTAATAGAAAAAAATCTCGATTCCGGTTTGAATATAAAACATTATAGGAAAAATATGAGTAATGTTTTTAAGCTGAAATTAACAGCTTTGGGTCACCCTAACCCTGATAGCTTTAATTGTGAAGGTAAGAATTTTATCACATCAAGGAAATGTTCAGTAGCGGAATAGTTATATTGCTCGCCAACTATAGCTGTAATGCACAAATAATTTTCAAAGTTAACATTATAGGTTAAGGTTAGTACCGTCTCCATCAATACTGTTGGGTGATTTCTTTTAGTAATTGCGAAATTAAAGATATTTTCATGTGTAAACAAAGGCAATAAATTGAAATCCTTAAATAATTGTAATTTTTTTATTGTATCTGCATTTTTCTGATATTTTTTCATGGAGGCACTATTTGCGAAATAAGTATTATAAAAGAATATTTAAAAAATGTAGTTAATTATTTAAATTTGTCTATAATAAATGTTTATTTAAACACACTGGTCAAGCATACAAAGAAAATTTTCAAATATGAACACCAGAAATAAAAATAAGCTTGCAGATTCAATGTGCAAGGTCAATGAAACTAGTGGTTTGTTCTTAGGTGATTCAAACTATTTTCATTTCATTTTATTTAATAAAATGATGATTATGTGAGTGCTCACAGGATATAGGACTCACCTTGGACTCACCTTAGGTTATGTCATTTTTGGTGACATTACATTTGAAATATGAATAAATCAATACCTACCGGAAAAAAATTGTCTTGTGTGGGAATTGAACTTGCAACTTCAACATATGTTGATGCCTAAACCACTATGTTACTGAGTTCATACCAGCCCTTACAAGATTACAACTGTATTGATCTCTTTTGTATGTTGAAGACGTGTTCGATTCCCGCTTGATACAATTTTTTTCTTGTATTGATTATGCATATTGCAATTTATTTGTCACAAATATAAAACAATACATTTATTGTATAATGTTCAATTTTTCTATATTCAAATTGAATCATTCTTGAATGTAATCATAACAGTTGTATATTTTTTAACATAATAGTGACAAACTCAATAAAGAGGCAATAAAAAAGTAGACCATCCTTGTCTCATACTTTACATACGTAAAGTCCATTCGTTTAGATACAGTCGCCTTTGTACTGCGCCGCCTAGGCACTTGCCAGCTTTTATAAAAGGATACCGCGGTGTGGGGCGCACAAACGCTAGTGAATATGGCAATTTACATCGAAGCGCCAGATTGTGTTTGTTGACTCTGAAAATGTTTTTTCGTACTTGGAACAATAGTAAAGTGCCCCAAGATGAAACTTTATGTTAACCAACAATAAAAAAAGAGGGGTGTTTTGGTAAGCTTGTAAACAATTTATAATAAATGTTCATCAGTATTGTGTTAAAATTAATGTGTCCTATCATAGACATTTCAAAAATGGTGGGGATACCAAGAATCAATATTAAAAACAGGGCCATCAACACCAAAAAATCAATGTTTTACTTTAGTATAGATTTGGAATGTGATGATATTGGATCTCTTATAATAAATACAGGTGGTAATGACTGTGATTGGAAGTGATATGGCTGGATATGTGTGGAAGTGATATGATTGGAAGGAACATTGTTTAAAAGATAAAGGGAGATAAAAGATGTGGTTGCTGCAATCCGTTCAACAATATACAGGTTGTCCCAGAAGCCGACGTCAAGCCGAAAGCAGGCGGTAGACTAACTCATATATGTTATCAGAAAAAAAAAAAAAAATCTAAGTCACCTATTTTAAAAAAAATCTAGCATTAAAAAAAAATGGATAAAATTTACACCCTGTGACGGTTTTTTCACTGTTGTTGCTACAATTCCTGACTTTTCTAGACATTTTCTTTTGTTTTGTAATCCTGAATAATGTTTCTGTATACTCTAGACTAAAATTTAAAGCCAGCTGCTCCAAATTAGAAGAATATGCCATTTTTATCTAAATTAAATATTCAAAATTAATTTTTCGCATAGCTTTAACAAGCTGTACTGAAAAAAAAATGTACTATGCGAGTTTGGCAAGTAACTGCAAAAGTTGGCGCATTCAATAAGGATTCCAAAATGGTATGATACTTGGTAGATAATTTCTACGATTGCAGACAATATTTTTTTTTCCAAAAACAGGCAGTTTTGAACAAATTTTTCTTACGTACTTAAAATTTATTCTAATGTACCCATGGTTTGCTTTAAGGCCGTAACTTTAACATTCTAGTTTGAGTGAGACCTGGAGAGTCATTTTACGAAGTGTGAGAGAGACAGATAGTGAAATAAATTAAATACACAAAAATTGTTTAACATAATTTATTTAAATGTCAAGATTTACAACAGGTGTTCAAACTGTCTTCCTTCAGCTCTAATGCAGGCTCGACATCTTCTTAAAAAAGATCGGGCTATCAAGCGGGCGAATCTTCCATTATTAACAAAATGATTTGCTTCTATTATTCTTTGCCGTAGGTCAGTCACAGTTTCGATTGACTTTGCGTAAACTTTTCTTTCACCGCTCCCCAGTAAAAGAAATCTAATGGATTTAAATCTGGGGAACGAGCTGGCCACGATAGTACGATAGTACCAGATCGTCCTATCCATCTGCCTGGGTATTCCTCATCGAGATATTTTCTTACTGAGCTGGCATAGTGAGCTGGGCAACCATCTTGTTGAAACCACATATCTCTTAGAATGTTAAGTGGCACATCTTCCAGTAGATTTGGTAAATCATTTTGTAAAAAATGTAAATAAACTTCACCAGTCAAGGCGTCTGGCAGCTCAAAAGGACCTATTATTTGTCCATTTAAAATTCCGGTCCACATATTCACTTTAAATCGATATTGTGATCTATCTTGCCTCATCAAATGAGGATTTTCGTGTAAGTTGTGTAGGTTCATGTAACCATCTTTTTTAAATGTCGACTCATCTGACCACAATTTTTTTTCGAAGAATCGCGGATCTTCTCTGTGTTTTTGTAGCATTGTTTGACAAGAAGCAACATGGGGTCGATGGTCCCGGGGTAGTAGAGTTTGTACTCGCTGTACGTGGTACGGGTGTAGCTGATTTCTTTGCAGAATCCGATGGGCTGTACTTTTGGGTACTCCTGTGCTTCTCTCTATTCCACGTACAGAAATACTCCGATCTTCTTCGACAATGTCTAGTACAACGTCCTCGTAAGGGGGATGAAATCTTCTTTCACTATGTACTTGGTTCGGCAGTCAGCCCTCTGAGAAGAGTAATCGGTGCACATTTGTAAAGACTCGATGATCCGGAAAACGAGCTGCATTTGGGTACCTCTCACGATAAAGTCTCTAGCTGCAGCGTTGGCATTGCATCTACATTCCCCATAAATTAAATGCATGTTGGCGTATTCTTGTGTCGTGTACGCAGACATGGTGGCACTACACAATTACACAATCAACGATAAGTAGTCCGGAGCAAAGCAAAGGTCGTCGGTAGAGAAACTAAACAGTCCGAATCCAAATCACAAGCAATCAAGTCCAATAAACGAAGCAGAAAGTGGTAAGCACGAAATCAACACGAACGAATACAAAAAGATGCGCAGTCAGCGAAGGAGCGAAACGTACTGATGTGTATTGTTTGTGCGTTAGCGAATAATTGGCGTCACTATCTGTCTCACTTCCACTTCGTAAAATAGTCATTTTACGAAGTGGATGTGAGACTCGCCGTCTCTGTCACGTTAGCGTCACTATCTGTCTCGCTCATACTTCGAATCTCTCCGTCTCTGTCACGTTAGCGTCACTATCTGTCTCTCTCACACTTCGTAAAATGACTCTCCCGGTCTCACTCAAACTAGAATGTTAAAGTTACAGCCTTAAAGCAAACCATGGGTACATTAGAATAAATTTTAAGTACGTAAGAAAAATTTGTTCAAAACTGCCTGTTTTTGGAAAAAAAAATATTGTCTGCAATCGTAGAAATTATCTACTAAGTATCATACCATTTTGAAATCCTTATTGAATGCGCCAACTTTTGCAGTTACTTGCCAAACTCGCATAGTACATTTTTTTTCAGTACAGCTTGTTAAAGCTATGCGAAAAATTAATTTTGAATATTTAATTTAGATAAAAATGGCATATTCTACTAATTTGGAGCAGCTGGCTTTAAATTTTAAATTAGAGTATACAGAAACATTATTCAGGATTACAAAACAAAAGAAAATGTTTAGAAAAGTCAAGATTTGTAGCAACAAGAGTGAAAAAACCGTCACAGGGTGTAAATTATATCGATTTTTTTAAATGTTAGATTCTTTTTAAAATAGGTGACTTAGATTTTTTTTTTATATTTTTCTGATAACATATATGAGTTAGTCTACCGCCTGCTTTCGGCTTGACGTCGGCTTCTGGGACACCCTATATAAATAATAAATATATATAAATAATAATAATCTCACCGTTCCTTACTCTGCAGCCTTATCACCGGTAGCTTGGGCATTGTCTCGCTACCAATGGGTTTACTAAATTTAGGTTTTTTTATAATATTGGTATTTTTATATTTATACTAGCTGTGCCCGCGAACTTCGTTTCGCCTTACGATAGATTTCCCGTCATATTTTTCCCGTGGTATTCCCGTCATATTTTTCCCGTGGGAAATATAGCCTATGTTACTCACGAAGGGTGTAGCTTTCTAATGGTGAAAGAATTTTTAAAATCGGTTCAGTAGTTATCGAATTTTCCCATAGGAAAGAAATATTTTCCCGCGGTAAAAATTATAATATAGCCTATAACCGTCAGGGACAATGTAGCATTCTAATGGTAAAAGAGTTTCTCAATTCGAACCAGTAGTTCTGAGATTTGCGCTTACCAACACATTTTGCGATTCATTTTTATTTATAAGATTTTATATTTAAGGAAAAATTCAAATAAAGAACATAATAATAACATAAGGTGGAGTCTTGCAGAGCATTAAGTCTCCGTGAATTCGTTGAGCGTGAAGAGTTGACGCTCGGTACAGGTAGATCTGGTGGAAATAGTTACCGTCGGCCACCTGCCGGTCAGTAGGGGACCTTCCGTGCCGAGTGTCAGCTCTTCACACAACCCGTGCTCTAGTTACCACGGTTACCACCAGCCACTTATTTATATTATAGGGTTACTGGTGTTGGGTTGCGATAACAGACAACCTCCGCGTGGTGCACCCCGGGCAACAGCGGCGAGTGATAGTTCTTCATTCTGAAGGGCTATCACTCGCCTACGGCCAATAGTCTGGAAGGGGGGTTGTTGTTGGATGCCCGCTCCCTATCCCTCTGCATAGCAGAGAGAAGGTGATGTGTGGCTGTGTGTAGGGAGGAAAAGTTGGTCTTTGTTGTGTTGTCCTAGGGTTTGGGGGGAACTTAACATAAAGGGAAGTGATAAAACGACGTATGGTCCCCAGGAGGGTACCTCTGGCCAAGCCAGGGGAGAGCTCCTCACGCCTCCTCCTTGTCCCCCGGTGTTACAAGGGGAAGGCGGATGCCATATGTATATGGGGGTGGCTAAACTTGCTTCGGGAGCCAGAACATCGGCTCTCGCCTTTGGTAGAAGGGGAGACGAAACCAGCATTTTGGACTCTGATGATGTCCTTTCCATCGGATCTATGGCATCCTATACCAGCTTAGATGTCAATAGGAGCAGGATGGGCAAAAGGACTCGCCCGGTCGAGGGTGACGCAGAAGCGTCTGACACCGTCCCGGACGAGGACACCTCTGCCCCACGGCCGAAAAAGGCAGACCTTGAGGCTAAAATGGCCCTAGCAGAAAGGTGAGCGGCGTGAGGCAGCGTGAGGCGGAGGCAGAATTAACAAAGGGGTACAAAACCCCTGCACCCCGAACCCGCCCGCCCAGAAAAGGCCCGAAATCCCCGATATCGCAGCTGCGACAGTCAGACCTCACGCTGCAGGACTTTAGATACAGTATTTCAATAGTATTCCGTGACAATCCCAGAATACCGTAGCCATTATCTTTTTGGTGGATTGTGTTACCTTCGCCTTCCTAGGCGGCTTTTTACCAGGACGACGCCACTCCATCGATTCCCTTTTGGAGAGAGGATCATAGCACAAAACCATGGTTTCGTCCCCCGTAACAATTGACTCCAAAAAACTCTCTCCGTGTCTTCTATACGCGTCTAAAACTTCTTGGGAGCACGCTTTTCGCTCATTTCGCTGCAAGCTCAAAAGAAGTTTGGGCACCCACCTGGCACTAACTTTATTCATGTGAAGATGTGCATGGAGAATTCTAAGAACTGAAGTTTTCGAAAGCCCTGTCCTTGCCGATATTTCCTTAGTCTTCAGTCTTCGATCACTCAGAACTTACTCTTCCACTAATTTGATGCAGTCCACGGTGAGTGCCTCCACAGGCCGGCCGGAGCGAGATTCGTCGTCAAAGGACTTCCGCCCTAAACGAAACCGCTTACTCCATTCTTTAATGGTGTAAAATGATGGAGAGGTATCCCCGTACACAGCGTCTAACCTTTTTTTTTATATCGGTCGGGCTGACCCCTTCCTTTGTCAGGAACTTGATCACGGAACGATATTTCAACTTAAAACATTTCGGAAACTTTCAGACTTCCTATTATTCTAAACGCCGTCAAATCAAAACCACGGCCAACAGAAACCTCAAAACTAAGCAGAATAAATGACAATCAAATGACATGTTTTTATTTTATTTTTAAATCGCCATATTTCTCTAGCCAGAAATTATTGGACCGTACCTCGTATTACATAAGCTGGGACTGACAGCCATTTCACACAAGAAATTCTTTTAAATATTTGTCAAAATGTTAATTACAGATGAAAAAGAATACAGAAGCGTAGTGCTATGGTTGGAAGATCAAAAAATAAGGCATTACAAAATTGAAGAGCGTGAAGGACTCAGGAACATTGATAGCAATAGTTGGCAGGACGCTTATGAGTCTTATCAACGTGATTTAGTTAGTCCTGCTGCAGATGGAATACTGAATGAACAATTAAACTGGCTACTATCATATGCTGTGCGTCTGGAATATGCTGATAATGGTTAGTAATATCATTTTGCAGGTACACATTTAGTTTCTTTTTTATAATGTATATACGACAGGGCAGATTTTGACGTTTATCTCACCTAATGGTAAGTGATAAGGCCGGTTTACCTGGATTCCTCATCAACTAAGACTGGCAATTACCTCCAATGTTATCAACATTTATTTTCTTATCTTATTCAAACTTTTCGAGGGCACATAGACATACATAATTAATTTTTGTACTAACCTCTTGTCTGTGATTTGATAACGTATAACTTCGATTTTGACCTTAATGTGCTTTTGAGTAATCTATTGTATTGGAGATTTCTCAAAGCTATCGAGGTGGCCCTGACTGAATCGAGGTTGAGAAGCTGTAAAGAAACATCTTTAAATATAGGTGTAATATCTATATATATATATATATATATATATATAAAAGGAGATGTTCCCATCTATAGACACACACACAGTCATACGTAACCGCTAATGGTAGAAACTTGAAATTTGGACGGTTGTTTTAATTCAAAAGGCAGACGCACAGTAAGAAGGGATTTTAAACAATTTTAACCCTAAAGGGATGAAATAGGGTTTGCAAGTTTTTATGGAAAAATCTTTAAATTAGCAACGATTACGATAAAATTTGAGATTCATATTCTTAAAAATATTTCGTTGAACACGTGTTTCATGGTTTATTGGAATTCACCCTCTTAGGGTGCAAAATAGGAGTTGAAAGTTTCTATGGAAAATATTTAAAATCTGCTCCAATTTATATGAAATTTATTACCTGGGCTTAAATAGGCTACAAAATTATTTTTCCAAGGGAAAATATAAATTCCCACGGGAAAACAATAATAACGCGGGCGAAGCCGCGAGCGCAAAGCTAGTTTAAAGTTATGTAGATCCACTTACCAGTTTCCATGCATATAGAACAACGGTCTGAAACTTCTCTTACAATCTAGATATCAGAGTATAGCACTCGGTTTCACACCCTTTTTTTAGTGTATGATATGTTTTTACAGTGGAGAAGTATAAAAATGTGAAACAGCAAGAACAGAAGCAGGCCGTTCCTAATGTGGTGTCGACAAACCCATTGGACAAATTAGATTGTAAGTAACTATTTTCATAGCTTTTTATACCTATAAACTAAAATTAAATGCTATATAAAAAAACTTATAAATAATTGTGCGCTTAATAAATATGTTGGCGAATATAGCGTAAGCGCTTATTGAATAGCCCATAACAGTGTGGTGCCGCCGCCGGTATAAGAAAATACGGTAAATACATATCGACAAACTGGTTAAAACTCCATAAACGAAGTTTCTCACAACTGTATTTATCACGAGCTGAGATCTGGGACATAAATTGCTACTTTTTTACTTGAAGCCAACGTCAAGCCGAAAGCGGGTGATAAACTAACTCATGTAAATTATAAGAAAAAAAATCTAACTCATATTTTTTAAAAAATCGATAAAATTTACAACCTGTGACTGTTTTTTCACTCTTGTTGCTACAAATCTTGACTAAACAGTCCGAATCTAAATCACAAGCAATCAAGTCCAATACCTAAACGAAGCAGAAAGTGGTAAGTACGATATCAACACGAACAAATACAGAAAGATGCGCAGTAAGCGAAGGAGCGAAACGTACTGATGTGTATTGTGTGTGCGTTATTAACAGTCCGCCTCCAGTCTCTGGTCCAATCGGGCGGCCTGCCGTCCTAGGCCAATAACGTCTACACACTAAAGCGATTATTGCCTGCTGACAATGGTCTGCTAGTACCTCTGCGACTACACACTAGCAGTTGGGAGTCGGCAGTTTTCTACCGTAGCACCGCGCGCCGGCAATGGTCTGATACAGGTTTGAGCATCCACACACTACAGGTGGCAGTCGTTCACAACGCAGCAGCGCATAGTTGTCAGTTTTTGGTGCTCTTTTACTACTTCATCATGAGAAAGAAGATATTGGATGAAAAAGATGAAATATCTTCAGAAGCAAAAATAATTCGATAGTTAAGATTAAGAATCATTCTACCAAAAGCATGAAGTAAACATATTCCTCTTCCTCACTAGCTGACCGTATGCAACTTTGTTTGCATTATAACTAACTTTCCCCCGGGACGACTGGCACGAGATGCCAGTCGTCAGGCTGCCGGCCGATTACCTGCTAATGTGTGTTCATTTGGCCTCAAGGCCACGGACTGTCCGGCCGAAATCTATCGACGCAGGCCCGCGTCGCCGAATAACCACACACTCCCAGTAAACAAAATCCATCAGTTCAAAACCTTAATAGGAACTGCCAGTGTGGGGCCAATTCGGATTAACTGACAGGCTGATACCGGCAGGCGGACTGTTAATGTGTGGGACAGCGAATAATTGGTGTCACTATCTGTCTCACTTCCACTTCGTAAAATGACTCTCTCCATCTCTGTCTCGCTCACACTTTGTTAAATGACTCTCCGTCTTTGTCACGTTAGTGTCAACTATCTTTCTCTCTCATGGGTCTTCTTCTAGTGCCTCTTCAATCCTGAAGGCCGTCAGCTTCCTGTATTCTTTTCTTCAACAGTTCTTCAACGGAGGTAATGCCGGTCCACTCCCTAATGTTTCGCAGCCACGATTTTCGTCGTCTCCCAGCGCGCCTCTTTCCCTCCACCTTGCCCATCATTATCAACTGAAGCAGCCTATATCTGTCGTGTCTGAGCACGTGATCGAGATACTCGACTTTGCAATTTTTGATGGTTCGCATCATGTTTCGGGACACATGTACAACCATGGGTACACTAGAATAATTTTTAAGTACGTAAGCAAAATTTGTTTAAAACTGCCCGTTTTCGGAAAAAAAATATTGTCCACAATTGAAGAAATTGTCTAGCAAGTATCATACCATTTTGGAATCCTTATTAAATGCGCCAACTTTTGCAGTTACTTGCCAAACTCGCATAGTACTTTTTTTTTCAGTACAGCTTGTTAAAACTATGCGAAAAATTAATTTTGAATATTTAATTTAGATAAAAATGGCATAGGTATTCTTCTAATCTGGAGCAGCTGGCTTTAAATTTTAGATTAGAGTATACAGAAGCATTATTCAGGATTACAAAACAAAAGAAAATGTTTAGAAAAGTCAAGATTTGTAGCAACAGGAGTAAAAAAATCTACACGGTGTAAATTTTATCGATTTTTTAAATGCTAGATTTTTTTTAATATGACTTACATTTTTTTAATATTTTTCTGATAACTTATATGAGTTTTTCGGCTTGACGTCGGCTTCTGGGACACCCTGTATGTTACTGTAAAAGCCCGTATATTGATAAATCTTAGGTTTTACCGGTAAATCCTAGGATTTACCAACATGAATTGGTAAATGACCGAATTTTTAAAGAATTGACAATTTATCGGGCTTTTACCAATAGAGATTGGTACAACGTAGGTTTTACCAAGGACGGTTGGTAAATGTTGCTTTTGGGAATTACTTAAGGCCCCTATAGCCGCCAATGGCCTTGAGCGTACGGGCGTGGCCTAGTGTTCGCGCCGCGCCACCCGCCGTTACCTCGCATCTAAATATCAATAGTAGGGTGTACGTCGGTGTTACATTTTTTGGGACTATGCAATGCAATAATAAGTGGGGCGCACTAAAAGTTTCCGGAATCAGTAATAAAAAATACTATTAATGGTCAAACATGTTTTTTTTTAAATACAGCCTCTTCTAGTGATGAAAATCGTTGATCGTGTAATTGGTTCTTGATTTTTGGGAACAGAAAAAAGTCACATGGTGCCAGGTCAGGAGACTAATAGCGATAAATAAATGTAGTTGAATTGGAATTTAACTACGACTAAACTACAACTTTTATGATCGTTCGTATCGCGGTAATATTTTGACAGGAGATTGAAACGCAACCCGATTGATATTGGTACGAAACTGCTGTCAAAATACAAAGTTCATGCGGCGCTCCTTTTTTGGATTGAAGTTTGGATTTTATCAATGTTGAGTGTTTTTCTGTTCTCTTTCTCTCTGTTATCTCTAGAGCTCCAAATTAGATCCAGCTTCGCTTGCGGTTCAACTTTCATGTAGAAATTAGCGCGTTACCAATTTTGTCCAAAGTTGAATTGTAATAAGAACTGGATTGGAGTTGAACCTCAGCGGTCCGTTAGAACTGTAGCGCGATTGGCCCCCAGGACCGTATGCAGGATGACTCATCATAAGTTGTACGTTTTTCGCCTTCAAGAACTCATTTGTCTGTCTGGCCGTGTGGGAACTTGCATTGTCTTGGTGCAAGATGATACGGCGTTGAGCTTTATTTTCACGGAGCTTATAAATAATTTCCGGTAAACAAATGGTCGTGTACCAGTCACGGTACGACAATTTTCTAAAGCAACAGTAGTCACGTGTCCAGTTTGAAGTCCAGTCCAGTCCCAACGCGTTTGAATTCTGCTAACAGCTATTGAAAGTTGTCTTGCATGTTGCTTCTTCACCTAAAGCAGATTGAAGCCGAGCGAGGCTCTGCTGAGCTGTCAAATTACACATAAAATCGTAAAAAATCATGCCAATTTCCCGAGATAATCCATTTTATTGTAATCACGCAATTTTTAAAATGACGCCACAATGTGAGAACAATTGACAGTCAAATGAAGCAAATTGTATTCTTCAGCTAAAGCGTTCAATTTTCAAATGTAGTAATAACTTTTTAAGTCTATACTTACTAATATTATAAAACTGAAGAGTGTGTTTGTTTAGTTGAACGCGCTAATCTCAAGAACTACTGATTCAAATTGAAAAAATATTTTTGTGTTGGATAACCCTTTTATCGAAGAAGGCATGAACAACATCGCGCTATGACTAATAGGAGCTGAGCATCAATGAAAAATTTTGTAAAAACAGGAAAAAAATATATGGCGAAACGTAGTTCGCGGACACAGCTAGTATTGTTTATGTAAGTCACCAATTTCGGAAACTTAGTGTGACCTATGTAGATACAAGGCTATCTTGTTTTTTTTTTATTTATATGTATACAATCCTGAGTAAAAATAGCACATTATTGATGTGTTATAGGTATAGTTATGAAAAAAGTAACTTCATTCAAGTTGTTCAGTCAGTCAGTTTGAATAATAAAATGGTCATGCTGATGAATCGAACCCAGCTTAGCCTAGGGGGCAGTCAAATGTATATTTAGCAAGGTGTTCATTGACATACAAAGAGACAAACAGACAAACATCATTAGTTTTATGACAAAATCGTGAGCTTGAACTATATTATACACCGTGTTTGGTCAATGCCCTATCAACCCGAAACCTACCTATGTTAACGTAGTCATGTAAAGATATGGCGTCATTAAAAATTCGAAATTGTATCAAAGGTCTACCTATACAATTTCGAATTTTTAATGACGCCATAATTTTTTAATGACCTTGTTAACACGGGTAGGTTTCGGCTCAACTCACGATTTTCTCATAAAAGTAATGAAAATGTCTGTCTTTCTGTATGTCCATGAAAGAAAAATTCAAGAATAAAAAAATACTTTATTCATTTAATTATCCACAAATATTTAAATTCCGAAAAACGTTTCACGTAAAGGACTAACAAATTCGGTATTGTGACTTTTTGTCTCTTCGTTTTCTACCCTTCGCTTTTTAGGGTTCCGTAGCCAAATGAAAAAAAAACGAAACCCTTATGGATTCGTCATGTCTGTCTGTCTGTCTGCCCGTCCGTATGTCACAGCCACTTTTTCCCAAAACTATAAGAACTATACTGCTGAAACTTTCTAAGTAGATGTATTCTGTGAACCACATTAAGATTTTCACACAAAAATAAAAAAAAAAACAAATTTTAAGGGTTCCCCATACTTAGAACAAAATTTTTTTTAATCAAACCCTTACGTGTGGGGTATCTATTTGAGGTTTCTAACATATTTTTTTTCTAAACTGAATAGTTAACGCGAGAGACACTTCCAAAGTGGTAAAATGTGTCGTCGTCGTCCCCCCCCCCCCCTGTAACTTCTAAAATAAGAGAATGATAAAACTACAAAAAATATTTGATGTACATTACCATGCAAACTTCCACCGAAAATTGGTTTGAACGAGATCTAGTAAGTAGTTTTTTTTAATACGTCAAAAATCGAAAACTGCAATTTATCTTTTATTCAATCAACTCAAATAAAAAAAACATTTAATTTCATAAACATAAACCTTATACATAAACCGTGAACCATTATTTTCTAATAATAAAAATCCCATCATTTAGGTACCTAATTATAATGTTTACTTATCAATAACTGAATTTAAAAAAATACACTATTATTAAAACATCGATCAAAGTTACAACGAACTACAAGAACTTTTAATTTATGTTACTTGCTGCTACGGAACCCTTCATAGGCGAGTCCGACTCGCACTTGGCCGGTTTTTTGTTTATTTATTTCTTTTGTGGCTTTATTGCTCATTTCCTGATTTTTTTCAATAGGTGTATTTTCGTCTTGATTATGCCTTCTCTTCGACGCAACTTTTTTTATTGCGATAAGTTAGCAAACAAGCAAACTGCCCACCTGTTGGTAAGTGGTAACAGTCACCTATAATACATGTGGCTCCTGTGAGATTCGCAGCAAAACTGCAACCCCCACAAGAACCACAGTGTACGTTGCCAAATTGTGAAATCAGATGTAAAGTCACTATTGTTTTTTTATAGCTTATTCTAATATATTCAGGATCTCTAATTCGTATTCTTCCAGACTGCCTTAGACTAAATTGTTCTTATAATCACAAAAAGCGTCATTTCGCACACAAAAAGTAAATTACACGTCTTGACTAAAGAAGCGCGTATCGTATTCACTATCATCGCATGTGAGAAGTGTAAGCACCCTAGCAATCGATTTTACGATTTCGCGTAACAAGTGGATGGCGGCAGCGCAGCGCGCAGCCTTCCTCCTTGAATGTCAGCGCTACACTGATTCTCTTCGCCCGTTCACGACGGTTTGCTGTGCAAGTGATAAAAAATATTTTTGTAAAAACTAATAATTATTTTAAAATAAAAAATGTACAGTTTGAAGAGTAATTAATTTACATTTAGGTCTATCAACAACCATAAACATATCATTTGTAGTTTAGGAGCAGTTCGGAAATTAAATTTGAAAACAGACTCATTTCAAAAAATATTTTTACATACTATTTAATATACTTCAAACTTTTCAAATGTACAGTTTATAGGGCACATATCAAAGCGTAAAATATATTTTTTGTATAATTTTTTACCGGCTAGTTTAAGAGTAGTTCGTCTCCAAAAACCACCATTTCAGGTCTCTAGTCGCCTTAAAAGCCTAAAAAGCGAAGGGTAGAAAACGAAGAGACAAAAAGTCACAATACCGAATTTGTTAGTCCTTTACGTGAAAGGTTTTTCGGAATTTTAATATTTGTGGATAATTAAATGAATAAAGTATTTTTTTATTCTTGAATTTTTCTTTCATGGACATACAGAAAGAAAGACATTTTCATTACTTTTATGAGAAAATCGTGAGTTGAGCCGAAACCTACCCGTGTTAACAAGGTCATTAAAAAATTATGGCGGCATTGAAATCCCGCATACAAATAGCTCTACCTATACAATTTCGAATTTTCAATGACGCCATATCCGTACATGGTTTACATGACTACGTTAACATAGGTAGGTTTCGGGTTGATAGGGCATTGACCAAACATGGTGTATAATATAGTTGAAGCTCCGCAATTGAAAGGAGCGCCGCATGAACTTTGTATTTTGACAGCAGTTTCGTACCAATATCAATCGAGTTGTGTTTCAATCTCCTGTCAAAACATTACCGCAATACGAACGATCATAAAAGTTAGTCGTAGTTAAATTCTAATTCAACTACATTTATTTATCGCTATTAGTCTCCTGACCTGCACCATGTGACTTTTTTCTGTTCCCAAAAATCAAGAACCAATTACGCGATCAACGATTTTCATCACCAGAAGAGGCTGTATTTAAAAAAATAACATGTTTGACCATTAGTAGTATTTTTTATTACTGATTCCGGAAACTTTTAGTGCGCCCCACGTATTATTGCATTGCATAGTCCCAAAAAATGTAACACCGACGTACACCCTACTGTTGATATTTAGATGCGAGGTAACGGCGGGTGGCGCGGCGCGAACACTAGGCCACGCCCGTACGCTCAAGGCCATTGGCGGCTATAGGGGCCTTAATTATTGATTTTTGCGAGCGGAGCATGAAAGATGCAGTTTCATGCTCCGCTTCGCTCGCTCCGCTGTATGTAGTCACAATATCTAACCTAACCTATTCTACAGTTTTCAGGTTTATCCTATGTATGATTACCATTTTTAACTGACTTCGAAAAAAGAAGAGAAAAAAGGTTACTCAATTCGACCGTATATATAAATGCTTTTTTTATGTTTGTTCGCGGATAACTTCGTCGTTAATGAACCGATTTTGATGATTCTTTTTGTATTCGATAGAGGATACTCCAAGGGTGGTCCCATGGTCACCAAAGTTGGGATCTGATAATGAAATCCCATAAAAATCGAGAAAAACCATTAAATTTTTACGTGTGTCAATGTGTTTTGTGTATATGTTACGCGATTACTCCGCCAATTGTTGACCGATTTTCAAAATTCTTTTTGTATTCGATAGCGTATACTCCTGGGATGATCTCAAGGTCACCAAAGTCAGGATCTGATGATGGGATCCCATGAAAATCGAGAGAAACCCTCCAGTAATACCAGCTCACCGAAGGTGGGCTGGTATTTTATTAGGGTTTCTTTCACTTAAAAGACTTCATTCACTAAAAAGTTAAAAATATTTTTTTTTACAAAAAATAAAAACCGAGTCCAAAAACACTGAAAAGTTAAAATCTTAGAACTTAAGTACCACCAAGACGCGGTAAATGTTGAAAAAAAAAATATTTTACAAAAAATAAAAACCGACTTCAAAAACACTGAAAAGTTAAAAATAATATAAGAATAGGTACAGACAACATCACACTTCTACATTGAAGTCGGTGACAAATTTTAAGACTTTCTAGGAGATCATCTTTTGGCACCGACTTCAATATAGAAGTGTGATGTTGTCTGTACCTATTCTTATATTATTTTTAACTTTTCGGTGTTTTTGAAGTCGGTTTTTATTTTTTGTAAAATATTTTTTTTTCAACATTTACCGCGTCTTGGTGGTACTTAAGTTCTAAGATTTACCGAGTATATGATGGTAAAAGTCCGAAATGGACAACGATCTTACAACAGTTCGGACTTTTACCAATAACAGTTCGGGCTTTTACAGTAACATATACATAATTTATATGTTTATAATGACATTCAACTCATCTTTGGTTCCACATTCCTAGTTTACCAAACACTTAAATTTAAATAACTTGACATAGTTCATTTGGCTGAAATGGTTTTTTGTTTATGAGGTTATTTTGATTTTTAATAAAATTTTTATTTCTTTCTTTTTAAACCCTAGGCCTTATTTTTAATACAGGCTTCAAGAAAATTTGAGGCTCGTTTATGGAGAAATGTATAACTTTTTACAATAAAGTTCCACAAAAAGTTAGTTATTTGCCTTTTCATAGTGCTAAAGATTTTAATATTTGAATAATGCCAATACCTGGTGTGAATTTGTACGATTAAATCGTTATAATGTAAAAAAAGTAGTTATATGTATTTGATATGAATAATCAAATCGTTGAATTCATTGATTGTACCAAATTTTTGGGCATTACATTAGATTCACGTTTGCAGTGGCACTCACATATTGAGTCCTTGGCAAACAGTTTCTGCGGCATATACAGTTAAAAAATAAGACAACTTACTAATGTTGAAACGGTAAGATTGATTTACTTTAGTTATTTTCAGTGTTATGTCGTATAGACTACTACTGTGGGGATCGGCTGCTAGTAAGTATTTTCGTACTTCAAAAAAGAGCAGTTCGCGCTATATATACTTTACGAACAAGGGATTCTCTAAGAGATTTATTTAGAGAAGTTAATATATTGACTTAAGCAGGACATTACATAATATGAAAATTTGATTTATGTCTATAAGAATTATAATATATTTGAAACCAATTTCCAAGTTCACCAGTTAAACACAAGAAATAAAAATAAACTTGCCGTTCCAACGTACAGGCTCCAAAAAACTAGAGGCTCATTTATGGGGAAATGTATAACTTTTTACAACAAAGTTCCACAAAGTGTAACTGACTTGCCCTTACATAAGTTTAAAGCGCATGTAAAAAAGACTTGATGAGTAAAGGATATTATAAATTCAACGATTATTTAAATGATGCCAATGCCTGGTGTTAATTTGAAGTTATTATTCGTTATAATGTCAATAATCGTGTTGTTGTGCGTATAGCTATTGATGTAAACAAATATTGTTGTCTGAAAAGAACTGACACTGATTTTGAATTAGACTAAGTTATCATATGTTTGGTATCAACATAATTTATTGTATAATGCTTAGTGTATAAGTATATATATTTTTTTTTGACATTTTAAATATATGTAAGCATACCGATTGTATTTTTTTAACTTTCAATGTTTATGTAACAAAACCAAAATTGTAAATGGCGATTTAAAAGAGGAGATAAAAAATTTTGGCCTTTCCAGTTTCTTGCCTGTTCTTCTCGAGAAGGCTCTCCCAATTTCCGAACAGGTGTAGATTCAACCTTTTTTTTTGATTCCTACTTGTATTTGCAGACATCTTGAGTATATTCAGGATGTATGCACACACAAGGTTAAATTAGAATATTTTGCTTTGTTTTGACGTCAATAAGGGCCTATGTTGAATAAAGATTTTTGTTTTGAATTTGATTGTTACGTGATAGATATGAGGCTTATGTATTGATATGGTGTGATAAATTAAAAAGAACCCTTATATTACAGTTTCCAGTCCAGCATTTAAAGCCGGGGTGGATAGAATTTGTACGTTAGCCGGTGTCTGTCCACATCCAGACCCGAAGTTAAGGCTGTCTGCTGTCTCCAAAATCATCAAAACAAACCCTCACCCCGATGTCCCAAAAACAGAAGCCAATGCCATCCAACAACCAGCCGATGTATTAAAGCTATTGTTTGTTCAAGATCTGAGAAACTTACAGACTAAGATAAATGAAGCACTGGTTGCTGTACAAACGGTTACAGCTGATCCTCGTACAGATACAAAGCTAGGCAAAGTCGGCAGATAAAAATGTTATCGAGAATGTGGTATTGTATTTATAAAAAAGTAAGTATTCACAAGCCGTTTTTAAATTCTCAATAGATTTTAAAAACATGGTTTGAAATACAGTAAGAATATGGTTTCAAAGTGTTTGTGAAATAAATCTGTCATATTTTATAACTGTAATATCTTTTATTTCCTGTATAACATAAACACTAATGCTACATTATACAGCCTTCGTGGCTGAAATGGAACATGTCATGTCCACTAAGGCTGTTTGTACACACTGCTACGCAAATATCCGATACCCTGCGATTTTCTCCAGTCTTCGGGCGACTACCGCAATACAATTGTACGAACAAAGTCGGAGACGCGTGCCTAGTAATGTACCTCTATGAATTTGCATTGCTGAGAGTAAAATCGCCGAGTATCGGGCATTTCCGCATGTGTACGAACGGCTTAAATGGACTTGGATATATTTGCGTACACTGAAAATAAAAGTCAAAGTCAAAGTATTTATTCACACAAGGCATGGTAAAAATGGTAACAAAATGAGTAGCTGAACAGCACGTCTTACCAACTTGTGGCATGTGAATGTCAGTTTACAATTACATAATTTAAATTTTCGTATTATATTTTGTATTATTATATGTCATTTTACTATATTACTATACCTAATAATTATATTACTCTTACATGTTAATTAAATTATTATAATAAAATGTCAGTAATTTTTAATATTATTTATGCTTATAAGTCAAATAATCTGTAACCGAATAAAAACAATTTGTAACTAGCCAATTAAATAAAGTTTTTTTAAAAAGTTTACCGTTAAGTTCTTTGATGCTTTGGGGTAGGTTATTGTAAATTCGAACACTCATGGCATGGCTATTTCGGCTGTACAAATTTGTTTTCATTTGTGGTATCGCTAACTGTCCCACATGTCTATTACTATATTTATACCGATGTTCAAATTTTTCAAAAAGTTCAGCATTGGCTCTAACAAATTTGCATGATTCGAATATATATAAACTAGGCAATGTTAATAATTTGTATTTCTTAAATATTGGAGTACATGGTGTCCATGGAGGTACATTAAATATGGCACGGATACATTTTTTTTGGGCTATAAATAGATTATTTACTTTTACAGCATTACCCCACAAAACTATTCCGTACCGAAGAAGAGACATAATGTATCCATGGTAGGCCATTATTGCGGTTTCATAATCTGTTATTCTTGATATTTTCCATAAAGCAAATATGAACTTGTTAATTTTATTGTTTAAATGTTCTACATGTGGTTTCCATGAACAATTTTGATCAAGTTTTATACCAAGAAAATTAGTTTCAGTACATTCTTCTATGGCTTCGTTTTCGTAAGTTATGTTAAGATTAGAACATTTACGTTTCCGATTAAAAAAGTGAACAATTTTAGTTTTGGAAATATTAACTGTAAGGTTGTTTTTTGTCAGCCACTCTATACATTTCATTGCTGTATTATATATCTCTTTGCCATGTTCACTAATATCTTTGTTGCCTAATACAATAGACACGTCGTCGGCAAATAATGTACAGTGATATTTAGTAATGTCTGGCAGATCGTTAATATAGATGAGAAACAGTAAGGGTCCCAAGACACTCCCTTGGGGTACACCGTATTTATTTACTCTAAAAGAAGACCTATGAGTTGTAATCTCACTCAGTTCATTCATACCATTTATCTCAACACATTGATTTCTGTTAAGTAGATAGCTTTTAATCCACTCAAATGCAGGACCCCTGATTCCGTAAAAGTAGCATTTATTTAAAAGTGCGTTATGACAGACACAGTCAAATGCCTTGCTCATGTCGAAAAAGATAGCAGAGACACATGTACTTTGATCTACGTGTTTAAGGATTTCTTGAACTATTTTGAAACCTGCTAGAGTAGTTGATTTCCCTTTTTGAAATCCATTTTGATTGATATTGATTATATTAAACTTATTCATGTATTCAGTTATTCTCTTGTGCATAGCCTTTTCAAATATTTTGGATAAGATTGGTATCAACGTAATAGGACGATAGTTTTTTATATCCAAGGTGTCATTTTTTTATATATTGGTTTCACTAATGACAACTTTAAAGATTCAGGGAAACAGCCTGCTTCAAATGACCAATTCACTAGATAACAAAGTACCTCAATAATATCTCCACAACAACGTCGTAAGACTGTCGTGGCGATACCGTCATAGCCTACAGCTCGTGTATTACTCAAGGACATTACTATTTTTATAATTTCATGACAATCGCAGGGTTTTAGAAATATACTAGATTTGTATGTATTTCGATTGTCTAATCTGCTTTTTATTCCGTCTTGTGTCGGTGTAGCTTCAGGAAGATTTGTATAATATTCATTAAATATTTCTGCAACCTTTCCGGGATCAGATACAATAGCATCATTACATTTAATTTGTATGTTTTCAGTAATAAGTGCTGGACCTTTATTATTAATAATACTCCATGAGGATTTACATTTATTTTTTGAATTGTTTATATATTTAATGTTAATTATCTTTTGAGAAGTATTTATAATTTTTTTTAGTAGTTTATTATAGTTAAGATATCTAGATTTTGAGTCAGAAGTTTTATTTTTATAGTAATGGAAACGAAGTTGCCTTTTAGTGATACATGATTTTCTAATACCTCTGGTTATCCATTTAGATTTTTTACCCCTATTTGTTATTTTAATTTTTACCATAGGAAAACACAGATTAAATAGCAAGGTAAATATATCATGAAATTTGTTGAAAGCATTTGTAAAGTCTTTTTCCTCATACACGTCACTCCAGCTCAGACTTTGAAGATAAGATTTAAATTTTTGTATGTTATCTTCCCCCAAATCTCGTCTCCATAAAAACCATTGTCTAAGAGGAACTACCTTATTATCAGTAGGAATTTTTAATACTTGTCCTGTTTCATGGTCTGATAACCCTAATCTAAGAACTGAACCTACGGCATTATTATTATTACTTATTATCAGATCTAAACAGGAGTTTTTGTAGCTTCACTTATGTGCATTGTTAAGTTATAATTCTTAATTAATTCTTTTAATTTATTTGTATTGTCATCGGATTCAAGAATATTAATGTTAAAGTCACCCGTTATTACAATAGTCCTATTCCTTTTTCTACGTAAGATAAATAATAAATTTTCTAATTTTTCTAAAAATATATTAATTTCAATTTTTTTAATTTTTGAGCTTGATCGACGATATATGCAAATAATAATGAGTTTGTATTGAGGAACATCTATGCCACAACATTCAAACACAAACACATACAACAACATTCAAACAAAACGAATACATTAAGCATTCGATCCACTTTGTCCAAAAGGTCTTGGTTAGCGTTGATTGGTACTACACATCATAATCAATTAGGGATCGGACGAGAGCCTCCTCAGTGTTAGGGGGAAATAAATTTTTCAGTTTGTAAAGTAAGCCTATTAACTTTATAACACGCTTTGACATGAGCATTTCAAGATAGAGAATAAAATTATTCATTGATCTTCGCCAGTTTTCGCGAACTATATACCGGGTATGATACTGTCTTAGGGTTGCTCCCACCACAAAAGGGGTCGAGTGCATGCAATACAAGCAACACGGGTGTGGATGACCCCAGCCGGGCCACATAAAAAAAACTGAAAAATAGATTGTTTGAGTAAGCCACTGTAATGTCTAGAGTTTGTCGGCAAGTTTCAGATATGTGTGGCTGGGGTAACGTTACCCCAGCCGGGCCACACAGATCTCGAAAACGAAACGACCTAGTCAAAATCTGTTTGCTGATATAGATAAGCGGCAGTTTATCGGACAAGTATCAGTTTTCATCGGGCTCGTGTTTAAGGGGGCTGTGTGGCCCGACTGGGGTAACGTTACCCCAGCCGGGCTACACAGATCTCCAAAACCAAACGACATAGCGAAAATCTGTTTGCTGATATAGATAGGCGGCAGTTTGTCGGACAAGTGTCAGAGTTTTTCGAACCACCATTTCAGAGCTCACCTGCAGCAAAGTTGCTGCAATTGAGCTAGCTGGATCTCGAAAACAAAGCGACGTAGAGAAAAAGTGTTGCTGGAATAGTGAAGCGGTGGTTTATCGAAGTTTTTCTAACAACTTCACAGTTTGAGACATGCGCATTTCCCCAGCCGAGAAACGTTACCCCAGCCGGGCCACCTGGATCTCGAAAACGAAACGACCTAGCAAAAATCTGCTTACTGTCAAAGATAGGTGGTAGTTTGTCGATACATTCTTCAAAATTTCAGAGTTTGTCGAAGCCTCAATCTAAAGAACGAAAGAATTCTTTATTTGGGTAAATAGTCTAGGAGCCTGGAGTCCCAAATATGCGAGGTTTCGTTATTTTTTATGTTTTATGTATGTACTTCAATGGGAAGTTAATGTAAAATAGGTAATTGAATTCAGTAATGAAACAGGCTTCAAAAGTAGATAAATATTAAATCTGTTTGCTGATATAGATAGGCGGCAGTTTGTTGGACAAGTTTCAGTTTTCATCGGACAAGACCCTGCTTTTATAGCTTGGTCAATGATAAGTTGACTACATAGTTAGCGCAGAAGTTGAGGAGTGATCGCCTACTGCGCAACGGGTCACAGGTTCAATTCCTGTATGGGAAAAATATTTTGTATGGTCTATAGAAATTTGTTCCAGTCTGGGCATATGTGCATGTGATATTCTATGTTTGTAACTGCACCCACAACACAGTAGAAAATCCTAGTGTGGGGCATTTTTTTTTAAATTTTCTATAAGTTTAGATTCCCTTGTGAAATCACAAAATTTGCGAAAACATGCAACATAAATGGTCATATCACATAATCTTTTGATCGTGATGACTCACTACTATGATTTTTTCACAGTTGAAAGATACTATAAACCCGAGTAGATAATAAAAGCTCTTGATAAAACAAGGCTTGGCAAACAGACCAACGACAAAGTGATCCCATATGGTTTCCATTTTTTTCCCTTTAGAGTTTTAGAGATACAGACCCCTACACGGAGTAGATTTCTTTCATGAACACTAATTCATATTATATTTACATATGAGAAAATTATTAGCTTTATTTATATAGTATAGCAGTACCACAGGATTTGAAGAGCACATTTATTTTACAGCAGACTTTGGTATATTTTATTTTATTTCTAGTGAAATACATTATAATATGCACAAAACCATTTCAGCCTTACTAATATACCAGTTGGACCACTTTCGAAATAGTTATTCTGTATAGCATGAACAAGATAAAATAAGGAATAGCTATTCCAAGAATGATCCCATGAGTAATTTATTAATAAGCCAGTCATGTTTAGCACTACATAATCTGTTGACAACAATTCTTACATACAACTTGCCCTAATGGTAAGTTGCCTACAATAGGTAGATGGTATCATAGGCCAAAATAATGATATATCAACAATTACAGCTATCAAATCAAAAGAGTTGTATAGTAATGTTACTACTATATGACTCACAATAAACAATCACATAACAATGTACTTGACGTAAATTAAATTAATCATTGCATTCCTCCACCTTTTTCCAACATTTGTGCAAATCGATTGGTAATAAGTAAAGAAACATCTATGAATCTTTCAACACAGTTGGTAATGCATGTTTCAGTACGAGAATCTAATTTCGTTCCTGGCTTGTCCACACACTTGTCCCAGCAAAAATCGTTGAATTCATGAATCTGAAAACATTCAAAATATGTTAGCCACAAATATTATGTTACTACTTATCTATCTGTATTCTGATTAGGTTGAGGACGACCGATTAGTGGCCCCACGAGGGCCACTGCGACCTGTACAGATCCGTTGTTGCACTTGTGCTGACCCCTCATGTTAAGTGTCCAATTAGGCGCGCATCAGTGAAATAGGCTATAACCTTCTTTGGAGACAGAGCCTTCGCATCTTGAGGTGGCAATCTAGGTCCACCTAGAGCTCGGCTCCTAGTGTGGATGAGATCATAGCAGTCAAATTGGTGTCTCGTCATTCTCACCACAAAATCTGGATACGGTTGGTCATTGATAGATACAGATACACCGTCTATCTGTATCTATCAATATCAGTAAAGTATCCCCATCCGTCTATCATAGACGGATGTTACTTCTTACGTGTTAGCGTAGTAACTAGGTAATTTAATCTCTATTTTAGTTAGTTATACTACTATAGGTACTTATTTTTTGGTGTTTGTTATACCTGTGCATGAAACTGTGCTTTTTGTTTTTCAGCTAAAAGAAAATCTTGTAATTCAGAGTCGGCACCCTTGGTGTTTTGAAAATCTGATAGATCACTCATTGTTAAATTATAGTTCTTAAATATTAATGTAGGACTTTACAAAGTTTTGAGAGAAATAATTAGAATGGTTAAGATAATGTAAGTAAATTGAATGCACAAATTATATTACATTGAATGGTCGATAGAGAGGTTTTTTTTTTTTTTTTTTTTTTTTATGGCAAAAGAGAAGTTTTTCTATATGCCAGTGTCAGGTAAAAGGTTGGGAAATGGTTATATTATTCAAGGAACGGAACGGAACGCGAATGGGAATTAGGATCAGTAAAGGATGTAGGTAAGAGATTAGGAATATATTATAATATTAGGAAGATATAAATACATACAGCATAACTATATCTTGATATTGTTGTGTTTTAGGAATGCAGATAACATGTCAAAAAATTTATTTGGATACATTAATAAACAAGAAATACGTGTAGGAAGTGGAACCTGATGTTTTATCAATGAGTCCATGAAAGAGGAACGGTCGTATAGGGTACAAGAGAAGAATAAGTGATCCAAGTCCCCAACGCCAGCCCCACATTCACATAGATTACTTGGAACAATTTGCATTTTAGCGAGATGGGCCAAAGTACAAACATGACCAAGACGCATGCGAGTAATAATGCTGATAGTAGTTCTACTGGAATTAATCTTATGAAACCATGGCTTATTTAATATATTTGGTTGGATTTGGAAGTATTGATTTCCTCTCTTGTTACTGCTATCTGTCCAACACCTCCTCCAAGAATCTTGAAGATGAGTACTAGCCAGGGTTATCAAATCATGGCAAAAGTTTACATAAGGAAAGACATCACCGGATCTAATTGCTTCTTTTGCTAACTGGTCAGCTTTTTCATTACCACTAATACCTTGGTGGCTTGGAATCCAAGCTAGTGAAACTGAATATCCTAGAAACTGACATTCTAAAAGCTTCGTCCTGATATTGCAGATAACTGGATAACAAGGCTTCATTTTAAATGGGTACTTTTGAATAGCCTGTAGAGTGCTTTTAGAGTCTGTAAATATAACTGTAGTTTTTAGTTTCATGAGAAGAATGTATTCTAAAGCCTTGAAAATTCCAAAACATTCCCCTGTAAAAATAGATGTCTCAGGTGGAAATTTTATTTTTTGTACAATGTTAAATTGTTTGTGATATACACCTACCCCTACATTTTCTAAATTGGATGATTTAGATGCATCAGTAAAAATGAAATGTGCATCCTGCCAGAGCTCATTACTAATATGCTGAAATATGAAATTGGCACCAATATCATGTTTCTGCACCCCGACATCGTAAAATATAAGTGGACTTAAACATAAGGATTTGTAAGAATTAGAAAACAAAGGTAAAATACAACTGCGGCAAATTGGAGACTCAATGGCTCGAAGTTTCCTATAACTAACTATAATACATAATGAAGGTTTATGAGTCCAGTATTTATTTATTCGAATTTGTTCATCAAGTTTCATTAATTTCATAAAAAGGGGATGATTGGAATATTGGTAGTTTTTAAATAGAAACCTATCACATAATAGTTGTCTTCTTAAACATAGAGGAGGCTCGCAGCACTCCACCTGCATGGCATTGGTAGGAGAAGACTTCATAGCACCTAAAATTAACCTCAAAGATTTATATTGGATAGAATCTAATTTCTTGAATGCAGTAATATTTCCACCTTCTAGTAAGAATGTACCATAGTCCAACAAGCTTCTAATAAGGGCATTATAAATCAATTTTAATGTGGTGGGATGGGAACCCCACCATACACCTGCCAGACATCGCATCATATTAAGGTTTTTTTCACATTTCGCTGCAACATAGTCACAGTGTTGATTACCAGAAAGCTTAGAATCTAAAATTACTCCTAAAAATTTTGCACTAGAATTAACAGAAATTTGATCATTATCATAAAAAATGTCAATTATTGGAGTAAATCGTTTCCTACTGAATAAAACAATTGAACTTTTGGAAGCAGATAATTCTAACCCATTTTGATCTAACCATTTTTTAAGTACTTTTAAAGAGTTATTCATTTGTTGAGAAGCATGATCAACTGATTTGTTAATGGTATATAAAAGTAAGTCATCTGCATACTGTAACATTCTAATATCATTTAATGATGAATCAAGATCATAGGTATAGATATTGTATAATACAGGACTTAACACGGAGCCTTGAGGTAAGCCTTTATTAATTGTTCTAGTAATCCTAGACCCATCTTTAAGATCTAAATAAATATATCTTTCATATAACATAGCCATAATAAACTTAATGATAGAATTTGGTACCTTTAAAAGTGACAATTTTTTAATTAATTCAGAAATAATAACATTATCATAAGCAGCATGAATATCCAAAAATGCAGCTAAAAGGGAATCATTATTTGAAAACGCTAAACGAATATCAGTTACTAAAATGCTAATACTATCCATGGTACTCCTACCTTTTCTAAAGCCATATTGGCTATTTGCAAGTAATGACTTACTTTCTAAATACCATTCCAAACGATTCTTAATTAAATGCTCTGCTAATTTAGCCAAAACAGAACTGAGTGCGATTGGTCGATACGAAGAAGAATTTGTTGAGTCTTTACCAGGTTTTAAAATAGGTACTACTATTTGAGACCGCCATGAGACAGGAACTTCTCCACTTTCAATTACCATATTAACTAATTTTAAAAAGTATTTTAAAGTTTCATCACTAGAATGTACAAAAAAAGAATATGGTATTCCATCATCCCCAGGAGAGCTATCATGTACATTGCTGAGAATACCTTTTAGTTCATCCAATGAGAATGGAGCATTGAGATCAGTATCATTAGATTGGTTAATTGAATTAATTTGAAATGGCTCTACAACTGATGCAGGAGCCAAATTATCCATAAAATCATTAGCCAGTAATGGTGAAATAGTATTAAAACGTATTGGGTTAAATGCAGATCGAAAACGTTTAATATTACGCCAAACAACAGATGGGCATATTGCTGGAGAAAGAGAAGCACAAAATGATCTCCAACCATCACGTTTTTTCTGCTTTAATAAATTTTTTGTATTTTTTACAACATTACAAAGATTATCATAATTTTCTATTGACATATTTTGACTGTATTTTTTTTCAGCATTTTTTCGACTCTTAACAGCATTTGTACATTCACAATCCCACCATGGTGGTGATGGAATTTTACCACTGAACTTATTTTTAATGGGGAATGTTTCATTTGCAGCATTTAAAAGACATGAGGCCAATGCATCAGAACAATCTGCAACTCCATTTTGGGAAACATTTGGTAACTCAGATAACTTTGAATTAACAATGAGATTGAACTTTTCCCAATCAGGATTAGATAGTTTATATTTAAGTCGAGGCATATAAGTTTGTTCCGGGGGCTTTCTAAATGGACAAGATATTATTAAAGGATAGTGATCACTTCCAAAAGTTGACAAGAGAGGCGACCAGGACATTAATGCAGCTAACGAAGGAGTACATATTGATAAGTCAATTGCACTTATATTTTCATCTGGGTTAGTTCGTCGGGTGGGAGCACCAGAATTTAACAAGCATAAGTTATGCTTATCAATTATTTCTAAGAGGTCATCACCATTACTGTTTGAAATCCCACACCCCCAAGACTGGTGATGGGAATTGAAATCACCCAGAACAATGTAAGGAGAAGACAGAGCAGTAAAAAGAGAATCTACACCTCTAGTAAATATTTCAGATGTGGGATGAGAGATATATACAGAAACAATGGAAATATTATTATCTAATCTTATACCTACAGAGTTATAATTATCTAAGTTATGAGAAGGTAAAATCAATTGCTTAAAAGGAATGTTATTTTTGACTAATATGGCGACACCGCCATATCCATCAAGTCTATCTTCTCTGACACAAGTGAACCCAGGGATATTAAAAATAAATCCTGGTTTCAACCAAGTCTCAGAGAGAGCAATTATAATAGGGTTATATTTATTTATCATGTATATTAAGTCACCTTTTTTAGATGTTATGCTCCTGCAATTCCACTGAAGGATTGTTGTATCCATTATTGGTCATTAAACTATTAATCAATTCTACTATAATTGCTACGTTGGACGGTTTCAAAGAATTTGTTGAAATAAATGTATTTAGTAATGTAACTATTGTATTGATTACTTTATCCTCAGAATTTTCATATTTTTTATTGCTAAGTGCACAACCATCAGCTGGGGAAGGCATTTGCCATTCTTTTATAATAGCATTATGAGCCACTTTATCAAATCCCCTTGAGAATGTTGGTATTGTACGAGGAGTAATATTTACTGTCTTTTTGTATGTAGTTCTATGGGACTCTGGTGATATTTGCCTATGTACATTTCCTTTTTGGGAAGCTACAATATCAGAGTAAGGTTTGGATATTGTAGGATGAAGCTTACTAGCCTCTGCATATGAAAGGCAGCTATGGGACATAGATAATTTTATTTCTTTTTGCCTGTTGAACTCCGGACATATCTTATTGGTGGCATAATGATGCCCAGAACATATAACACATAATGCACAAGCTTCATCAATGTTGCAATCATCTCCTTTATGATCTTGAGCACATTTAAAACATCTTGGTTTTGAACGACATAAATTTTTTGTGTGCCCATACCGACAACAATTAAAACATTGTATGGTAGGGTAAGTGTATAGTTCAACCGGAAGTGCATTATAACATATAAAAATCCGTTTTGGTAAGACCTGACCATCAAATGTAAATACAACAGTCTGTGATGGTTTCCACACCACATTCCCGTTATCAATAAACTTATAGTTAAGCCTTCTTATTTTAAGGATTTGACCACAACCAAAAGGAACTGTAACATTTTCTTTGATCTCCTCAGGTGTCCATTCTACGGGTATACCTTTCACTAAACCCAATCTAACAACACTAAAAGTTGGTATAAAAGCACGAAGCTTAAAGTCTGTCAATTTATTGCTACTTACAAAACTGTTTGCATCTTCAGGTGTAGAAAAGGATACAGTACATCTGTTCCGACCAATCCTTTTAACACTCCCTGGTACAATATTTTTAAAATTATTTTTTTTTAAATAATTGCCAAATGTCATGGGGTGTAAAATTGTACCATCATTTGGGGTAGCAGTCACCCTTTGTACATGAACAGCATAAGGGGATGTATCTGTGGATACATATTCTTTCCTACCAATTCGAGTAATCTGAGGGGCCAACGGGTAAGAATTTTGATCACTGTGTGCAGAATAAGTAGAGTCAGACGACACTGGAATTGGAACTGGTTCTTTGAAAACCTCACTGGATGTTTTTGGAGAAACAGAGTTACATTGACATTGGTTTTCAACCTCAGTTTCATTAAGTTTTGAGATCCTTTTTCTCTTTTTATTACAATGTCGACACACTCTACCCAATCTGCATCTCTTTCTTGAAACTGATTGTTGACTACTTATTGACGCATCAGTTTCCATTTCGCTGTCAGGAATTTGAACATTATATGCCACTGGGGGTGGGGGACTTAGGTTAATACCTAAGTCCCCCAATGCAATATCGGGTGGCTTGCTCATGTAAAATTACATTTAAAAAATATGTACAACACTTACCAACTATAGAATAAACTATACACAAATATAAATAAAAATATAATTACAAATATTTACACTACAAATACTCAACTGATCCAAGTTAGAATAGCTAAAATTAAATAAAATATTTGCAAGGAAAAAATTTTCGACCGCCACGTCCAATTTCCCGCGCTTTTTCCCGATAGAGAGGTTGAATGGTCTTTTTATTTTAAGGTTAAAATTCAGTGCTGCTAGCTAGATCCGATTCGCCAAAAGTAGGCAAAAAAATATTTTTTATTCAATAGGGTGCGTTCCGTTGAATAATAATAGCGCTATGTATACAACTCACTCTCACTACTCACAACTCACAACGCACAGCCGGTCCGATTTGATTTAACGCGATATCGTCAGATAATATCTAAAGCTGGACATTGACGATCAGTTGTTCGCGTCAGTCTAGATGTAAAACTGTGGCGTCACTCCAATGGTTTTATGCCAACTAGATTTGCCCATTCACGGGCGTCACTCCGGCTCTTCAGTTTTCGACCGGCCGGGCTGTTTAAAGAACGTGTACTACCTATTTGTGTCGAGAAAAAAATGGATTCTGATTCTGAAGAAACATAAATTCTTACTGCGGTTACTCTTTGTTGCCAAATACTTACCTAAAAGCAAAAAAGAAAGCAATGGATGAAGGAATGACTTAAAAAAAGAAATCAATTAACTCACGTCAATTAAAATAGGAAGCAATTCATCTAGAGCTTTTTGTCGATGCTGCTTTGTTTTATAATTTTTGTCCGATACTTTCCACAAACATTCAGAATTTTTATATTTTTCAATAAATTCTGTCATTATGACACGTCTAGAGGACAGCGACGCCGTCATTGTATCAACAAAATACCATACACAGCAGCACAGCACGCTAAATCACCGCGCGGCGCGGGCGCTGCGCACGAACTGACGCGATTGGCATGACGATCACACACTCACGTTCAGTTTGGCGCGACGCGCCGGGTTGGATTTATGGTAGCCCCGGAAATTTCGTGCAGCGTCGTCAGTTAAAACTCTGGAGTGATGATTCGACACTCACGATCAAATTTTGGATGGATGTCAGTTCAACTGACGCGCAAAACTGATCGTCAATGTCCAGCTTTAGATTCAGATCATTTAATTTAACCTATGGATGCGGTAGGCAACAAATCGCAGTATATTCTGCCACTTTTCGCGGGAGGCGAGGTAAACGCGTACGCACAGTCGCACACTACGAAAATCTAGAATGCACTTAAGAGGGTATTATACCATCCTAGATCCGATATTTAGTCGTTCCTGAATTCAGAGAAGTCTAATCGCATTTAGGATAGGTAGCATCCGATTTAGGAGAAGGATGGTTTCCGACGTTCTAAATACTTAAATCGAATAGGTGTAATCACATTTCCGATTTAGAACGCTCATCACGCTCAGTCGCCGCTCGCCTAACGTCGTGAGCGCACCGTTTGTTTCTTGCTTCATCTATTGCGTGCGCACGCAAAACTTAAGGGCCCATGGCGCGAAAAATAGCAAAAAGGCCGTTGGCGTTTTTGATATTTTACGTTAAATTTCGAATTAACGGGCCGGGAAAAAATAAATTTAAATTCTTAAATTATGTGTTTACACAATCACCGTCGCCATTTTTTAAATTTACATACCATTACGTTAAAAAATAGCATCAATTTTACTTAAAATTTAGGTTACACCCACATACCGTTCGTGATTTTTAGCTTCATTAATTAACCCTATTATATTTTAGTTTAACAAATATATAGAACAAAGGTAAGCAAAACACTGACACCGTGGTATTTTTTTTAATTATCGTACATTGATTTTTATATGAATTTTTTAACATACATTTATCGATTTTCTTACAAATACTTGGCTCGGGCGCGTTGAAATTCAGTGTGCAATCAAGACTCGAAGTGAGAGCACGTCGCTTTGAGCTAGCTCCCGGTCACGTAATTATTTGTGTATGTATACGACGCGAAGTCCTACGGAGTAATCGGAGAAGTTGATAACTAACAATTTTATTATTTGTGACTGCCGTACGAAAAACCTTCAACCTTTTTACAAGCTTTTATTTATATTTTGCATGTTCGGGTCTAATCTTGCGAGTTTTTGACTCACTTCCCGGTTTCCGATTAAGCTGAAATTTTGCATGCATATGTATAAATATATTATGATCAGGACATGGAGCTGATCTGATGTTGGAGCTGAAGGGCGGCCATAGGAACTCCACAATAAAACGACATAGCCCCATCAAGTTTGAGCTCGTTTGATTCGTATTGACGAGAACTTTGATCCTATATGGTAACCAGGGTCTGATGCTGGATCTGGAAGGTGGCCATAGGAACTCCGCAATCAAACAACGCAACCCCATCGAGTTTGGGCTTGTTTGATTCGTATTGACGAATACTTTGATCCTATATGGTAACCAGGGTCTGATGCTGGAACTGGAAGGTGGCCATAGGAACTCCGCAATAAAACGACACAACTCAATCAAGTTTGGGCTCGTTTGATTCGTATTGACGAGTACTTTGGTCCTACATGATAACCAGGGTCTGATGCTGGAGCTGGAAGATAGCCAAAGGAACTCCGCAATAAAACGACACAATCCTATCGACTTTGGGCTTGTTTGATTCGTATTGACGAGTACTTTGGTCCTATGTGGTAACCAGGGTCTGATACTGGAACTGGAAGCTGGCCATAGGAACTCCGCAATAAAACGACACAATCCCATCGAGTTTGGGCTCGTTTGATTCGTATTAACGAGTACTTTACACCTATGTGGTAACCAGAGTCTGATGCTGGAGCTGGAAGGTAGCCATAGGAACTCCGCAATAAAAGGTCGCAACCTCATCGAGTTTGGGCTCGCTTGATTCGTATTGACGAGTACTTTGGTCCTATGTGGTAACCAGGGTCTGATCCTGGAACTGGAAGGTGGCCATAGGAACTCCGCAATCAAACAACGCAACCCCATCGAGTTTGGGCTCGTTTGAATTGTATTGACGAGCACTTTGGTCCTATGCACAGGGTCTGATGCTGGAACTGGAAGGTGGCCATAGGAACTCTGCAATAAAACGACACAAACCCATCAAGTTTGGGCTCGTTTGATTCGTATTGATGAGTACTTTGGACCTATGTGGTAACCAGAGTCTGATGCTGGAGCTGGAAGGTAGCCATAGGAACTCCGCAATAAAAGGACACAACCCCATCGAGTTTGGGCTTGCTTGATTCGTATTGACGAGTACTTTGGTCCTATATAATTTTTCTTGATGAGTACTTTGAGCCTAGCCTAGATAATATCCATACGCAACCCCATCAATTTCTTTTGTGCGACCTTCCCCAATTTAGGTGTCAAATGAAAGAGCTTGAATTGTAAAATGAATTGTAGAATATAGTATAATATTCTGAAAGACAATCTAATCCAAGATGGCCGCCGTCACAAATTGACAGATTATTTTTATGTACAATCCCCACAATATGGGTCTGTATATGGGGTATCAAATGAAAGTTCGTAAAATACAGTACACCATGAAAAAAACTAAAACAAGATGGCCGCTATCACAAAAGATTTTTAAAAACAAGCTTTTATTTTAATGCTCTAAAAAAGAAAATAAACTTTAATTTATTTTTTTAATTACAATCTAGCGAATGGCTTCAATGCACTAAAAAGTGCGTTGAGCACAAGAAAATATTCATTTCATATTTGTTTATTACTAATTTATTATATGTATATATTATATAAAATAATTTGTAGATACAACTAACAATAAAGAACTCGGTAGTCATTAAAATATTTCGTATTATTTGAGCAATTAGTTTAAAAAAAGTTTTTTTTTAAAACAAGCTTATATTATAATGCCTTAAAAGAGGAAAATAAACTTTAATTTATTACAAGATATATTTTCTTATAAAAATATAAGAGCTTGTCCCGAGAATTAGGATAAACAATAAAACAATTTAACTTGATTATTATCTTTATTTTTTTGTAATAGATAACGTTGTGTACAGCATTGTCATACACACATGACAATGCTGTGCAGTCCTGAAATTTAAATGCAATGATCCTTTTTTTGAAAAACTCGAATCCGTTATAACTGCTGCCTCACGGAAACTCGGTGTCCTGAACAAGGTGCGTAGGTATTTTGCGCCGGACCAACTATGCCTGTTGTATAAAACTCAGGTTAGGTCTTGCGTGGAATATTGCTCGCACTCCGGCTCCGCTCAGTACCTCCTCGATGCTCTGGACAGATTGCAGCGTCGCGCTATTCGAATAATTGGCGATGTAGAGGCAACTAACACCCTCGAGCCTCTACAACTTCGTCGTGACATCGCCTCTCTTAGCGCCTTTTACCGAATGTTCCACGGGGAATGCTCTGAGGAGCTCTTTAACCTTATCCCTCCCTCTCCATTCCTTAAGGGTCTACGGAGTCATCCTTACACTGTATCCTCCTTTTTACACCGTACCAAGAAATTCCAAGATTCCTTCTTCTTTTTTTTTATTGCTACTAAGTTGGCAAAAAAGCAAACTGCCCACCTGATGGTAAGTGGTAACAGTCAACATGTGGCTCCTGTGACATTCGCAGTAAAACTGCAACCCCCACAAGGGCCACAGTGTACGTTGCCAACTTGTGACTTAAGATGTAAAGTCACGGTACCCAGTAATTTCAGTGCCATATCTTACCCTTCAAACCGGAACACAGCAATGCAAGCACTGCTGCTTTGCGGCAGAAACAGGTAAGACGGAGGTACCCAAGCACACGACCTTGGTACAGAGTCTCCCTCCGGCAAGTCTTCTGTCGTTCATCCCACACTTGGAATTCTCTACCTGCGCACGTGTTTCCTCCATCCTACAACATGGGTTCCTTCAAAAGAGGTGTGAAAAACATCTTTTAGGCCGGCAAGGGGCGGGCAGGTTGGATAGTGGATGTCCTCTCTCCTCTATCTGTCAAATCATTTGGGCCTCTTTCACCGCTTAACATCAGGCGGGAGGAGGTCATTTACCAGGCCCTCCATAAAAAAAACTGTTTAAGTACCTTGCCCGTATGTATTTACTTGGTAAGCCTTAAATAAATAAATATTGGTAATTCTAAGAAAAAAATATTTGTTTTTTATAAAATAGGTTCATGTTGCGACAAGCTTTTATATTTTATTAAAAACTAGCTGTGCCGGCGAACTATGTTTCGCCATAATAACGGCGAACTTACGTTTCGCCGTAATAAAAAATAGTTTACGACCTATTCTCAGACCTAGTGAATATACACAAAAAATTTCATAAAGATCGGTCAAGCCGTTTCGGAGGAGTTCGGTAACAAACACTGTGACACGAGAATTTTATATATTAGACGAGCTGCGCCGGCTAACTACGTTTCGCCATAATAAAAAATAGGTAAAAAATAGTTTACGACCTATTCTCAGACCTACCGAACATACACAAAAAATTTCATAATGATCGGTTGAGCCGTTTCAGAGGAGTTTGGTAACAAACACTGTGACACGAGAATTTTATATATTAGATGTATCATGTAATAAATTAAAATTTATTTTCGTCTTATTAGGGCTTTAAAATAAAATCCTAGTGCGGGGCGACGTTTTTTTTTAATCTTTTTACTATTATTTTGTAACCGCATGGCCGCCATTACGAAACTCGACCAAAGTATTCGTCGTTACGAAACAAATGAGCCCAAAACTCGATGGGCTTGTGTCGTTTTATTGCGGAGTTCCTATGGCCACCTTCCATTTTCAGCATCACACCCTGGTTACCATATAAGATCAAAGTACTCGTCAATACGTATCAAACGAGCCCAAACTCGATGGGGTTGTGTCGTTTTACTGCGGAGTTCCTATGGCCACCTTCCAGCTCCAGCATCAGACCCTGGTTACCATATAGGACCAAAGTCCTCGTCATTACGAATCAAACGAACCCAAACTCGATAGGGTTATGTCGTTTTATTGCGGAGGTCCTATGGCCACCTGCCAGCTCCAGCATCAGACCCTGGTTACCATATAGGACCAAAGTACTCGTCATTACGAATCAAACGAGCCCACACTCGATAGGGTTATGTCGTTTTATTGCGGAGGTCCTATGGCCACATTCCAGCTCCAGCATCAGACCCTGGTTACCATATAGGACCAAAGTACTCATCAATACGAATCAAACGAGCACAAACTCAATGGGGTTGTGTCGTTTTATTGCGGAGTTCCTATAGCCACCTTCCAGCTCCAGCATCAGACCCTGGGTACCATATAGAACCAAAGTCCTCGTCATTACGAATCAAACGAGCCCAAACTCGATGGGGTTGTGTCGTTTTATTGAAGAGTGCCTGAGGCCACCTTTCAGCTCCAGCATCAGACCCTGGCTACCATATAGGATCAAAGTTCTCGTCAATACGAATCAAACGAGTCCAAACTCGATGGGGTTTTGTCGTTTTATTGCAGAGTTCCTATGGCCACCTTCCAGCTCCAGCATCAGATCCTGGTTAGCATATAGGATCAAAGTACTCGTCAATCCGAATCAAACGAGCCTAAACTCGATGGGGTTGCGTCGTTTTATTACGGAGTTCCTATGGCCACCGTACAGTTCCTTCATCAGATCAGCTCCATGTTATCATAATATTGCATTGTCACGATATACATATTATTATGTGCAAAATTTCAGCCCAATCGAAAACCGAGAAGTGGTCAAATCTACATACATACATACAGTGCAAGCTAAATAAAAGCTTGTAAAAATAAAAGTTGATCAAACACATCCCTGTATTTACTATTATTCTTCGTCTATGCTATTGTCGCGAAGGTCGCGAATAGACAATAATAAAATAGCAACACTAGTGACGCACGCTTCAGCCAATCATAGTTAAGATAAGGCTAATAGCGATTCTTTAGTCTATGGCAAAATAAGTTTGTAAATAGAATTAAGTTTTCGATGTAAAAGTGAAATATAAAGTTTGCTGTGGCTGAAGCTGAGTCCTGAAGTGCCGTCCATATAATTCTAAGTATCTTGCATATCTTGTAGTTAGAAGATCAGTAATGTGTGTGATTCATTGTTATAAGTGTAACTTGGTTTCCCCCTAAGTTCACGGTTAGGCGAGGTTGCCGGGACGTGAGGTCCTGGCAACAAGCCGAGTCCGGGCCTCCAGAATAAATGGCCCGGGATCCAAGAAAGTGATCGGGTAGGCGATGTTCCGGGACGTAAGGTCCTGGCAACAAGCCGAGCCCGGGCCTCCAGAATAAATGGCCCGGGATCCAAGAAGGTGATCGGGTAGGTGAGGTTCCGGGACGTAAGGTCCTGGCAACAAGCCGAGCCCCGGGCCTCCAGAATAAATGGCCCGGGATCCGCCAAGAAAGACCTGGTATAATAAGTGTTCCAGGCCCAGTCGACTGGAGACGTCCAGAGAAGAAGCTCTGGGTCTATTAAGGTTGGTAGAGCCGCGGTGATGGTTGTTGGTCACCGGGTCTGCAGTACCTCCAAGGTGTTTAGTAGTACATGATGGGAAATCAAGTGTGTTTGTGTTGTGCAGCGTAGGCTGCTAGCGTTGAATACCAACGATAAGAAGTTGAAACTACTTGATGATGTAAGGTATTTAGTTAATAGTTAAATTTAACCCACAGGAGGTGAACGGTACAATCCAGTGGAAATTAGATATACATGGGATGCTCATATCTCAGGTGCAGATGTATCTAAATGCGAAGCAGATATAAATGAGACAAAGATAGAAGATAACTCAGGTATGAGATTTGTATTGTAACTTAATTAAACCTGCCATACATAGAATACTTTCGTCCCGTCCGCCCGTCACGCCGGATGATGGTAATGCATATACCTAGCTATCTAACTACTCTCTCATCCTTCTCTCTGTGTATGATGTGTCTCTGGGTATATGTGTTACTTACACCCCCCATTCGGACGTAGTCGGTGGCGGGCGGGGCGACATGGTGGAGGTGCTGGGATCACCTCATGAGATCTGTACCTGAGATATGAAGAGCATAATTATATGTGGCATTTAGATTTCTGAATTAGTAAAAATTGGTATTAACATAAAGCAAAAACTGAGCTATAATTTCCATAGAAGAAAATGGAACTGAATATGTGAAGTTGTGAATAATAAAATGAATCATGTTCTGAGATAAATACCCTTTCCTTCCATAAAATTGTTTGTTCCAAGAAAGGAAAAAACATTGTTTGTTTGTTTGCTGGTTACGGCCTCCACATAGAAAAGTTGGAGATAAAGGATTATAAAACTTACATACATCTCAACAGATGGCACACAACAAGTCACGCATGAAGAAAACTTATGAGAAATGAAATGCAAAATATTTAATAAAATTGGGATGTAATTACTTTTGGTTATGCCTAGCTGATTAGAAATTCTTATTTTGTTTCATTCATTACCTGTAACTATTAAAGAATTTATGTTTATTTCTTAAAACAATTGAAACTCAAAATTCCCGCTAATGGAAACATCAATTTGTGGTGTGTTGGCTGACAACAGTTTGTTTATGTGTGCGAAGCTTTGTTGTTTGAATAGGTATGTGTACATGTGGAGCGACGCTATATTAAAGTTCCGTCCATTCCATGAACTCTGGCGCCATCCTGCAATTTTATGCTAAAAGCTTTAAATAAAAAAGTAGAAAGAAATGACAAAAGGAGTTTTGTGATTTTGCAATGTGTATAACAATTTGTTAAGAAAATGCCAAGTAATTTATGTGGATAAGAAAATCTGAAGCTGTTTCATAGCTTGCATTCAAGCACGGGCACTTGCCTTAATTGTCTTAATTACTTAAGCCTACTTTTAAGACCTAACAAGGTATGGGTTTGGTGTGATTGTATCATACTTAATACAAACTTCATCACTTGCCAGAATTGCTGAAAACAAGTGAGAATGAGGATGAGGAGGCACACAAATACGCTATAGCATGCACGGCCATACCGATAGCAATATTATTGGTTGTACATTTTTTACTAAAAACAAAAACTAACTTACTAAATAATAAAGCCACATTGTTTGACAATGTTGCAACAAGGCATGATTCCTATTGACCCTAAACTGGCGTCACTTTGTATGTTTTGCATGTTCTTGTTCTCTTTTGTAAAAAGGGGAATTTGGCTAAAGTTATAAATAACACTGGTGAAGAGTAAATGTTGTACATTTATTAAAATATGACATATTTGGTAAGATATGTGTTTATTTAACATGAGTGAAAGAAGATAAATACCAGCTAATTTATAAGCCTTTTCTCAGTGTTTTAAAGAATAAATAAAGTGAAAATAAATAGTGTGTGAATACACTGAGCGTGTCATAGTGTATTTTATTTTTAAAACTTACTTGAGCTAGCAGAGTTGTTTTTTTAATATTTACTTAGGTATTGTAATTTATTAAAGAATATAAGAAACTAAGGTTATTAGAACAGAACATTTATAATTTTAGATAAAGAAACTGCATATTTGCACAGGCTTGTCTAACTGGTTACCCATTTTCTTAGACAGTATATCTACAGCAACATGTACAGCTACATGTACTGTCAGTGTTAGATAGAATAGAATAGAAGAATTGAAAGAAAACACTACCTTACTTTGTGAGAATATTATTAGTTCACTGATTGGTAAGGGAAGCCTGCGACTATCATGTAAATAAAAAATTTTATTCAGTAAATGTAAGTAAATGTTATCCCATGTGAAGTGAAACTGATTTATTAGTGGTTTTATTCCCACATATTTAATGAAACTTTAATCTTTAAGAGGCCTAAGCTATATAAAAATAAAAAAAAAATACCAAAAAAACTAAAAATCAAGAAGAAAAGTTTACATCTAGGTACTCTCTCTTTGAAGTTGTTTAAATAGTGGTAACAAGTTTATGATTTTCATTTAAACAATTATTGTTCCATTGTTGGTAAATTCTAACAAAAGGAATTGAATGAAGAACAAAGAACCACTCATTTTATTCTTTTTTGAATTAGACTACTGAAAATAATATTCTTGACTTAACTGGTTCAATTTATTATAACTTAACTATGGATGGATGATGATCTTGGAAAGTACTGTGATCAGTCAAATAAATATATTTATTAATAATATTGGTATTTAAATACTTATAGTGCTTGTTATACACAGATGAAAACCAAGTATATGTAAGTATGTGTTCTTGATATTTGCAAGTGATTGATTAATAATAAGTTAAGTTTCTAATTTGTATTAGTAATAACTTATTACTAGTTAAACTAGTTAACCAGCTGAATAAAAATTTAATAAAGTCTAAATAACAATAAAATAAATAATAAAAAAAAATATTTGACAAAGGGATACTTAAGTCATAAGTCTTACCTATAGATGTGAGAAATATATTCACTTACAAGATTCAATATGAAAGAAATTCGGAAAAAGAGACTTCAATTAAGTAGTATATGAACATATTGATAAAAATCTTTTAAGAATCAAAGACCTTCCAAATACCCTTACCTCAAATGAGATTTGAGGCGCACAAATATTATATAATAAATTAAACTCAAATATAAAAGTTTCAAAGAAAAATTGACTGAATATTTAAAAATAAATGAAGATGCTCCTATAGAAGAGATATCGGTCATGTCAGAAAAACAACTTCTCGCTGAAGAAGTGTTAGTTGAGCTGAAGACTAACATAAGTTAATTCTGCAAAAATGGAATTGAGTAATAAAGAAAGGTCATATGATGCCGGTAAACTCCCAAAGGTAGCATTACCTACCTTTAATGGGGATATTCTCAACTGGCACTCATTCTTTGATAGGTTCAAATCGAGTGTACATAGTAAAAACATCTCAGATGTAAATAAACTTCTTTATTTAAAAGCTTCACTAATTGGAGAACCTAAGAATGCAATACCGATAAAAACTATCTTATTGCCCTAAACACCCTTTGGGAAAGATATGGCAAGGTGAAACATCTCATTGATGCACACTACTCAGCATTATATAAAATAGAATCCGCTGATAATAACATAACCAATTGTAGGAAAGTCTTCGACGATTTGGAAAGACATCTTCGGATATTGGAAACTTTAGGAGAAGATATTAATCACAATCACCTTAGATTTCTCATTATGGAAAAGTTCCCTTCAGATTTGATTAATGAGATTAAAATTAGAACAAGTACTGATGCTATAGAAGAAATAAGAAAACAGTTGGATACAATGATTACAGCTAAAGAAGATGCTGATAGAATTGGGATGATGACTGAATTCTAATTTTTACGTCTCGTCATTAAATATTAAAATACCGTGGAAAAACATGCAGTCCTGTGAAATCAGAATTAAAATCGGCTTAGAAATACATTAGATACAAGCATTTTAAGTTGTTAATTTGAAAGCGATTAGAAAGAGAGATCCGACATCAACCGTGACGTCATAGTTGAGTACGGCCATATAAACTCCTTGTAAATTGCCGTTTTGCTAGAAAGAGATGGAGAAAAATCTTTAATACCTTATATCTTGGTTGTTTTTATAGTTATTCGAAAACCGATTTTTTCTTTCTGTTTATTATATGAATGAGCTTCTATTAAAGCAAGAAATTTTTTTTAGTCATCTAGCCTATTGCATTCAGAAAATGTTCTGAGCTTTCAGAACCATGCACTGTGGAAACACTTCATGTGCGTGACCTTCAACAAACCAAATCAAGCCAAGGAAGATTTAAAACTAGAATTAGAAATGGAAATCAATCAAGAATAGAATAGAATAGAATAATTTTATTTGCTAGAATATGGTACAATAATAGTTGGTAGTACATTCTGTTGCTCCGACATATCCTATTGACAACAATGTGCAAATATTTCGTCAACTATTTTTAAGTATTATAATTATTTCGTTGCACTAACATTCTGAAAGACGTTATACATTTATCAATAAGTAATACTTAAATTTTCTATTCACTACAATAAAAAAATCCTTATGTCAATAATAAAAAAAATACAATTCAACTATGTCAATATCTAAGTATAATACATTATTTAAAATAGTAATTTCTGTCACAATTTTTATTTAAAAAGAAACAAGAAACAAAATTAAAGAGTACAGACTTGAGAAAAACGACAATAACACAGGAAGAAAAATCATAAACCAGCGGAAGCGACGATATGAAAGTCAGGAAAAATTTTGAATAAAGAAAAGAGATTAAAAGGCATACCTGCAATGAAGAGAATAAAAAACCTACATGCATATTTTGTGACGGAGGCCACAATAACGATGAATGTAACAAACTTAAAACCATACTTGAAAGAAAAGCTAGACTACGAGGCCGCTGTTACAACTGTCTTTGACGAAGACATGTTTTTCAGAGTGGTGACACTAAGAAGAAATGCCGCCATTGTGAAAATGGATATCATAATAGAGCACTGTGCCCTACGAGAATTAACGAAACTGTTAGTATACAGAAACCGGAGACCACAACTTAACTGATGTAAATGCTAAAAGAGTCACTATACTCCAGATGAAAATAAACACAAAAATATGTATATTAAAAGTGATAGCGTCAGTGTATGATCCATGTTGATTCATTCATAGTACCTTTCTAAATAGTAAAAAAAAAAAGTCTGAAAAATGGAAAGAAATTAAAAACAAAGATCAATGATATAAGAAATATATACAAATTGATAGATATTTCCTAAAAGGAAATTTTGATTGTCCTGTATTCCATGTTTTTACAGTTCCTTATTGGAAAATTCAGATTAGTTCCATTGAAAGACTAGAACAGTATAAAGATTCCTCGATTGAGCTGATGGCAGTCCTAAATATTACATGTTTGATAAATTTTACACTAAAATATTTTATGGGTACTATGAGTAGACAAATTCTTTGGATTGATAGTGAGACTGTATTTGAATGGTGGTAGAAGACCACTTGTTTCTAGAAGAGTTGAAGAAATTAAAAGGAATAAAGAATTAGAAATAACATAATTGTTCCCTCTGCGCTTAATCCAGCAGATGTTTTTAGCTACAAGAGAATAATGAGTTCAATTGAAGAAAAGCAAAGATGGTTAATAGGGCCAGACTTTCTTAATGAATACCTAGCGTTATGGCCACCCAATATTGCTTCATCTGCTTCTTCCTTTTTGTCGGGGAAGGTTCTGACCGAACATGCTCAGAATGATACAACCCCGAAAAATAATGTAGGTGCTATTTCTGAAATCCAACATGATAAGGACAAAGACAAGGAAGAAACTATGTGTGAAGGACAACACAATAGAAATTTAGAAACAGAGACAGAAAATAAGATTCAAATGGAATACTTTCGAGTACTAATTAATAATGGAGAACAGACAGTGTAAGAGATGGATTTCCCTATTTATGTGTTTGGCCGTAAGGGCGATTCATCATGAGGTTGTTCAAAATCTGACGGCAAAAGATGGCTTGCTAGCATTAAGAAGATTCATGTCATGCAGAAGAACCTTAATCACATAGATAAGAAAATAAAGTGGTAATTCATTCCTCAGTTGGCCCCCTGGTTTGGAGGATTTTATGAACGTCTGATTGGAATCGTAAAAACGGTATTAAAAGAACCTTTCAGAAACATCTACTAAGATACAATCAGTTAGTTACTATGATCAAGGAAATAGAAGCAGTTATAAACATGAGACCACTTACCAGTGTGGATACAGAAATAGAACACGTACTGAAGCCTTCCGATTTCCTTACGAAAATGCATTTGTGTAAATTGTCAGAGGCTGGAAACGAGCACTCACAATATTAGAAGAGTTTAAACAAATGTTCTCAAACAGATATTTACCAAGCCTACGTAAAAGATATTGGCACTCACCCAGAGAACCAACAGTGACATCAAAGTTACTACCAGCCATAGGACAGATCGTTCAAATTAAAGATGACAACAAAAATAGAACAATATGGAAGGTACGCAAAATAGTCTCATTAATCAGAGCAACTGATGGATTCTGTCGTATTGCTAAACTTCAAGTGGATAATAATGTGTTTACCAGACCTATTGCTCATCTCTATCCACTAGAGATAGAAGAAGGTGAAGAAAATTGCCGTGATGTGCAGAAGGAAGCTTCAAAGATTGATGATTCCAGTAATACATTTCAATTGCCACCTCCAAATCAAGGCATAAATCTAATTGAAAGGGTGGAAAAAGAAAAGGTGGAAATTCAGATGATAATGATAAACTAGAAGGTTCAGACAATGATCCTGATTATAAAGGTCAAACAATTGGACCGGTAGATTGTTCTGATGATAGAACTCCTCGTCGAGATGCTGTTGTAAGAGCTCTCGACAAAATCAAAGAATGGACAAGTAACCTGGCTGCTATTCTTCTTCCTTGCGTCGGGAGTGTCGCGAAGGTCGCGAATAGACAATAATAAAATAGCAACACTAGTGACGCACGCTTCAGCCAATCATAGTTAAGATAAGGCTAATAGCGATTCTTTAGTCTATGGCAAAATAAGTTTGTAAATAGAATTAAGTTTTCGATGTAAAAGTGAAATATAAAGTTTGCTGTGGCTGAAGCTGAGTCCTGAAGTGCCGTCCATATAATTCTAAGTATCTTGCATATCTTGTAGTTAGAAGATCAGTAATGTGTGTGATTCATTGTTATAAGTGTAACTTGGTTTCCCCCTAAGTTCACGGTTAGGCGAGGTTGCCGGGACGTGAGGTCCTGGCAACAAGCCGAGTCCGGGCCTCCAGAATAAATGGCCCGGGATCCAAGAAAGTGATCGGGTAGGCGATGTTCCGGGACGTAAGGTCCTGGCAACAAGCCGAGCCCGGGCCTCCAGAATAAATGGCCCGGGATCCAAGAAGGTGATCGGGTAGGTGAGGTTCCGGGACGTAAGGTCCTGGCAACAAGCCGAGCCCCGGGCCTCCAGAATAAATGGCCCGGGATCCGCCAAGAAAGACCTGGTATAATAAGTGTTCCAGGCCCAGTCGACTGGAGACGTCCAGAGAAGAAGCTCTGGGTCTATTAAGGTTGGTAGAGCCGCGGTGATGGTTGTTGGTCACCGGGTCTGCAGTACCTCCAAGGTGTTTAGTAGTACATGATGGGAAATCAAGTGTGTTTGTGTTGTGCAGCGTAGGCTGCTAGCGTTGAATACCAACGATAAGAAGTTGAAACTACTTGATGATGTAAGGTATTTAGTTAATAGTTAAATTTAACCCACAGGAGGTGAACGGTACAATCCAGTGGAAATTAGATATACATGGGATGCTCATATCTCAGGTGCAGATGTATCTAAATGCGAAGCAGATATAAATGAGACAAAGATAGAAGATAACTCAGGTATGAGATTTGTATTGTAACTTAATTAAACCTGCCATACATAGAATACTTTCGTCCCGTCCGCCCGTCACGCCGGATGATGGTAATGCATATACCTAGCTATCTAACTACTCTCTCATCCTTCTCTCTGTGTATGATGTGTCTCTGGGTATATGTGTTACTTACACCCCCCATTCGGACGTAGTCGGTGGCGGGCGGGGCGACAGCTATAGTATAACCATAAGAATAACTAATAATGCGAGTATATTAGTTATTCTTATGGTATAACACAGTAAATAATAAACACCTATTAAATTCAAAATTAACATCTACGATATTTTGCTAGGCGGCCGTACCGATCGCGCGATCGAGTTCGCTTGTGTGCGTGAGCGACGCACACAAACAGAGACTAGAGAAATTTACCTAAACTAGCTCGGGCTCGCGCGGATGGTGGGCCCTTAATTATTACAGAAAAGGAGGTGATTCAAAATATCTTGGAATTATATAAGGACATGCCTTATCTTTGGAACAAAAGTGATCCGAACTATATGAATAAAAATATCAGAAACGACGGGTACAGTGTGTTACTAGGTTCTAACACACCCATAATGTTCATACTTGCTAGCTTTTGACCCAATCTATACTAATATTATAAAGAGGAAAGATTTTATTGTTTCGAGACCAGGGGAAGGACATAGCGTATTTTTCCTATGGGAAAAAATAAAATTCCCACGGGAAAACAAAAATAAAGCGGGCGAAGTCGCGAGCGGAAAGCTAGTAACAAATATTCCTTCACCCATTCAACGACACGGTTAGCGCAGAGGTCGAGTGATCGCCTACTGTGCAACGGGTCGCGGGTTCGATTCCCGCACGGGACAGATATTTTGTATGGCCTACAGAAATTTGTTCCGGTCTGGGCGTATGTGCATGTGATATTCTATGTTTGTAACTGCACCCACGACTCAGGAGAAAATCCTAGTGTGGGGCGACGTTTTTATAAAAAAAAAGAACAAATCTCGTTCTTTTTTTCTTTTTTTATAGTATGGAGCCAATGGACTCAATTCTGAAGTGGCAGCTAAATTGCCTAATTTTATTTAGGTGCCGCTAAACCACTATCCTATTCTACGGTAACTGTCAAATTCAACTGACATTGCTAATTTGCATCTGACATTTCTAATTTTAGACGGTCAATTCAACTTAGCTTTAGCCCTCCAAACGCTATTCCAGACGTGAGATTTTTACGCGTAAACATCCTAAACTGACTATTTTTAGCGACGACTAAAATCATCCCGATTAAAATTAGAACCTTGCTAAAATCCACCATTTTGGTTGAAAAATATAACAAATGAAGTAGAATTTTAATTTTGCCCAAATTAATTGTTTTCGCCTCAAATGAATGGGAAAATAAAAATATTTTTTAGTAGTTACAATTATACTGTTAAAAATAAGATAAAAATGTACAATAAATGTATTAACTGATTTAAAACTAATCTTTGACATTTTAGAATTACGCTTAAGTTCTGCCTAAATTTAATTGGCCTGTCACTGTAGAATAGCACTTGCTTAATCGGCCATTTAAATTAAGTTTAAATTTAGAAATTTTAGTTTTAGGTTATTTAGACGGCGGGCGCACAGAATTGAGTCCATTGATTTACTACCAAGCGTTTGGTAGTAAATCAATGTATGGAGCCAACCTCCATACATTGATTTACTACCAAACGCTATGGCAATACCAATTTTCTCGTTTTTCGTTAGACTTGGCATTTTGTTATACTTTTCACTCGACACGTCCGTCACTTGTCGCTCTTCCTTTAAGTCGGATTCAGAGTCCTGAATCAGTGAACGTGTAATCAGGAGCTGCAGCGGCTGAATTTAGTGTCCTAAATCGGACACTGAATATCGGATTCTGAATTTAGAATGGTCTAATACCCACTTTACAGAGACATTGTTCTTTTGTTTGTTTACGAACACACACTATGAAAATATTTGTACAATGAAGAAACACACACACATCGACAAATTAACGTGTATCTACTACGCAATCGCCCCACCACAAAGAATTAATGTCTCTAGTGATGTGACACAAAGAATGAGTAACTATTTGGGTCGTCGTGAGTGAATGATTGAAATGTTACAATGAATTGTATTTTTATTACTATACCCTGTTCGGCTAGAATTGATAAAAATACAATGAAGACAGGGGGGGTGATTCTGAAGCGACCACCTAAAACTATAACTAAATAAAATTAGAGATAGAAATGTCAATCACCGTTTGGTATTCAGAACTCACAAGTTAACTCTAAAATTAAGAGTGATGTTACTAAACTACTCAATTTAGTGTTAGATGTTATTTTCGTATTCTGACATGCTTCCTAAATGTAATTTTTTCTATAATTTTAAATATGTCAAACTAATTTTAGGAGGTGAACTTTTAGGTGCCGTCTAAATTTATCTTGTTACTTTTTAACGATTTTCTAACATTACCGAAGTCAATTTTTTTTGTGCAACTTGCCAAATGGATGATGAATTGGTTGTTATGGCATTTATAAGGAAAGGCTTTTATAACATCAATTGCCAATTCGTGAGTTGTAATTTGTTTGTTACCAAGTAGTCTAATAGTACTGACATTTAGATGATAGGTAGGTTATGTATGTATGTATTTACTCTTACAACAGAAATTAATATTCTATCTGCAGATAGAAGTATGCCTATCTAAAATTTGTTGCCTAGCAATTACTATTATTTGTCAATAAATAACAGCGGTTATTATGAAAAGAAAACAAAAATTACTAATGAAACAAAATACGCAATTTTAAAATTCAGAGGAAGTCACGAAGTACCTATCTATACAACTACAGAGTACCACGTAATTTTTTTTATTTCATGGCATAGGCGCGAAGCCATCACAATCGCAGAATATGTCGAATAATTTTTCTTTTGTGATAAAATGAATGATAAATAATTTTCTTTTCTGTTATTTACAAATACGATCAAATCTTAAATTAATAATTTCTGATAGTAAAATTAGTAGAATATAGCTGTTTTTAATGTTTCTAAATTATCCCGTTTTTCTACAGCACTAGGTGTATTTATAATCTGTGTATTCAAGTTAAGAAATTGTCAAATACAGTTTAAATTAAGAGAGTCCGGCGTTTCAGAATACGAATTACCTAAAACTAATTTAAAATTATATGTTTAATTTTAGTTTTAGTTTTAGTGCAGGTAACTTAAATTAGTACAAAGCGAGGATTAGAATGCTTTAATTAGTTTTTTGTGTTAAATACAGCAATTTCACTTGCTGTTTAGCTGATCGACTGAAATAAATATATATTTTCACAGTAAGCGCTCCGATGCGTAATCATAATTTTTATCAGCTCTCGGGGAACAAACATTAGCTCTCTACTCAAACTAGCTCTCTGCTCACGACTTTGTCCGCGTTGATTTCTGATTTTAAGTTTGACGTGTCTCTCTATGTGTGTGTGTGTGTGTGTGTGTGTGTGTGTGTGTGTGTGTGTGTCTGTGGCATCGTAGCTCCCGAGCGGATGAACGGATTTTGATTTTGTTTTTTTTTTGTTTCAAAGGTGAATTAGTCGGGAGTACTCTTAGCTATGTTTGCTGACTATCGATCCAAGATGGCCGCCGCCACACAATGGTGGATTACGTATTTTTTCACAACTCTCTTAATCATCATCATCATCATCATTTCAGCCAAGAGACGCCCACTGCTGGACATAGGCCTCCTCCAGGGATCTCCAAACCGATCGGTCCTGCGCCTCCCGCATCCAGCGGCTTCCCGCGACCTTCACCAGATCGTCGGTCCACCTTGTGGAGGGCCTACCAATGCTGCGTCTCCCAGTACGTGGCCGCCACTCAAGGACCTTTCCGCCCCAACGGCCGTCAGTCCTGCTAGTTATGTGTCCTGCCCACTGCCACTTAAGGTTTGCAATTCTTTGGGCTATGTCGGCGACTATAGTTCTTCTACGGATCTCTTCATTTCTGATGCGATCACGTAGAGAAACCCCGAGGATAGCCCTTTCCATTGCCCTTTGAGTGAGATTAAGCCTTCTGAGGAGACCCATTGTAAACGGCCACGTCTCAGTTCCGTACGTCATCACTGGCAACACGCATGAATGAAGACTTTCCTCTTAAGACACTGCGGTAGATTGGCCAAGAATATGCTGCGTAGCTTCCCGAGCGCTGCCCAGCCGAGTTGGATTCGTCGATTTACCTCTTTCTGGAAGTTGGACTTACCGAGCTGGACTATTTGTTCCAGGTAAACATATTCGTCAACAACTTCCAGTGTAGAGCCGCCAACCTTCACAGGAGTGGGTACTACATGGGAATTCACCATGATTTTGGTCTTGTCCATGTTCATTTTAAGACCCACTTGTTGAGAAACTCTACAAAGGTCTTCGAGCATTGTGCCTAGATCTTCCACGGTCTCAGCCATGACCACGATATCATCGGCAAAACGGAGGTGAGTCATGAACTCGCCGTTTATGTTGATGCCGAGTCCTCTCCAGTCCAAAAGCTTAAATACATCCTCCACCGCAGCTGTGAACAGCTTCGGCGATATAACGTCACCCTGTCTCACACCTCGCTGAAGTCGTATTGGTTCCGAGTTCTGGTCCTGAAGGCGGACTGACATAGTGGCGTTTTCGTACAATGACTTCAACACTTGAATGTACCGGTAGTCTATTTGGCACCTCTGGAGTGACCTAAGCACGGCCCAGTTCTCGACAGAATCGAAGGCTTTCTCATAGTCCACAAACGCCAAGCAAAGTGGCAGATTATACTCCTCGGTCTTCTGTATAACCTGCCGCAGCGTATGAATGTGGTCTATGGTACTATAGCCTTTACAGAATCCGGCTTGTTCGGGAGGCTGGAAGTCGTCAAACCTGCGTGTGAGACTCAGGCTCAAGAGCGTGATGGGTCTATAGTTCTTCAACTGAGCCTTGTCGCCCTTTTTGAAGAAAAGTGCCGATACCGCGCCAGCTTCTTGCCCTAGTATTTCTTCAACAGTGTCAAAATCAACATTTAGGAAGTACTTAATAATACAAAAAGAAAAACAAAAATAATTAAGACATTAAGGTTAGCTTTCAATTGACTACTATAATAATGCAGGGAAAAAATATAGCCCCTGCTGGTTTTTTTCTGGTTCTTTCCAGTACAAGGTCTCCCGGCAGCCGTAGACTTGTCAACCATTGGCGTAGCTTCTTTGACGTGGAAAAGTGATTATGTAATAATCCAACTTGAATATACTATATGTTGAATTTGAATTTATTATTCGAATCAACATAAATAATTTTTTTATTGTTCTTAACACCGAATAATAGGTTATTTTATGTTTGTTTGATGTGCAAGTTTAGAGATTTTTTTTAGTTTTGTAGTGACATTTTTAAAGTAAATAAGAAATGATTAAGTATATGTGTAACATTTTTTTTAATTTCCATGGCAAACTTCTAATTTCCTTGGAGCGGTTTTATAATTTCTTGGTATTTTCCTAATTTCTTTGGATAGCAGAATTTCATAATCAAATAACTTTTGTTATATAATGTTGTGTAATACCCCTCTTTAATATATTAAAACAATTCTCCCTCCTCTATCCATTGACCTATTAAATTTAAATAAAACGAACAAAAAAAAATTACCATGGAAATTAGGCAAAATTCGATGTTTTGGGTGAATCACCCTAATTGTAACAAATGAAACGGAAGGTACTGATTTTTCGTGCTGAATTTTGACACCTCACATACTTAGTCCAGCCACTTAAAATTCCTAATAATATAAATCAGAATTGACTTATACTATAAATCTTTCAATGAATTATTTAAATTCGCTGAAAATCCTATTTTATTCATGAAAGAAAGATTCCAAATGTCAAATTTGAAAGCTGTCAAAAAGTGGTATCAGAGCACCATGGAATTATTACTCAAACAGGAATGAGCTCTTGTTTAAAAAAGTGTGCCGAGCGAGAGATAAATAACTGTACCGTTTGTCTCTTTCGTAAGTTTGTGACCACAAATTCTACAAAATAGGGATTTTTTCTTAAAAACAATAACATTCAACCTGAAAGATGCTTTTGAAAATCATAATATGCTTAATAATCACGATTGTTAGGGAAGAGATCGCTTTTAGCAACAAGGTCGCCCTTTGTACAATTAGTGTTAAGTGTATTATTTATACGTTGACTTTAAGCTGGTTGGTGTTGTACAACAAAGAAATATTATATTCTATTATTTCAAAATGGTTTGCGCAAAAGAATTTTATATCTGCTTTTCAATACAAGATAGGTTTTATTAATATAATAATTATTTAAAAAATAATGAATGTCAATGATTGTCTTTCAATAGATGGTCTTTCCAATCGGTATATTATGTTGAACCCACCGCCACATAACAGATAATCAAATATGTCAACTTGTCAAAAATGAGTCAACACTATAATCTGTCTGTGATATTTAAATACATACCTAGTAAAAGAATGAGTTATATTTTAGGAAGAAAAGAATTAAAAACATATCAGTGTGAGTCGAACTGTTTCAACAATACTTAAAACTTTTGTGGTTTCGCCAATATCTTGAACAGAATGTTAATGCCAATTCTTTTTTCTAATAACTTAACATCGCATCGTGTAAGCTAAACAATAAATAACCAACATAAATTACTTTTATTAAAAAATATTAAAAATTGCGATAATATTTAGGTTAGGTATGTACATACCATGTGGACACCGTACTACAATGACAACGAAAATTACTGAAATTGACAAAGAATCGTTGTTGCAATATAACATTTTTTGAATACTACCTGTTAGCGCCACCTATTGGCAACATACAAAAAATAAGTACCTATCCCTTCCTTCACCGATCCCCGCACCTGAGACGGCGACGACAGCGCCGCGATACGAACTTCTTACCAAGATGGCGAATACACTCCGGCGCCGCGAGAACGTCGTCTTCAATTTTAATATGTTATAATTCGCCTATTTCGCTAATCCGCTTAATTCACCCGCCCCGGGGCAAGCCCATCTCACGGTTCGCGTGTGCAAGTTTAACCCGGCGAAATTCCGCGTTGAAATAGTGTGTAACGTTGCTGACGCTTTGACTGGACATCGGAGGAGCCTCTGCAGCCACTGAACCAGCCACCAGCATCAAGAGGAACATCCAACCAGGTGCCTTCCTTCTATTCTTTACCCCTCCGAATTTACCTCACATGAACAATAATTTTACCGCATCAGTGTTCAGTGGCGTGACCACTACCACTAGAATATTTCCTGACATGGTAATTTAATTTATTTTATGTTATAATTATTACAGAAAAAAACAATTTAGGTATTTTGGGCATTAAAAGTAATTTAAATAAACAATAAAATAAAATCTTCATCAACCAATAGTTGTTTCATAACTACTAATTATTATAAAATATACAACAGTAGCAGCACTGTGGGAAAGGGATAAAAGGTACAGTTATGGCTATCTCTCTCGGCACACTTTTGCACTTTCATGTGTTTAGTCTTTATTTACATAGAAATAAAGTCTAAATTTGAACAACAATATTTTGCAGAGCTCATTCCTGTTTGAGTAATAATTCCATGCAGAGGACCCATCTATTAGCATGGGTATTTGATGCTAGCATTTCGTGTTGCAAATGCTTAAATGAAACGCAGAGATGCCAAAAATGTTGATATTTATGGCTAAAAATTGCTAAAAATGCTTATCTGGAACGCAAGGATAGATACAAAAAAAAATGATTTTGACATGCGTAATTAACCCTGCGTTCCGTAAAACGATAAAAGTGATAATATCGCGCATCCGACCAAAGTCACAACACAACCTACTGATTCAATAGCCCTTATATTTTGTGACGATTTAATTTGGTTGGATTCGCCATATTATCGCTTTTATCGCAATTCGGAACGCACCATGCGTCTGTGGACTGTGAATTTCGTGACATTTGACATTTGACAATTTTTTGGCAGGAGGCTGGAGGCTTGCCGTGGCTTGCCGGTTGAATTGAAAAGTTGAAAGCAGAAAGAAACAGAAAGCCGGCCGGCTATAATTTACTGGTTCTATTTTGACTAAAAAAATCACCAAATACTACTATTGAAAATGGATGAAAACATTTTACTCCCTTCACCTAATTGGTTCAAAGTATCTGGACTGGTAGTGAGTAAACATAATTGGATAGTGTATGGTGGTCCTAATAAAAGTCTTTGTGTATTAGAACCATTGTCGAAAGAATACCACAGAGTTGTTCATGGATCACAATACCATACACATCAATGCATTAGAGCGCATAATGATAAGTAAGCTGCGATAATTCTTAGATTATAGATGAATTTAATCGGGCAGAAAGAACGTAACAGTTTTTTTTTTTCATTAGGATAGTCAGCGTGGATGTGTGTCCAGATTGGCCAGAGAAGAAGCATATATTAACCGGCAGTGTCGATGGTAGTGTGAAGCACTGGTGTTTTGATGAAAGTCAAGTTGATAAAATTAAACCAATTCTGAGCCATGATGTGCACATTAAAAACAATGAGGTATAGTATAGTAATGGATCTACTCTTCTTAAAATATTCATGTGTACTATTATTGTCTAAATCTTGTAGGTTTGATTCTCCCAATATATTTGCTATTTGCTACTTTACATATTCAAACAAATTTTTCTTGAATGAGACAAGGTAAATGCACACATTGGCATATATTAGCAAGAATGGGAACATGGCAGTGCCCCCGCCAACTCCACCATAAAGGCACAGCAGCACCTTTCTTTTCTTCAAGCCATTCCTCCCCCTCTCCATTAACCATTCTGCATAAACCTGAATTTTTGTGATCAAGAGGGTACAACATAACTACATATTATATTAATTAAAATGGTATAATTTGAAAGCATTGTATATTATTTTTTGCACTATGTATGCAATTTTTTGGGATATCAACAGTTTTAATTTCTTGGTAAGGTAATTGAGCCCATAAAAATCATTTAAGTGTAGTTATACATTTTGAATAATAAAGGAACGTTTCCTTCGCATACAAGATGCTATTTTCAATATTTACGGTACCTCTCCTTCAGTGACCATTGTTAATTTTTGCCCTGTACTATATTACTATGTGATTTTTTTCAGGAAGTTGCTGGGGTTGGTTATTCAAATAGTATGTGTGCCATAACTGTTGGTGGATTGGGATATATTGTGAAATGGGATATCACTACAAATGTTGTAAAGACATACAACATTCTAAAAAAATTTAAACCTGTTTGTATGGCATGCTCTCACCACATTCCATTGAATGTGGCTATTGGCACAAAGCAAGGTGTTGTTTTTGTTTTGGACTTGAGAGGTTGGTATTTATATTATTATAAAGTCAATATGAAACATCTCACAAGTCAATTACACACAAAAGACATCAGCTAAAATTATTAAGTCAAAATAAGTCCTCCCTAGAGGTAGGGACACAAAGGAATTATTTTTGGTTGTTTTATCTTATAACACTTATTGGCATTTGTATATTACATATCAATCTAGTTATAAGGACTATAATTTGTATGTTTCCCTTAAAAATAAGACACCGACTGCTGGACATAGGCTTCTCCCAGGTTTGGGGTGGTTTGTTTCATAGTCACATCAGTCGGGAATTATGAAAACTACAACCTCTTATAGGATCTAAGTTGACTTAACCTGTAACCCTGTATGCTACTCCCATTACATACTCTATTGTCTACTCCCATGGGGTAGATGCGTGAGTTATACTCATGCATCTATCCCATGTGAGTAGGCAGTGATCACAATTTTTCAGTTGCTATGATCCAAACATTATCATCTAGCTTCCTTAACTTTACCTAGCCTTTTTCAAAATGTCTTCTGTTTGAGCCAAGCACGTTTGCCTGTCGTCCCTTATCAATTTACTTGTTTGTATTCACCTTATAAATTTCACTTGCCAATCATCTTTCATCCTTTTTCTCTGCCCAAAAGTTATTTGTTGGAATATGATTAGTAACATGTTACATTTTAGTTGTTTTCCCGACATTGTATTGATTTATCCATGTGCAAAATTTATGATAATAAAAAAAAAAAGTTTATCTTATAGCTTATAGAGCATCATAGATTTTTATGATGTCAACAGTAAAATCATTGTATAATGAAATTAGAATATTTTTTTAGTAATGTCATATTTTATCTTTTAGGTAGACATGGATCGTCTTATTACAAAATATGGTCCAAAATTAGTCCTGGTTTAAACCTGATGCTGTCTCTATCTATGTGTTCATCAGGTTTAAACCAAGACCAAGTTTGGAACCAGGTTTTGTAATAAGGCTGTAATTGTGTAGCATATTTTATTTATCAAAAATGTAAATAGTTTAAATTAAGTAATTTTTTTATACATATAATTGGAAGTTTGTTTAATATTTTTATAGCCATAAAATAGGAGTTTTTTAAGGTACAAAGCTAATCTTTGACATGGAAAATATAAATCATTTTGGGCAATAAAATGTAGGAGCAATCAAACCCTTCCTTGAAGTGACAAATCTTTTCATTGCGCAAATGTAAAATGGCACAGAGAACTTTTATTGCTTTCTAATCTAACCATCTTCTAAAAGATACCAAAGTAGAATTGGAAACCATATTAATCCACTTGCTACAGAGGCGCGTTCAGTGCCTTCGCGCGAAGTACAACTTTTCGCTCTAACCCCGTTCAATGCCTTCGAGCGTGACAACCGGGTGAAACAACTGCTCGTTCAAGACCTTTGAGTGTCGGCGCGAGTTACAACCGAACAACCATCGAATTTGATGGTTGTAAAACGCTCTGACGTTTATGACTGAAATACTCTTACGTGATTGGATGATATTGGCGGCCATATTCTATAATGTCATCTACTAGAAAGAGTGAGAAATAAAAAATCATGTGAAAGAGGGAGATAAAAGATTTGGTTGCTGCAATCCGTTCAACGCCTTTGAGCGAGTTAAAAAACAACCGGACAACTACACCCAGAGGCGCTGAACGCGCCTCATTGCTCTCAGAACGACCAGCATACCATAAAAGATTAAATAGGCATCATATTGCCAACCTTCCTACAGAGATTGAATAAAATTTACCAGAGAAAAGAGCCCTCCACTGGGAGGAGCCATCTCGAACGCCATAATACATACATAAAAACCGCTTATAGTGCAAGCACTGATAATAATAAACTTTTAAAAAATCTAACTATGCTTTCTTCTTATCAAACACAGCTTCCTTGATATCCTTATCGAAATACATTAATCATCTTACTTCATTGTTTCTTTTAGACACTCCATAAACTTGATTTCCATTTACTATACATTATTTTAGAAAAAAATCTATATGTCTTCAATATTATTCATGTACATTATTATGTTATCAAATCCCTCACTTCTAAAATCTATTTCAATTTGTTGCTAGGAACTGCCAAAATTGTTTTCAAGGTTCGCGGTCAAGACGATGAAATTGTTAATGTCAGTTGGTGTCCACAGTATGAAGTAACTGTCAGAAAAGGTCTCTGTGAATCCAAGACAAAACAATCTAAATTAGTTGAAGAAACAAAAACAGTTCAAAATCTTGATATAAATAATTCTGCTACAGAAAAATATCTCCCTGAGGATAGTTTTGATGACTCAGTAGTCGAACCAGAGGATGATATGTTTGATATTTATAAAGATCATGAGAAAGATGAATTTGGACATAAAAAATATGAACCTGAGGACATAATTGTAAAAGTCACAGAAGAAAAACAGCATGATGATTACTTAGCAGAATGTTTGAAATTGAAAGAGGAAATATTGAACAGAAAAACTAAAGCTGAGTCCTCAATTGAGACATTAGTAGAAGCGTTGGATAAGGCCCATGTTAATGATAACAACCAAAATGTGGTAAAGTCTGATTCTGAACACTCTACAGCCAATGAAGAAGATAGTGTAAAAAAAGACTTGGAAGGAGCTAATGATTATATTTACAAGCATTTATTAGCTACTATAAGTAAATATGGGTAAGAAATTTTAAATAATTAGATACTTTTCCCTTTTTAATTACTTTTTGAATTGGTCAGCTTAGATTATATTAAAATTATATTGGCTTAAATTTTGTATAAACTGCCTTGTGTTTGTATTTCTTTGTATATATTGTTGCTAAATACGAATCAGTATCTAAGGAATAAAACAAATTTTCAAATAAATAAAAAAATATACTGACTTCCAAACTGTAATTAATTATTTTAATAAATACAAAAGTCTTTCTGAATCTCTCCTGTACATCCTGTACTTTTCCATATCTTAACTGGTATTTCGTCCGGATCAATTGCCTTACTGTTTATGGTGGGTCCAGAGGTTTTCATATTGGCGAAGGCTCTAACTTCAAATGCAGACATTTCAGACAGGTTTAATACTTCATGTAGAAATTCTTCATTCCGTAGTTTTCAGTTAGTATTCTTACCACCTTCTATTGATTAACAAGGAACCGGGAACAAAGTCTTGGTTAGTCTACCATTTACATCTTTAATCTACTCGTGTTTTTTGTTTCTTGTCTGATTTTGAAGTCTTGGTTAGTCTACCAGTTACATCTTTAATCTACTCGTGTTTTTTGTTTCTTGTCTGATTTTGTCAAGCGTTTGCAATTTTTAATACCTCACACTCTGATTGTGCCTTCTCTAAGCCCTTGTAGAAGGAGGATCTTCTTTTTACAGTGTCGATAGCCATGCAAGTCTTTCTCAGCAGTTCTTTGCTGTTTTGTATTTGGATTTGTCATCATTCTTACCATATGCCTGACACTATTTAAAGGCCTTGTTTTTGTGTGCCATGAGTATGACCTTCACTGAGTTAGCACTTAGTGTTAGAGCTTGCTATTGAGTTTTTAAGAATCTTCCTCACCTGTTTGATCAATTATTCTGCAGTTTGTTTAAGTTATTCCGTTTTATTTTTGGTATTGTGTTTGTTTAGCCGAGCGCAAGCCCAAACCATGGCGGGAGACAAGCTACCAGTAGTGTAAATTGCATGGTTAAGGCTTCTCCGGTAATAAGTTAACAATCTTTGAAGAATTTTGGTACTGCTATTTAGGAGACAGAACCACTGGTTTGTATATAATAAGGTGCTCGCTTGTCGTGTTTATTACTGGTAAGACTGCTCGGTAAGTAAGACTACTGGGAACAGCCCTCAAAGTGAGTCCCCGTAATAGTTCTTAACTGAGCATTCAAAGTATCGATTCCAAAGTAACCAAGTCAGCCATTGCGATGCTCCCTAAAACCAATGTCAAGTTGGATCAGTGTTATACTAAACTCCTAATGTCAAATTAATATTCACTAATAAAGTTAAAAACGTTCCATTACAAATGATACACACCAATATAGTATATTTATAGGCTATAAATATACTTTATTGGTGTGTATCTATCTATCTATAATATATAAAGCTGGATTACCACTGACTTCCTTAATATATAATCTATAAAATAAAAAGCTGGATATAAAGCACAATAGAGACGTTGTAAACGTGTAATAGAAACAACGCCATCTACCGACCACACACTTGGCAAGTGTTGTGTCGATAAATTATCTTACACCGCCATCTGATAGAGGCTTATGGAACTAACGAATAATTACTAACAATTTAAATTGCAATAAATGGATATTGACGTTAATTATCAAGATAAAAACTATCCTATCTTCAAAGTTGGACCAAATTCTGCATAGTAAGCTAAATTTCATAAAAATCTGTGAAGTAGTTTCGGAGTTTATCCCGGGCGAACATCGTGACGCTATAGTTAAAAAAATATATATATACATAAAGATTTTATCTTTTACAGGAGTGTTCGCATCTGGTCTAAAACAGGAAAATTGTTGGCAACCAGCCCTGCTGTCAATGTCAATAAGGGCCAAAAGAATAAAATTACTTTCTGTCCTTCTCTGTTGTGGTACAAGTCGGACGTGTTATTAATTTCTGATGTGAAGAATCAGTTGCTTAAATGTAATCCACTCAATGTGGATAGGTAAGATTTTTATATAAACCGGATTGAATTAAAATAATACATCGGAGTCTCAGTAACACTGTCAATCTATATCAAAGGAAAAGATCTCTTTTGTTAAATTTAATGCTTTTATGCTATGTTTAAAATAGGACTCATTGATTAATAATGAAACATGCTGGAATACGGAAAACCTAGCTAAATGCAGTGTAATGGAATAATATTCTTAATAACTCACAAAAAAAAAGCTGGCTCTTTTTAAATAGGCTCTTTTTAAATTTAAAATGGACATTTTCAAATATATATTATAAATCCACAAAATGTTACAATAAAAAAAATATCACAATCTTTTGGGGATGTTTAGATACGAGTATTATACAGGCGAACTTTTCAAATGGGAGTGGATGACCAAATCTAAAATTTTAAGGAATCGCGGAAAATGTCCATAGGAGTGACAGGGTTGATTTTGGTAAAACCTAAAACTGGATTTATTTTTTTGAAATATCATTTATTCTTAGTCAGCAATCGAAGCAGTTCATTTTGGAAGAATAACACATTTTGGAAAATTATAACACATTTTGGAAAAATAACACATCTTGTATCATTACACCTTTGATTAAGTATGTCAGTAATAAGGATCAAATGCTCCTCATAGTGGTGGTTTACATGGGCGTTCAAATTTAACGTAACAATGTTAATTTATTACAAACCAGCTTTTGCCAGCGACATCGTCCGCGTGGAAATCCTTTTTTATTGATTCCCTTTACATAATTCCACCCCCCCACCCTTGATACACCCTTTATTCCTCCCCACAACTCAAACTATCATACCAAATTTCATCTAAATCGGTTTAGCGGTTATTGATTCCCCATACAAATTTCCAGCCCCTTTTCTCCCCCTTAAGGGGTGATTTCTGCGATAAAAGCTATCCTATGTCCGTCTCCTGGTTCTAAGCTACCTCCCCACCAATTTTCAGCCAAATCGGTTCAGCCGTTTTTGAGTCATAAATAGTGTAACTAACATGACTTTCTTTTATACACGGTGTTTCATAATAACCAATAAATAATTTATCGTTATCTAAAACTAATTAATTAATTGTGTTTACCCGTAATGTCATTCAACCCAAAATTTTCATGTAAATCATAGACATGATGATGATACTATGATATACATAAAAATTTTGGGTTGAATGACATTACGAGAAAACTATTTAATACTTAGTTTTAGATAACGATAAATTATTTATTGGTTATTATGAAACACCGTGTATATATATACACGGTGTTTCATAATAACCAATAAATAATCAATGCGTTATCTAAAACTAATTATTAAAATGTGTTTACACATAATGTCATTCAACCCAAAATTTTCATGTATATCTTAGTATCATCATCATGTCTATGATTTACATGAAAATTTTGGGTTGAATGACATTACGGGTAAACACAATTTAATAATTAGTTTTAGATAACGCATTGATTATTTATTGGTTATTATGAAACACTGTGTATATTTATATAGCCTATTAATAAGTTCATTATTATGATATTGATAATATTCATCAACTAACTGTATTTCTTACAACAGCAAAAACCAAATGGAATGGAAGCCGGTGCATAGTTTGCATAAGCGGCCCGTATACTGCATCGCGTCGAGCGCGCCGCGCGTTCAAACAGCGGACGATAGCGACAAAGACTGGCCAATATGGACGACAGCTCAGGACCGTTTCCTAATTCAGTATTCACTCGAAAAGTGCCAAACACTGATCACATACAACACATGTGGAGGATACGTGTATAACGTCGCCCCATGTCCATACGACGCGAACAAGCAAGTATCCAAGTTAACTAGCAATGACGACGACCGGTGGGAGGCTCTGTACCAGGGTCGTCTGCTTGGGTACCTCCGTCTTACCTATTTCTGCCGCAAAGCAGCAGTGCTTGCATTGCTGTGTTCCGGTTTGAAGGGTAAGATAGGGCGGTGAAATTACTGGGTACCGTGACTTTACATCTTATGACACAAGTTGGCAACATACACCAATGGCGTGTCTAGAGTTGTTTTCCAGGGAGGGCCTGGCCCATGATTTTGTGTGAAGGTTTCCGTATTTTGGCGTCTATCATTGAATTTTATTTGAATCGGTAGCCTAACATTCTGGGGTGGGCACTAGACCATTCACTCGCCCGCCCCCTCCATACGCCAATGCGTACACCGTGGTTCTTGTGGGGTTGGCAGATTTGCTGCGAATCTCACAAGAGCCACTTGTATTATAAGTGACTGTTACCACTTAACATCAGGTGGGCAGTTTGCTTGTATGCCAAACTAACTTGCAATAAAAAAAACTTCGTAGGCTTTATTTACGACCTCTAAAAGGTCATAGGTAATACTAACTGAATTTCCCGCTGGAATAGAGTTTCCAAAAATCGAACACTATATTTCATTGCATTCTTTCGTTTTTGTAGCGAAATTCGATGTAAACTTTCAAGTTCCTTTCAGCTCAATTACTCCGTATCAAAAACTATCTAGAGCAGGGTTTCCCAACCAGTGAGGCCATTCTTGGGGGGCGTAGAGTAAACCAAGGGGGGCGCAGCGAGCGGCTCCAGAATTAAACTGTATAAAGAATATTTAAATTGTTTATATAAACGCGCGCGACGCGAACGATATCACCTATGCGAAGTCAGCGATACGTTGCAACCATCTTTTGAATAAAACTAAACACGCAAATATTTTCTTCGTTTAATTTTCTTATTTTGACTCCCCATTTTGGCCCCTAGGGGGGCGTAGTATTTAAGCATAATGTTGAGTGAGGCGCATAGGGTAAAAGGTTGGGAACCCCTGATCTAGAGTATACATTTAGTAATTTCGGCTGTGGATTTATTCAAATATGTGGGTCAGTCAGTATCTTCTACTTTACATGAAAAATAGCAGATAAGAATAATAGTATTCATAATGGTGCTGGTAACTAATTTGAATTAATGTGACGGCAGGATGGCAGTCGCTGTAGGTGACGGATCGGTTAAAGTGTTAGAGTTTGAAACAGCAGACGATGAAGATTGTCAACTAAAAATGCGCACCTCCATCAATTACTGGCAAAATGTTCAGGGGAAAGTACTGATTGTTGTTTGGCACCCTACGAGGGAGAATCTCCTAGCATTCGCTACTGCAGAGTCCAGGGTAAGTTTATATGTTTGTTTGTTACAGATGAGATCAAAGTTATCATTATTCGTTCAAGCGATTGTCATTTAAGCTTATTTGTGGGCTGTCTTTATGTTAGTTGATATTTATGGCAGAGAAGTACTCTTCAGGAATGCCGAATTTTACGTGTGCTTAATGCTTGGATGCATGGTTCAGATTGTAAAATTTTAATATAAGGGGTTTATGATAATAGTATCACATGAGTATTTTAACACCCTATTATGTACAGTTCATACAAGACTATCTACACCCATGATATAAATCCTCTATTAAAGGTTCTAAAACTATAGTGTTGTACAGTCAAGTGTTGTAAAAACTATGTTCGTTCATAAAAAGCTTAATTACTTAGTATCTAATACAAAAAACCGACAAGTGTGAGTTAGACTCGCGCACCGACGACGGTTCCGTACAAATCTTAAGTTTTTTACATTCATAAAGAATGTTGAAAGATGCTACTATGGCACTGGTTGATTTAATGTTGGCAACATTGATTTACTACCAAACGTTTGGTAGTAAATCAATGGTTGGCAATAACACGTTTCAGAAACTTTATATTAGCAAGATTGTAGATATAATTACAAATTCCATGCAAATAATTAATAAGGTTCCTACGCGCTGCTACGATCTGTCTGAGCAAAGGCTGTTTGGGGCCGTTGGCCAAGCGCCAAGTAAAGTAAGTTCAGGCCCAAATCACGATACACCGTAAGATGGCGCTATACACTGCAAAAGCAATGTCTCTGTTTGTAAATTTTTACGTTGCTTTAAGCAACTCTCGAACTCTTACCTTAAACTGTCGAAACACAACAGTATTAATGAAGTTGTTATATCAAAGTGCCTAGTGCGAGTTTTATCGAACTCTACTCGATCGTACGCATCGAACGCGTTAACGCGAATTTGTATAGAATTAGAGCAGCGCCATCTAGTAGCTGCTATGGAATGAGACAGCTTCATCTAGTGACTACTAGATGGCACTGCTCTAATTCTATACAAATTCGCGTTTACGCGTTCGATGCGTGTGATTGAGTAAAGGTCTATAAAACTCGCACTCCGCACACTGGTTTGCACTCGTCTGTTTCGCGAAGAAGCGCGTGACCTTCGTGAGTACATTAAGCTCCTCGTCAAGCTATACTTATCGAGTTTTGGACCGTTCTTAAGTCGCTCGTAATGCCGACGGTTTTCGTGGTGTAAGTGTAAAGCTTCAATGGGCGCTTACTGTACGTTCGAGGTGATTAGATTATACTCTCGCTAGCTAAGCTAGTTCAGTTGCTCTGGATCTTGCAACAATGGAGTTTAACGGCTTAGCGAGTTTAGAAAAAGTAAAAAAATACATTACTTATCGCAAATTCACAATAATAACAATAATATATATTTATTTCTCCACCAATAACATTACAGTTTCATGTATTGTGACAGTCAATATTACCAAGGATGATATAAAGAAAGGATTGTCAATGTCTAACATTTCTAAAATTAGTTATAACCACGAGCAATAGATGGAGCGAGCTGTATCAAATCCAAAATTTGTCGATATTTCTAAAAGCAACAAAGCACACACGCTCCTAGGGTGCACAGCAGTGATTACATAGATTTATGTAGTTATACAAGAGCACGATAGATGGCGCTATATACATTTTTGACACTTTCTGCCAGACATTCCCTCTCATTCGAGAACAAGGTAATTGATAACGTTCGAGAAGCAAAGTGGAGTAATTTTCGCCTGACAGGAGTGAATTTCTCGTGGACCCCAGAAAGCGTTAAATTTTACCTGGTATTGACAGATGATTGTTCTGTGATTAGTGGCTTTCGTTTTTATGTAGAAGTTAAAGTTTGCAAATAGTAAGTAAAGCTTTGCGCAGAACAGTTGTAAAATAAAGCAAGTTCGCGTTGCAAAACACAAAAACTCTTTTCTTTATTTTTGAGCTACTAAAAAATTTAGGAATGGCAAAAAATAAACCCTTTATTAACCGACTTCTAAAAAAACCGTATCGGGCCACGCGCAGTGTAGGGTTCCGTAGTTGCAAATGCCAACTTCGAGTTCACACTCACATCACACCTCACAACACGTTGCTATTAAATTAGTAATTATTATTATGATTAAAGCTCCAATGATTTTATATTTACTTAACTTCACCTGGTTCGTAATTTTATATTCAGTACTAATTTTTCGTCTATAACATTTTAGTTTGTACTTAATACTCAACTCTGATAGTTTTCCTTTAAACTTCGTTATACAAGTTGATTTTTTAGTTATGACAAAAATTTGGTGTGCTTGTTCAGACAAGCAAACTGAAACACTTTCACTATGGGACCAACTTAAAAATCGCAAAAAAAAAATCAGCTGTTTCATACAAATGTTCAACATTCACTGAACCTAAATGTATGAAACAGCAGATTTTTTTTGCGATTTCGAAGTTGGTCCCATAGTGAAAGTTGTTCAGTTTGCTTGTCTGAACAAGCACACATTATTGTCATAACTAAAAAATAACCTTGTATACTACTGTTGTAATTTTTTTCACGTGTCCATATAAACGGTTATTTTTTATCACCCTGGAAAATTTAAGGGACGCTTCACGACATGGTATTAGAATGATTTAAATTACCTATGAATAAAAAAATAACTCCCATACTTAATTTTATATGAATTTCCCAAAAAAATTCAAAGAATGCTGCACTAGTTAAGAGCAGCATTTTAGAGATTTATCTATTTTTTTCTATTTTTTTAAATTTTTATTTCATTTTTTTTATTTTTTATATAATAATGGATGTGTCCTGAAGCGTCCCTAAAATTTTCCAGGGTGATAGAAAAATAACCGTGTATAACCGTTTAGCAGTTAGAGGGGGGGGACACTTACCTCTAAGAAAAATTTGCACTTTAAAACCAAATATTTCAGAAAAGAAATCCCTAAATCGAAAAATGGTATTCTGAACCGTACATTGTTTTTTAAAGACCTATTCAGCAATACCCCACACGTAGATATGAGTGCCGATAGACGATTTGTCGGCGGCGGCGCGCCGACTTGAAAGTGTCGGCGGCGGCGGCGGCGTTTCGGCGGCGCGACTAAGAAAGGCAGCGGGAAAATGAATAAAATGCGTTATGTTTTGTTCAAGCACAGTTTTATTTAAAATAGTTTATAAAGAAGAGATAAAATTAAATAAAAATCAACAAGTAAGTACAGCAGGTATCAAGTTTATATTATAACATTGCAAAATCCACCGATTTAACACGGAACGTATTAAAGAAGCCATCGAGCGGAACAAGGGCTCCAAAGTGCTCGCAAGAGATCTGTCACTCGGTCAGAATCTGCTGACGAAGCTGAAGACAGAGGACGCCAGAATCATTACGTCTCGACCTGAGCTTATGGCTGAGATCGTACGCTTCTATGGACAGCTTTACACAACATCGCAGGCACCTATCATTCAGGCTTCAGATCCTAGAGCCAAATTGATCCGGTATTACACCCAAGATATCCCGGACGTCAGCCTGTACGAGATTAGTGTGACTCTCAAACAGCTCAAAAACAACAAGGCACCGGGTGATGATGGCTTACAGCTGAGTTACTGTGAAAGCAGGTGGACTACCAGTCCGGAAAGCGCTGCAGTGGCTATTTAACTCCGTCATACTCGAGGGCAATACGCCTAAATCATGGCAAAAGGGTGTAGTGGCACTGAGGCGCGTTCAGAGCCTTCGCGCGAAGTACAACTTTTCGCTCTCACCCCGTTCAATGCCTTCGAGCGTGACAACCGGGTGAAACAACCGCCCGTTCAAGACCTTAGAATGTTGGCGCGAGTTACAACCGAACAACCATCGAATTTGATGGTTGTAAAACGCTCTGATGTTTATTACTGAAATACTCTTACGTGATTGGATGATATTGGCGGCCATATTCTATAATGTCATCTACTAGAAAGAGAGAGAAATAAAAAATCATGTGAAAGAGGGAGATAAAAGATTTGGTTGCTGCAATCCGTTCAACGCCTTTGAGCGAGTTAAAAAACAACCGGACAACTACACCCAGAGGCGCTGAACGCGCCTCTGTTCTTCAACAAGGGCGACAGGGCCCAGTTAAAGAACTACAGACCCATTACGCTCCTAAGTCATGTATACAAGCTGTTCTCGAGAGTTATCACGTATCGCCTCGCGCGCAGGTTTGATGACTTACAGCCTCCTGAACAAGCCGGATTCCGTAAAGGCTATAATACAATAGACCACATTAATACGCTGCGGCAGGGTATACAGAAGACCGATGAGTATAATCTGCCACTATGCTTGGCGTTTGTGGACTATGAGAAAGCCTTCGTTTCTGTCGAGACCTGGGCCGTGCTTAGGTGACTCCAGAGGTGTCAAATAGACTACCGGTTCATCCAAGTGTTGAAGTCATTGTACGAAAACGCCACTATGTCAGTCCGCCTTAAGGGTCAGAACTCGAAACCAATACGACTTCAGCGTGGTGTGAGACAGGGTGACGTTATATCGCCGAAGCTGTTCACAGCTGCGCTTTAGGATGTATTTAAGCTTTTGGACTGGAGAGGACATGACTCACCTTCGTTTTGCCGATGATATCGTGGTCGTGGCTGAGACCGTGGAATATCTAGGCACAATGCTCGAAGACCTCTGTAGAGTTTACCAATAAGTGGGTCCTAAAATAAACATGGACAAAACCAAAATCGTGGTGAATTCCTATGTAGTACCCACTCCTGTGAAGATTGGCGGCTCTACACTGGAAGTTGTTGACGAAAATGTTTACCTGGGGCAAATAGTCCAGCTCGGTAAATCCAACTTCCAGAAAGAGGTAAATCGACGAATCCAACTCGGCTGGGCAGCGTTCGGGAAGCTACGCAGCATATTCTCGGCTAATCTACCGCAGTGTCCGTGGGTGTTGCCAGTGATGACGTACGGAACTGAGACGTGGCCGTTTACAATGGGTCTTATTAGAAGGCTCAATGTCACTCAAAGGGCAATAGAGAGGGCTATGCTCGGGGTTTCTCTACGCGATCGCATCAGAAATGAAGAGATTCGTAGAAGAACTAGAGTCACCGACATAGCCCAAAGAATTGCAAACCTTGAGTGGCAGTGACACATAGCTCGCAGGACTGACGGCCGTTGGGGCGGGAAGGTCCTTGAGTGGCGGCCGCGTACCGGGAGACGCAGCGTTGGTAGGCCCCCCACAATGTGGACCGAGGATCTGGTGAAGGTCGCGGGAAGCCGCTGTATGCGGGAGGCGCAGGACCGATCGGTTTGGAGATCCCTGGGGGAGGCCTATGTACAACAGTGGGCGTCTCTTGGCTGAAATGATGATGATGATGATGAAAATAGAAAGAATCAAATTAAATATTGAAAGTATTTAAAATATTAATGTAACCGAAAATAAATCATCCATCATGTCACATTAAAACAAGCATTACTAAGACGGTATTTTGCCGAAACTGTTCACAGCTGCGTTGGAGGATGTATTTAAGCTTTTGGACTGGAGAGGTCTCGGCATCAACATAAACGGCGAGTACATGACTCACCTTCGTTTTACTGATGATATCGTAGTAATGCTGAGACCGTGAAGGATTTAGGCACAATGCACAAAGACCTCTGTAGAGTTTTCCAACAAGTGGGTCTTAAATGAACATGAACAAGACTAAAATAATGTCGAATTCCCATGTAGTATCCACTCCTGTGAATGTTGAAGGCTCCACGCTGGAAGTTGTTGACGAATATGTTTACCTGGGGCAAATAGTTCAGCTCGGTAAGTCTAACTTCAATAAAGAGGTAAATCGACGAATCCGACTCCGAAGCTACGCGGCATATTCTCGGCCCATCTGCCGCAGTGTCTCAAGACGAAAGTCTTCAATTCGTGCGTGTTGCCTTGCCAGTGATGACATACGGAACTGAGACGTGGCCGCTAACAATGGGTCTCATAAGAAGGCTCAAAGTCACTCAAAGGGCAATTGAGAGGGCTATGCTCAGGGTTACTCTATGTGATCAAATCAGAAATGAAGAGATTCGTAGAAGAACTAGAGTCACCGACATAGCCCAAAGAATTGCAAACCTTGAGTGGCAGTGGGCAGGACACATAGCTCGCAGGACTGACGGCCGTTGGGGCGGGAAGGTCCTTGAGTGGCGGCCGCGTACCGGGAGACGCAGCGTTGGTAGGCCCCCCACAATGTGGACCGAGGATCTGGTGAAGGTCGCGGGAAGCCGCTGTATGCGGGAGGCGCAGGACCGATTCTTTGAGGAGGCCTATGTCCAACAGTGGACGTCTCTTGGCTAAATGAGTGAATTTGCAGCTCTTTTCATATTACTCCCAGAATCCGTCACCAAGACAATATCTCCTTTTTTTCAAATTCTTGTAATATGTCCTGAATTTCCTTTTAATTTTTTTTCATCAGTATGTTTCCCAGTTTCCCATTTTTACAACTCGCAGACGTGCGCACGCTCGTGATGTTGGATCGCAGTGATCTCGCGTTCGCTCGATATTTTTCGGCGCGCCGACTCCGTAGGCCGGCGGCGGCGGCGCGGGGAGAAGCCACGGCGGTGGCGGCGCGCCGGCGCGGCGCTCATATCTACCCACACGATGGGTTAGTCGAGGAAAAAATGTTGCTCCCACTATACTATGTATGGTAGCCACCCCAAAAAAAAATTTTTTTTTCAATATTTTTTGCTACCACTTTTTTGGCATGATTAATATACATTACCCATACAAAATTACAGCTTTCTAGTACTAATAGTTTCTGAGTAAAAGCGCGGACAGACAGACAGACATGACGAATCTATAAGGGTTCCTTGTTTACTACGGAAACCTAAAAAGGAGGTTTCTAATTCGACCGTATATATGCTTTTGTTATGTTTGTTCGCGGATAACTTCGTCGTTTATGAACCGATTTTGATGATTCTTTTTGTATTCGATAGAGGATACTCCAAGGGTGGTCCCATGGTTAGGATCTGATGATTGAATTCCATAAAGATCGAGGGAATCCCTTAAAGTTTTAGGTGTGTCCAACGTGTTTTGACCGATTTTCAAAATTCCTTTTGTATTCGATAGAGTAGGTATACTCCTGGGGTGGCCCCAAGATCACTAAAGTCAGGATCTGATGATGGGATCTCATGAAAATCGAGGGAAATCCCAATTTTCCTTTATATTATTTTAGGGTTCTTTTCACTAAAAAGATTTCATTCACTAAAAAGTTAAAAATAAAAAATATTTTACAAAAAATAAAAACCGACTTCACAAACACTGAAAAGTTTAAAATAATATAAGAATAGTTACAGACAACATCACATTTCTATATTGAAGTCGGTGACAAATTTTAATACCGGCTCCAGACTCACGCGAGAAGTCTCGGCGAGAAGTCTCGCCGAGAACTTGCGCGAGAACCGAGAAGCTATCCACACTCAGCGATCTTCTCATTTACATTCTCGGTCGTGATCCGGAATGGACGACAGTGCTAGCTACTGCCTTGGTATTGTGTGCGTTATTTAAATAATTAAAAATAATATTGAGAAAAAATGGCTCAAACGATGGTGGTTATTGACAAAGTACTTTTCTATAGAAAACGTTTTGCTTCCCACAAAATGGGCTCTGTGTGAAAATATTATTTAAACTTTAACTCTGTTTCATTTTTCCACATTTTTTACTCGTATGTCTAAAATTACTGAACTATAAAGACTAACGAAATATCTCAAAACAATTAAAATCTTCGTGAATTCAAATTATTTTCTTAATATTTATTACACATTATTTTGTTAAGCACTGATAGCACAGATGAGAGACTATGTTAAATGAAAGAGTATACAATAACTGTGAAGTTATCTAAATGATACTGATATGCATCAGACACCACAAAGTATTTTTTTTATAGAATAATTGGCACGAGATAACATGCGATCTACGCCACGGTCGCAGTCGCACTGAGAACAAACGAGAGTGTGATAGTGTTCTCTTTTCTCGCCCGAGAAACCCTTTGAAGCGGGCAAAAAAACCGACACCGATCGGAGAACAGGCGAGCCCGAGAACGAGAAGCCGAGAAACCCATCACATTCACGCTTCTCGGGTGTTCTCGGGGGTTCTCGGCGTGAGTCTGGAGGCACCTTGAGACTTTCTGGATCATCGTTTGATACCGACTTCAATATAGAAGTGTGATGTTGTCTGTACCTATTTGTAGACTTTTCAGTGTTTTTGAAGTCGGTTTTTATTTTTTGTAAAATATTTTTCTATAGTGAAGAACGCAAACTTGTTTAAATTTTTGATGTGCCTCATTTAATAAAAAATATAAGAAATAATGTTTTAACTCATAATATCATTAACAACAATAATGAAGTCTTTTAAAGATATCATCAACTTATCATTTAGATAAAAATAATAAAAGTAGGTCGCTTCTAAAAATAACCGATCGGCACATAAATCCGAACGCATTCCAAAAAAAGACTAGAAGTCTTGCAACTTAGCCAGCACCTAAAAGTTTAGGTACCTACCGTGCATAGAATCAAGATAGAATTAAAATGTATCGGAGCATCGGGTATAACGAAGTTAATTTCTCCGCGTGTATTTTTTCTTTTTTTACAGCTTAAAATACACTTTTTGTTACTTCTTTTAATATTTGTGTACATGAGATATCATTTACAATTCCTATAATATACACAGAAAGAATTAAAAAAAAATTATTATTGAATGTAACATTATCCATTAAATTAAGCGCCATCTAGTAAAAAAGTATTATAATAATCTAAGCACCGCACTGACCGCACCGTGCTTAATTGTATTCGCCATCTAGCGCGAAACCGTAGAAACCGTGTAATAGGATTAAACTTTTCGATAAAGATTAAAATTGTTCTGGCGGAATATTGTAGAATTATTTGTAATTTACTATTATTAAAACAACTTTTTAATAATTTTCAGGCATGATTCAGCATAATTTATCCACAAAATTTAAGTTAGCAACTTTATAGGTCAGCGCCATCTAGATATAAGGCGGGAATAGGACCTTTCTTATAGTTGTATGACATTGGCAGTCTATATTATTCTTCGTCTATGATATTACTATACTACATTCGTCCTTACTTATTGGCGGAGGCTGGAGCCTGAACTAAGGTTTTTTGCAATAAAACCCCGTAAATATCGTTTTTGTGTGCTTCACTGAGGGCTTAGATATTTTTTGTCAAAATATTAATCAAAAGGAATGATGACAATATTTCTTTTTACCTAAAAGTAAAAACAAATTGTCATCATTGCTTTTTCCTTTAAGGAGAGTATGATGGAAAATATGTTTCGAGAAACATTTCACGACACAATCTGGACCACGCATCGTTGACCTTTTGGTGTTTCTGCATAAAGTGCACATACGAGGCAGGGGGCAAAAGGGGATTATTTTTGTGATAAAAAATCCCACGTTTTTTATAGGGGCCATTTAATTTTTTTACCCTGCGTTGCGAACCTGACGTGCATAAACCGTTATAACTCTTGGATGAATAGACAAATATCTATAAAATAAACGCCAATGTGATCCTTAAAAATCAATAGTGCTCTCAAAACACAAATTTTGTCAATTATTATTACACACATAGAATTCGACGAAACGGGTCCCCTAATCACGACTCTAATAGAAATATTTGCGAAGTTAATAGTACTGCGGTCTCCAACACCCCGTTTCGAATAATCATAGCTATTGTTACAATTAACCTAGAGACACGATTTATGTAGTGTTTGAAAGCTGAAATGATATAGATTGAAATAAGCACTAGAAAACAATACCATAAAGGGGAATTTGTATTGTATAAAAATTGGAGATATATATATTAACGCTTTTTTCTCCTTTAATCCTCTGTCATTAATTGTGTGTGATAATAATTGACACAATTTGTGTTTTGACAGCACCTTTTGAAAAAGTTGACTAATTGACTATGACTAAGCTCGTGACTCGTACTCGACACTTACTCGTGCCCAAAAAACCGCTCCCGACGCGAGCTTTGCGATTGGCGAAACGAGCCGCGAGCTTAGTGCTTACATTCGCGTCTCGTGGCTCGTCTCGAGGCTCGTCTCGCGGTTCGTGCGTGAGTGTAAACGGGCTCTTATGATGGCACAATTACGATCGGTGGTGGGTGTCCATCAGGTGGGGTTGATAGACACGAGCGGCAAGGTCGAGAAGCCGGCCAAAGTCCTGGAGCCAGTCGGCATGAGCGGCGGCGTCTACTCTCTGGTCTGGGGTGGCCATCGCATGCTATACGTCAGCGCAAGCGGACATCTCCTCGTGTACAATGTCAACCAAGCTCACAAAGGTATTGTTCGATTATAATCGAATCGATTCGTCTCGATCTTCGCTAGTGACAATGTCACACTTTTATTTTTGTCGGTCAGTCAGTCACACTTTTATTTTTGTCTGATCAATGCCTTTAATTGATTAGGAGAGTAGTGTAGTGACTGGTACCTTGAACCTACTGAATGTTTTTAAACCTTTTAGTACATTATCTACATCATTATTATCTTTATCTCTATATATAATAAAATCGTAGGGGTACAAAAATCTATAATTGCGAAATATTAAGAAAAAAAATACACAGGTCGCCTTAAAATCATTAGCAGAACACGATAGAATAGTTTTTAAAAAAATTGTTTGTTTGTTGGTTTGTTTGTTTGTTTGTTTGTTTGTCTGTTTGTCCGGAAAGATCTCCGAAACTACTGGACAGAATTTGAAATGGCTTACACCACAATGCTTAGAATTTTCCGGAAGAACATTTAGGCATAATTTCGTTTGTTTAAATTCACTTTTTATTTTTAGTGAAAAAATACCATATAAAATTTTCGAATTGGCTCTAAGTAGAAACAACATGGCGCACGTGAAATTATTTTGACAAGTCTGTCACATAGTACAGAGAGAAGGTATTTTCTTCCACGAAGGAAAGGCAATGGAACTACGCCATACAGCCTGATCCTAAGTAATTGGATTTCGAAAATTGAAAGGCAGGAATGAAGTGTTTCACATAGTACATAAAAATAAAATTAAATATTTTCTGTTAATGGCTGTGCCCAACTGGATTTCGCCAACCAAATTAATTGTCTTTTTCTTATGTCGTACCGTGGTGGTAAGGCAAAAAGATCAAGCCATACAACCAATGTATAAAGCATTTTTTATGATAATACTTATCGAGTGACCATAAAATTTGTAGATTGGTTTAATTCTTGACTAATTTTCACAAAATCGGTACAATTTTTGAAATATTTGAAATGTTGAAAAATGAAGATACTCTTTTTAAGGTATTTTGAAAGGTGTTATATGTTTTTACATTAGGACTAAGGAATCAAACTCTTTCATCTATTTAAAACTATTAAAAGTAATAGATTAATATTGATAATAAAAAAAAATATCTGACTGCAATGTTCTGGGTTACGCGTAGAGGGACGGGACGGGACTCTTGATCCTAATGTCTAAAATGACGGATCACATTTTTTTGGATCCACCCAAGAACATGGATATCGAACGAAGAACCTAAAGAGTAGAACACATTGAACCTAGCCACGCTGACTTAATGTGACATGACTGCCGATAAAGTTCGTTTCCAAACCCCGCGATATGCATATCAAATGAAAGGCCTTGATGAGTAGAGCACTATGAACATAGGAAAATCGCCCTAAATTCAACATGGCCGCCGCTCAAATAAAACGGATAAAAGTTCGTTTCCAAACCCAGCAATATGGGTATCAAATGAAAGGCATTGATGAGTAGAGCACTATGAACCTAGCAACATTGACATAAATTCAACATGGCCGCCGCTCAAAAAAGGTGGATAAAAGTTAGTTTCCAAACCTAGCAATATGGGTATCAAATGAAAGGCATTGATGAGTAGAGCACTATGAACCTAGCAACATTGACATAAATTCAACATGGCCGCCGCTCAAAAAAGGTGGAATAAAGTTAGTTTCCAAACCTAGCAATATGGGTATCAAATAAAAGGCCTTGAAGAGTAGAGCACTATGAACCTAGCAACATTGACATAAATTCAACATGGCCGCCGCTCAAAAAAAAAGGATAAAAGTTCGTTTTCAAACCCAGCAATATGGGTATCAAATGAAAGGCCCTGATGAGTAGAGCACTATGAACCTAGCAACATTGACATAAATTCAACATAGCCGCCGCTCTTAAAGAAAAATAATAGTTCGTTTCCAAACCTAGCAATATGGGTATCAACTGAAAGGCCTAAAAGAGTAGAGCATTATGAACTAAAGAAAATTGCCCTAAATTAAACATGGCCGCCGCTCAAAAAATTTATAAAAGTTCGTTTTCAAACCCAGCAATATGGGTATCAAATAAAAGGCTTTGATAAGTAGAGCACTATGAACCTAGCAACATTGACATAAATTCAACATGGCCGCCGCTCAAAAAAGATAGATAAAAGTTCGTTTCCAAACGTAGCAATATGGGTATCAAATGAAAGGCCTTGAAGAGTAGAGCATTAGGAACCTAGCAAAATTGCTATAAATTCAACATGGCCGCCGCTCAAAAAAGATAGATAAAAGTTCGTTTCCAAACGTAGCAATATGGGTATCAAATGAAAGGCCTTGAAGAGTAGAGCATTAGGAACCTAGCAAAATTGCTATAAATTCAACATGGCCGCCGCTCAAAAAATGGATAATAGTTCGTTTCCAAACCCAGCAATATGGGTCTCAAATGAAAGGCCTTGATGAGTAGAGCACTATGAACCTAGCAACACAAATAAATTCAACATGGCCGCCGCTCAATAAAGGTGGATAAAAGTTCGTTTTCTAATCTAGCAATATAGGTATCAAATGAAAGGTCTTCAAGAGTAGAGCACTATGGACCTAGCAATATTGACGTAAATTCGACATGGCCACCGCTCAAAAAAGGTGGATAAAAGTTCGTTTCCAAACCTAGCAATATAGGTATCAAATGAAAGGCCTTGAAGAGTAGAGCACTATGAACCTAGGAAAATAGCACAAAATTCAATATGGCCGCTGCTCAAAAAAAACTGATAAAAGTTCGTTTCTAAGCCCAGCAATATGGGTATCAAATGAAAGGCCTTGATCAGTAGAGCACTATGAACGTAGCAACATTGACGTAAATTCAACATGGCCGCCGCTCAAAAAAGACGGATAACAGTTGCTTTTCAAACCCTGAAATGAAAGTAGGCCCTGAAGGGTACCTAGAGCAGCCATGCTCTAAGTGTGTTCCGCGGAACCCTAGGGCTCCACAATACCAGCGAGGGTGTTTTGATTTTTCTCAATCAAAACACCCTCGCTGGACGTACTTTTATTATGCTTATAAATAAAGAATACACTTTTAAAAACTATTGTTTTATTTTAGGGTTCCGTCAAGTATTTCGCTTTCCAAAAGGGTTCTGTTACCAAAAAAGTTTGAGAACCGCTTCGGGGCCTATTGGATGTTCGATGTTAGATGTTACCTGTGTTTAGTGTCCTTCGAGACCGGGATAATGCAACGATCGTGAACTAACTAACGATAACTCCAAGTTTGTGTGTTGGATGTTAGTCATCACGGCGAGTTTGCTAACCGAACTATGCCAGCAACACTATATCGCACAGTACACATTACAAAAACGGAAGTCTCAATACATTTTAAGGCTAACCGCATAAATACGTTTTTCGCATTCGTTTTCTGAATGCGGGCATCCGAATGCATCAAATCTATACAAAATACTCATTGACTGCCGCACAATGCTGCCGCACACGTTCGTTTTAATTACGAACGGAACACGTTCTGTACGTACGTTTAGGTAGAATGGTAGAAATCCCGAATGAGAAGAAACGAACGTCTGCGCTACGTTTACGAAACTCCATGTCTGTATTCCGTGATCGGATATCGAATACGGAAAACGTATTTGTACAGTAACCCCCCCATTTATGCTATACATTAACTTTACGAAAACCGCCAGTATTACGAGCGACATAAGAACGGTTCAAAGGTCAAACAGTATAGCTTGACAAGGAGCTTGCTGTACGACCAGTCAAAATTGGCCAAGTTGTCATATCCAAAAAATATATTTTGTTGGTGTTACCAAGGATGATATAAAGAAAGGATTGTCAATGTCTAACATTTCTAAAATTAGTTATAACCACGAGCAATAGATGGAGCGAGCTGTATCAAATCCAAAATTTCTTAAAAGCAACAAAGCACACACGCTCCTAGGGTGCACAGCAGTGATTACATAGATTTATGTAGTTATACAAGAGCACGATAGATGGCGCTATATACATTTTTGACACTTTCTGCCAGACATTCCCTCTCATTCGAGAACAAGGTACCTATTTAAGGAACAAGAAATTGATAACGTACGAGAAGCAAAGTGGAGTAATTTTCGCCTGACAGGAGTGAATTTCTCGTGGACCCCAGAAAGCGTTAAATTTTACCTGGTATTGACAGATGATTGTTCTGTGATTAGTGGCTTTCGTTTTTATGTAGAAGTTAAAGTTTGCAAATAGTAAGTAAAGCTTTGCGCAGAACAGTTGTAAAATAAAGCAAGTTCGCGTTGCAAAACACAAAAACTCTTTTCTTTATTTTTAAGCTACTAAAAAATTTAGGAGTGGCAAAAAATAAACCCTTTTTTAACAGACTTCTAAAAAAAGAGTATCGGGCCACGCGCAGTGTAGGGTTCCGTAGTTGCAAATGCCAACTTTGAGTTCACACTCACATCACACCTCAACACGTTGCTATTAAATTAGTAATTATTATTATGATTAAAGCTCCAATGATTTTATATTTACTTAACTTCACCTGCCCCTGTAGCACGTCCACCAAAACACGATATGATAAAGCAATTTATCGCGGTGAAATGTCAAAATACGACGAAACCCTATTGTATTTTGATAGTTCACCGCGATAAACCGCTTTATCATATCGTGTTATGGTGGACGTGCTAGGGGGGCAGGTTCGTAAATTTATATTCAGTACTAATTTTTCGTCTATAACTTTTTAGTTTGTACTTAATACTCAACTCTGATAGTTTTCCTTTAAACTTCGTTATACAAGTTGATTTTTTAGTTATGACAAAAATTTGGTGTGCTTGTTCAGACAAGCAAACTGAAACACTTTCACTATGGGACCAACTTAAAAATCGCAAAAAAAAAAATCAGCTGTTTCATACAAATGTTCAACATTCACTGAACCTAAATGTATGAAACAGCAGATTTTTTTTGCGATTTCGAAGTTGGTGCCATAGTGAAAGTTGTTCAGTTTGCTTGTCTGAATAAGCACACATTTTTGTCATAACTAAAAAATAACCTTGTATACATATACTACTGTTGTAATTTTTGTCACGTGTCCATATAAACGGTTATTTTTTTATCACCCTGGAAAATTTAAGGGACGCTTCACGACATGGTAAGTATTAGAATGATTTAAATTACCTATGAATAAAAAAATAACTCCCATACTTAATTTTATATTAATTTCACAAAAAAAATCAAAGAATGCTGCACTAGTTAAGAGCAGCATTTTAGAGATTTATCTATTTTTTTAAATTTTTATTTCATTTTTTTTATTTTTTATATAATAATGGATGTGTCCTGAAGCGTCCCTAAAATTTTCCAGGGTGATAAAAAAATAACCGTGTATAACCGTTTAGCAGTTAGAGGGGGGGGGACACTTACCTCTAAGAAAAATTTGCACTTTAAAACCAAATATTTCAGAAACGAATCCCTAAATCGAAAAATGGTATTCTGAACCGTACATTGTTTTTTAAAGACCTATTCAGCAATACCCCACACGATGGGTTAGTCGAGAAAAAATGTTACTCCCACTATACTATGTATAGTAGCCACCCCAAAAAAAATTTTTTTTTTCAATATTTTTTGCTACCACTTTTTTGGCATGATTAATATACATTACCCATACAAAATTACAGCTTTCTAGTACTAATAGTTTCTGAGTAAAAGCGCGGACAGACAGACAGACATGACGAATCTATAAGGGTTCCTTGTTTACTACGGAACCCTAAAAAGGAGGAGGTTTCTCAATTCGACCGTATACCTATATGCTTTTGTTATGTTTGTTCGCGGATAACTTCGTCGTTTATGAACCGATTTTGATGATTCTTTTTGTATTCGATAGAGGATACTCCAAGGGTGGTCCCATGGTTAGGATCTGATGATTGAATTCCATAAAGATCGAGGGAAACCCTTAAAGTTTTAGGTGTGTCCAACGTGTTTTGACCGATTTTCAAAATTCCTTTTGTATTCGATAGAATAGGTATACTCCTGGGGTGGCCTCAAGATCACTAAAGTCAGGATCTGATGATGGGATCTCATGAAAATCGAGGGAAATCCCAAATTTCCTTTATATTGTTTTAGGGTTCTTTTCACTAAAAAGATTTCATTCACTAAAAAGTTAAAAATAAAAAATATATTACAAAAAATAAAAACCGACTTCACAAACACTGAAAAGTTTAAAATAATATAAGAATAGTTACAGACAACATCACATTTCTATATTGAAGTCGGTGACAAATTTTAAGACTTTCTGGAGAGCTATTTTTGAATTACGTATGCGACTTCGAAATCACCGATGTGACTAATAATCACCGATTTTCAATAATTCTTATTTTTGAATATCACTTATGTGACTACCTTAGTCACGGATGTGATTTCATTACGAGTGCCCTCACCCACTCGTAAACAAGTCATACATAACTGTGGAAACGTTATCTGTGTTTTGTTTAGAGAACATACTGACAAGTTTGAAGTTGATGTGTGTTGATTTTGAGTTGGATTTAAAAATTTTAAAATTTGTCAAATAATTAAATATTATTTTAACGGTAATAATAATTAACGGTTATTTTTTATCACCCTGGAAAATTTAAGGGACGCTTCACGACATCATATTAAATTGATTTAAATATAAATAAAAAAAATAACTCACTTAATTTTTTTATTTTTTTTTTAAATACAAAAAATGCTGCTCTAGTTGAGAGCAGCATTTTTAGAGATTTTTTTAGTTTTGACCAAAATATAAAAAATACTGGGTCTAAGTTTGTTTGTGACACAAATTTAAAAGATTTTAAACTTGTACACAGTTATTTTTTATCACCTGGAAAATGTTAGGGACGCTTCAGAACACATCCAATATTATATTTAAAAAAAATATAAAAAAATGAAATAAAATATATATATACACGGTTATTTTTTTATCACCCTGGAAAATTTAAGGGACGCTTCACGACATGGTATTAGAATGATTTAAATATAAATAAAAAAAATAACCCCCCTCCTTAATTTTATATGAATTTTTTTAAAAATACAAAAAATGCTGCACTAGTTGTGAGCAGCATTTTTAGAGATTTTTTTATATTTTTTTTATTTTTTTTTTATATTTTTTATTTTATTTTTTTTATTTTTTATATAATATTGGATGTGTCCTGAAGCGTCCCTAAAATTTTCCAGGGTGATAAAAAAATAACCGTGTATATATATATATATTTTATTTCATTTTTTTATATTTTTTTTAAATATAATATTGGATGTGTTCTGAAGCGTCCCTAACATTTTCCAGGTGATAAAAAATAACTGTGTACAAGTTTAAAATCTTTTAAATTTGTGTCACAAACAAACTTAGACCCAGTATTTTTTATATTTTGGTCTAGTTGCAATGAATTTCTAGCCGTATAATAACCGGTATATACCGAAAACAGCTACATTCTGCGTGGAACCGAACCCTTACGTATGTGTGTACTTTATCTATGTTGGCAGCTCTGCGTTCGACTTTTAAAAATAGGATGTTTAGGAATTCGCTTAGATAAAGAATGAATAGATAGGACGTGACCGTATACCCGTAAGGGACAGACATAGATGACGTCATACCTGCCTAAAGTAGATGGGTATACCAGTGTTGCTTTAAGTTTTACCCTACTTTATGTTTATAGTGGCTTTTACCACTATAAACATAAAGTAGGGTTGATTGATCTACGTATTTTTTTTGAAACATTTTAATGAGCGCCCCTCGCTCAATAATATGTCTCAAAAAATAAAAGTGGGAGGAAGTTGCGATTTTTTTTTATTGAATTCTTCATTCAACCTTCGCCGCAGTCTAAAGTTATTTACACTTTTAAATAAAACTACACTTTTCGGATTTACTCGAGTATATTTCGTTTTAAAACATTTTACTATTATTTATTTAAGCTATTATGTAAACATTTTTTACAAATATAAGAAAAAATATTAGGAATCATCATCATCATCCACACGCGTCCACTGCTGGACATAGGCCTCTCCAAGTGCTCGCCACTGAGCACGATCCGCGACCACTCGCTTCCAGCTTTTGCCAGCTAGGTACCTTGCGAAGATCGTCGCTCGATTAAGAATACAGCGGGCAATAATCATTGTTTTTTCTTTATTTCTGCAGTTTATTTAAAATCCAATATTTACACATTTACTAAATATTTGTGAAGATTTAGAAAATGTATAATATAAAATAAACATTGTCTATTTAATTTCTCGCGGATTGTTTCAAACCCAGCATTTGAAGCCGCATTTTTCTCTTTCGGGGCGTATTCAAATTTGAACCGAAATCCAACACCGATGCGTCCTGAAACAATATGTATACAGGTTAAAAATAAAAGCAGGTTCTAATTTTACAACAGTAAAAATATTAATTAATAAATTTTTAAACTGTATCTGTACTAATGGTCAGACTTGTTATATTAATAGAAAATGACCAAAATCAAACCATTAATAATATGTTTGGCCATTAATAATTTGTTTGGTCGGAGCGTCGGTGGCGCTGTGGACTCGGCACTTGCCTTCCAATCGGGTGGTCAGGGTTCGAGACCCGCCATGTACCAATGTGTTTTTCGTTTCGAATTTCATATGTACATTTATCCGACGCTCCTACGGTGAAGGAAAACATCGTGAGGCAACCTGCATACATCTGCGAAGAAATTCAATGATGTATGTGAAGTCGACCAATCCGCACTGGGCCAGCGTGGTTGACTAAGGCCTAATCACCCTAACATAGGGTAGGCTCGAACCCCTCGGTGGGGACGTATATGAGCTGTGGTGATGATGATGATGATATCAAAATAGTAGAAAAGGATTTGGTACCTACCCTACCCATGTTAATCCAAAACTGTAAAATAAAATTCGAAATCCCCCATAAAAATAGTTGGGTTTGTGAAAAATAAATTTAGGTTTTGGCTTGATAGGGTATGTACCTTGTAGATATAATATGTATAAGTTACTGATCTGTAAAAAAAGTTTAGGAATAGCACCACTCCTAAGAAAAGTGCCTTTTTTGTTTTTCTGAATCCACTGTTGTTCAAAATGCTTAGAACACATTCGGGTATGCTTGGTTGGCTGCCAATTCAATCGACCAGTAGCTTTAACCCAACTGGTTTCGAGTAGTTATCTCCGAAGGAAATCTGTTAAATACAGACAAACAAGCAAATGGAAAGTCTCACTTCAAAAGAATTAACTTTGTTATCTAAAATGCTCAAAATTTTATACTTAAATATGTCAATATTAATGTAACACAGAAACTAATATGTGAGTTCCCTTTCACGTAACAAATTACCTACGAATCAAGGAAAAATAGTCGTAGCGTAACTGGTATCATTATAACCCGGCAAAATGTTATACGCGTTGGCTGTATACGTGGCCATATTGTATGGCGACATTCCTAGCTTGTTAGGTTAACAGTAACCTTACTACTTTGTTTGAAATTTCATGTTTAATCCCATAATATGATTGAGAACCATAGTAGAATGATAAAATATTGCAATATAACTTGTATTTATAATTTAAAAAATAGTTTTGGAGCTTTTTATTGACACAATTTAGGTCTTACCTGTAAAAGGTTATATTTTCCTGTTTTCTAGCACTATCACTATTACAACCTAAAACGGAGCAGTGCACCATGATTTAAATGTTAAATTGTTCACAATTACACCAATTAAAGTGTTAAATAATTACACAGTAAGCTATAATTCACACAACAAAATTCTTCCACGTATTTGTTTAGCACCAGACGCTGGTGATAAACAATCCCCACTACCAGTTTCACCTATATACGGTGACAAGGACAAAAAAAAAATGATGGCATCTTCTTCTTTCCTTTGGCAATGTGTATAAGTTTATCTCTTTTCCTCATGTTTGACGGCTTTTATAGCCCATCTATTTCATTCTATATCTATGGGAATTCGTGACTTCAAAGTCATCGCTGACTATTTAGTCAGCGGTGATTTCTAAATCGCATACGTAATTCAAAAATAGGTCTCCAGGATCATCGTTGGATACCGACTTCAATATAGAAGTGTGATGTTGTCTGTACCTATTTGTAGACTTTCAGTGTTTTTGAAGTCGGTTTCAATTTTTGATGTGCCTCATTTAATAAAAAATATAAGAAATAATGTTTTAACTCATAATATCATTAACAACAAAAATGAAGTCTTTTAAAGATATCATCAACTTATTATTTAGACAAAAATAATAAAAGTAGGTCGCTTCTAAAAATAACCGATCGGCACATAAATCCGAACGCATTCCAAAAAAAGACTAGAAGCCTTGCAACTCAGCACCTAAAAGTTTAGGTACCTACCGTGCATAGAATCAAGATAGAATTAAAATGTATCGGAGCATCGGGTATTATAACGAAGTTAATTTCTCCGCGTGTATTTTTTCTTTTTTTTACAGCTTAAAATACACTTTTTGTTACTTCTTTTAATATTTGTGTACATGAGATATCATTTACAATTCCTATAATATACACAGAAAGAATTTAAAAAAAATATATTATTGAATGTAACATTATCCATTAAATTAAGCGCCATCTAGTAAAAAAGTATTATAACAATCTATGCACCGCACTGACCGCTCCGTGCTTAATTGTATTCGCCATCTAGCGCGAAACCGTAGAAACCGTGTAATAGGATTAAACTTTTCGATAAAGATTAAAATTGTTCTGGCGGAATATTGTAGAATTATTTGTAATTTACTATTATTAAAACAAGTTTTTATTAATTTTCAGGCATGATTCAGTATAAATTATCAACAAAATTTAAGTTAGCAACCTTATAGGTCAGCGCCATCTAGATATAAGGCGGGAATAGGACCTTTCTTATAGTTGTATGACATTGGCAGTCTATATTATTCTTCGTCTATGGTGTTACCAACACCCACTATAAAATCTAAACTTTATTCGTATACAGTTCTAATTTATTAACAATTGTTTATTTTAATTCGAAACATGAATACGATAAAGATTATTCTTGCAACTGTGTAGTTCTTTCTACTAAAGAAGAATTTATTAATATCAATAATATCTCTAAAACGATAATTATACTTAGTGTTTATAGTAATATGTAATGTATTTAATTTTGTGGACTGTTAGAAAAAGAGCATTACGAACCTACGAAAATTGTCCTAATTTCGAAATGGCCGATGCTCAAGAAAGGCAGAATAAAGTTGAATCATTATGGAATAAAATGGAGGAAAAAACTAAACACTGTGTTAAGTATTTTGATGGCGAAACGTAGTTCGCGGGCACAGCTAGTTTTAAATAAAACCGTTTAACTTATTTTTATTTTCAAGTTTTTCATTTTTGCCATAGTGTACAGTATTTTACAAGTCAAGCTCTTTCATTTGATACCTATATTGAGGGGATTGAGAAAAAATATGTAATCCGCCATTTTGTGACTGCAGCCATCTTGGATTAGATTTTTTTTCCATATACTAAATTTTACAAATTAAGCTCTGATTTGATAATCATATTGCGGAGGACTGTCCAAAAATTTGTAATTCGCCGCTTTGTGACGGCGGTCTTCCTGGAGTATTTGTTTTATAGTGTAGGTACTGTATTCTATAAGTCATGCCCTTTCATTTGATACCCATACAAAATACACAGTTATTTTTTTATTACCCTGGAAAATTTAAGGGACGAAATGGTATTAGAATTTTTTAAATATGAATAAAAAAAATAACTCACTTACTTAATTTTATATTAATTTTCAAAAAAATACAAAAAATGCTGAACTAGTTGAGAGCAGCATATTAGAGATTTTTTAAAAAAAATTTATAATAATTAATATGTCCTGAAGCGTCCCTAAAATTTTCCAGGGTGATAAAAAAATAACCGTGTATATGATTTGTCATTTTTGTTGCAACGGCCATCTTAGGTGTGATTTTTTTAAAAACTGTAATTTTTTAAGACTGTATTCTGCAAATCAAGCCCCTTCATTTGAATGGGTATCAAATGAAGGGGCTTAATTTGCGAGGATTGTACAAAAATACCGGGAGCATCGGTGGCGCTGTGGGCTCGGCACTTGCCTTCCAATCGGGAGGTCCGGGGTTCGACACCGCCATGTACCAATGTGTTTTTCGTTTTACGAATTTCATATGTACATTTATCTGACGCTCTTACGGTGAAGGAAAACATCGTGAGGCAACCTGCATACATCTGCGTAGAAATTCAAAGGTGTATGTGAAGTCGACCTACTCGCACTGGGCCAGCGTGGTTGACTAAGGCCTAAAACACCCTAACTTAGGGTAGGCTTGAGCCCCTCGGTGGGAACGTATATGAGCTGTTGTGATGTATAAAAATATGTATTCCGCCATTTTGTTGCAGTGGTCGTTTTGGATTTACAAAGATACTAATTATGCTTGATTACATTGTCTTCAGAACTAAATATGTAATTCAAATTTGTGCTCAATCGGACATTGACCAGTGGATCAAATTTAACTCGCAAGATTTAAGCCTAGCAAACAAATAAACACACAGGGCAAGCTAAATAAAACCGTTTTAAAATATAACAAATATTTGGGTTACACATAAATGGTTAACACACACATATAGCTGTAGAAATATAAACTGTATTTGGGTGCGATTCGGTTCCCATAAAAGAGTAAATCTTGTTTCAATGACTATGTTCTCACTATAATCGTACAGGCTTTAGGGGGCCATAAAGTTTTTCCAGCTACATTCAAGGAGAGTATTATACTCGAAAGTAGGCAACCGCTTGGCTATGTCACTGATGATGCTATAGCAAAGTCCTTGGGCGGCGGTTACCATTTACCATCAGGCCGCAATGAGAAGGCCAGGGAACGGACCTATAAAGAGGATTAAGGAAAGTACCCATACTACGTGACCCACTTTTTAAATTTTTTTACACCCCTCGCTCCCTCGGTGACTAGGCGTACTTTATGCCTAGACCCCCCCCCCCCCCCTGTTATACATGTTTGAGCAGTAATTAAACGCAGATATTGTATTGACAGCTATATGTCTATGTCAACTTCCTTTTTGCCTTCTCGCTGGCTCAACTGCGCTGTTGTGAATCGTATATTTATTAGTATCTCAATATATCTTCATTCATCCAGCAAGTTTCTTTTATTTAAACCTAATAACACATCACATGCATACCTATACTCTGTCCAAGAGAGTTTGGTGATTTTGACATATCGTTCTAGAGTTGTGAAACGTTCAGTTTGATTGAAACTAGTACAGTACTAATAAATACCTAATATACGTATTCCTTACTAGCTCCATTGCCCGTGTCATTATTTTTAAAAAATTATAAGTAACATTATTGAATCTCGACTACTTATCACTACAGCCTAATTAATATAGACCAATTTCATTACATAATTGTTCATATGAGGTGTTCCAATAAAATAAATCAATAGTATTAATGTTACATAAATAGGAAATAACTGAAAAGGCAACATAAAAGACGTTTAGACATTGAGCTAGGTAATAGACAAATAATATAATACGGGAGTTAGAATGGACACTCACATTCGGACTACAGCAGCAGAAGTGGAGATGCGACAAAGAAATGTCAGTACGATACGAAGCGTGACGTGGTTATTTCCTAAATCAACCCGCAACTTATATTCAAATTCAATTTTTCCAAAAGAAATGTTGTCAACCGCTCTGATTTTTTATCAGCGAAGTTGATGTTGAAATCGCCAGCCAAGATAAGTGGAAACTTATTACCATTTGTACCAAGTATTTTCGACCCTTCTTCAGTGTACTCCAGTAAAGTGCGACGAATAAAATGCTCTATAGGTACCTCGTCCAATTTTGGATGCGGAGAAATGTAAATTGCTACCATGACTATGTGTAGGCCATTTCTAAGTTTGCATAAGCACGCACAAATATCTCCAACAAATGAGCGCCTAACATTAACATCGCTAACGTGTGCAATATTTATTTCAATATTCGGAGTCATAATATTAGTAACATTAGTGGGCTCGAACTCACTCGTGGACGCACACAAACACGGTGCCGAAGTCTGCCGAACTGAAACGACGTTTCACGGTAGACGATGCACGGCTTTAAACGCCGCACCGCTGTGCCGGTCGGAGTGGGGGGTGTTTGTTAGGTTTATTTTCGATACGGAATTTCTTGATTCGGTCGCCGCGCTCAAAGCCCGCGATAAAAGCTATTGTAGCATAATAAATATAAGAAAAGTTGCTACGAGCAAAATAGGACATTGTTTTTAATGACTAATTAATAAATTTGGTTCCACCAAAAAGTCATAGATATAACCTAGGTAAAAAAACTTACTTTTATAACAGTAAAATAGAAAAAAACATATTGATTATTATCAATAGTCACTGAACACTCACTGCACGACGATTTATAAAAATACGGGACGAAAAGAACTAGAAATAGTACAACTCACGGTTAGTGTTCCTGATTTCTTAATAAACAATTTTCAATAATTTTAAAATAGCCAAAATAAACTTTCCTTCAGCCTTCCTGCGTGATGTTATCAGGAATAACTAAGCAGATTCGATAGCGCTTCAAATTGGAGCTGGCGATCAGACGTAGCGATAAAGCCCAAAGCGGGCTTTCCTAAGATTAGGAAAGAAGCTCATTAACAAGGCATTAAATTTAAAAAACACAATTTCTATAGACTAATGGTCATTATAACTAGATTTTACAAAAGATCGATAGCCACATATGACTTACCGAGGAATGATGAATTTAGGCAAAACAGATTCTGATGTTACAGAATAGAACCAGATCCAACATTCAATTTTATTTGATCTGAGCATTCAATTTAGATATAAATAAACAATATTAGAAATATCGACGAAATTTATTAAATTAAATATTTTATGTCATATCAATTTTTCCGATACGTCAAAAAATGTGTCAGTTACATTTTTATATAGGTAACCAAAATGTCAAAAAACAAGTTCTTATGCAGCTCTAATGCTGCACTATGCAATAGCTTAAAAATCATATCGTTTGAATGGGGCTCAGGGTCAAAGGTGACATGTCAGCGTAACAGTCTCAGTAACAATCCCTATAAGTTTCAGCCTTACAATGCAAGACCGAGATAGGATATGGCCAAAACAAATTGCGTTTCCAGACATTTGAAACATTTGCGCGCAGGTTCTGTGGTGTAAATATAAGTTGGACATCTCAAAATCAAAAAGAAATTGATAGATCATTGAATATCGTTGTGTACTTGAGTTTAAAGTTTATTGATAACAGGTTACGATATTACGATAAATTCTGTTTACGAAACAGTGAAAAAATTCAGTTTTCGTATATGGTTACGAATGTGGTCGAAAGGAAATTATTCAGCATGTAAATAACATATTCGTCGTCTTTTTTCTATTGTTGTTTAGTTTAAAGTTAGGAACAATTTCTTTGTATATTATAGTCAATTTTTTTCTTGTACGGACACTTGATCGAATTTATGGATATCCCCATATCCATAAATTCGATCAACGATCAATAGTTATGTACTCGAGCTACCTACTAAATAATGAACTACTCAATATTAAAAATAAAGTAGTTTTGCAGAAAATACAAAAAACGGACTTTGAACCACTTACAGCTACAAAAGCACCAAAGCGAGCAATTTAAAAAAAAATTACGGGTTGCACTCCGGGAGTGCCAGCAGAAGTGAAAACTTAAGTATTAACGTTGTGCGTTTTGGATATTTTGGAATGGTTATGGAATAATTTTGCACGAATTGCTTTAATTATCAGAATAAAAGTACTATCTTTTATGTGGTAGAATACAATATTTATTTATTGCGCTATCGTACACAAACATGACAATTTATATTACATTAAAAAGTTTATCCCTCAGAAAAATCAACTTCCTGTTGTAACGTTGTGCGTACATAATTATATAACTAGTAATAATGAATCAAAATATTTACAATTAAATTAAAAATATGATCAAAACAGACATTAATATATGAAGCGGTTAGGGTTTCATCGGATGTGTTCTCCATGTTAAGGTAGGCGTGGATTATCGGGTAGGAAGGCAGTATTTCAATAAAATAACACTTGCTACAATCACTTCACTTATAGTTCTCAATGATTCAATCAAACACTTCACAAACTGGTTATAGATCGCTTAGATTAAGAGGGATACACCCAAAATATAACGTCCACCGAACACGTGGTTGCATGCGCACTTCACTGTGATCCGAAGTCAACTCGCTGGTTTTACAATATGGCTGCCTCACCAGTGCTCGGTGTTCGTTTTTGACATTGATACTTGTCTAAGAAGTCAATTGACTGTCTAGAAAAGCGGAAGCGCCGACACGGCCAACCCTGACAATCGCACGACCTCGTGCGCATGGTGTCGTGCATCTGTGGGCCGCGACGTTACTCCTCTCGACCTGTTTGATGAGAAAAGATACTCGGTTACATGCTTTCGGCTCTTCCTGACCAATAGGAAATTCATTGTCATAGCAGAGTAACATGGACCGGGCGTGCTAGGCCCCCTCATCCAGCTACTCAACCAGGTCCGGGCGTGCTAGGCCCCTTCGACCCTCTTGCGTATCGTGGCCCGGGCGTCCGAGGCCCCTTCGACCAGCTACTACCTTGTGGCCCGGGCGTACGAGGCCCTTTCAGCCAATTACCAAAGCGTGGCCCGGGCGTACGAGGCCCCTTCAACCAGCTTTACACTATAGCAATGACTACACGTAAATTGAATGAAGACTACTTACTTCGATGTACCTGAGCCTGTTCTACAACCATACTATAGCCGGCTTCCGAAGCCGAGAGCGTGTCAGAACCGGCAGTCAAGGTCTCTTCACTAGCAACGGAAACTGTCTCACTATCGGTGTCCAAAGACTCTATTCGGTCAATGTCATTTTCATCGAACGCCGACACGTCATCCTCGTCATTGATCAAGGTTGTAGATATTTCTACAAGTCCCTCAAACCCTCTAGGTACCGCACGCAAGTTTTCGTGAGAGTACTTATAGACACGGCTAGATCTATTGATGCCTTTTAGTTTGTAGCGGTCGTTATCTAAAACTTTAGTTATTACGAATGGACCCTTGAATTTTTTTGCCAGCTTGGTCTGATTGCGCTCACGACACTTGATGAAGACATAATCGCCCTGTTCAAATGGTTTTATTGTAGCCTTGCCTCTATTGAAAAGCTGCTCTTGTGAGCTGGCCGCCTTAAGAATATTTGCTGATGCTTGACTTCTTATGACGTCCAAGTCAGCCCGCGAAGGAGAACTAACGTTGGAAGCTATTTGGGACATTCCTAAGGACTGTGCGCGTATGCCGAACATCAGTTCTGTTGGTGTGAAACCTGTGATCCTAGATTTAGTGCTATTTAATGCTAATTGTACTTGGTCTAGCTCATCTCTCCAAACCTTGTTTGAGTCATTCTCTATAATAGTGAGTAGGTTTTTCAAGGTGCGCATTACCCTTTCTACCTGACCGTTGGCTCTGGCAGATCCGGTTGCTATGAGATGTAGTTCTATGTTATGATCAGTGCAAAACTCTTTAAATTCTGCACTAATATAACACCTACCCTGATCTGCTATTATTCTCTTAGGAGAACCGAAGAGGCACACTGCTTTATTTAAAGCTTTCACAGCACAGGCTGCATCTAGCGAAATGGTATACTCTAAAATGACATATTTTGTGAATGCATCAATGATGACAGAGGCATATTCTTTTCTATCACTCTTGCCGCTCAGTTTGCCAGTAATATCTATGTGTATGGTGTGCCATGGTACAGAAACCTTAGGGATAGGGTGTAATCTTACCTGTTGTGCACCTGAGGTGCCTTTGGAGGCTTTGCACACTATGCAAGAATCGATGAACTTGTGAACATTTTTTGACATCTGGGGAAACCAGTACTGCTCGTATAATTTGTCGAGGGTTCTATCGTAACCTAGATGTTTGATCTCTGTATGTACATGATTTATAAGTGTCCACACCAGAGAACGTGGGACTATGGGGAGCCAGCTGCTTACCTTATTCCTTTCTACTTTACGATAGAGGATACCATCCCGAACATCGTAAGACTGGGAAGTCGCTTCCGGTAGTTCTCCGTTCTCGTGCTGCCTAATAAGGGTCTGGATTTCTGGATCTCTTTTCTGCTCTACCTGGATCCACGTATTGTGTAACTCGACAAAATTTACGGATTTACGAAAGTCAATGAAATTGGTCAAATGAGTATCTGTTTTTTTAGTATACAAAGGGACAGGTAACGGGTTTCTAGATAGAAAGTCGGCGTGTGCCATACTGCGCCCCTCCTTATAAATTATGTCGAAGTCATATGCTTAGAGAAACGCCCACCATCTGTGGACACGAGGTGATAAATCGGTCTTAACTTTGGAAGCTTTAAGGGAATTACAGTCAGTGTAGACTGTGAAGTGTTGTCCGTAAAGATAGTGACGGAAACTTTCAACTGCCCGTACTACCGCTAGAGTTTCCAACTCATATGAGTGGTACCTAGACTCTACCTCGGTTGTACGACGACTAAAATACGCTACGACATGAGGTACGTTTTGCTCTCTTTGAATTAGCACGGCTCCATAGCCGTCTGAGCTGGCATCGGTATGTAGCTCAACGGGTTTGTCGGGATTGAAAATTGTCAACACGGGTTCGGATGATAGAATATTGACTATTTTCTTATGTGCTTCCGAATGTTCTCGTGTCCAAGTTATGCGGCCTTTGAGTTTGGTCAAGGGATATAAGGGACTAGCGATGTTTGCGAAGTTAGGTAAAAAACGTCGGAAGTAAGAAGCCAATCCTAGAAATTGCCTCACTTGTCTTGCTGTTTTAGGAAATGGGACCTCGAGAAGGGCTTTGACTTTTCCAGGGTTGGGTCTCACTTCTCCCGCCCGTATAACATATCCTAAATAATTGACTTCAGTTTTCATGAATTTACATTTGGCCAACTTGAAAGAGAACCCTGCTTCTGTCAGAGTCCTGAGTACAGCGTCAAGGCGTTGTAATCCTTCGTTCACACTGGACGAATACGTTAGGACGTCATCCATATAAGCTAGCGCTACAGTGTCTTTAAATGATTTTAGGGCTTTATTGATACATCGCTGGTAAACGGATGCAGCGTTACGTAAACCAAATGGCATAGCGAGGTATTCGAACTGGCCCTCAGAGGTTACAAAGGCAGTACGCTCGATTGACTCAGAACTGACCTTTATCTGATGATAGCCGGCAGCCATGTCCAGCGAACTGAAGAAGTGAGCGCCGTTTAAGCGATCTACCTGCTCTTCTATCCTAGGAAGTGGGTAGTGTACGGGTCGTGTGTTGGCATTCAATTCTCTATAGTCAACGCATAACCTGTCTGTGCCGTCTTTCTTCTTCACCAGTACGACAGGGCTAGCAAAAGGAGATGAACTCTCACGAATGATATTCGCATCTAAAAGTGATTGTATTTTTTCTCCTACGATTACCTTTTCAGCTGGTGACATCTGATGAGGACGCCTTTGCACGGTTTTATGCGGATCGATAAGATCGATTCTCATCTCGCCAGTAGTGACCCTACGAGTGGGCATGTCCTCTATAAAATACTCACTGTACTTACGTAGGATGTTGAATAATAGCTCCTTCTCATTGCCTCCCAAATCGGTGTCGATTAAGCTAAAATCTAAATTATCATAGGTTCGGCAAGTGTTAATGTGTTTACGCGATGAAAATCTAATTGAATCGCTGTTAATCTCGACATGTATCCCTTGTTCTAAGATGTCCCTACCTATAATGACAGGGTCTACCAAAGCGTCATCTGGGACCACATGAAACAATATGCTAACTTGAATACTTTGAATTTGAACTGAACTAAAAATCTGGGTCAAGCATTTTATGTCTTCACCGCCTAGGCCTGTCAGATACACAGTCTCCTTGCGTATGGAACCAGGGAGTTGGTCAACTAAGCTATTTTTGATCAATGAACATGCCGAACCACTATCGAATAAAAATGACATTGACTTACCAGCCGATGTGGATAGAGTACCTTTGACCAGTCTGCGCTTACAGATATTTACATCCTTCTTGGTTGGATGTTCTTTGTCTGCCTTGTTATTGGGACACGCTGTACTGATGTGTCCTGGATTTTGACATGTGAAACAAGTGACTGTCTTTTCTCTTTCCATCTTCGCGGCTGTGACACCATCGCGACGTTTGCGACACTCTTCGATCTTGTGTCCACGGTGACCGCAGTAGTGACATGATCCTCCGAATTTCGTATCAGCAACAGTACGTGGTTTCTTTGAGTTGGAATTTTGCTCTACATTATCATCAAGGCGCCGCTTCAGCGATATTCCACTAAGAGCGCGGCATAATTGGGCTCTCGTGGTAATGGTGTACTAATTGAGCTCTCTACGGATTAAAGAGTTTCTTTGACTGAGGACGGATATGACGAAGTCGGTAATTACCTCTTCAGTCATTTCTACTTTTGGAATGCGTTCCATGAGACTCCACAAACGCAAAGCTGCTTCGGAAGCTGCCTCTTGAGGTCCAATTTCAAATCTCATCACACTGTCAAAGTAGTCCTGCATTAGCATAGGTTTTCCAAACCTCGCGAGTAACAACTCCTTAATTTGCGACCATTCTATTTCTGAACTCCTTAATTTAGTCAGACAAGATGCAGCGCGACCCTTCAGTGAGTTGATTAAGGCAAGCGACAACTCGGTCCCGGAATGATTTCGGCTAGCGACTATAATATCGGTAATTCTACACCAACCTTCGATATCGGCTTCCGCATCGTCGGGATCAAATTTAACCAACTGGGTCGGATTAAGTAGCGGCTGTGGTGGCTTGGTGCTGCTAGTGGTTGCAGCTAGCAATCTTGTCAAAATCGACTCCATTCCGGTGAGCAAATCATGGGTACTGGGGTTCTTATTTCCAGTATTGGATACTGCCTCCGGTTGATTTGACCCTTCGCATCCCACTTCTGATGAAGCGGTTAGGGTTTCATCGGATGTGTTCTCCATGTTAAGGTAGGCGTGGATTATCGGGTAGGAAGGCAGTATTTCAATAAAATAACACTTGCTACAATCACTTCACTTATAGTTCTCAATGATTCAATCAAACACTTCACAAACTGGTTATAGATCGCTTAGATTAAGAGGGATACACCCAAAATATAACGTCCACCGAACACGTGGTTGCATGCGCACTTCACTGTGATCCGAAGTCAACTCGCTGGTTTTACAATATGGCTGCCTCACCAGTGCTCGGTGTTCGTTTTTGACATTGATACTTGTCTAAGAAGTCAATTGACTGTCTAGAAAAGCGGAAGCGCCGACATATACTACTTAAAAACGTAATTTTATAACAAATAAATAATATTTAATTTATACTAACTTACCTAATTAATATTTACAACAAAATCAAATAAAAGCACAATTTAGATTTTTCCTAACAAAGTAAATAAATTGATTAAAACTGTCTCAAGTGACGTGTGACTTCCAGTACTTTTGCCAGCCGCTATTGTTCTCGGCCGGCTTACGTGGACCCCTCACCGCACCTCGACAGTTCCTACGAATTTTCGATCAGGGTCACGTGTCCTGACGGTCACGTGTCCTGACGCGAGTTTAACATTTTTTACCCATTACAAAAAAAGTGTACAACGCCGCTAAAGAAGTTTTCACTTCAAAAATATATCTCTTGAACGGGGTCGCCCGGGGTCAAGGTCAAAGACCACATGTCTTCGTAACAGTCTTAGGTACTGTTATTTATTCTGTGGTCTTAGTAACAATCCCTATAAGTTTCAGTCTTACAATGCAAGACCGAGATAAGATATGGCCAAAACAACATGGTTTCCATACATTTGAAACATTTGCGCGCAGGTTTAGCGGTGTAAATTTAATTTGTTATCCCAATTCTATATTTTTTATCAATAAATTGATGTAACTAATCGAACTGAATATCCAAAACTAACAAACCAAGCATATTTTTTTTACAAAAATCCTATGAAAGGCAGCCCCGTTTTCTCGCTCACTGGCGCCGCGCCGTGACTACTGTCCAAGCATGATGCTATCGATTGTATTTTTTTTGTTGTTTCGTGAAAGCGAAAAATACGTGTGTGACATTTTTGTATTATCTGACGGACTGGTTAGATTTCGATTTTCCAAACTCAATCCGCACCCCTATTCTTCCCGTGGTTAATTCTACTTAACCTAAGCTATTTGTTAAGATTGCGATTGATATCCGCGACGGAAATTCGGTTTGGCGAACCCAGTCCCTATGCATCACATTGAAATTGTACTATGACGTCAACTTGTATACAGGGTGTAAAAAGACGTATACCGAAGCCCACGTCATCGCATTCAGACCATTAAATAAAGCAATATAAGTAACGAAAAATCAATGATGTGAAATGAAATTAATTATTAGGCTTAAAAAAAAACAACGACAATAAATACTACGCAATGTAACGCGTGCCCGCGCCCTGGCTCGCACGTCCGGATATCGCATCGGTGTTAGTGAGTCAGTGTGAGTGCGTGTAAAGCGAGACGAGTTTCAGCGCAAGAGATTCCTTTTCAGTCATACATTTGTAAAGAAATACTGATTTTTTCATAGATATTTCTTTGGAAGAAAATTATCAAAATACGTTTCAAACAGTTTTGTATAAAAATCTCGAAAAAAAATTGTAACTTTAACCTTGAATATCTCGGCAACTATTAGTTTCACAACCATGGTCTAGAAGACAAATACCGGCCAAGCGCGAGTCGGACTCGCCCATGAAGGGTTCCGTAGGATTTATAACGTATTAAAAAAACTACTAACTAGATCTCGTTCAAACCAATTTTCGGTGGAAGTTTGCATGGTAATGTACATCATATATTTTTTTTTAGTTTTATCATTCTCTTATTTTAGAAGTGACAGGGGGGGGGGGGCACATTTTACCACTTTGGACGTGTCTCTCGCGCAAACTATTCAGTTTAGAAAAAAATTATATTACAAACCTCAATATGATTTTTGAAGACCTATCCATAGATAGTTTGATAAAAAAAATTGAGTTTCAGTTCTATGTAAGGGGGGGAACCCCCAAAATTTAATGCTTTTTTCTATTTTTGTGTGAAAATCTTAATGCGGTTCACAGAATACATCTACTTACCAAGTTTCAACAGTGTAATTCTTATAGTTTCGGAGAAAAGTGGCTGTGACATACGGACTGACGGACAGACAGACAGACATGACGAATCTATAAGGGTTCCGTTTTTTGCCATTTGGCTACGGAACCCTAAAAACGATAGTGACGATGGCATCAATACGTGGGTGTCGGCTTCGGCGCCGGTCTTTTTACACTCTGTATAATTTTCACAGGGCCGGAACGGGTCGAAGTGGTTGTGGAGGGGCAGAAGTGGGCGGTGACGGCTATACATCGGGTGCCCGCGGGGGACGGGAACGCGGCCCGCGTATCGACGAGCGGCGAGCATGAACCCGCGTTGGTCGCGGGCAGCGACAATGGCGGCGTTTGTGTGCTCTCTCACTCGCCGCACCACAACGTGCTCGCCGCCGTGTTTGTGGCCAGGTATAATGAGACACGTTGAGCAATAATGTTTTCCACAAATCCGTTGTTGTGAGTGATGGCAAACAAAGAAAATTGGGCATAGTTAGTTAGTGTTATTTATTATCCAAGGGGACTTTAAATGAGAAACGGATTGTATGTATGTAACAGCAAGTAAACGGTGTCAACAATTTAACAGGTTTACTTTTTGCTTAAAAATAGGTACTTGAAATCGAAATCAATAAATGTTTTAAACATTTATTTTTGGAATTATACACGGTAATTTTTTTGATCACCCTGGAAAATTTAAGGGACGCTTCACGACATGGTATTAGAATGATTTAAATATGAATAAAAAAAATAACTCACTTAATTTTTATATTAATTTTCTAAAAAAATCAAAAATTGCTGCACTAGTTGAGAGCAGCATTTTTAGATTTTTTATTTTTTTAATTTTTTTATTTAATTTTTTTTTATATAATGGATGTGTCCTGAAGCGTCCCTAAAATTTTCCAGGGTTATAAAAAAATAACCGTTTATTATAAAAAATAAATATGTAGATATTTAGAAGAAATGATTTCGAATTTGAAATTGGTGTCTCGACTAGTCTCAACCAATCGAGACAGTTTAATCGACTTTCCTACAAAAAACGGTGAAGCTCGATATGTCCATTGTTCTGATTCGTTGAGATGCGATTGTCGCAAAATAACTCTGAATCCAAATTACGTAAGAATTAACTCTCAGGTGTCAAGCGGTTACCGCAGCTTCTAGAGATATTGAACACCAGCCAGCGCTGAACAGTCAAATACGATAAACTTCACAAAATTGACAGTTCACCGCGATAAACCGCTTTATCATATCGTGGTTTCATGTTAACGCTGGGGAGCTGGGGGTATTTTGCGCGCGTTGCCGACTTTTAACATCCTCACTGAAGAAACCCATGTTCAATGTCATAACTTTGGTTCATGGAAGGAGATTCCTATAGGCTTCCCAGCTCAGGCTTGAGGCATTTCATAAAATGTCACTGATATTCAAATCCCAGATAGACCTAGAACCAGGCCCCCGTCACTCGCCTAATGCAGCGTTATAAATACCTACCGCTAAGTAGCGCGCCGGCGCGCCGACCGGCAGAGGGCCGCCGCGCCGCTACCCGCCGCGCCGCACGCGAGACTTTTATTATTATTATCGAATCTTGTAACTTGTTTTTTTTTTCATAAATTTGTTTTTTATTGGTTTCTTTTTGTTTATTTTATTGCTTTTTTTGTTTATTATATTAATTTGATTTTTATTTTCTTTTTTTATCAATAATTTTTTATTTATAAATTTCTTTTCAGAACTAAAAACGGGATTTTTATACCTAAATCGAATAATTTTTCGAAAATTTTCGGTTAAATGTTGATTCGAAAAAAGTTCTACTTGCATTGTGGTTTACAAAACCACACAATAATTTAAATTTAATCAATTTATTTAACCATACGGTGGTACATTACTGTGAAGCTATTGTAAGTTGTTAAAATACAAAAAAAAGTATTTTTTTTCATAGTCGAAATTTGAAGTAATTCGAACTAATAAGACAGTAATTCGTTGCCATAGTAACAATCTTCAGTCCTCAGCAACATCGTCACTTAACATCGGCTGAGATGAAAACCAAGAATTTGTATTTTTTTATAATTTTTAAATGTATTAATGACGATAAAATAATATTCTATTCTCTTATTTTTTGACATGTACTAAGTATTTTAAAATTTTCAATATTTGCGCACTGCCAATTTAGAAGTAGATTATGAGAAATAATGTATATAATTTAACACCAATCATGTATTTTACCATATTCTTGCAAATAAAGTACTATTTTTATTATCATTTTATAAAATTAAAGCACATTTGAGTGGGGCTTTCCTCGCAATCAATTTATTTCATTAATCCTACGTATACCATTTTGTTTATGTTCTTTGTACAACCCTTATGTTTTCGCTCGATGACGCAATCACGCGGTGTACGCGGGAATCTCGATTCTCGGCTCGCGTTTATAGAGACCTCTTCTTCTTGCAGCGACTTTTGTTTGTCGGTTTTGGCTATTATTATTACAGCGATTCGAGCGTTTCAATGGGAGTGATGTATCTGTTACGTAGTAACTATTAACTAATCTGTGCTAGAACCTTCATTTCATTCCTTCACCTTAACTTATGCCTATTTTCAAAAACATTTTTATTTTTTGCAGCCGAATGATATACACAGTTGATTGGCATCCACTTCAGACGTCAAGTTCTAGTGAAGTCTCGCCGTATAAGAATCTACTAGCTGTGACTTCCATTAACAAAGAAAATCACATCGTTATTTTGGAATACATAGAAAAAGAAGGTAATCATTTTACGATATTCGGACTTAGAAACTTCTTTTCAGAATGTAAAGCGTAAAGTAATTTATCTATCATTCCATTCATCCAAATTATTCTGTTCTTTTGTTAGATAAAAGTAATGTTTAATTTTCAAACCATAGTGTTTTAAATGGTTCACCTATTTAAATTAGTATCATTTTAGTCTATACAGTTGTTCAACTTTATTTTGCCTATAGATCACAATAATCAACTATTGGTTTGGAAAACCTTGGTCGGGCACGTAAACACAGTATACAACGCTCACTGGAATCCACACAATGAGGGAATTTTGCTGAGTACATCGCTTGACCAGACTGCAAGGGTAAGTTTTTGTGCTGGCTACATTCCCAGAGATTTTCCATTATGTATGTAGTAAGGAACTTAAATAACAATGAGGTTCATAAATAGTATACAAACTGAATTAATTTTATCTTAATAAAGAATCATAATGATCCAGTAACGATGATGACAGTACATCGATTTGAAATGTCGGATGACGTCTAAGTACATTTTGTACTCGGTTAACGAGTACAAATACTCGGCAATGCTACGCACGTGGGCTTAGTTTCACTATGTACGAAAATGGCAGTGATAGCATCCTCTGTGACTTACGGACACGCTACGCATTGATTGACGTCGGTGGTATACGCGAATTGGGATGATGACTGAATTCTAATTTTAACGTCTGGTCATTAAATATTAAAATACCATGGAAAAAGATGCAGTCCTGTGAAATTAGAATTAAAATCGGCTTAGAAATACATTAGATACAAGCATTTTAAGTTGTTAATTTGAAGGCGATTAGACAGAGAGATCCGACATCAACCGTGACGTCACTGTTGAGTACGGCCATATAAACTCCATGTAAATTGCCGTTTTGCTAGAAAAAGACGGAGAAAAATCTTTAATACCTTATATCTTGGTTGTTTTTATAGTTATTCGAAAACCGATTTTTTCTTTCTGTTTATTATATAAATGAGCTTCTATTAAATAAAAAAAAATTTTTTAGTAATCTAGCCTATTCTGTAGGGCTAGCACGAACATTTGTAAGAATGTACAGCGCTCCTACATGGCTTACTTGGAACTAAAATTCTCATACTAAAATTTCACGATCACGATACGAATACTTTGACGCAAATTTTCGTGCTAGCCCTAATGATCGGATACGTCACTCACGCAGCTCAACGTTTCGCACGCTATACACTGTTGCTGTATAGGATATGTACGTTAACACCGTGGGGTCCATTGGTCTCTACTTAAGCCAATCAGCTTAGAGCAGCTCATGCGGGGTCAGCAGCATGGGTCAGCGGAGGTGATGACGTCACGAACACATGCATGGGGCATGTGTTCGTGACGTCATCAAGTTTCGCGTCCGTGTATAGCGTGGCCGTGGGTGGCTACGAATTCAGTTAGAAGTGGAAACGTCGAACCACGTGTGCTGACAAGCGGGTATGCATATACAGCTAACATGAGCGTGGACATTGCGCACCGCGTGGGACGCAGTGGAACCGCACCTTTACGACGCGGCGAGCCTTCACTCCTCAACTTTAATCCGCTTCATTATGATTCAATATATTTCTTTAAGTATTTGAGTGACGGATAGTGGCCTGCGCACACAAGGGACATTTGTCCGCAGAGGACAAGTCGGTCGCACACGGTGTACGATCGTTTGTTGCTCGGAAAAGTGAAGCCCACGCTATGGAAGCAAATATTCTGAAATTACGTTGTTTTGTTATTTGCATGAAATTTAAGAAAAAAAGAAGACGTTTTGAAAAAGAATACTGCGTCCATCCCCTCATTTTGGATCGATTAATGAATTGATATTTTCATTGGAAGTATGCTCAGTTTAGATTTAGATATTGTTATATCCAAAAAGATGGGGCACACACCCATAATTAGCCCATAATTATCACCATCCTCATTGCTGGACGAATTAGCACCTTTGCTAGGCCTTGCATTGCTGCTGCATTAGCCCCACTTGCCGATGAGTTACAAAATCGCACCCCAGAAGAGGAATAAACTCCTGATGTACATTGTTCTACAACTTTTTCTTAACATTTCGGTTGTGACTTATCTTGACGTACCTATTTATTTAAATATGACAAAATAGAAAGTTCTATTAAAATTTTACTATCGATTTCATGCGTCCTCGTAATCGTCGTGCATACGTAGGTGCGTCACTAGGTGCGGAGCGCTCCACGCGGACCTAGCTGCGCCTTAGTCAAGATAGTTCTATTTTTTTTCGGAGACACTCCCGTACTTTTTTTACCTAGTCCGGTCCGCCTATGTCGCCGGTTGTTCGGGGGACTTTTCGTTCAAGCTACTTTAAATCCGTCGTGTGCGTTATTCAATATATTGTTTTCAGGGGTCTTATTTTGACTTTTTGTGGGACTGTTGTCCTCTGCGGACAAAAGTCCCTCGCCTGCGCAGGCCTTAAAACAGATTGTTTTCCTTTGATACCCCGACGTCATCGTTATTTCTATATTTGTCAGGTGTGGGACGTGAAGTCCGGCGTTTGCGTGTCAGTATTCGGGCGGCACGGCGCGACAGTATTGTGCGGCGCGTGGGCGTTGCAGCCGCGGCTCGCCGACGTGGCCGTCACCGGCGGCGGCGACTGCGGCCTGCGCGTGTGGCGCCACCGCGACCACCCGCCGCACCTGGCAGGTACGTGACCGACGTACAGTGACCGTCACCCGCCGCACCCGTCAGGTACGTGACCGACGTACAGTGACCGCCGCATCCGGTAGGTACGTGACTGAAGCACAGTGACTGCCACCCGCCGCACCCGGCAGGTACGTGACCGACGTACAGTGACCGCCGCATCCGGTAGGTACGTGACTGAAGCACAGTGACTGCCACCCGCCGCACCCGGCAGGTACGTGACCGACGCACAGTGACCGTCATCCAACGCACCCCGTAGGTACGTGATTGACGCACTGTGTATGCGACCTGCTGCACCCGTCATCCGCTGCACCCGGTAGGTACGTGACTGACCCACTGTGTATGTGACCTGCTGCACCCGGCAGGTACGTGACGGACGTACAGTGACCGTCATCCACTGCACCCGGCAAGTACGTGACCGACATACAGTGACCGCTGCATCCGGCAGGTACGTGACCGAGATACAGTGACCGCCGCATCCGGCAGGTACGTGACCGACGTAGTGACCGCCGCATCCGGCAGGTACATGACCGACGTACAGTGACCGCCGCACCTGGCAGATACGTGACCGACGTACAGTGACCGCCGCACCTGGCAGGTACGTGACCGACGTACAGTGACCGCCGCACCTGGCAGGTACGTGACCGACGTACAGTGACTGTCACCCGCTGCACCCGGCAGGTACGTGACCGACGTCTAGTGACCGTCATCCAACGCACCCGGCAGGTGCGTTACTGACGTACAGTGACTGCCGCTACACTTGGCAAAAGCATGACGGACGCACGTTGGTCGTTACCCGCCGCAGCTGGCAAGTGCGTGACCGACGCATGGTGGTCGTCCCTCGCCGCACCCGGCAGGTACGTGATCGACAGACTGTGTCAGGTACGTGACTGACGCACTGTCTGTGACCTGCCGCACCCGGCAGGTATAGTTGGCAAGAATGGGGGATATTATGGCTAATATTGGCTCGAATGGGGGACACTATGAATAATATTAGTACCAACTAAAATATTTTTGGCTAGAATGAAAATTAAACGAAAAGCAGTAACAATTTTTGTTGTACACGAGGGTACACGCGCAAAATCAAAAAATCGACGTCAAAATCTTGCCAAGTTAGGTGCCGGCAATTATACGTGATCGACGTACAGTGACCGTCATCCACCCCACCTGACAGGTGCGTGACTGACGCACAGGGACCGGTAGCGGTCACTTTGCGTAGGTCGCGTACCTATCGAGTGCGGCGGATATCGGATATTGATAGGATGTGTACACTATAGTAGAAAAATAAGTGTTAAGGTCTCCGCAGACAGGGCACTCATCATTTGTTATCTGGAAATTTAGCTATGGCAGCAATTTACAATCTTGATAGTCCTACTCAATGTATTTTTTTTAATATTGTTAATTATAATGAGATTATAAAATCTTCAAAAAAAACTCTATTATTTAATATGGCAACACTAGCATACCAAGGATTGTATGTTGCCATTTGGGACGGGTTCTGGGCAACGAAAGTAATATCCCTTCAATCCATACGCGTCCCACTGCTGGGCACGGGTCTCCTAAGGAATTGGCCTACTACACCTCGCTGGCTGGTATAGGGGTTTGTTTCGTATTTTCCATCAGTGTTTCCAACATACAGATGTGTGATTGCAGTAGCTCGTAGTCGGCCGGCTTTTAGACATCCACAGGATAGGGAGCGGTAACATGTGGATGTAACATGTGTCAGACAGGAAATGCATGCCATGAGTCAGTGTATGAGTTCGCTTCGTTCGGCAGTTGCTAATCTTGGGTGTCGATTGGATACTGCTGACCAGCGTGTGGATGATTTGTGTGGCCGTATAAATGACATTGAACAACGCCTGACGCATGAGCCTTGTGATTCATCTTTCAAGGAAACTATAACTCAGTTGAAGCTCGAACTTAATGACAGGGACCAGGAGTTACTAATGAATGAAATTGAAATAGCTGGAGTGCCAGAGCCTAAGGGGGAAAATTTGATGTCAACAATATCAGTATTGACCCGAAAAATTGGTATCGAGATGGATGAACGTGACATTGTGAGCGTTATGCGAGTGGGCCGTACACGAGAAAGCGTGGAAGGTGAGGTGTGCCGTGGTAGACCGCTGGTGGTGCGCGTGGCACGCCGCTGCGTGCGCGACCAGCTGCTGCAAGCGGCACGCGTACGCCGAGGGCTCACCACCGAGGGCACCGAGCTTCCTGCACCCCCATCTCGGATCTATTTTAATGAGAGACTTACAAGATATAATCGTGGCTTATTTATCAAGGTGCGTGAACACAAGAAAAAGTTTAATTGGAGTTATGCATGGACAAAGCATGGTAGGATCTATGTAAGACGTAGCCAAGTAAGTGACTCCCCCATACACCGCATCCGTTCAGAATCTGACCTAATCCGTGTTTTTGGTGTCTCAGAGGTTTGATCATAATCCGGTGATCAATTTGTCGTTAGTGTATTATAATTTGAATTGTAGACCGACTAATTGTTTTCATTGTGTAATTGTCTGTTCTGTTTTAAGTTTTTGTTGTGCAATGTATAACTTAGTTAATATAAAAAAAAAATCTATTATTTTTTTACCAAGCCATTATAAAATCATAGCTATATTAATCTTATTATACAAAAACCCAATAGTATATAATCTCTGTTTAAACAATTTTTTTGAATCAAATTTTTGTATTGGTGGTATTTTTCTTAATTTCAAGTGTGTGCTGCTGTTGAATCTTGTCAAATACACATCCTTTATTTTTACAACCCTACAGTGCCAACTCGCCAAACTAACTTATTGTACATATTTATTTATTTATGATATATATTTCATAATTAAAATATACATAATCACAGCTATAAATAAACATTTGTTGTTATTTTTATATGTTCATATCTTTTATTTTTTAATTATTATGTTAAATTTTATTATCTTTCATTTAATTGAATACCTACCAACATCATTAAATATCACATATATATGTAGGATTTGTTTTAAAATGCTAAAAATACAGAGCTGCTTATCATTAGAAAACCCTATGCTGATACTGTTTTATTTGTTTCTATTATTGACAGTAAAAGGAAGAATATTTCTACCTTTTTATAACTGTAATACAATAGTAATAATTTTATATGTTTTTTTTATTTGTTTGAAATACAATAATGGTTAAAAGGCAAATTCTAAAGTTTGGTCTGTATAATGCCGGCTCTTTAAGTACTGGTCATGATGATTTTCTGGTGGCAATGAATCGTTTTAATGCCGATATACTGGCAATAAATGAGTCATGGATACCGGCAGGTGAAGAGGCGCGTGCGCCTGTTGTGCCCGGATATCGATTTTTAAATACACCACGCCCTAAATATATGTGCGGGGGAAGGGGTGGTGGGGTGGCTTTCTATGTGAATGATGGGGTGCGTGTTAGAGTCATTAAAATTGCTAAAACTAATATTGAACAAATGTGGTTGTCATTAAAAATAAATAGATTAAATTTTTTAATAGGTACTGCTTACAGACCTAATTGGATTAGTGTTGATGTTTTTATTGATGCACTTACCTCAACTATTACTAGTTTGGGAGATTATGATTACTTGCTTTTAATGGGTGATTTCAACGTCAATATGTTTGAAACAAACTCGAATACATTGAAACTCCACCAATTTTTTAATTGTTTTGGGTTTGAACAAATGGTTTCTGAAGCAACTCATTTTTCTGTTGGAAATGAAACCTTAATAGATCTAATATGTACAAATTCACGTGTACGCAATATAACAGTCAATAATATAACTGGTTCTTTGGGGCATGCTATGATTGGCTTTGAATTGCCTGTGAAGTTTCGTAAAAAACCTCCTAAGACGATTACATATAGACCATTAAAAAATATAAATATGATGTCATTTGATAGAGATTTGAATGAAATTGATTGGGATTCTGTTGGTGATATACCATCAGTTGAATGTATGATAAATGCTTTCAACTCGTTGATATTAAGTCTATTTGATAAACATGCACCCGTCAAAACTTTAAAACTGAAGGGCACCTCTCTTCCTTGGATCACTGACACAATAAGAAATATGATGGATTTACGAAACAAAGCACATGAAGCGTATCGTAAAGAGTCTAACTATAATATCAAGGAAAGGCGTAAACGAGAATACAAAGATTTAAAAAAGTTAGTTGAGGTGGCTATTCATAGTGAAAAACGAGCATACTATAATTTTCATATTGATAAATTGCGTAAAGAACCAAAACAATTTTGGAATGACTTAAAAGTGAAATTCTTAAACGGTCATAAAAATGAACTAAATTATGAGCATTTCCCTGATCCCAACTTGATAAACAATCACTTCTTGAATTTAGCACATGCTGAGAATGTTTCACTTTCGGATATCACTTATTTTGAATTTCACTCACACAGTGAGGCTCTCTTTAAGTTGGAACCAGTAACCGAGACTGAAGTTTCTAAGTATATTTTATCTATTACAAGTAATTCAATTGGCAAGGATGGTATTAGCAGGGACATGATTTTATTGACTCTCCCTCGTACTCTGTCTATAATTACTAAAATGATAAATATGTCTATTATAACTGGATGTGTCCCTGATGTTTGGAAATCAGCTCTAGTAACTCCACTACCTAAAATAGACAATCCTACAGCTTTAAGTGATCTCAGACCGATCAGTATTTTGGCTTTTTTGTCAAAGGTTTTGGAGAAGGCGATTTTCGTGCAGCTAAGTCGTTTCGTTGAGAAGAATAGCATATTGCCTCTGTATCAGTCTGGTTTTAGGAAGGGCATGGGTACAACGACTGCCTTGCTTGACGTCGTAGATAATGCTCTTGCAGAGGAGGACACTGGGAATTGTACATGCTTGGTATTGCTAGATTTTTCCAGGGCCTTTGACAGTATTAGTATTCCACTTTTACTGTCAAAGTTAAGATATTATGGTCTAACATACGAGTCCGTAGCTTGGTTTAGCAGCTACCTTAAAAATCGATCCCAAGCCGTTAAAATAACCGCACCGGACGGTACATCTGTACTATCGGATTCATTAATTGTTAACCGTGGTGTCCCACAGGGTTCTATTCTAGGACCTTTACTTTATATTATTTATAGCGCAGATATAGTTAATGTGATTAAGCACTGTCGGTATCATCTATATGCTGATGATGTACAGCTATATTTTTCCGGTCCTCCCGATAATTTTGCAGATGCAATACGTAAAATAAATCTTGATTTAGACAGTATTGTTGATTGGTCAAGGAAAAATGCACTAAATTTAAATCCCACTAAGTCTAAGTTTATGGTTATAGGAGCAAAAAAACAACTTTTGGGAGTCGACCTTCGTTCGGTTGATATTAAAATCGATAAAAAGTCCGTAGAACGTGTCGAAAAGGCAAGAAATCTGGGAATTGTAATTGATGCAGAACTTAGATTTGAGCAGCATGTGCTTGATTTGGTTAAATCTTGTTTTTATAGGTTAAAATTATTGTATAACATTAGAAAATTTCTTAGTGAAAAGGTTCGGATCGTTCTTTGTGAATCTTTAGTTCTTTCAAGGCTGAATTATGGTGATTTAGTTTATGGTCCTCGCTTACTTTCAAGGACACAAAGAATGGTGCAGCGGGTACAGAACGCCTGCTGTCGCTTTTGTTTCTCTGTACCACCTCGGACTCATGTAACACCATATCTGAATGAAGCCTCGATGTTGAAGATGGCTGCACGGAGATTTTTGCATTTTGCCACTACAATGTTCGATATTGTAAAATATAAAAAACCTCAGTATCTTTACGACAAGCTCAATTTTTTACAATTTCGGAATAATTATAACTGTAGGCCTAGACGCATCTTATTGGCAATGTATCAGCATAGAACAGCTGCGTTCACTGGCAGTTTCCGCTATCTCGCCACAAGATGTTGGAATAATATTCCACCACCTTTACGAATATTGTCAAGTAAAACAAGTTTTAAAAGAAAACTAAATTTAATTTTATTGGAAAAGCAAAAGTTAGGTATAATGGTTAATTTTAATATGATGGCGGACTCTGCTAGAGCACTTGATTAGTAGGTCTTTTGGTAGGTATTACATACATTGCTTATTATCCCCAAAGTTATATTATAACACTGTTCTTTTTCTCTCTTACTGCCTCCGGTTTGCCTGGCGAAGGTAAAAATCACGGATTTGGCTGAAAATCAGTGTTGCCTTGTACTCATCAGGGCATCAACACTGAGTCAAGTCCCTTTTAAACAGCAGCACACACTTGGAATTCATTTCTGGAAAGATGTGTAATTTTCTTTTTTTGTCAATGGAATTTAAGAGTCAATTGTTGTGTAAATGTATTCTTGTTATGTGTTTGTGTGTTGTTTGTTTAAATAAATGTATCTATCTATCTATCTATCTATCTATCTATCTATGTGTATTCTGAATCCATAACCACACGCACGTACGGAAGAAAGCAACGCCCCTATGTATTTCAAGACTTGGACATATTCAAGATCCAACACCACACGCACGTACGGATGAAAGTAACGTCTCCGTGTATTTTAAGACTGACATTAATATCCTAGATCCATGACTATACGGACAAATGGAAGAAAGTAACGCCTCCATGTATCTTATTTTCGCTCTCGTATGAATCTATGATTGCTTATGTAAAATGTTTATTAATATGCTTATACATACTTTCAGAACTTTTCGAGAAAGGCGTGCAACTAAAGAAAAGTGAAAAGAAATCTAGGGAAAAAGAAAAGGCGAAGATTCAAGAACAAATGCAGGCACAGAGGCAGGAGGAATCTGAAAACGAGTGTGAAAATGCCAATGAGGTCATTCCAGCTGATAAGGGAAAAGGCAAATTCTGGCGGAAGTTCTTGATGCCAATCGCATTCAAACAGATGACAAATTGTAACATACACAGTGCGAGAATAATGTTACAACAGTATTTAAAGAAAAAATCAATGGAGAATGTTTATCCTACGGTGGAATCAATTGAAGAACAACCGGATTTGGATTTTCTGAAGATGTTTGGCAGCATCAATGATGTCAATGAGTTGCTAGATATGGAATGTAAGTATTATTCATGTGACACAAAGTCTTATTTTGTTTACAATTGAGAACTTAAAAACTAGGATATATGAATACATCAAAAGTTGATATAAGAGTATAAAATCTAATGTAAATTCATCCGAATTAGAAAAAGCGTGAATGATGATGAATGTGTTTTTTAATCGTTTGTAAAAAAAACATTCCTCTACGTCTTTCATCCTCTGCACGATTTCACATCCCTTATTGTATTCACGAACAATGCGTTTTCAGTGTACTAGACGAATGCTTAATGAATACTATTAATATCAGCGCACTTTGCCGCGATAGAATCTCATTTATAGTGATTTAATTTATCAGTAGCATTTAATGTATTTTAGGGAGTTCTCAGTGAAATTTTGAATTCCTCGGCATCACGGAAGGGTGGATATAGAGGCGGTTTAGTTGTTGACTACAATGACCACTCTCTCATATATTATGTGGCAGGACAGTGCATTCCACATCGTCTTAACTGCCTGGTTAGTAAAGGATTGCGAGTAGAACTCTGATTCACGAGAATGGGCATGTAGTAATGTGTTGAGGTGGGATCTTGGGAGATTTTTGAAATGAACAGTGTTCTTTCTAATAGGAAGCTAGCTTCGGGTTGTGGAGATGGTTAAACAGTAGACTAACGACCGGTTTCAATGTCCTATCTATCTCGGCATTTGTTTACTGTAGATGGAATTTTGACGTATTTTATATGGAGATAATGTCAAATATCTATCGCTAGTGACCAAATCAGACAGATAGATAGGATATTGAAACCAACCGATAGTATCCTAGTGATCGTACGAAGTCGGATCGGGAGCCAGTTGAGTATTTTGCGTTGTGGTGCATGTTGATGAGGGTACATATTATTATTATATTGTTTCAGTGGAAAGACACGAAAAAATCAAAAACACGGAGGCGTATGTGGTTCTGGGCGTGCTCCGCGGCCACATCGACTCCGTTGTCCAATACGCGAATCAGCGAGACTTGTTGTGCCCGTATATTGTTAGCCTCGCGCCGTGCGTTTCGTTCAAGTAAGTAGACGGGTTGGGGAGCTCGATAACGAAACACTGACAAAACTCTTTCGAGCTGCAAACATGCACATTACAAATATTTATGTTGCGGGTGGGTGTGAATCACAATATTTGTGACCAATTCACATAAAACGTAACCATCATCATTGAGTGTTCGTTAATAAAGTGTGTTGTTAAGATCTTATTATAGTTATTATGCTGCTGCTACCGTTATTCATTGTTAACATCTAAAAGACTTATGTAGCATTGTGTTATAATTAAAATAAAATGTTACAAATGTGAAAAAAATATCTATAAAGTGTAACAGAAATAACACACCCTGAAAGTAGTTTGTTACAAATATGCAAATGAATTAATTTCGGTACTTTTTTTTTTAACTATAGTCTATTCAAGATAAGAAGGTTCTCGTGACAGGTCGAAGTTTTCCGTGTCATGCTTATAACTTATCTTTTAGGTTATTTTTATTAAAAATGCAATAATTAATTCCACATTAAATAGGAACAAGAATATCAGTCAGTGAAATAAAATTATAATTCAGAAAAAATATATGTAAAAATTTTACAAATAATATTGTGTCAAGTGTATGTGCTTGAATCGTTCCGATTTACGGTTCAAATACATACTTAAGGCGAGGATTTCCCAAATTTGCCGATCTTAGAACGTCTAGATCTGGATAATATTAGAACCCACAATTCTGAAATTCACACACCTTAAACTTGAAGATATAATCTAGTGAACTGTGAAAGCAGAAACACGATTTACTCCATTTCACTCGATAGAAAAAAAATCCAAACATAGGTCTAAATCAAAAACTAAAACCACGATTTGAAATCGAAATATACATAAAACAGTATAAAAGTTATACCAAAACATGTAGTTCGTTATTATCTAGTGAACTGTGAAGACAGATTTTTTGATGTCATATAAAATATTTAGGAAAATGACGAAAATTCTATAATTTCGCTTGGTTGCAATCGCGCTCCATATAAGACAGTACTCGCCAAGTCGTCGCTTCGTGTCGCGGGCGCAAAAAAATATATTACGTGTTTCTTTACGATCGAATTTTAATTTTGCAGTTTGCGTTTATTTTATTAACTTTCATTATTATTATAGATTAGTGTAGTAATATGGTGAATAGTGTAAATAATGGATTAGGTATTATAAAGGAGAAAACTATTTTAATCCTTCTTCCTAAATTATTTAATGTGTGAAAAAATATGTTTTTCGTTCTTTTTTTCTATAAGTTATTTTATGTGTAAAAATCGCTAATAAAAGAAGTCAAAGACGAAATGTTAAATCAAATGCATACAAAAAATGCTGAAAGAAAAGTGGTAAATATTTATTTCCCAAATGTTTATATTTTATTGCCGCGGCCATATAGCACAGTGCAGTGTTAATAAACCAGTATGATAATTTCTTCAAGTAAATATGCAACGATTTATAGGTTCAAAATAATGTTTCCTATAAAACTTTATTGCTGAATTCCTTTAAATACTTAATGTTACCCCCTTTATTCACAACGCCTTGCATCAAAGCTTTAGAAGGTAGAATCAACAGCACATTATACATGTAGCTAAATAATAGTTTTTTCAACACACTTCCTCATAAAGTGGCTCTAATCCCATGGCAATTAGGCACATAATGACACCTATAATCAAACTGTGACTTTTTCATTACTATTATTCACGAGTGAGTAATCGTTTTTTTTTAATATTATTGGTTGAGTTACGCTTACACTTGCGCTAAAATGCTATCCGCGAAAAGCCCAAAAAAAAAAGAAACCTCATTTTTTAGTCTATGGCCGATGCGCGCGCATAGGAAAACTGATTAATTTTTCCCGCCATTACGAAATTTATTAGTCTATGGCCGATGCGCGCGCATAGGAAAACTGATTAATTTTTCCCGCCATTACGAAACATTTTTCACAACTCGTCTCGTTTTCTCTTTTGAAGTTATTTAGTTAGTTATTAATTAAGATGTCTGCAAATACAATTTATGAAGAAAATTATTTATGTTGTACACCGCCCGATATAAGATGTGAAGCCCAGAACGTTATGGAAAGTTTACTACCAGAAAACTCAAAGGAAAAATATCTATTAGCGTACCAAAATTTCATACAATGGCAGAACAACAAGAATACGCAGTCTTTTTCAGAAATTGTGTTCATGGCGTACTTTAAAGAATTATCTTCTAAGTACAAACCTAGCTCTTTGTGGTGTATTTACTCAATGTTAAAAAGTACAGTCCGAACAAAGAATGGAGTGGACTTAAAACATACTCGAATTTGTCAGCTTATCTAAAGAGACTATCTGATGGATTTAGAAGCAAAAAATCAAAGGTTTTATCATCTGATGATATTGAAAAATTTATTAAAGATGCTCCAGATAACCAATATTTGGCTACAAAGGTTAGTTAAATTAATTTTAATTAAATATTTAATAGCAGCTTGTGTTGTGTGTTGACCTTAATTATTGTTTCTTTTGTTTCAGGTTGCTTTAATATTTGGTGTAACTGGTGCCTGTAGGATACAAGAATTAACAAATATAACTGTAAAAGATATAGAGAACCATGGCCAGATGCTTTTAGTGAAGATACCTATCACGAAAAATAAAATACCTAGGTCATTCACCATACACGGTCCATTCTATGATATTGTTAAGAAGTATGAAAGTTTGCGTTCGCCAAAAACAAAAAATGACCGTTTCTTTCTAAATTACCAGAATGGTAAATGTACCTGTCAGCCTATAGGTATAAACAAATTTGGTTCTATGCCTAAAGAAATCGCTAAGTTTTTGGGTTTAGTAGATGCTGAGAGCTACACTGGACATAGTTTCAGAAGAAATTCAGGAGCTGATATAATGACTTTGAAGCGACATGGCGGGTGGCGATCTAGCAATGTAGCAGAATCATACGTAGAAGATTCCATACAAAACAAGAAGGAAATTTGTGCAAAAATCACAAAAAGAATTAAACTTGATTCTGAGACGCATCCTACTGGCGAAATACCAAGTACGTCCAATGATTGGATTTCACCTACCTTTTTTTTTTTTTTTTTTTTTTTTGGGAGGGGGGAAAATGCATTTACGCATTCCTCGTGGTTGAGCCAAACCACGAGGATATGTGGGACTCCCCAGTCCGTACCCGGCCCGGGCCTACCCACTAAAAACCCCCCCAGCAGCTCCTCCGTCCGTCACAAGACAAGGGGAAGGGGACAACAGCCAGGCCTTATTCCCGCTGACCCCCTGCCTGTGACATGTCCGTTGCCGGACTCTCTACCTGGCTCAGCTACTTTGTGGAGCGGCACAGAATTGCGCCGCTCTACACCCCGGTTGGTTTTTTATTGTGGTTGTCTTCCACGCGGTCCGACGCTCAGTGCGCCGAAGCCCCGGCCCGCTCAGTGCGGGTAACGGGTTGCCCGATGGCAGACCCCACTGGATCCACCGCCGCGCGGTGAGCCGAAGCTCAGGGAAAATCCCCAGAAGGTGCAAAGCACCATGGCGATAACAATCGCCTCACCTCCGCAAGCCGAAATCGACTTCCAGCGAAAGCCACACCTCTTCTTAACACAAGAAGAGGGGACTTCGCCCTTCCCCGCATGAAGCGGGTGGCCACACGAAGTGGCCCGCCAAGTTGAACCCGGCCATCCCACACCCCCCCTCTATGGGGGTCCTCTCGTCAGACTATTAGCCCGCGGCAGAGAATCTGCCGGGTTGCCCAGGGTGCACCACAAGGAGGTTGTCTGACATCGCACCCCAGGATTTCACCTACCTACACGAATAATGAACCATCACAAATAACAATAGAACATGAAAGTAAATAAATAATCTATCTGATGAGACCGCTATGTCATCAAAAATAGTTAATTATAATTTTACTAACTGCACATTTACTAATTGTTTCTCTAAGTAAACTTTTTATCTACTATGTAAAATGGTTTTTTATTTAAGTATTGTTTTATTCAGAAGTGTGTTGAAAAACGTTGTATGATACACGTGTGTATTGATGGTTACCGTCCTCGGCTTCTTAAGACCCTCGCCTGACGGCTCGGGCCTCAATGCGCCTCAGCGGTTATCACCAACATTACACACTTGTACCATAATGTACTATATTCGAGCCTATGTATTATATATGATTATGAACAGTAAAACAGTATTTTAGGAATCTTTTAAATTTCGTAACATTTATGGTCAAGCGTGAGTTGATTATAAAAAAGTAAAAAATAATTAACATAAATTTCCGTTCGATTTATGTAAAGATCACTTCATTGTATTAAAAGAAAATATCTGATCAGCGGAATTTTGTGAAACTTTATAAAATTTTTGCTTTTGCCCGCTGCTTCGCCCGCATAAATGTCATAGAGGTTCCATACAAACTATTATTTTTTAGTTTTACCCCCTTAGATGGCGAATTTCCAACATACATGTCAAATGTCCGCTTTTTGTGCCTTTTAATTACGGCTGTGCGTAATCTGACAGTCACTCAGTAATGAAAGTGTTTTTATATAAATACGTCGGCCCACACTAGGATTTTCAACTGTGTCGTAGGTGCAGTTTTTTTCTTTTTGAAAACGTCGCCCCACACTAAGATTTTCTCCTGTGTTGTGGGTGCAGTTACGAACATAGAATATCACATGTACATACGCCCAGACCGGAAAAAAATTCTGTAATATTTGTCCCGTACGGGAATCGAACCCGCGACCCGTTGCGCAATAGGCGATCATTCGACCTCTGCGCTAACCGTGTCATCAAAGTTACAAACATAGAATATATTACATATCACATGCACATACGCCCAGACCGGAACATATTTCTGTATTCCATACATAATATTTGTCCCGTAACTACAAAAAAATATTTTACAAAAAATAAAAACCGACTTCAAAAACACTGAAAACTTAAAAATAATATAAGAATAGGTACAGACAACATCACACTTCTGTATTGAAGTCGGCGCCAAACGATAATCTCCTAGAAAGTGTTAAAATTTGTCACCGACTTCAATATAGAAGTGTGATGTTGTCTGTACCTATTCTTATATTACTTTTAAGCTTTCAGTGTTTTTGAAGTCGTTTTTTATTTTTTGTAAAATATTTTTTATTTTTAACTTTTCAGTGAATGAAATCTTTTTAGTGAAAGAAGTGTGTTTTTAGTGCTTTCCTCGATTTTCTATGGGATCCCATCATCAAATCCTGACTTTGCTGACCATGAGACCACCCTTGCTCTATACTCTATCGAATACAAAAATAATTTTGGACATCGGTTTAAAAATGACGGAGTTATGAGGTAACAAACATAAAAAATACAACCGAATTGATAACCTCCTCCTTTTTTGAAGTCGGTTAAAAATATTTGGGAATCGAACCCGCGACCAGTTGCGTAGTAGGCGATCACTCGAACTCTGTGCGCTAACCGTGTCGTCAAATGTAAAGTCATCATGGTAAAGAACGCTAGCTGTGTAGTACTTCCCGAGTTTTCTTACAGGCCTAAGGTGGTAGAATATTAATTAATATTTTAAAACCAGTTTGCTTAGAAACTAATACGGTTGCTTGATATTCATAGCGATTTGTGGCTTTCTTCTTGATAATCTTGTTTAGTACATGCACGCCCCTGTCACTCACGCAATGCAGCGTTATAAATACCTACCACTAAGTAGCGCGCCGGCGCGCCGACCGCTGCACACACGTGTAAAGAAATTCTTAGGTTGTGAAGTCGACCAACCCGCACTTGGCCAGCGTTGATGATGGTAGCACATCAAAAACAGGTTTGAGCTTGTTTCGAATTCATCTAATAATAATATGATGGGTGACATACCTGCCAGAGATACTTGTCACAAAAATTGGGATATAATTAAAAACAAAAATACTATCGTTTTTGATGCTTGCTAAGGCAAGGATAAAAAAACCTCCGTCTTACCTATTTCTGCCGCAAATCAGCAGTGCTTGCATTGCTGTGTTCCGGTGTGAAGGGTAAGATATGGCACTGAAATTACTGGGTACCGTGACTTTACATCTGATGTCACAAGTTGGCAACGTACACTGTGGTTCTTGTGGGGCTTGCAGTTTTACTGCGAATCGCACAGGAACCACATGTATTATAGGTGACTGTTACCACTTACCATCAGGTAGGCAGTTTGCTTGTTTGCCAAATTAGTAGCAATAAAATAAAACACACAACATTACATTTTTATTTTGAAGTAGTTTTTGTTTTGAAGTGGTGTCGGTATTTTTGTAAAAAAAATATTTTTATTTTTTTCGTGAAATTAATAATAGCTCTCTAAGTCAACTTGAAAGAATATACCTAACTGAGAGTCAATACGTACCTTTTATATCTAAAGTCTAACTCCCTAACTCCTTAAAGTTAAGGATCCATCGTAAGCTCAGCATAGTGGAAGAATCCTTGAGATGATGTCTTTCAGACGCAAATACCTGAATAGCTTCAGAAAAAAAAACAGGAAAGACGTTGGACGTGCCTATTCTCTCGATTTTCTTGGGATTCTAATACTAGATCCTGACTTGATGGCATGGAACCACTTCGGGGGTATACTTTTCTGAATACAAAAAGAATTTTGAAAATCAGTTAATAAATGACGAAGCTATGAGTTATGTGTTACCTCATAACTTCGTGAAGTCAGTGAAGTCGGTTAACAAATCAAATCGAAATAAGTTATAGTACTTATTTATTCAGTACTGTATTAAAATACCTACATATATCTATTAAAATATTTTTCTTCAAACTACTCATTAATTTTACTCTAATCATCGGAAAAGGCAACACTAAGTAATTCAAATTCAAATTCAAAAATCTTTATTCAACTTAGGCCTTTACAGGCACTTATTGACGTCAAAACAAAGCAAAACATTCTAATTTAAAGGAAACATAAATTTAACCTTGTATGTGCATACATCCTGAATATACCTACTCAAGATGTCTGCAAATACAAGTAGTAATGAAAAAAAAAAAAAAGTTGAATCTACACCTGTTCGGAAATTGGGAGAGCCTTCTCGAGAAGAACAGGCAAGAAACTCGAAAGGTCAAATTTTTTATCTCCTCTTTTAAATCGCCATTTACAATTTTGGTTTTGTTACATAGTCATTGAAACTTTTTTTTAAAAATACAATCGATATACACTTAAAATGTCAAAAAATAAGTTATAGACGTATACATTAATCATAATACAATAAATTATGTTGTTACTCATTGCAGTGTCTACGTGTGCGTCTATCGTTCCCACCGTGGTGACTTGGAGACAACTCGACTTTTTGAACACCTAAGTCGGGTGGCAGATGACGCGCAGGAGCAATTTCCTTCCGCCGAGCTGGTGTTTTTAGGGGACTTCAATGCTCACCACGAGTTGTGGTTAAGTTCCTCTAAAACTGACCATGCGGGTAGGACTGCCCACGCATTCTCTCTCACGCACGACCTGACACAATTGGTTACCCAGCACACCAGGGTACCAGATATTATCGGTCAAGCGCCCTCTTTGTTGGACCTTCTGCTGACAAATCGCCCCGACGGATATCAGGTGGTGATTCGAGCTCCACTAGGATCTTCAGATCACTGCCTGGTATCCGTCTCAGTGCCTCAGGCGTCGCGACCGTCGCCTGTGGTTGCAGCACGCCGTCTGTGGCACTATGCGTCAGCAGATTGGGACGGTATGCGGGATTATTACGCGTCTGTCCCTTGGTGGCAGCGCTGTTTCAGTGGGATGGATCCGAACTCCTGCGCTGCGTCTGTTGCTGACGAGATCAGATTAGGAATGGAATATTATATTCCACATTCCAATCTCGTCAGTAGAGGGAGACGTAACCTCTGGTTCAATCGCGAGTGTGCCTCTGCTGTTGAAAACAAACAGCTAGCTTACCGCGCTTGGATCAGAGGTCGAGCTTCTAGGGATCCCAATACTAACCTACTGAAAACAGCCTATAATAATGCCACCAAGTTGTGTAAGAGGGCTTACATTAGAGCGGACGCTCAGCGCATTGCACAAGTGGGTCAGGAACTGCTAGCGCACCCTACGGGTAGCCGTTCTTTCTGGCGCCTGGCCAAAGCTGTGCAATCAAACTTCTGCCAACCCTCGCTGCCACCGCTGAGACATGCCGATGGCTCACTTGCTCATCAGCCGCAGGAGAAAGCCGACCTCCTGGCAAAACTCTTCGCGGCCCATTCCCGTATCGATGACTGTGGTGCACAACCTCCGACACTGTCCCATTGTGACAGCACTATGCCCGATATCCGCATCAGACAGCGAGATGTGCGGGCGGAGCTACAGTCGATTGATATTCGAAAAGCAAGTGGACCAGACGGCATTCCTGCGATTGTACTTAAGAAGTGTGCAGCGGAGTTGACTCCGGTCCTGACGCGTCTATACCGTCTGTCGTTCTCTGCTGGTTGTGTGCCGAAATCTTGGAAAGAGGCCAATGTCCAGCCGGTTCCCAAAAAGGGAGATCGTTCTGATCCGGCTAACTATCGCCCTATAGCCGTCACTTCCATTTTGTGTAAAATCATGGAGAGGATCCTTAACACCCAGCTGATCCGTTACCTGGAAGGTCACTCGTTGCTTAATGACCGTCAGTATGGGTTTCGTCCTAAACGGTCAACAGGTGACCTTCTAGCGTTCCTTTTGCACAAATGGGGTGAATCTATCGATAAGCGCGGCGAGTCTGTGGCTATTAGTCTCGACATCGCCAAAGCTTTTGATAGAGTCTGGCACAAGGCTCTCCTTTCCAAGCTTCCGGCATACGGATTGCCCGCTCAGTTCTGTACGTGGATTGCCAGCTTCCTCCACGAGCGTAGAATTCGCGTTGTCGTTGACGGCTGCGCTTCGCGGTTCGTGGCAGTGAATGCTGGTGTTCCACAAGGCTCCGTTCTATCCCCAACATTGTTTCTTCTGCATATCAATGACATGCTTTCCTTGGGAAGTATACATTGCTATGCAGACGACAGTACAGTGCATGGGGGATATCACGGAAGCTCAGGGGCTGCTCGTGGCAATATTGATAGGGAGAGGCAGAATCTTATCATTGAGCTCAACAGGACGCTGGACCTCATCTCCGAATGGGGTTACAACAATCTTGTCGAGTTCAATGCTAAGAAAACACAGGTGTGCGCGTTCTCGGCGAAAAGGTCACCTTTCCTCCCCCCTCCTTCTCTTCAGGGCACAACCCTTCACACACAGAGTAACATCACCTTGCTGGGAATGAACATTCGCTGCGATCTGAACCCCAGAGACTACATCGAATCCGTTATAACTGCTGCCTCACGGAAACTCGGTGTCCTAAACAAGGTGCGTAGGTATTTTGCGCCGGACCAACTATGCCTGTTGTATAAAACTCAGGTTAGGTCTTGCGTGGAATATTGCTCGCACCTTTGGGACGGCTCCGCTCAGTACCTCCTCGATGCTCTGGACAGATTGCAGCGTCGCGCTATTCGAATAATTGGCGATGTAGAGGCAACTAACACCCTCGAGCCTCTACAACTTCGTCGTGACATCGCCTCTCTTAGCGCCTTTTACCGAATGTTCCATGGGGAATGCTCTGAGGAGCTCTTTAACCTTATCCCTCCCTCTCCATTCCTTAACAGAAACACGCGTAAGGGCCTTCGGAGTCATCCGTACACTGTGTCCTCCTTTTCACACCGTACCAAGAAATTCCAAGATTCCTTCTTCTGTCGTTCATCCCATACTTGGAATTCTCTACCTGCGCACGTGTTTCCTCCATCCTACAACATGGGTTCCTTCAAAAGAGGTGTGAAAAAGCATCTTTTAGGCCGGCAAGGGGCGGGCAGGTAGGATAGTGGATGTCGTCCCTACTCTATCTGTCAACTCATTTGGGCCTCTTTCACCGCTTAACATCAGGCGGGAGGAGGTCATTTGCCGGGCCTTACATAAAAAAAAAAAAAAAAAAAAAAAAAAACATTTGATAACTTAGTCTAATTCAAAATCAGTGTCAGTTCTTTTCTGCCAACAACATTTGTTAACATCAATAGCTATACACAACAACACGATTATTGACATTATAACGAATAATAACTTCATATTAACACCAGGCATTGGCATCATTTAAATAATCGTTGACTTTATAATATCCTTTACTCATTAGAGTCTTTTTTACATGCGCTTTAAACTTATGAAAAGGCAAGTCAGTTACACTATGTGGAACTTTGTTGTAAAACGTTATACATTTCCCCATAAATGAGCCTCTAGTTTTTTGGAGTCTGTACGTTGGAACGGCAAGTTTATTTTTATTTCTTGTGTTTAACTGGTGAACGTGGAAATTGGTTTCAAATGTATTATAATTCTTATAGACATAAATCAAATTTTCATAAATGTATTGTCCTGCTAAGGTCAATATATTAATTTCTCTAAATAAATCTCTTAGAGAATCCCTTGTTCGTAAATTATAAATAGCGCGAACTGCTCTTATTTGAAGTACGAAAATACTTTCTATACTAGCAGCCGATCCCCACAGTAGTAGTCCATACGACATAACACTGTGAAAATAACTAAAGTAAATCAATCTTGCCGTTTCAACATTAGTAAGTTGTCTTATTTTTTTAACTGCATATGCCGCAGAACTAAGTCTGTTTGCCAAGGATTCAATATGTGGATCCCACTGCAAACGTGAATCTAATGTAATGCCCAAAAATTTGGTACAATCAATGAATTCAATAATTTGATTATTCATTTCCACAATAGTATCCACTTTCCTTACATTTGGCAATGAAAATTTTATACATTTAGTTTTATTTGAATTTAATGATAAGTTATTAATTGTGAACCAATGCAATACATTAGAAAGAGTACTATTTACGACGTCAGTATTTTCATTACCTCTGTCAACCTTAAATATTAAAGAAGTATCATCTGCAAATAGTACTGTATCGCACAGATTGTTAGTGAAATGTGGGAGATCATTAATGTAAATTAAAAAAAGCAAAGGTCCCAATATCGATCCCTGAGGTACACCCATAGTTATAGATGCACCAACAGACTCAGTTTTGTTAATAACAACTTTCTGGACCCTATTGGACAAATAAGATTCCATAAGGCTAATTGCTTTTTCGGTGACACCATAATGTTTGAGTTTATTTAAAAGAGTCTGGTGACTAACGCAGTCGAAAGCCTTCGACAGGTCACAAAATATACCAATCACATCTTGTTTACACTCCCAAGCGGCAAAAATGTGTTTGAGAAGTGCAACTCCAGCATCTGTCGTGGAACGACCTTTGGTAAAACCAAATTGGTTCATATGAAAAATGTTATTACATGTAAAATGATCTATTAACTGTTGAGATACAATTTTTTCGAATATTTTACTAAGTGCTGGTAGAATCGAAATTGGTCTGTAATTTGAAGGATCGTTTTTATTCCCAGATTTAAATAATGGTATTAACTTGCTATTCTTCATGAGGTCGGGGAAGACACCTTCATCAATACATTTATTGAATATTAACGCGAGTTGCGGGGCAAGTTCTATTATAACCGATTTGATTATGTGGGTCGAAATACCCCAAAGATCTTCAGTTTTTTTCGTACTAATCATACGAAATGTTTTTAGCACAGTGTCAGCGTCAATGTGACAAAATTTGAAAACCTTGTTGCACCTCTCTACACTCTGCCCTAGGAGAGCTACAGCTTCATCAGAACACGAGTTGAGACTACTTGTAGTTTCTATGGGTATGCGAGAGAAGAAGTCTTCGAATGCATTGGCAACTGCCTTGTCTGATTTGATTGTTTCATTATTGATTTCTAATGAGAAAGAATTTGCAGTACTTTTAAGTTTACCTGTTTCCTGATTAATGATATTCCAGGTGGTTTTTACTTTATTTTTAGATAAACTGATTTTGTTACTTATGTACATAGCTTTTGCGGACATGCACACTTTCTTAAATGTTTGAGAATAATTCCTAACATAATTTATGAAAGAGGGGTCACTAGAGGTTACTTTTAAAGCGTAAAGGTCAAACAGTTTCCTTCGACTTTTGTATATACCCGGAGTAGCCCAGTCACTGAATTTCTTACTCCCGTTTTTGACTTTAATGACCTTTTCCTTGAATATATCATTACATTCATTTTTAACTACATGGAATAAATTATTATAGAGATTATTGGCGTTCGTCCCCTCGATCGACAAATTTGCAGTTTGATTAACAAGATTTTTTTTAAATTTCTCTATCCCGCGTTTGGTTATAGGTCTACAGGTAATCTCACGTATAGAACAAACATGATGGTGCTCGAACGAAGCTAGTTGACCGCTGTGGTCAGAATTAATGCAGTTAATAATTAACTTATCTTGTACATTACAGTTACAAAAGATGTTGTCTAAGCAAGTAGCAGACGTAGCTGTAATTCGGGTTGGTTCTTGAAAAACATAATTCAAGTTAAATGACTTAAATAAATTAATAAATCTTCTAGATAATTGTGATTCCTCTAAAATATTTATATTAAAATCACCGCATACAATGATTTTTTTTAGTTTTGCTAGATACTATTCTTAATACATCTTCCATACTGGATTCAAACTCTGTATACACATATTATAATAAAATTATCAAGTTCCACACATGACAGCTCAATGATTCGTTCAATGGAAAGAGAAACTATGTCTTTTCGTTCTTTAAACTGTAAGTCATTATGTAAAATGATTAGGGATCCACCTCTAATAGCTGTTTTTCTAGTGAATGAACTCACAATTCTCTAATTATTTAAACTTATTAACAACTCATAATTTTTTAGCCAATGCTCAGTAATACAAAGTATATCTATGTTTTCATAGTCTAAAAATAAATTTATTTCTAAGTCTTTTCCAGAAAAGCCTTGAATATTTTGATGAAATATCCGTAAATATTTGGGCTTTCCTTTGGTCAGTACCTTGCAAGAGGCTACCTCTTTTGTCTTAATATTTAATTTAAATTACTTGGAACTTGTTCCAAGACATTACTTTGAGTGTGTTGCTCAATAAAAGCATTGTCAGTAGCCAAATTCTTGGTTAAACATAAAAAATAAAAGCTTAGCGAACCTGCTAATTGTTTTTTTGAAAAGGTAGACAGATATAATCTATCTTTTGTCAGATAAATCTTATTAGGGGCACATGTCAACTTGTTTATATCAATGATATGAAATTTTTTGGAGTAACAAGTCAATACATCTAGTGTCAGATTTAATTTGTATCTCATACTATTCTCATATTCAGATAAGTGATGGTGGTAGGGAAATGTATACATAATTATTTTATTTACTTCCAAATTTTCAAACTTCGAATAAAATGTTTTTAATTGAAATTTGTTTAAATTGCCCCTATTTCCCATTAATATTATCAGATTATCATTACTATTAAAGTTATAATTAGAAATTTTATCTACCACATCTTGGAAACTGGAGCCAGGCATACAATAATTTATGACACTTTGCCCCAGCTGGTTTGATAGCAAGTGACCCATATTCTTACCTATTTCATCACAGAATATAACACATTTCGATATGGGCAGCCTGGTCTCACCCGTAACTATTGACTGACGTACCTTACTGAGCGCAGAAGATGTATGACTGGGTACACAATTATTGTTATCCAAATTATTAGTTATATTGCTATCCAATATTAAATTATGGTTACTGTTATCTATAGTCTGTTTCTCCAGAAGGGAATGATAACGATCTTCATTGAATTGACAGAGTGTGGCTAACTCTGTCACTGACTTAATAAGCTCCTTATTTTGGTTTTGAGCACTTTCATAGTTTTTTGTTATATTTGACAAAGAATTTTGTAAATAGCTAATGTTATCAGTTAGGTCTTTTATGTCCCTGTCATACTTACTTCTGCTTTCTTTTAGTTTTACATCAAAAATGTCTAATGAATCAATTAGACATGCACGCTCTTTTCGTAACTTGATATTTGATATAAATACATTATGCTTTTTAATGAGGTATTGTGTTTTTTTAATAAATTTATTGATTTTACAATATTTCCTAAGTTTCTTTTTACTGTGAAAATAGAGTGGCAAATGGTTTTCTGTTGCAGGTGAAGCTTGTGCAAAATTTGACAACTAGATGATTGCATGAGTTCCTCATATAAACTATGCGTGTGGTTATTTTCCATGTCCCGCTTTAATTGCTCGAGTTGGACAATCTGTTGGTTTGCATCACCCAACTCACATTCTAATTCTGTGATTCTATTCAGAGCAGTTTCATATAAATCATTACACTGAACTAAACGATTGATGTTATCCAGCAATTGGTGGCGCTCCTCAAACACTTCTTGATATTTCATATCTAACGCGGAGAGTTCACCTTTAAGAGCTGTATTTCTGTCAATGATCTTCTTTATCTCCTCTTCACTTTCCTCACGCTCCTGAAGCAGTCGGTCATAGGACTCCTTTAGCACCTTGATCTCATTAACAGATTGCCTGAGCTTTGCCTCAGTATTTTGGGCAGCAGCCTTGCGGGTCAACATTTTGTTTATTCCGTTCCCGACTGCAATCTAAAAAAGTAAAAATTTCTTAAGAGAGTACAAACTGGGAAACAAATTTAGAACACAAGAATTCAAAGTGAACTGAGAAGAAAGGTGTGATGTTTTTTTTTAAAAGAAAGAATGAAAAAAAAAAAATCTTAGCAAGGAAAACAAGTAGTAATAAAAAGGAAAAAAAAATATTATGAACTAAAATAATGAATTTACAAAAAGCAACTAATGAGAAAAAAAAAACAGTTTATACTCTGGAAATGTCACTATGGAATACTAATTTGACTACCAACCAAGTTAAGAAACTAATAAATTCTCCTTAATATGTCACAAATAACTGCATCATACACCACAAAAAAATATATATAAAATGGTTTAGTACTATACACTTAAAAATAATATTCAAGAAACACATAGATCAATGACCGGTCCCCGTTGGCAGCACCTGTTCACAGGTTGACGCATGAATCAGCCATCGCTTCACTCAACCATATGTTAGGGAATGTAACGACCCGACGCACAACGCCACCACCACGCAGACCTTCCAGTGAGCATTAGATCCCAGTGTTCCACACTACATAAAAGCCACAAAATAAAACCAACTGCAGGATACAGCTACAGTGAAAAACCAAGAAGTATTCTATGTTTAAGAATATATTACCAAAAAAAAGACATTAGTTTAAGTCAGAGGAAAATCAGGAGTAATGTATCTTATTAGAAAAAAAATATCAAGTTGAATTCCAATAAGTCATTTAGTCAATTTTAATAATAAGTTGATTAATAAACATATAACCAAGCTACAATCTCCGTTTAGATAGTGAGATCTATATGCATTCATTTAAGAATTGGGAGTCAAAATTGTAGTGGCATTTATTTTCTTGTTTTATTTCTTATGCACAAAAGAATGTTGAAAACAGGAAAACAATTAGGTAAATTTATAAAAAATGTAGGTTTATTGAGAATAATATTTGAGTCTTAGGCGATGCCACTGTGTGTTATTTAGAATGAACTGAGATTTACTTGCACTGTTTTTCAAGTAAAGTAAACAACAATTATGTAAAGTGTGATTGTGAATTGAGATAATTATTTTTTACGACTTGAGCCATAAGTTAGATACGAGTTAGGCTCGAGTTACTGATATACAAAGGACTGTCTGGTCATGAAAATGAATAGGTATTAAAAATAATACTCCCCCGGTTTATGTAGGTAGTGGTAATCCGTTAATCGCCAAAGCTATCGTCATATTATTCGCTCGAAGTTTCTTGACTGCCACGAATCTTGGTTACTTCGTACACTTCGGTTGTTTTTACATTGGTGTTCCACTCAATTATGGTTTGAATAGCTTTGTATTTTTCAAACAATTGAAAGAATATTCTTCGTAAAACGATGACTTCGCTGTTTCAAATATTTTTGACAGCCGGGTACTAACGTCGTCTTGGATTTGTAGTATACATAAAAATTACACCTCCGAACCATTCACAAACGATAGGATTGAATCTTAATACAATGCTTATTTTAAAAATACTATAATTATTACTAATTAGTCGAAATTCTATTAAAATTACTTAAAATTAATAACGAGCAAACGCAATGACGTCTAATCAGGTCAGTGTTGCCAGTCTAAAAAAAATACATTACTACCCTGGAAAACGGCAGTAGTATTGTATGAAATTTCATTAATGACCCGTTCAACATAATTGCCCTGTTGTTTGTTTTTCTAATTTAAAAAGAAATTACAATTCATATTCATACAATTCATACAAAATGTAGGCATTTTTCCAAAGAGATTTGAGTGGTTGTATAACATGTCACAAAAAATACACATGCGCAAAACAAGTTAGATAGGACCCTACAAAGCCAATTTTATTTAAAAAAGAGGCAATTGGCTTTAATGGCGAAGATTAGCTTTTATTTTAATAAATTAAAAATTGTATTCGAGTGAATATTGTGCAGTGAAAGTGGTGTTTTTTGGTGCACATTCATGTTGACGGCAAGAAATAAGGGTTTTGTGGTGTACATGACAGTGAGTTTTTTTTTGTGGATTTTCCACTTCCGTCACCACCGTCAAGATAAGGTTTGGTTTCTTAATAAGAACAATTTGCATTTTTTTGTCATAAATAAATAAGTTTTTCTACAGTCAACTTCAGTTTTTTATTATTTTTTAATAAGTTGAAGGAAAAGCAGATTACACACCTCGTAAGTGAGCTATTAATGCCCTCGGGTTATTAGTGCCCTCGAGCAAGTGCTCGTGCACCAAACATCCGCGGGCATTAATAAGTCACTTAGCGCTCGGTGTAACAATCGACTATTTCTAAATCAAACAATATAGCCGTCGAAGTCAAACAAAAAAATTTAACAGAGCTTTATAACATATATGCCGCCGCGTCAGTCATATTCTTAGCTTTTGTTTTAAATACTACTTTTAGCTAATCGAGCATTTCTTGTATTCTAGTGATGCATTTTATACTGCACAAAAGAAATATGCATAAAATTTGAATTTACATTTTATTAATAACACATCATAGAAACATTTAAAACCTTTGAAATTGTGAAGAAACGGTCTAATTATGATGAATCTTGAAAAAGACTAATTATTGATAATTGCTTTACGTCTCTTTCTTATAAAATATATGTTTGTATCGGTATTATAATGGTGGACGAGTACAATGACGTCACTAGCAAATAAAAGCTTTTTAAACTTTGTTATTTTTTAAGTTATTAAAAAAATCACGTGGTTGTTTGTCAAATAAAAATACTATGTAATGTAACAATTAAAAAGTGTCCATATTTACATACAAGTAAAGATACAATAAAAAATAGCAATAAAGTCATAAAGCTATATCTTTATTGGTTGTATTACTGTAGGTACTTACCTCAGTTTATAAATCAATACTTATTTGTAACCTAGCAAAAAGTATATTGCATACGATATAAAACGTCCTTGTTGTACTGTTATATTTTTACTGTGCGGCACATGATGTTGGCGCCTGTTCAGTGGCCGCGTCCGCGCTAACGTCATGTACAAATGAACGGTGTGAAGTGCGGAACATATGGGCTTGCACGTGGAAATTCCTCGCCTTAATTAAAAATTGTTTTTGATGAGTGGGGTTCATCAATATTATGTGGATCCAATATCTTTTAGTACGGTTCGCTTTCAACGCTCATTTTACCACGAATGAGACGGGTTTGGGACGAACTTCGCACGTATTCCGTACGTGCGAAGTACGTGTTTTCCGAACGCTACGACATGTCCTGAACAGGGACATGTCGTTTGATAAGAGCATTATACTCAAAGTTGGTGGCGACTTAGCAATGTCCCTGATTTGACGGAAGTCTATGTGAGACGGATACCGCTTACCACTTACCATAGATACCGCTTACCATCGCCAGCTCGTCTGCCCCTTGCAGCAATAAAAAAAAATGTTAACTTGTTTGTGGTTCAAAATAAAACTATCATTGATTACACATTTCAGCTACCACTCTTTCGGTCTTCACTGACCTTCAACCAAAACAGAATATATAATAGTACTTCATACAGAACGGCCACTCGCCTCCCCGCACTCATTTCAAATACCTTAACCCACCCCGCACTTCGTTGTAGACATCACTGACACATAAAACAAGGGTGCGCGCGATCGCTCGGGCGAGTAGAAGCGAGCGCCGGTCGATAACAGTGACAGCGCTATGCGGGTAAAAGAGAAGGCAGTCGCTGCACTTCTCGTGTCATTTCGATTGATACCCCGCACTCAGCCCTACGAGATTCCACACACACATTTGCGCGTGTACAAACGTCATTTGCTTAAGTAGTAGTAATAGGTAATTGATTTGCGAACGTTGTATGGAGTGTCCGGGGTGTGACGAAAATAAGGATAATTTTGGTTTTGAGAAAAAAAAACATGACTTTGAAACGTGTCAATTTAATAGCACAAAACCTCAGACACCCCAACTTATTTTTATTATAAAAGTATTTTTAAATAAATAAATAAAGTAAATTGCATTCTCGCAAATTATTTACGAAGATAATTATGTCAATTTTTCTGTTTTGTTGCATTTCCTGTAAATACGAAACTTTATGGTCGCGCGCCGGCGAATACGATATTACCGCTTGGGGTGTTACCAGACAAATTCATCGATCGATGGTAGAATCGATTGGTTGACGTCGATTGATAATTTCTACCACACCGATCGATCGATGGTAAAATGAATTACGGCCGGTCTCAATATCCTATCTATCTGTGGATGTGTTTACTGGAGATAGAATTTTGACGTATTTTGTATGGAGCTAAAGTCAAATATCTATCGCTAGTAACCAAATTCACAGATAGATAGAATATTGAAACCGGCCGTTAGTCTACAACGATCGAGGTGCTTTATTATCCGAGAATATAAAAAAGACATCATTAAAAACGGTCGCATCCAGAGCGCTCTTGTTGCGTCTCCGTAATAACAGAACAAGCAATATCGTACTGGCCAACAATAACGCGTCCTCTTCGGAATACATATCGAAAGAAACTGATGGAATATAGAGTGACAAGGTTAATCGATCAACGTCGATCGATTGGTGGGTCGACGTTTTGTGGAACGGTATTCATCGATCAATCAAAGCTACCACACCAATCGATCGATTTCGATCGATGCCACCGATAGCCGATCGATCGATTAGTATGGTAATGCCTTTAGCCATCGCGTCGCCGATATGAGATGAAGACGAGAGAATAATAAGCCCCGTAATTGAAAAATTTATTTAGGATAAAACGTGATCCATATTTTTCATTAGTGAAATCGTGTCTCTTGATTCTGAACAAACTATATTCAGGTTATGGGCAATTCACTTAACACGTTGTAGAATATTCTGACGAGGTCTGAAACGATGTTCGACTATTATGTTTTCTCGCTACTGGCCTTCGTTTCTTATTAACAATCTTATTTCGAAAATTTTTTCAAAAATTATTTATTTTGGAAAGTAATTACAAATTATGTATATTGGGAAGTAATTTTATTACTGATTTGAATGCTTATATGCTACTTCCTCATAGTAGAGGTACTACTTATGAAACATACGATTTTATAACGCAGATGCAATCAATACAAAACTTTCTTTCGCAGGTATTGGAAAGACGTATGTCAGTTATACATAGAACAACTTAACCGACTTAAGGCTAAAGGAGTGGAGGAGAAACTATATGGTAAAATTTAATAGCTTTATTAAATTGTATATCGTCTTGAATACAAACATGTGTAGCGTAAAGGAAAAAACCGGCCAAGGGCGAGTTGAACTCGCGCATCGAGGGTTGTAGTTGGGGGGAGGGTTGTGGCTCCGCATTTTGGCCTCCCTTACCTCAAATTTTGCCCTTAGTAAAAATATCACGGTTTCTAAGATATTAATTGTTTTTGTATTTTTCATTGTTTTAAAAATTCAAAATGAAATTAATTTTCTTTCTTGTTTGATCAGCTTGTAAAATGTAGGACGCTCATCGTGCGTATCGTTTTAAAACTTGCTTAGCTATTCTAGGTTGCGTTCCGAAACAAATTTTCCTTTGTCGGGTAATGTTACCCGATTGAAAATCGGTTTTAGAATGGGTTAAAAAATTGATTTCTCGAAGAATTCTGACCTAGCGTAGCGGAACGCGTTATCTGTGGATTTCATCGCTATCTCTCGGTAGAGAGTATATGTTCTATGATCACTCGCTGTCGCTATCATCTTCCTGGATTTGAAGTTAATTGCAATGTGCAAACCTGCTCCAATAATTCTTTTATATTTTCCACAATTTACCGCGTCAAGTTAATGTCAACTGTTGACATTAACATAACAGCCATGACAGAATAATTACCACCCCTGTTTGTAGGATAAATAAATCGCTCTTTCCAGGATCTAATTGACTCGGCAAAGTCGTTCCAAAACACCTCGATAAAAATCCTCCTATGTGTTTTGGAATTGGGATTGAGTCAATTTAGCTATTTACCGAGCGAAACTTATCCGTTTTGGAACGCAACCCTAGATTCCAAAAATATATGTATAATAAGCGTATGCATTCTGTATTTTTTAATCTCATCACTACTAGCAAATGGTATAAAAACTTCAAAAAACTTATTTTGTCGTAATAATTACTCTAAGCTACTTTGTTAATGTAAAACAGCTGCGAGTAGTGTCAAAATTGAACCCATTCATACATTGCAAAGAAACAATATTCCTAACATACAGAATAAAAGCATTATAACATTACAGAAAATAGGACGTTCGGCGGGTCCCTGTTTCGCAAGGTCACTACGCAACTGTGCGTGCACGATATCAAAGGGGCCGTGGAAACTCTCATCGAGGCAATGCTCTTCAAAGAAGCCTACATTTTATGCCGGATTAGGTACTTTTCTAATATGTATTATCGTCTATTCACAATGGCGCTGTGACTATCCGCATATTTGTACAGTAGTTCAAGGCACTGATACAGACAGAAAATAATAATAAATATCTTTCAGATACATGGACAACATTGCGGAAGAAACATTGAAGCGATGGGCGGACTATTGTATGAGGAGTGGACAGACAATCCTCTCTGCCTTGTGGTAAATATAAAATTGGATTTTCGATACTCTTTATTGAGCTGGTGAAATTGAAACTTAAATGGTCTCTATAATGGTTCTTCAGTCTGTATGAGAGGTGTAATGAGAGCAATTGAAGTAGTTGCAATCTCTATTCCTTCAGCCAAGTTTTGAACTAAGGGAGGGTTTAGTCAAAGAGTCTCGCAAATAATGACTGTATATGACGGAATACAGGTGTCGCCATATTAAATAATCTAAGTTCCCTTTCATGACTTTTTTAATAAGACTTGTTCGAGGGTAAACTAAATGACCGGATGAGAAGCAACTGTTAGGCGCGAATAATACTAGAATCAACTAAACCACACGGATTGTTGTCCATGCTTCATATATTTAGTTCACCTGGGTGGACAAGAGGTAGATTTATAAGTTTAAAGTTTAGATATCTTTACGGACTACGACTTGGTTAAGAATAAAGCAAACTAGACAACACGTCTAGTTGATTCTAGTATTATTCGCGTCTAACAGGGGCTTCTCATCCAGTCATGTTAGTTTACCCTCGAACAAGTCAAATCAAAAAAGACATGAAAGGGAACTTAGATTATTTAATATGGCGACACCTGTATTCCGTCATATAGTGATTATTTGCGACGTACTCTGACGACTCTCTCATCCCTTACAGTTCTCATCTCTTACAGTTCGATAGCACTCGAAGATTTGCCTCAGGCTGCGATCACACTCGGAAACATGAAGAATGAGGAAGCTCTCCAGATAGCCGCCGATATAGCGAAGGTTACTGGACAAAACATATATGCAGAGCACGTGTCTAAGAAACGGGAAGAAATACTGAGTGAGACAAGTAACGAGGCCGCTTCGGATCAAACAGAAGAGATATTGAAGGAATTACCAACGCGAATGGAGGCGTTACTGAGTAATGGCGACGATGTGTGATAGTTATTGTTGAGTTGAATATTTACAAATAAAAATCTCGTTTTTCATATTCTTTTATATTCCAATAATTGATTATTCCAATTTATCCTGTAAAATTTAGTCTAAATGAATCTTCAATGATTATCACCTTAAGCAATTAACCGTCCCAGCCCAGCTGGGGCAACGTTGGGGTAACGTTACCCCAGCTGGGCCACACATAGTGTGCATTACCGCAGCAAAATGTTGTGCTTTAGAGAAGTGAGAGTATATCAAATAATTAGTTCATCATGAGGAGAAATTAGTTCATGAATAGCAAAATTTGTTCGCATTGTAGTTTTAAAGTTATTCGAGAAAAACAGATTTTGCTGGAGTAATGTTCGAAACGTTACCCTGGCAAAATCTTTTTTTATAAAATCGTTTCCATCCAGAACCAAATACATGAATAGATAGCTTTTGTTGCGTATTAAATGTTTGTGAATAGCAAAATTTGTGCATGTTGTATTTCTTAAGTTATTTAAGATTTTGCTGCGGTAACGTTTTAGGATATCCCAGATCTCGAAATCGGTTGAACATAGAAGTTTGAAAAAAATACCAATAATAGACCTTAATTTGTTCAAATTTGTTCAAGCATTAGTTTTTGATTTGCTTGATGAATACCAATGTAATTAAATGTTTTCAAAAATCTGAAAAAATGAATTTCTCAGTAAACCAGTACACTTACAATAAAATAAAAGGCCCTTGGTACACCTTTATAACGACAGTAAACTTAGATTATGTAACTTTACGCAATATGAACATATAGAGAATTTTAAAAAGGTTTTTTAAGTCATCGAATACGCAGCTTCCATTAAACAAGGAAACATGGCATACTATGAACAAATTAAAATGTTCCATCAATAAACAATCCTGTTAATTCCAGCTTTGAATTACGGGTATTATGAAAGTTATATCAAAAATAAGATATATCAGTAATTTGTCAATAAGCCGACCGCACAAATTTTGCTATTCACAAACATTTAGTACGCAACAAAAGCTATCTATTCATGTATTTGGTTCTGGATGGAAACGATTTTATAAAAAAAGATTTTGCCAGGGTAACGTTTCGAATATTACTCCAGCAAAATCTGTTTTTCTCGAATAACTTTAAAACTACAATGCGAACAAATTTTGCTATTCATGAACTAATTTCTCCTCATGATGAACTAATTATTTGATATACTCTCACTTCTCTAAAGCACAACATTTTGCTGCGGTAATGCACACCCACACATATCTCTGAAACGTGCAAGAGACAAACTCTGAAAATAGCTGGCAAACTACTGCTTTACTATTCCAGCAAACAGATTTTCACCGCGTCGCTTTGTTTTGGAGATCCAGCTGGCTCAGTTGCAACAACTTTGCTGCATCCAAGGTCTAAAACGGTAGATCGACAAACTCTGAAACTTGTCCAAGAAACTGCCGCCTATCAATATCAGTAAAGAGATTTTCGCTGTCGTTCCGTTTTCGAGATCCGTGTGGCTCAGTAAGGGCAACGTTGCCCCAGCTGGGCCACACAGCCCCCTTAAACGCGAACCCGATGAGCACTGAAACTTGTCCGACAAACTGCCACCTATCTATATCAGCAAACAGATTTTCGCTGTTTTTTCGTTTTCGAGATCCGTGTGGCCCAGCTGGGGTAACGTTACCACAGCTGAGCCACACATATCTCTGAAACGCGCAAACCACAAACTCTGAAACTTGCCGATAGCATAGTCAATCTATTTTTCGCATTTTTTTTGTGGCCCAGCTGGGGCTAGCTACACTAACAAATATGATAAAAAATCTCATTACCATTTTAAAATGATCAGTAAATTATTAAGACTTAGTTTTTCTTATTGAAACCTTGAATTCAAGAAAGTTTTATTGTGCTAAAATGCTTTTCATTTTAGTGAGAATATTTAAATATTGGCAACACTTCTGAAATGTCAAAATTCCGTCGAGTTAAAAATCAGACTAAGTACGGTAGTGGGGCGCGTCATTTTATTAAACTATTGTCAGAAAAGCTTGGTAAAAACAAGTTTGTAAGTGAAGATGCTACTGCTGCAGTTTGCACATGCAACACAAATGTGTAACATGCAATAAGAATGTTCTAAAAATAAGCAACAATATCACTACATGGTATTTTGACGCGGTTTTTTAAAATAGATACGAGTGGTTCAAGAGGAAGGTTTATATGTATAATACATGCATAATATAGTAGAGAAACACTGATAATTTTACAGGTTTCTAATATGAAGTCTTAAATGAACACATGTTTGTGCATTGCAAACGCGTTCAGCCAGCGTTATCAGCTACGAGATAGATCAAAATAATAAACTACAGAAAGTCCACGCGGGTATATGTCTATCTCTTAGGGATAACCCACAATAACCATTTTTTATCCTTTACTTTTTACGAGAAATAATGGCTTATTTACGAAGCGATTTTAAGCAATACAGCATTAATCCTTGTCCAATTAAGTACCTTAAATACATTGTGCATTTGATATAGATCAACATGGCCCTTTACAGTATGTAATTTAAATGAATATTTTCGAAGATATTACAGATTTAAAATGCGCGTCGAAGGCAGCGCTTCGCCCTATAGCACTTTATGATTAGCAGGACAAAAAAGCTGTGAACGCTGTATACATATAAAGACATTCTGTAGTTATGTAGTATCAGCATTGCACCCGTGCGAAGCCGGGGCGGGTCGCTAGTTTATAATAAAATAATACACACACTTGAAAACCATCTACATATTTATTAAATAATAATCATGCTTCCAATTCAACCATTACTTGTAATTAAAATATTGATTCAGATATTTTAATATAAGATTTAAGTATACCGATAACAATATGCATTGGGCAATCAAAAATGTAAACTAGGTATATAGGTACGTAATCATTCATGCAAAAACTACTATATTCTTCTACTCATTAATTTACAAATGTTAATATATATTTTTTATAAAATTATAATGATTACTCTACAAAATATTAGGCACCACAAACTTAAGTACATGTCTATTATCTAATAATACTAGTGTTTATGTACCACACGTTAAAAATGGCAACGACTTATGACATAGATTGTTCAATCAAAAAATTCTAATCATTTTCATTGTAAATGCTATCCGGAATGAAGCATTCAGTCTTGATATAGATTCACGCTTCAACAGTCCCAGCTGTCAGTGTGTGAAGTAGTCCCAGCCTGGCTGCTACGTTTTCTCAGCTATGTCTATGTTCTCCACGTCAGCTTGCTTTCCCCTTTTTGTGCAAACCTTAATCAGTTTGGCGTTGATTTTCTTCAATTTCTGGTTTTCCTTTAACACGTCCGTTATTTGTTGATTCTGTTCAAAGCAAAATTTCTATTAAAAATTGAGCAAAACAAGCGATAGTAGACTGTTCAACAAAGGCAGAAAGAACGTTACGATAGCCTGAAGTATACACATTTCATCATCATAAGGGGCCATATTTGAATTATATTATTATCTATATGAAGAACTTTATGATTATTATTTCTAACCATATTTTGAGAATAAAATGCAATGCAACATATAAAACAAAAACTCGTCACTAAGTAGCAAACTTATGTCTTCGTTCATGCAATCCATGTTTTGTTACGATTTTCGATTCATTCCTTTATTGGCACGGGTTATATTTAAGTTTTTCTCTGCTTTTTGAGAAAATGATATGTTGCCGCCGCCCGCTTCTCGGACCTACAGATATGAACTATTTCAGAGTACGAGAAATAAAAAGTTTAATTCATTCAGGGCGATTTGAACAACGGTCGCTAAACATTTGACCCCAGATGTGTTTAATTAAATATAGTTTTGCCTTTAACATTTGTTTGAAAGTGACAAAGACACAATTCAAATGTTTGCTTTGTGCAAGTCACTTCTTAAATATGCAATACTCGTGCAAATAAAAACAATATTGCATAAATGAATAAAGGCCAACTTGAAATAGATATTGGGAAAATAACGCCACATTACCTGAACTATAGCACTTCCAGTTGCGATATACATGGGATTAGGTGTAGAGGCATTGAATGAATTCAACTGATTCTCGAGTGATGTTTTCTGTTGAGTGAGTTTATCTACCGTCTGCAAAATAATAATTGGGTACTTAATTAAAATCGGACACTAAAATTGGATACAATCGTGATAAAGATCTGGCAAATGCTTACCGATTTTAGACGTGTTATTTCCTTGGCATAGGAGTCGGTACTGTCGTCTTCGTAATTCAGTTCTGTAAGCAACGTTTAGAATGTGTTGAGTTAAGAGCAATGGTCACTTTCTTAGAGCGATTTTCACCCAAAAAAATCAAAACTTAGAGATTATAAAAAATAGTTTAACTTATTGTTCTGGTCAAAAAGTGCATGTTGAAATAACTATATTATTTTTTAATCCCAGGTTAAAAAGATATTCAGGTTTTAATATTACTGATAAGATAAGCATTTCGGACCGTAACTGGCTGTACAGATGCGTTCCGAATGGCGATGTTTTCAATGTTAGCGCGCTAAAAGTCGTCTCGAATCACGAAATCGACCCTGCGTTTCAGATAAGCACTTGCTACTTTCTGAGGCTAACATCTGATGTTAGCCTCGTTTTGCGTTTCTTTTAAGAAATGTTGACATGTTTAGCCGCGCTAATTGTTACAAATGAAACGGAAGGTGCTGATTTTTCGTGCTGAATTTTGACACCTCACTTACTTAGTCCGTTCGTGGTCCATTCACTTAAAATTTCTAATAATATAAATCAGAATTGACTAATACTATAAATATATTTCAATTAATTTTTTAAATCCGCTGAAAATCCTTTTCGATTCATGAAAAAAGATTCCAAATGTCAAATTTGAAAGCTGCAAAAAAAGCAAAAAGTGGTATCAGAGGACCCATCTACTAACATGGGTATTTGATGCTAGCATTTCGTGTTAAAAAGGCTTAAATGAAACGCATGACAACCAGCAAGAAAAACTAGCATCACCGCTAATGAAACGCAGAGATGCTAAAAATGTTGATATTTATGGCTTTAAATGCTTATCTGGAACGGGCCGTGAATCACGCGTGCTGACAGAATCCAACCTGACGCCATTCGGAACGCACCTAAAATGTACTATCAAATTACAGATGTAATTGATGATGTGTTCAGGCTCTCGGAGTAGTAAAATAGCAGAAAGAAATTACATTTATGCGTTCAGGTAGATTTTTTAATTTTATATTGTAACTTTAGGAACACATTTATTCATAAATTAATCTCTCTATTTTTCGCTTATTTTGGGAAGAAAAATGACCATTGTTCTTTATGAAACTACTATGATTCACTTCTCAAGCCATCCATTATAGTTTAAAAGGAGATAGTATTATTATTTATGTTACAAACAAAATAGTATGTAATCATCAACACCTTAATCACAAATTCACAATACGTCCACTTCTGGGCAAAGGTCTCAACCAGGAAGTGAAGATTTGGGCCACTTGCCACCACGATGGCCCAGTTTACCCCGAGCAGGTTTGGGTTCTGTATGGTATGATGCGAAAACCTTCATTCTCCAAACGGTATGCAACTTTGTACTATGAGTGCTTGAGAAGCAACATATTTTAACCGACTTCAAAAAAGGAGGAGGTTCTCAATTCGATGCGTATGTTTTTTTTGTGTGTATGTTACGCGATTACGCCGCCAATTGTGGACCCATTTTCAAAATTATTTTTGTATTCGATAGAGTATACTCCAAGGTTGGTCCCAAGGTCATCAAAGTCAGGATCTGATGATGGGATCCCATGAAAATCGAGGGAAACGCTAATAGGGTTTCTTTCACTAAAAAGATTTCATTCACTAAAAAGTTACAAATAAAAAATATTTTACAAAAAATAAAAACCGACTTCAAAAACACTGAAAAGTTAAAAATAATATAAGATTTTTTAACTTTTCTAGGAGATCATCGTTTGGCACCGACTTCAATATAGAAGTGTGATGTTGTCTGTATTCTTATATTATTTTTAACTTTTCAGTGTTTTTGAAGTCGGTTTTTACTTTTTGTAAAATATTTTTCATATTCATTAGAATAGTAGAAACTACTTGTTACTGCCTCTGTGGTCTAGTTGCTAAGAACAGTCCAGTATTGATCTGGAGATAATCCTCATTGACGCAGAATTAGAGTGAATGCGAGCGTCGGTGGTGCTGTGGACTCGGCACTGGCCTTCTAATCGGGAGGTCCGTGGTTCGAACCCGCCATGTACCAATGTGTTTTTCGAATTTCAAATGTACATTTGCCGACGCTCCTATTGTGAAGGAAAACATCGTGAGGCAACCTGTATACATTAGCGAAGAAATTCAAAGGTGTATGTAAAGTCGAGCAATCCGCACTGGGCCAGCGTGGTTGATTAAGGAGTAAACACTCTAACTTTGGGTAGGATCGAGCCCCTCGGTGGGGACGTTTACGAGTTGTGATGATGACGCAGAAGTATTTTTGTTGTGGTACTGTGGTTTACTGTGGCTTATCTAACTTAGTCGCCATAATAATAAAGTGAATAACATTGTTGTGATTCGATAATAGAATGAGAGGTGAGATAGCCAGTTCCTTAAGTGGTTGAGGAATCCAGATGAAGCTCTCTTCCATCTTCGCCCCTATCGTCACTTACCATCAAGTGAGTTCCCTCTTGTGTATGAAAAATAATTGAGGAGCTTGGTGGCGCATTGGCGCGTGCGCTCAGCGTTCGACTGCTAAGGTTAAGCAATGTTCGCTGTGGTCAGTCCTAGGATGGGTGACCAAAATAAGAAACATCTCAAGCTCCTCTGTGCTTCGGAAGGCACGTTAAACAGTGGGTCCTGCGCCTGATCTCGCCCCGGTCGTGTCGGCTAACCGTCCCATCGGACTAGGCGAGTGAAGGAACAGAGAGTGCACTATAATATCTCCTGCGCAGATGGCTAGTCTCTGTGGAGATTGGCCGCCGTGACCGAATATCGGTTAGGAAGACATTATTATTATTATTATCAAAAATAAAAAAGCTTTCCGCTTTTATCTCCCCTGATGGTAAGTGACGATAAGTTTAAAAATGGAAACGAGAATGAAACCTGGACTCCACCACAACTGAGGAACTGGCTATCTTACCTCTAATTGTGGGAGCACAAACATGCTATTAACATTGTTATTATGGCGACAAAATAAGTAAGATGGTTGTAACTAGCCAGGCGGACTCAGAAGCCCTACCGCCAAGCAAATCGAGCAGAAAATCTTCTGACCCCATGGGTAATCGAATCCCGGACCTTGCGATCAACAGCCGGTGGGCTTAACAATTACACCACAAAGGCATAAATATGCGGCGTAGAGATAGGCGTAAAGATTTAGGTCAGGTAAATTTAGGTGCAGTGAATGTGGTGCTTAACAGTCAGTCTCCTGGGACTTTGCGAAAGCTTTACTACCAAACAATTTCAGTAGAATAGTTGTAAAAGTGTCCGTCATGTAGGTAGATTGATAAAATATATTATTGGGCACGTATTTTTTTTACCTAGTCAAAAGCTTGAGATGATACATCGATTTGAAATATTACGTGACCCCACGTCTGTGTCCATTTTGTACTATGGTTTAACGTAGCGAGCCCCCACTCTTCAACTTTAAATCACTGAATCTCACAAAATTTTGTTATTTCGACATAGCAAAATACGTGTCTGATATATTTTTATCGCCTAACCGACGGGCTAATTAATTTTCATTTTTCATACCCTGTCGTCATCCCTATTGTGGGTTCAATGGGGAATCAAACCTCGGACCTCCAGCCCAGGCAGAAGCCCGTTTTGACAGCTGTCATCCCTATAGTTTATCTGTCAAAACGGATGGATTTTTAATGGTTTATTGGCACTGGATACAAAGTCCTTAAGCCCAAAACTGATGGGTGAACTATAAACACGGGCTTCTTAGAACGTAGAGACTAGTGTTTCCCGTGATGAGAGAAAGATGCATGGCCTCCAAGGTCCTTGATAAAGTACCAGAGATTGAGGCCAAACCCCTCTGCTCCACGAACCACAAGCAAAACGCCTCCACTGTGACTTCCTCCAAAGCGGAGGACCTCACTGTCCCTTGTATGGGGAATCAAACCTCGGACCTCCAGCCCAGGCAGAAGCCCGTTTTGACAGCTGTCATCCCTATAGTTTATCTGTCAAAACGGATGGATTTTTAATGGTTTATTGGCACTGGATACAAAGTCCTTAAGCCCAAAACTGATGGGTGAACTATAAACACGGGCTTCTTAGAACGTAGAGACTAGTGTTTCCCGTGATGAGAGAAAGATGCATGGCCTCCAAGGTCCTTGATAAAGTACCAGAGATTGAGGCCAAACCCCTCTGCTCCACGAACCACAAGCAAAACGCCTCCACTGTGACTTCCTCCAAAGCGGAGGACCTCACTGTCCCTTGTATCTACTCGGACGCGCTAGAATGCCCCTAATTCGTGGGCGGCCAACTCCCACGGAGGGGTGGCGTCTTTTCGTTCTGTACAAGGCCAGAACGCAGGGGTGTGAAACTAATCGCGTATAGATTGGAAATCACTTTTTTACTAAGTTCTTTCAATGTATACAAGACTAATACGCAAATACTCGCGTATACTTCGTAGGGACCTAACGAACTAGCTTGTTCCATAATATACAGTGCCAGTACGCAGGGACTAATCGTGTATAGATCGGAATAAGTATGCTTTGTTTACAATTATACAGATCATTTCAGTTCGGTTTAGCCTGTTTCCATGCAAAAGTGGCGCTGAGGTGGATTTTACTTAATACATTATTTTTTTCTCAAGTGATCTAGCAATGTGTATACAACCAACAAAGAAGACCCTGGGGGTAGTTCGGTCCGAGCTCAGAACACTGAGAGGAAAAGCGGGTTCCGATGTCTCCACGCACGTTCGGGATCGGACTACCCATTCCCCGAACGATGGTCACAATACCTAACCTAACCTCACCTACACCTTCGGGTTTTATCCCATAACTTTTTTCTTGTTTTATTGTGTGTAGTCCTATAAGTAAAAAAAGTACAAAAAAGGAAACACGGTCTTGCATTTCGCAAAAAAAAAATAATACTTGCTAATAAATTAAAAATTATAGTATAACTATTACTTTTAAATAAACAGCAATTTTTATTTGTTTAAATATCATTTCATATATTTATCACTTATTTCTCTAAACTATATCTTATAAACTCTTGTCAGGTGTAGGTAAGTGATGTAGTATAGTCCGGAACCAGGACGCACGTATTCACGTTACGAACTGTACACGAGCAGTACGCAAAATTCGTGTATACATTGTAATCACTGATTAAAAAATAACATTACAATATATACGCGCTGGACTGACGGCCGCCCTCACGTACAATGGTCCACCTTAAGGATTAAGTGCGGAAACCGACCCCGAGATAACATAACAACATATACGCGACCAGTTTCCTATGGCTGCGTTTTGGCCTTGTATAGATTAGAAAGACGCGGAGGGGTGCCAGCTATCAAACAGGCCGCCGTGTGTGATATGGTCCTGTAGCCTCGTATGGCCCTCAGCGCCATAGCTCGCTGGGCCCTGTGAAGGCACGCGATTGGGTCAGCCCAAACTGGAGACCCATACAGCGCCATGCTTCTCACGATGCCAGCGTACAAACGCCGGACATTGGCGCTCGGGCCCCCCAAATTTGGGAGAAGACGTCCGAGCGCGTCAGCAGCACCGATGAGACGGGGTTCGGGACGACGGAAATGCTCATCGAACCCCCAACGGCCGTCAATGACCAGACCCTAAATATTTGAGGTGGGCTTTAAGTGGCACGGTTACCTCCATGCTTGCCGGAGCGCGTCTTCGAGAACAAAAGGGCCTCGGATTTCCGGAGTGCTACTTTGAGGCCCAGCATCTCGATTCACTGGACCACAAGAGTGGTGTAAATGGGCGCCACCCGTAGGATCCATTATCAATACCTAGTATTATTTTAAAATGGGGCGCGAATGCTGCGACCGAGTACTTTATTTTGACGGCCCGGTACGGGGTCGCGACCCACCTAATAGAAAACACTGGGGTCTCCAAACTTTGAAGCCTTAGGGCCATAATGATTTCTTTACTATGTTCAAAGGGCCAAAACAGTTTTAATTTTTCTGCCCTTTACATTATATATTTTACATTAGTCGCAGCGCAGGGTGCGCGACCTAAGGAAACATACGCTTTTTTTGCATTTCAATCACTATTGCAAATTATCACAGCAAAAGTAAAGACTTTTGCTTTACTAATATTATAAACACGAAAGTTTGTGTGTATGGACGTTTGTTACTTTTTAACGAAATGAATTTGGATGAAATTTTGTAGGTAGACGGATTACGACCGGTGTTAACATATAGGCTACTTATTATCCCGGAAGCATAGTTTTTTCTTTGATTTGGAAGGCGAAACATAGTTCGCGGGCACAGCGGGTAACACCATAAGACATTGGGTGTCGCGGGCCGGATTGATGGCACTGGCGTACTGGATTTGGCCGCCGGGCCGTAGTTTGGTGAAACCTAGTCTAGACTATTGGCCGACGATTTGTTACATTATCAGTGTACCTTGCGAGAGTCGAACGCGGTCGTGAGCGTTGTGCCGCCGTTGCCGCGACTGCGCCGCGCCTTCCGCCTCTTCGTATTGCTGCAGCTTGCTCTGCGATACACAATAATATACAAAATTACCTTTTTTAATTACTGTAAGCCTTCACCTTCACTTAGTGGTGACTATAAGGCCGAAGGTGAAAACGAGCTTCACCTGGACTGCTTAACTGGGGGCAACAGCTCAACTTACCTATAGTGATGATACTTATTTGATTTTCACTATTATTGGCAGTAATTTTTGACAAAACAAAAGCAACCTTATTTTATAGTAACAAGTGTCAAATTGAGAATATAAGTGTCTAACGCTACATCATTCTTCGGTCATTCGTCAATCGTTCATCAAATCCTTCCATTAACTACTGTCAATTAATATACTTAAAAACTGTCATTCTCCTAGAAGCATTCGAATCGTCTACCATTGTTAACAAATACCATTAAACTTCTACCATTAAATTCTCAAATTCCTACATGTTCTGTTTCTTTTGTTCCTCATAAACAATAAGTATTTTGTAAGTGTATGTGGTAGGCTCGAGCTTAGTGGGGACGTATATGAGCTGTGATGATGAAGTGTGCGAGTGAGACGGCAAATTATAACGACTTGTGCGATTTTATTTTTAATATTATTCGCTTCCATAATATGTTAGCAATAAATGATTTGATTTAGCCAAAAATTAACACGAGATAAATATGTATGCGATTATCCATTTCATGCGAGCGCATCACCTCGAGCGCTGCCTTCGCTTCCTTCAGTTTATGGCACTGCTCCTCCCGCTCCTTCAGGTACTCGGAACAAGTCTCACACTCCTCGTCCAGCTCCTTGTATTTGTGCATCAAGTCGTTCAGTTCCAGTTTGCAGGCCTTCAGCTCGGCCTTTGTGGCTTCAAGCTCTCTGCTGTAAGTTCCAATAATGTCATTTTAAATATAATTTCTCTAGTTTTGACATATGTATATCACACGGTATTTTCATTAATTAACATAGACATAAAAATTAGGTATAGGTTATGCTAGAAAATTATTTATAACTAGCTGTGCCCGCGACTTCGTCCGCGTGGAATAGTAACTTTTGGCAGCATTTTGATTTTTGTAGGCAATTTTTTTAAAGATCTTGATAAAAAGTAGCCTATGTTATACCTTATATAATTAGCTATTTATTAGCCAAAGTCCCGACAAAATCGGTCCAGCCGTTCCGGAGATTAGCGGGAACAAACAGACAGACAGACAAAAAATTTTTAAATTATGTGTTTGTAATTGGTACCCGATATACATTCATACCCATTTAGTAAAAACTTGTTATTTTGACATTACAAACAGACACTTCAATTTTATTTATTTGTATTATAGATGTATAGATTTAAACTAATGACTGCTCACTTGCAATCTTTGGTGGCCGCTCTTTCTAAATGCCTCTGCATTTTCGAGAGGGTGTTCTTCATTTCTTGTTTCTTGAACCGAAGCTCCTCCACTGTCCTGGTCAATCTCTTATTCCTTTCTACTTCGATATCGTACGACATGCGGTCGACGACCACCGAATGAAGGTTGGTCCAATCTGAAATGACAGTTGAATTTCTTTTCATTATGTATGTATAATTTATATAACCCTTGTATTTTATACAATGTGGAAAATATTACCAGACAAAGTTTTAGGCGCACTTTCACACGTAATACCAACAACATTATTATTAAAAATCACTTTTTTAAAAGTGAATAAATAGATTACGTCGTCGTGATCAATGAAGGACCAACTAATATACAAATAATTTAAAAGCTATAATTTATTAAAATTGGTTGTTGACGTGTGTCTCTTTTTATTCTGAAGAGTAGAATAACTTTTTATTAATTACTATGTGAACAAAGATTTCAACAATTGTCTTTACCTTCATCGGTGTTTGCGGCGGCGTCAGCAAACGTTGGCTTCAATTTGTCTTGATTATTTAAGGGATTTATTTCTAGTAACTTTTCCTTTAATTCAGTTAATTCTTTCTGAAAATTGGAAAGGAACATGTTTTAATCACTTTTAAAATATTTGTTTCAAAGCATTCTACTATTACTTGTGTTATAAGATTGTTCTCAGCAGCTCTAGCACGGCTGTACATAATACACATACTTGTCGCATTTCTCTTATTTGTAATGTGAAAGAGGGAGAAGAAAGATGTTTAGTATTTTTTTTTAAATCAGCAAAAAATGTCTTAAAAACAGTAGGTAAATATTTATGTTAATAATCTCTATTACTTAAATATAATAAACTAGCTTTTCACTCGCCGCTTCGCCCGCCTTTTTTTTTATTTTCGCGTAAGAATTTTATATCTTCCCGTATAATTTTGTAGCCTATGTTCTTCGGGAATAATGTAGGATTACAAATGTGAAAGAATTTTTCAAATCAGTCCTGTAGTTTGGGAGCCTATTCAATGCAAACAAACAATCAAATCTTTCTTATTTATAATATAATATTACGATATAGATAAACGTTTATTTTCATTATTTATTATTATTATACAATTAAATAATTCATCTTATAAAAATATAGGTATCTTTCCTCACAAGTGTGTTGAAAAACGTCGTACGATATACGTGCGCATATTGGTTATACACACTTGACTCAATTACGCCCTCGACTTCGGCTTGGGCTGAAATTCCGCCTCGTGAGTTATAACCACCATAACGCACTTATATCGTAATGTACTATTATTTGGGATAGAATCTGACTGACATATTTTCAACGAGTCGAATCGATTTCACTCTTGATTATGAACAAAGAAATTTCAGGTTTTGCGCAATTGCATCGACGCGTTGTATAGTGAGGATAAATTAAATGAGTTTGTGGTTTACGTCAAGAAATGTTAATGTCCTCTAAAAAGCAAAGTTTACTGACATCCAAAGTGGCCTTTTCTTCTTTGAGCCGCCAGCACTGCTCGTCTCTCTCGCGCAGATATTGGGCGCACGTCTCGCACTCTTCGTCTACTTCCCGGTACCGTTGTTTCAACTCTTCCAACTCTTGCTGGCAAGAGGTCAGTTGTTCCCTCAGTTGTGATACATCGCTGCAAATGTTGGTAAATATATTGTAAAACATCTGAAGATAGATACGTGTATGATCCGGTAGATTTATATTATAATTACCTTAGGCTGTCGCTAGTGTTCATTTTTGATGCCTTCAAATGGCTCGAATCACTCTGTCTGCTTGATGAATGTTCTGAAAAATATTTAACAGACAGTTTGATATTATTCGAGGAAAGTTTAAAAACCCAGAGAGAAAGTTGTCAATTTATCTGCAAACTAGCTGTGCCCGCGAATTCGTCCGCCCGCGTGAAATAGTAACTTTTGTTGAAGTTGATAAAAAGTAGCCTATGTTATACCATACCTTATATAATTAGCTATCTATTAGCGAAAGTCCCGTCAAAATCAGTCAAGCCATTCCGGAGATTAGCGGGAACAAACAGACAGACAAAAAAAAATAAATTGTGTTTTTGTTATTGGTACCCGATATAAATTCATACCCATTTAGTAAAAACTTTTTATTGTGACATTACAAACAGACACTTCAATTTTATTTATTTGTATAGATGATTATTATATGAGTGGAAAATTATAATGCAAATAAAGTTTTTTACTTATTTCTATGATGAATAAAGATTTTTGAGTTTGACACGAATAATTATCTAAATGACAATTTTTTAAAATACTGATCAAGACTGTTTCAACAAACATTATTACTGGTACTACTGGACACTGATCTCCTGATGTTAGGATGAATTGGCGTATGACATGGTGCAGTTAAACTAACGAAAACTACACGAAAACTAAACGAATACTACAGTGGTATAGTGGGTCCGCACCATCTCTTCGCAAAGGTATGAATTAGTTATGTGTCAACTCGATTTACTAACTCGAGTTGACTCGAATTGGGCTTAGCTAGAATTAACTCAAATTGAATTCTCTCTGACTCGAGTTTAAATGCTCTAGTCATTCCAAAACTAAGTTCCGATTGTCCAGTAACTATTTGAATTTCGCGCGAATATAGAAAACACGCATGCGTGGCGACTCTCGGCATACTTTGCGCGTCCGGACCATTGATTTACTACCAAACGTAGATAACGCATGAACGTTCGAAAAGTGCAGTGCAGTTCTTTTCCATGCGTAGGAGCGACAACGCGATAAGCAATTTTGAGCATTATGTTTGAGAGTATAAAGTTGATATTTCTTGTAGCAATTACTAAAACGTCAAGTTTAATGTGGCTAGTTAAGAAATGATGTAACTGCACACGGCTGTACTTCAAATAGTTGCCGTAATAATAAAAAATAAGGTTGAATTCGATAAATACGGTACTTTCTTTATGGTAATTTTAATTCGGGTGTGCATATACATCTACCTATTTAACAGCGTACAAATGTATAGTGGATTAGGTGACAGATTTCAAGCGCGTTTTATGAAGTGCTCTATCTACGTTTGGTAGTAAATCAATGGTCCGGACACCCACCATTGTACCTAAAAAGTGATATCTACGCTGATGCGACAACCACAGGAAGAGAGGGAGCGGCGACACATGAAGAATAAATACGTCACCACAATAACATCGTCACATTATTCCTGCACATTATTGTCGTTAGAGAAGGACGGGGTTCATCTATTGCTCAATTGTGTCGCGGCGCTAACTAACTGCTGCCTGCTAATGCTATTTTTCGTTCGATCCGAATACGAATGAATTTGATACGGCCCGAACTGACCGTTCACGATATTAAACCTGATTTTAGAAAATAGCACGTAGCGTGCTATGACGTGAAAATTAGCGTGCTAATGTAATAAAATAATTATTTTAACGATATTGCGCGATCGATATTAATTAGAAATCATTTATTTTATTAGAAACTATACGTTTAAGTTAACCTATTTTGTTTATGGATTTTACCAATAAATTTTTATTGCTAATGGTAATTTTTCCATTACTACTTTTAGAGTATTGGTATTGATCGCTACGCGTTACATTATCGATTTAATGTGAACGGTGTGTTTAAGTTAACCTATTTTGTTTATGAATTTTACCAATAAATTTTTATTGCTAATGGTAATTTTTCCATTACTACTTTTAGAGTATTGGTATTGATCGCTACGCGTTACATTATCGATTTAATGTGAACGGTGTGTAATGTGTTATGAGATTTAATAAGGCCTTGTAAATAAGGCCCAGCCCTTAGTCACTAAAGCGCCTTATTCAACATCCATCTTGCTGTACGTCCCGCCAAGGTCACGCACGATGCACGATGCAAACGACAGTGAATAGCTTCGACGTACGTCATAATTATTATTAATTGTTTTGCTGGATATGCACGACGAATTTTTCGTCCAGCGAGCGCCCTCGCAAGGTGACCTTGGCGGGACGTACAGCCAGAAGGACTGTGAATAACGCTGACGTACGTCAAAGTGATCTTGTTGTGAAGCTTGGTTTACAGCGGTTCGGCATTTTGGAGCTTGTGTCCCAAAGTGAATACACGCCACTGAAATGGATCTCGAAACGCTTACGAAATTTATCGAAAGATATAAGTTCCACATTGCTTGTGGGATGTGTCAAATACAGATTATATGAACAAACAAAAACGTATAAATGCGTTACAAGATTTAGTGACATTTTTAGGGGAACCATTGAATATGTACGAAAAAAAATGGATATAATTAGAAATGGTTATATTAGAGAATTAAAGAAGTCTATCCGACACTGGCTTAAAATATGCCAAACGTGACACAAAAAAATGTCATAAATGAAATTTCTTATTGGCTCAATAGATATGGGATTTCAGGAATATATAGAAATACTTATTTAAGTTACATACTGATGATTAGCCGCTATATCACTTGTATTATCACATATGCTTTGTTTTTGGGAGGTTCTTTTAATAAAGATACTCTTGTAACTTTTCAAAATGCAACATCGCAGACAGCACACATATAACATCAGGATCCTCGATGGATCTGGTAACCCAAGAAGAAAGCAAAAATTACCATGTCATTTTCAAAAAAGATTTTTTTTGTTTTAATAATAATAATAATAGCTATTTATGAAATCTGCTAACTTCTGGCATTTTTTGAATCGTCCGTTTATTCTGCCAGAGTTAAAATTTACAAGCCAAATCTGCCGAAATGGCAGAAATTAATCTATATATACTACGTCCAGCACAGCTGCCTTGGACGGACGTACAGCCAAGATGGATGGTGAATAAGGCGCTTAACTCAATTTTGAAGTTTCTTACCTTCATCGGTATTTGCAGCTGCATGAGCGAGTGCCCGACTTGCTTCCTGTAGGTGTTGGTTTGGATTTGATTTCTGTAGTTGTTCCTTTAGTTGAACTATCACATTCTGGAAAGTATTGCTGGCATTATAGGTTATTCACTATTTACTATACACGGTTATTTTTTAATTACCCTGAAAATTTTTAGGGACGCTTCAGGGCACATCCATTATTATAGAAAAAATAAAACAAATGAAATAAAAAATAAAAAAATCTCTAAAAATGCTGCTCTCAACTAGTACAGCATTTATTGGATATTTTAGAAAATAATATAAAATTGAGTTATTTTTTTTATTCATATCATATTTAAATCATTCTAATATTATGTCGTGAAGCGTCCCTTAAATTTTCCAGGGTGATAAAAAAATAACAGTGTATAATATGTGTCAAATATAAAGCAGAGTAATTCATATCTAATATAATAAAAAGTAAAAATCACAATGTTGGATGTCATATAATATAGGTTTGTAGTTTATCAAGAAATGTAAAAATGTCTTTTAAAAATGATCGATAGATAGTATAATAAATTTACATCCAAAGCGGTCTTTTCTTTCTTGAGCTGCAAGCACTGGTCGTCTCTCTCGCGCAGGTACTGGGCGCATGTCTCGCACTCTTCGTCTAGTTCCCGGTACCGTTCTTTTAACTCCTCCAACTCTCGTTCACAAGAAGCTAATCGATCCTTCAGTTTTGATACGTCGCTGCAGTAATAAATATTGGCAAATATAATATATATATATGACAAGGGAATATAGTACGATGCTTTAGTTTTTTCACACTTACCATTGATTATGGCTAGTGTTTGCATCTGATGACTTCGAATTGTTCGAGTCATTCTGTCTAGGTGATGAATGTTCTGAAACATAGACCACATAATATTAGTTTCGTTCGTCGTTCGATTCGATATCGTGCAGATTAAATATTCATCACACCAGTGATGATCTTTTTATTATTTTAATAGAAATGTTAAGGGCCCATGGCGCGAAAAATAGCAAAAAGGCCGTTGGCGTTTTTGATATTTTACGTTAACGTTCCAGTTAACTGACCGGGAAAAAATAAATTTAAATTCTTAAATTATGTGTCTACACAATCACCGTCACCATTTTTCCAATTTACATACCATTTCGTTAAAAAGTAGCATCAATTTTACTTAAAATTTAAGTTACACCCACATACCGTTCGTGATTTTTAGCTTCATTAATTAACCCTATTATATTTTAGTTTAACAAATATATAGAACAAAGGTAAGCAAAACACTGACACCGTGGTATTTTTTTAAATTATCGTACATTGATTTTTATATGACATTTTTAACATACATTTATCGATTTTCTTACAAATACTTGGCTCGGGCGCGTCGAAATTCAGTGTGCAATCAAGACTCGAAGTGAGAGCACGTCGCTTTGAGCTAGCTCCCGGTCACGTAATTATTTGTGTATGTATACGACGCGAAGTCCTACGGAGTAATCGGAGAAGTTGATAACTAACAATTTTATTATTTGTGGCTGCCGTACGAAAAACCTTCAACCTTTTTACAAGCATTTATTTATCTTTTGCATGTTCGGGTCTAATCTTGCGAGCTAAATTTGAGTCACTTCCCGGTTTCCGATTAAGCTGAAATTTTGCATGCATATGTATAAATATATTATGATGACGACATGGAGCTGATCTGATGTTGGAGCTGAAGGGTGGCCATAGGAACTCTGCAATAAAACAACATAGCCCCATCGAGTTTGAGCTCGTTTGATTCGTATTGACGAGAACTTTGATCCTATATGGTAACCAGGGTCTGATACTGGAACTGGAAGGTAGCCATAGAAACTCCGCAATAAAACGACACAATCCCATCGAGTTTGGGCTCGTTTGATTCGTATTGACGAGTACTTTGGTCCTATGTGGTAACCAGGGTCTGATGCTGGAGCTGGAAGGTAGCCAAAGGAACTCCGCAATAAAACGACAGAACCCCGTATAGTTTGAGCTCGTTTGATTCGTATTAACGAGTACTTTGTTCCTATATGGTAACCAGGGTCTGATCCTGGAACTGGAAGGTGGCCATAGGAACTCCGCAATCAAACAACGCAACACCATCGAGTTTGGGCTCGTTTGATTCGTATTGACGAGTACTTTGGACCTATGTGGTAACCAGGGTCTGATGCTGGAGCTGGAAGGTAGCCATTAGGAACTCCGCAATAAAAGGACACAACCCCTTTAGTTTGGGCTCGTCTGATCCGTATTGACGAGTACTTTGGTCCTACATGGTAAACAGGGTCTGATGCTGGAGCTGGAAGATAGCCAAAGGAACTCCGCAATAAAACGACACAATCCTATCGAGTTTGGGCTTGTTTGATTCGTATTGACGAGTACTTTGGTCTTATGTGGTAACCAGGGTCTGATACTGGAACTGGAAGCTGGCCATAGGAACTCCGCAATAAAACGACACAACCCCATCAAGTTTGGGTTTGTTTGATTCGTATTGACGAGTACTTTGGTCCTACATGGTAACCAGGGTCTGATGCTGGAGTTGCAAGGTAGCCATAGGAACTCCGCAATAAAACGACACAATCCTATCGAGTTTGGGCTTGTTTGATTCGTATTGACGAGTACTTTGGTCCTATGTGGTAACCAGGGTCTGATACTGGAACTGGAAGCTGGCCATAGGAACTCCGCAATAAAACGACACAACCCCATCAAGTTTGGGTTTGTTTGATTCGTATTGACGAGTACTTTGGTCCTACATGGTAACCAGGGTCTGATGCTGGAGTTGCAAGGTAGCCATAGGAACTCCGCAATAAAACGACACAATCCCATCGAGCTTGGGCTCGTTTGATTCGTATTGACCAGTACTTTGGTCCTATGTGGTAACCAGGGTCTGATGCTGGAGCTGGAAGGTAGCCAAAGGAACTCCGCAATAAAACGACAGAACCCCGTCGAGTTTGGGCTCGTTTGATTCGTATTAACAAGTACTTTGGTCCTATATGGTAACCAGGGTCTGATCCTGGAACTGGAAGCTGGCCATAGGAACTCCGCAATCAATCAACGCAATCCCATCGAGTTTGGGCTTGTTTGAATTGTATTGACGAGTACTTTGGTCCTATGTGGTAACCAGGGTCTGATGCTGGAGCTGGAAGGTAGCCAAAGGAACTCCGCAATAAAACGACAGAACCCTGTCGAGTTTGGGCTCGTTTGATTCGTATTAACGAGTACTTTGTTCCTATATGGTAACCAGGGTCTGATCCTGGAACTGGAAGGTGGCCATAGGAACTCCGCAATCAAACAACGCAACCCCATCGAGTTTGGGCTCGTTTGAATTGTATTGACGAGCACTTTGGTCCTATATGGTGACCAGGGTCTGATGCTGGAACTGGAAGGTGGCCATAGGAACTCTGCAATAAAACGACACAACCCCATCAAGTTTGGGCTCGTTTGATTCGTATTGACGAGTACTTTGGACCTATGTGGTAACCAGGGTCTAATGAAAGAAAAGAAAGAAAGAAAGAATGATTTATTTCGATGCACGTACACAACACACAAATATTTATGCAAGAATTATACATATAGTGCAGTCCAAAAAGGACAATGCCTCAGCTAATTGCTCTTGCGTTAAAACGCGAAAAGCTCTGATTTTCAGGCATGACCAATGCCGTTACCATGGAAGCAAACATATCTCTTGTTATGTCATTTTGGTTACATAATTGCTTCCATGGCAGCGACGCCCGAGACGAAAAACCATGACATAAGACAAAATTTAGAGAAAAATAAAAAATAAAACAAAAATCAACGTACCTAGACAATTATACAAAATCACTTCTTAAGGGTAATGCTGGAGCTGGAAGATAGTCAAAGGAACTCCGCAATAAAACGACACAATCCTATCGAGTTTGGGCTCGTTTGATTTGTATTGACCAGTACTTTGGTCCTATGTAGTAACCAGGGTCTGATGCTGGAGCTGGAAGGTAGCCAAAGGAACTCCGCAATAAAACGACAGAACCCCGTCGAGTTTGGGCTCCTTTGATTCGTATTAACGAGTACTTTGGTCCTATATGGTAACCAGGGTCTGATCCTGGAACTGGAAGGTGACCATAGGAACTCCGCAATCAAACAACGCAACCCCATCGAGTTTGGGCTCGTTTGAATTGTATTGACGAGCACTTTGGTCCGCTATGGTAACCAGGGTCTGATGCTGGAACTGGAAGGTGGCCATAGGAACTCTGCAATTAAACGACACAACCCCATCAAGTTTGGGCTCGTTTGATTCGTATTGATGAGTACTTTGGACCTATGTGGTAACCAGGGTCTGATGCTGGAGCTGGAAGGTAGCCATAGGAACTCCTCAATAAAAGGACAAAACCCCATCGAGTTTGGGCTCGTTTGATTCGTATTGACGAGTACTTTGGTCCTATATGATTTTTCTTGATGAGTACTTTGAGCCTAGCCTAGATAATATCCATACGCAACCCCATCAATTTCTTTTGTGCGACCTTCCCCAATTTAGGTGTCAAATAAAAGAGCTTGAATTGTAGAATGAATTGTAGCATGTAGTATATTTTGAGAGATAATGTAATCCAAGATGGCCGCCGTCACAAATTGACAGATTATTTTTATGTATATATCTGATCCCCACATATAATCCCCACAATATGGGCCTGTATATGGGGTATCAAATGAAAGTTCGTAAAATACAGTACACCATAAAAAAAAACTAAAACAAGATGGCCGCTATCACAAAAGATTTTTAAAAACAAGCTTTTATTTTAATGCCCTAAATAAAGAAAATAAACTTTAATTTATTTTTTTATTACAATCTAGCGAATGGCTTCAATGCACTAAAAAGTGCGTTGAGCACAAGAAAATATTCATTTCATATTTGTTTATTACAAAATTATTATATGTATATTATATAAAATAATTGTAGATACAACTAACAATAAAGAACTCGGTAGTCATTAAAATGCAACCCCCACAAAGGCCACAGTGTACGTTGCCAACTTGTGACTTAATTAAAGTGCCATATCTTACCCTTCAAACCGGAACACAGCAATGCAAGCACTGCTGCTTTGCGGCAGAAATAGGTAAGTCGAAGGTACCCAAGCACACGACCTGGGTACAGAGTCCCCCTCCGGTAAGTCTTCTGTCGTTCATCCCACACTTGGAATTCTCTACCTGCGCACGTGTTTCCTCCATCCTACAACATGGGTTCCTTCAAAAGAGGTGTGAAAAACATCTTTTAGGCCGACAAGGGGCGGGCAGGTTGGATAGTGGATGTCCTCCCTCCTCTATCTGTCAACTCATTTGGGCCTCTTTCACCGCTTAACATCAGGCGGGAGGAGGTCATTTGCCAGGCCCTCTATTGAAAAAAACTGTTTAAGTACCTTGCCCGTATGTATTTACTTGGTGAGCCTTAAATAAATAAATATTGGTAATTCTAAGAAAAAAATATTTGTTTTTTATAAAATAGGTAAATCTTGCGACAAGCTTTTATATTTTATTAAAAACTAGCTGTGCCGGCGAACTACGTTTCGCCATAATAACGGCGAACTTACGTTTCGCCATAATAAAAAATAGTTTAGGACTTATTCTCAGACCCACTGAAACAAAAAAATTCATAAAGATCGGTCAAGCCGTTTCGGAGGAGTTTGGTAACAAACACTGTGACACGAGAATTTTATTAGATGTATCATGTAATAAATTAAAATTTATTTTCGTCTTATTAAGGCTTTAAAATAAAATCCTAGTGTGGGGCGACGTTTTTTTTAATCTTTTTACTATTATTTTATATTTTATCATTTTGTAACCGCATGGCCGCCATTACGAAACTCGACCAAATTTCATTACGAAACAAACGAGTCCAAAACTCGATGGGCTTGTGTCGTTTTATTGCGGAACTCCTATGGCCACCTTCCAGTTCCAGCATCACACCCTGGTTACCATATAAGATCAAAGTACTCGTCAATACGAATTAAACGAGCCCAAACTCGATGGGGTTGTGTCGTTTTATTGCGGAGGTCCTATGGCCACCTTCCAGCTCCAGCATCAGACCCTGGTTACCATATAGGACCAAAGTACTCGTCAATATGAATCAAACGAGCCCAAACTCGATAGGGTTATGTCGTTTTATTGCGGAGGTCCTATGGCCACCTTCCAGCTCCAGCATCAGACCCTGGTTACCATATAGGACCAAAGTACTCGTCAATATGAATCAAACGAGCCCAAACTCGATAGGGTTATGTCGTTTTATTGCGGAGGTCTTATGGCCACATTCCAGCTCCAGCATCAGACCCTGGTTATCATATAGGACCAAATTACTCGTCAATACGAATCAAACGAGCACAAACTCAATGGGGTTGTGTCGTTTTATTGCGGAGTTCCTATGGCCACCTTCCAGCTCCAGCATCAGACCCTAATTACCATTTAGGTCCAAAGTCCTCGCTATTACGAATCAAACGAGCCCAAACTCGATAGGGTTATGTCGTTTTATTGCGGAGGTCCTATGGCCACCTTCCAGCTCCAGCATCAGACCCTGGTTACCATATAGGACCAAAGTACTCGTCAATATGAATCAAACGAGCCCAAGCTCGATAGGGTTATGTCGTTTTATTGCGGAGGTCCTATGGCCACCTTCCAGCTCCAGCATCAGACCCTGGTTACCATATAGGACCAAAGTACTCGTCAATATGAATCAAACGAGCCCAAACTCGATAGGGTTATGTCGTTTTATTGCGGAGGTCTTATGTCCACATTCCAGCTCCAGCATCAGACCCTGGTTATCATATAGGACTAAATTACTCGTCAATACGAATCAAACGAGCACAAACTCAATGGGGTTGTGTCGTTTTATTGCGGAGTTCCTATGGCCACCTTCCAGCTCCAGCATCAGACCCTGGTTACCATATAGATCCAAAGTCTTCGTCATTACGAATTAAGCGAGCCCAAACTCGATAGGGTTATGTCGTTTTATTGCGGAGGTCTTATGGCCACCTTCCAGCTCCAGCACCAGACCCTGGTTACCATATAGGACCAAAGTACTCGTCATTACGAATCAAACGAGCCCAAACTCGATAGGGTTATGTCGTTTTATGGCGGAGGTCCTATGGCCACCTCCCAGCTCCAGCATCAGACCCTGGTTAACATATAGGACCAAAGTACTCGTCAATATGAATCAAACGAGCCCAAAATCGATATGGTTGCGTCGTTTTATTGCGGAGTTCCTATGGCCACCTTCCAACTCCAGCATCAGACCCTGATTACCATATAGGACCAAAGTACTCGTCAATACGAATCAAACGAGCCTAAACTCGATGGGGTTGTGTCGTTTTATTGCGGAGTTCCTATGGCTACCTTCCAGCTCCAGCATCAGACCCTGGTTATCACATAAGACCAAAGTACTGGTCAATACGAATCAAACGAGTCCAAACTCGATGGGGTTGTGTCGTTTTATTGAAGAGTGCCTGTGGCCACCTTTCAGCTCCAGCATCAGACCCTGGCTACCATATAGGATCAAAGTTCTCGTCAATACGAATCAAACGAGTCCAAACTCGATGGGGTTTTGTCGTTTTATTGCAGAGTTCCTATGGCCACCTTCCAGCTCCAGCATCAGATCCTGGTTAGCATATAGGATCAAAGTACTCGTCAATCCGAATCAAACGAGCCTAAACTCGATGGGGTTGCGTCGTTTTATTGCAGAGTTCCTATGGCCACCTTCCAGCTCCAGCATCAGATCCTGGTTAGCATATAGGATCAAAGTACTCGTCAATCCGAATCAAACGAGCCTAAACTCGATGGGGTTGCGTCGTTTTATTGCAGAGTTCCTATGGCCACCTTCCAGCTCCAGCATCAGATCGTGGTTAGCATATAGGATCAAAGTACTCGTCATTGATCCGAATCAAACGAGCCTAAACTCGATGGGGTTGCGTCGTTTTATTACGGAGTTCCTATGGCCACCGTCCAGTTCCTTCATCAGATCAGCTCCATGTTATCATAATATTGCATTGTCACGATATACATTATTATTATGTGCAAAATTTCAGCCCAATCGAAAACCGAGAAGTGGTCAAATCTACATACATACATACAGTGCAAGCTAAATAATAGCTTGTAAAAATAAAAGTTGATCAAACACATGCCTGTATTTACTATAGTACAACACAGTAAATAATAAACACCTATTATATTCAAAATTAACATCTACGATATTTTGCTAGGCGGCCGTACCGATTGCGCGACCGAGTGCGCTTGTGTGCGTGAGCGACGCACACAAACAGAGACTAGAGAAATTTACCTAAACTAGCTCGGGCTCGCGCGGATGGTGGGCCCTTAATATATAAAAAAATTAAAGTATTACTTAGTTCTAAGGTAGTTAAAACATCGTGATGAAAATATGCTGGCTTACCAAGGTTGATAGATGAAACGGTGTTTTCTTTTTAAATTACTAGCCTCTGAAGGTTAAAGGTTGGAAGATCAACCGCCCCATTACCAGAAGTTCGCGGGTTGAGTCCCGTTTATAGCAATATCGAGGCTGTACATTATTTAAAGTTTCTTTGCCATAGCCGACACGCTATTGTTAGCATCGGCGATTGGCGTTTTGTAGAATGCATTGATGCTATATGTCGCTGCGTTCGTTTTGTACTACGTGCCACTGACCACTTCATTTAACTTCCGAAATTCCTCTACTGGTATACGCAAAAGCTAAAACGAGCATATTTTTGGTATCCTTGAGCATTTTTTAATCTATTTTTAAGAGACTTTAGACACTCATAGTAACCATGACAGCATTATTATAGGGACTCTCAAACCCGTAAATACAACGCAATGATTAACATTTTTTTTTCATAACATACCTAGACAATGCCGTTCATATTTGCATTTATCTAACGCTAAACTTATCGAACAACTAGCTGTGCCCGCGACTTCGTCCGCGTGAAATAGTAACTTTTGTTGAAGTTGATAAAAAGTAGCCTATACGAGTATTATACCTTATATAATTAGCTATCTATTAGTGAAAGTCCCGTCAAAATCGGTCTAGCCGTTCCGGAGATTAGTGCGAACAAACAGACAGACAGACAGACAAAGACAAAAATGTTTTAAATTGTGTTTTTGTTATTGGTACCCGATATACATTCATAAAAACCCATTTAGTAAAAACTTGTTATTTTGACATTACAGACAGACACTTCAATTTTATTTATTTGTATAGATGTATAGAAAATGCGTAACAAACAACCTTGCGGCGAGGGCGTAGGGCACACGCCTATTCTGCGCATGTCATGCAGGCTCTGGCGACGACGACGCATCGCGGCCACGCTGCTCGGACGAGAGGTTTGCTCGTCTTCACGTTCGCTCTAGCACCGTAAAATATATACATCTGTTAAGCATGTGCCAAGAAAAACTTTCAAAAGCTGAAATATACCTATAGTCACTTCAAAATAAAAAACAATATTTCTGATTATTTAAAATAAATAATGTAGAATTTCAGTAAAAAGCACATTTTTTTTATGCAAGCCACATATTTTGTTTACAGGGTGTAAAAAGACCGGTGCCGAAGCCGAAACCCACGTATTGCTCCCATCATCACTATAGTTTTTGTCTTCTAGACCATGGTTGTGAAAGTAATAAACTCATTTGCAAAAAAAACGGGCACCTAAGCAATGAACCATTTCAAATGTTAATATTGCTTTGTTTGATAATTATAGGTAGTTTTATCCTCACAATTTGGTAAATTAATAAGAAAATAATCGTTTTCATCAGTATTTCATAAAATTTTGATACAATTTATGGGAAATAATGCTAAACCTCACTAGTAGTGTATGTTCGCTAGTAGTGCATATGCTCATGAAGTAAAAATAAAAAAGTTTTTTGTTTGTTTTTCTTTAATAAAGTAAAAGCAGATAAATGTTTAGTATCGAGTGTGACCCCCTCTAGCTAAAATCACAGCTTGAATTCGTCTGGGCATGCTAGCGAGTATATCCCGGATACTTGCTTGCGGAATACGTTCCCACTCCGCAGTAATCACATTCTTCAGCTCTCTGATGGTCTGCGGAGCTGGTTGTACTGATCTCACACGCCGTTTCAGAACGTCCCAGACATGCTCTATGGGATTGAGGTCGGGACTTCGAGCTGGCCAATCCAAACGACGAATGCCGACCTCTTGCACATACGCTTTAACATCGCGAGATAGGTGGGCGCGAGCATTGTCGTCCATAAAAATCGAGTCTTCACCTAGAGCGGCCAATGCGGGTTGTGCATGAGGAATTAGAACTTCCGTTATGTATCGATGCCCAGTCAGTGAGCCGTTTTCAATGAAGACTAACTCTGTACGATCCATTGAATTTATTCCTGAGAGAGCCCCCACCATAAGGTGTGATTTCTTCGAAACATGCCTCTGCAAAGCGTTCTCCTTGTCTTCTTAGCACTCGCCGACGTCGATCTTCACCGAACAGAGATATCCTGGCTTCATCAGAGAACAAAACCCTATTCCAATCTTCTTGCGTCCATGATTCACAATTTCTAGCGAACCTAAGCCTGTGAACTCGGTGCTCACGGAGTAATTTGGGGCCGCGGGCCGGGCGGTGACTGCGTATATTGGCAGCGAGAAGCCTCCTCCTGACCGTCCATAGACTAATATGCACATTTCTTACTTCTTGGAGGTTGTTCTTAAGATCCACATACGAAGTTTTGCGATTTCTCAATGCACGACTCACAAGAAAACAATCATCCCGTGGTTGGGTACATGGTTTTCTTCCAGAACCAGGCCTTCTCTCGACGGAACCAGTCTCCTGATATCGCTGCCAGGTCCTTTGGACCGTCGAGCGACTAACATTTAGCCTCCTAGCCACGAAGCATTGGCTGCAACCCTTTTCAAGCAGCGCGATAATTTTGGTAGCTTTTACCACTTTATCTACCATTTTTGATACAGTCAAACAGCAATAAATAAAGCTTTGACAGTCAAGGATATGAAATTAATGGATGAAAATTGAATAAAAGTTATGAAAGTCGATGTTAACTTCTGGAACTTCGCGCCAAAAATGTAGGATAAAAAGGGGTTTTCTGTAAAAATGAGCATCAAATGAAAATTTGAATTTAGAACGTATTTTTTTAAATACCACGGCATTTTTAAAACCGGCCAGTAACGTGTACAAACGATTGAAACCTTTTTTGTATTGTATCTTTTTAAAGATGAATGAAAATCAAAACCGCCCGTTTTTTTTGCAAATGAGTGTAGTTGCCGAGATATTCAAGGTTAAGGTTACAATTTTTTCTTCGAGATTTTTGTACAAAACTGTTCGAAATGTATTTTCATAATTTTCGTCCAAAGAAACATCTACGAAAAAATCTGTATTTCTCAACAAAATTTATAACTGAAAAGGAATCTCGTGCGCGGGAAACTCGTCTTGCTTTACACGCACTCACCCTTTTTTTTTACGGTGGGAAATGCTTTACGTATACCCCGCGCTTGGGAAGGCGCGGGGTTATGTCGGACTCTCCGCGGCCCCTGGGGGCAGAGTGCCAGCCAGGAACCGCGGTCTACCGACTAAAACCCACCGATACCCTCACACACGCCTTGGCGCAAGCACGTCCATTATCGCTGTGTCCTCCTCATCAGAGGAGGACACGGCGAGAGGGGACGCGTCGCTGCCTGACAAGGTCATGGGAACTCGGATGAACACATCCACGACCTCGTCGGCGTCTGCGCACCTAGGGCGAGCCCCTCTACCCCCCTCCCTCCCAAAAGGGGGAGGCCGGTGTTCCCCGGGGCATCCAGGGGATCAGCGACTGGCGGCAACCGATGCAATGCAGGGCCCGGGCTTCCCAACCCAGGGACACGCACTCACACTGACTCACTAACACCGACCCGATATCCCGACGCGCAAGCCAGGCGCGGGGCGTAGTATTTATTGTCATTGTTTTTTTTTAACTTAAAAATTAATTTCGTTTCACATCATAGATTTTTTTGTTATATTGCTTTATTTAATGGTCTGAATGCGTAGAAGCGGGCTTCGGTATACGTCTTTTTACACCCTGTATATTGTCAAGTGGTTGTTGACAGAACGAGTAATTGGATTTCCTATGTTCATTGGAAACAAACAGGATGAATGTTTTTAGATACAGAATCAAGGAGGATAAATATTGAAGGAATGTGGTTAAACTGTACATACCTGGTCATGACGAGTTAAGCTGTCTCGGCTGAAATAGATGAGGCATTTTAATTAGTTATTGTGAGATATGAAAAAATTGAAATAATAAAAAACTCCGTTTAAAAACTCGAATTTTCATTTGGAGTAGTGCATATTTACTACAATGCATCAAAAAACAATTTATAATGTAGCCTTTTACGAATGATAGAAGTAATGGTCTTTTTCTATGATTTATTTATTTCGATTGGGTGTATCCTTCCTATTACCTCCTATGTTTGGTTGGTCTTTATTTGATTTTCAACGACAAGTGTAATTTTTTAATTTAATTAATTTGCCATACAGATAATGAGAAAACTCCTTAAAATCTATGCACAATTTGCCTAACTTCAATATGTGCAGAATGGACGAAACAGTAATACTTTACGACTATGATGCTATAGAAAAGTGAAAGAAAGAAGAAAATTACCCGCGGCTGTGTCTACGAGGCGTGCTTCTATTCGAGCTGTCTTCGTCTACGTCCATAAACAGGTCTGCTGGTTTTGATCGGGAGTCAAACACAGCTTCTAATTTGTTGTGATCTGCAATTAATTGTAGTCTTATTTTACAGGAAAAACGTGAACTAGTATTGCTGTGGAGGAGATGGTCATGTAGGGTGGCGATTGATGAAGGGATTCTTTTTTGTTGTTACGATAAAATTCATTCACCATCACCTGTTCAAACTAGTTCAATCACCAAAAATTATCGTTCAATCAGTTACACCAACAATTAAACAATAAAGTTAAGATAATTTGAAACCTGTATTTGTAAAAATTACTTTCATATTGTTTTATCGAAATCGATGTAGCATGTACCCAAGTTACCACGCCGTCAAGTTTCTCTAATAAGTATTTCAAAGGAGACTGAAACGATCCCATAGAAATCTGGGCCCAGTATGTAAAGAGATAAAAATGGTGTGAATTAAAAGGTTCAAAGTTATGACTACCTTACTGAAAATTCTGTAAGTTTCGACAATCTGAAAGCCGATATATTGGAGTTTTAATAAAGCGAGGTTATGTTGCAATCTTTAATGGCCTAGTCGGTCTAGTATATTATTGCAGTGACTAGGTGTTATCCCTTAGTTGACACAGTGATCCAGTTTTAACAATATCCAATCTTCATGCCGGTTAGCAATTCCAAGGCAAACGTACGGATAATCTTCAGTGTCTAATGTGAAAGCAAGGGTCCGTATAGAGAATGCAATCCGGATTATTCGAAATTCGTAAACAACTGAAAAATCCGGATTTTGGAACATTCAAAAAAAATCGGATTTTGAAATTGAAATCCGGTTTTTATGGATTATATGGATTTTAAATGCCACCCCTGCTGCGTGGTATCTGCCGCCAGGCTTACCAACTTAGGGCTTTTAGCCCCAAATTTAGGGCCTATATATACATATTTGAGCTTTTTAGGCCTCCAAAAAATTGGGACTATTTTTAGAGGCTTTGAACCTAACCTAAACAAGTAAATTAAGAAGTCTGTTTATTCGCATATTACTTGATTCGGGATTATTACTTTTAAGTCGGTGAAAAAAAATTTGGCACAAGATTAGAAAGCGAATTTTCGGAGCAGAAGCATACAAAAATCGGGATTAAAATGGGAAAGAACTATATTTTATCTTAAAAGTTCCTTACTAGGAGGCTCGGACAAGCCGGGTTTCGAAAAGGCTATAGCACCGTAGACCACATACATACTTTTCGGCAGATTTGTGCAGAAAACACAGGAGTACAATCGGCTGCTTTGTGTGGCATTTGTGGACTACGAGAAAGCCTTAGACTCTATCGAAACCTGGGCGGTTCTAGACAGCTTGCAGCGATGCCGAATCGATTGGCGACATATCGAGGTGCTGAGATATCTGGTATGACACCGCTACGATGGCTGTCCAGATCCAGGATAGAGAGACAAATCCAATCGAGTTGCGTTGTAGAGTGAGACAGAGTGATGTCATATCGCCCAAGCTTTTCACAAATGCGCTTAAACCAAGGTCATGTTTAATGAACATTTTGTGCCCGGGGCCGATCTGCATCGGCGGTTAGGTACGTCAAGTTGTGCAGGAGTATGTCTATCAAGGACAAGTTATGAAACTCGGTAGACACAACTTCGACAAAGAAGCCAACCGCAGAATTCAGTTGTTGAGTCTTTTCATCGCTTAAGCCGCGGTGCCTAAAGTCAAAGGTCTATGATCAGTGCGTCTTACTTACCTATCATGACTTACGGTGCCGAAACGTGAACACTTACAGTGGGATTAGTCCTCAAATTAAAAATCGCTTAGCGAGCTATGGAGCAAACTATGTTAGGAAATTCTTTGAAGGATAAAATCCGAAACGAGGTTATCCGGAAAAGAACTAGTGGGTTTATTGTCTAAGAAAAAAAATCCATCGCGCTCGCTTACAATTTGACAGTCGGAGTCCATCCATTACTCCTTTATAAAAGGATGTCGGCTCAAAGTCTTGAGTTCACGCCGCAATTGCTGTCAAATTAAAGGCAATCGTGATAGATTTTTTTTCTAAGACAATAACCAACTTGGAGTCACCGACATAGGTCGCAAGATAAACAAACTGCAGTGGTAGAGGGTTGGCCACGTATTTCGAAGGACCAATGGCCGTTCGAGCAGACGTATCCTAGAGTGGGGACCACGAATCGGCAAACGTAGTGTTGGATGTCCTGCAGCCAGATGAACCGATGACATGAGGAAGGCAGCGGGGATGGACTGGCTGCGGAAGGCAGAGGACAGAGTGTTGTGGAGCAGACTGGGAGAGGCTTATGTCAAGCAGTGGACTGCGTTAGGCCAATTGATAAATTCACTGCTTTTTAAAATTGATTTTTTTTTGTGATCCGATCATAAATCGGGACATTTTGCGTTCCGATCATGGTTAAAGCGGGACGTGTCCATACACCTCTTAAAAATCGGGACTTAAAAATCCTCTATTACAATAATATTTTATCAACAGAAAACATTTTTTCTCTACCTAATTAGAAAGTGAATAGTAGTTTGTGTGTGTGTGTAATTATGTATGTCTATGAGCACTCGTAAATCAGTAATATTAGGTTATGTATGTGCATGTTCCGAGTACAATTTATATATGGCAGATGGTGTGTATGTATATGACTATGATGATCTAATTATACTATGAATAAGGTCTTCCAAACTGTCACCCAACTATTTTGATACCAATTTTTTTAAATTTATTAGAGTGGTATTGGGTAAGGTTTTTATTTTTTGATAAAATTTTGTTATAGAGAAAAGATGGAAAACTAAATAATATTTTTATTCTTAATACAACGGAAAACTCGTTTAATAATACAAGCATTCTAAATTAGTAGGTCTACTAATTTAGTTTCTATTAAAAGTGCAATGCATATGTGGCAAAAAGTTAATGGACTGAGTATGAGTATTTATGAGCAATAAATAATGTTTAAAATAAATACGGATGAAATAATCTTCATTGTTTTATTTATAGACGATGTTTGAAATTAGAATAGTTTTAATTACATAATAATCAAAATTTTACAAATTTCAAATATTATTTGTAAACGATAGTTAAAATATTGAAAAAAAATTGAAAAATCCGGATAATCCGGATTTGCAGGTGAACATAATTTTAAAATCCGGTTTTGAAAAAATCCGGATTTTGCATTCTCTAGGTCCGTAAAAGGTCAGCAGGTTCGAAATCCGTCAAAAACAAAGAAATGGTCTTTTAATTTTACAATTTCGATTTTTAATGATGCCATATCTTTTATATATCGATTCTGAACAAGCTTCTAAAGGGTCCACAGGGTTTTTGTTACACATCGATCAACTATACAGATAGTTGATCGATACTAGATTGGTACAAAACACCACAGCCATACCTCCAGAGTCTTCACCGAGGGTTCGTTTAGAATCATGAATACTTTGGCGGCGGCGACGAGTTGTATCAGCGATGGCGTCTGTCGGTGTGTGTGCTTTGTGGGTGTCCGCCAAATCCGATTCTAATTTGGCCAGCTTAGCCTGAAATATGCATCAAGATGTTAAAGTTTATTTTACTTTAATATATAATTATATTTTTTTTTATTTTAAATAGTACAACCTATTATAAAAAAATAAGGGGCAAATGAAAATAGATTACATCAATGGGTGTCTACCGGAAGTAGACTCTGTACGAGGGTCGCGTGCTTGGGTACCTCCGTCTTACCTATTTCTGCCGCAAAGCAGCAGTGCTTTCATTGCTGTGGTCCGGTTTGAAGGGTAAGATATGGCAGTGAAATATGGTTATATGGCAGTACTGGGTACGTGACTTTACATATTATATCACAAGTCGGCAACGTACACCGTGGTTCCTGTGGGGGTTGCTGATTTGCTGCGAATCACACAAGCGCCACATGTACTATACAGAGTGGAAACTTTCAGCGGGGCAGTAAGGAGAAGTACCTTATCCGTTGCAGCTACACGAAAATGATCTTAGGAGAATATCCATAATTTTTTATGGAATTTTGATCCCCATTCACAGATTTTCACTAAAAAAACTTTTGCGTAAAATTTTCATACAAAATGTACGGGAAAAGTTTTTGCAATTTGTGACTTTTTGAGTACCCCAACGATGGTTGGTCCCATAGAAGTTTTTGATCAGTATTAGCAAAGACATTATAAGAGATAGACCGACAATACGCGCGGCCTCTAAGAAACCCCCTTCAACCACAACAGCGGTCAGGCGGCCGCTACTCATACTGTATTTGTACTGCATTCGACTGTCGAGCGCGCGTCAAGTTATAAAAATACTTAAACATGCCCAAATAACTTAGTTTTGTAGTGTAAAAAACGAACAGTAATAAAAACTAAATCACATTGTAACATTATTTATTACCGATGAGTCTTAATTATGCTTATTTATTTAGCTATTATCATATCAAAATTGGTTGAAGGGGACTTCATACATTTCGTTTGCATTGTTGGTCTACTCTTATAATGTCTTTGAGTATTAGTAACAGGATCGATTGGCATCAAAAAATGTTTTTATGTAAAATGGCTGTTTTCTTGCTAACTGTACATTTTTTTGAAAATCTGTGAATGGGGATCAAAATTCCATAAAAAATTATGGATAGTCTCATAAGATCATTTTCGTGTAGCTGCAACGGATAAGGTACTTCTCCTTACTGACCCGCTGAAAGTTTCCACCCTGTATAGGTGACTGTTAGCACTTACCATCAGTATGTCATGTTTGCCAACTTTGTTGTATAAAAAAACTCTACATTATACAGCTATATTATTCAAGTAGACCTAAGATTTTATAGTGTTTTGATTCCCCTAACATCATTAACAACATTATAGTCTTTTAAGATAAGAAGGTTCCAGTGACAGGTCGAAGTTTTCCATTTCGTGCATACTAGTTTCCACGATTAAAAATAAACTCATTTGCAAAAAAAAAAAACGGGCACCTAAGCAATGAACCATTTCAAATGTTAATATTGCTTTGTTTGATAATTATAGGTGGTTCTATCCTCACAATTTGGTAAATTAATAAGAAAATAATCGTTTTCATCAGTATTTCATAAAATTTTGATACAATTTATGGGAAATAATGCTAAACCTCACTAGTAGTGTATGTTCGCTAGTAGTGCATATGCTCATGAAGTAAAAATAAAAAAGTTTTTTTGTTTGTTTTCTTTAATAAAGTAAAAGCAGATAAATGTTTAGTATCGAGTGCGACCCCCTCTAGCTAAAATCACAGCTTGAATTCGTCTGGGCATGCTAGCGAGTATATCCCGGATACTTGCTTGCGGAATACGTTCCCACTCCGCAGTAATCACATTCTTTAGCTCTCTGATGGTCTGCGGAGCTGGTTGTACTGATCTCACACGCCGTTTCAGAACGTCCCAGACATGCTCTATGGGATTGAGGTCGGGACTTCGAGCTGGCCAATCCAAACGACGAATGCCGACCTCTTGCACATACGCTTTAACATCGCGAGATCGGTGGGCGCGAGCATTGTCGTCCATAAAAATCGAGTCTTCACCTAGAGCGGCCAATGCGGGTTGTGCATGAGGAATTAGAACTTCCATTATGTATCGATGCCCAGTCAGTGAGCCGTTTTCAATAAAGACTAACTCTGTACGATCCATTGAATTTATTCCTGCCCAAAACATAACAGAGCCCCCACCATAAGGTGTGATTTCTTCGAAACATGCCTCTGCAAAGCGTTCTCCTTGTCTTCTTAGCACTCGCCGACGTCGATCTTCACCGAACAGAGATATCCTGGCTTCATCAGAGAACAAAACCCTATTCCAATCTTCTTGAGTCCATGATTCACAATTTCTAGCGAACCTAAGCCTGTGAACTCGGTGCTCACGGAGTAATTTGGGGCCGCGGGCCGGGCGGTGACTGCGTATATTGGCAGCGAGAAGCCTCCTCCTGACCGTCCATAGACTAATATGCACATTTCTTACTTCTTGGAGGTTGTTCTTAAGATCCACATACGAAGATTTGCGATTTCTCAATGCGCGACTCACAAGAAAACGATCATCCCGTGGTTGGGTACATGGTTTTCTTCCAGAACCAGGCCTTCTCTCGACGGAACCAGTCTCCTGATATCGCTGCCAGGTCCTTTGGACCATCGAGCGACTAACATTTAGCCTCCTAGCCACGAAGCATTGGCTGCAACCTTCTTCAAGGAGCGCGATAATTTTGGTAGCTTTTACCACTTTATCTACCATTTTTGATACAGCCAAACAGCAATAAATAAAGCTTTGACAGTCAAGGATATAAATTAATCGATGAAAATTAAATAAAAGTTATGAAAGTCGATGTTAACTTCTGGAACTTCGCGCCAAAAATGTAGAATAAAAAGGGGTTTTCTGTAAAAATGAGCATCAAATGAAAATTTGAATTTAGAACGTACTTTTTTAAATACCACGGCATTTTTAAAACCGGCCAGTAACGTGTACAAACGATTGAAACCTTTTTTGTATTGTATCTTTTTAAAGATGAATGAAAATCAAAACCGCCCGTTTTTGTTGCAAATGAGTGTATAACTTATCTCTTAAGGTTATTTTTATCAAAAATGCATTAATTAATTCCACATTAAATAAAAACAAAAAAATATCAGTCCAGTCCCCTTAGACAAGATGTCTTTCGATAATCGCTAACGCAATCGCTAAATGGACAATGTATGAGATTTGACAATTGCGCTCGATAGCTAAGCGAGGGCTTATGTCAAATCGCATACATTTTCCTTCTAGCGATTGCGTTAGCGATTATCGAAATGCGTTTTGTCTAGGGGGGCTGTTAAATAAAATTATAATTCTGAAAAAATATTTGTTTAAATTTTACAAATAAAATATTTGTGTAAAGTGTATGTAATTACTTGAATCGTTCCGATTCACGGTTCAAATACATATTTCATTCATAGTTACTCAAAATAGTTTCCTTGAGCAGGTACGTATTTAGTATGGGACTGGGTATCTGTACTAGTACATAATATGTAATCTGTGAAAGATACTGAGTGTTTGTATGTTTCCAACTCAAGAAATGGTTAGAAACATACACTGTAATCCAGCGTTTTTCAATCTTTTTGAATACGCGACTCCTATTCAGACTGAAAAATTCTTTGCGGAATATGTCATTTATAGAATTTGGCAATTACAGAATTTGTCCTACATAGAATTTGTCGTTTTTGATCTAATGTGACATATCCAGAATGTGTCATTTAACGACTAAACCATAGCGACGGTTTAGTCGTTAAATGACACATTCTGGATATGTCACATTAGATCAAAAACGACAAATTCTATGTAGGACAAATTCTGTAATTGCCAAATTCTATAAATGACATATTCCGCAAAAGACAGATTCTCGAAATGGCAAATTCTATTAATGACATATTCTATAAAGGCCAAATTATCGTTAAATTAATTTAAAGCAGGAATTGTGATTAAATAGCAATATTTGAGATACTTTTTATCTGCAATTAATAATACATATAAAATATTTTTTGAAAAGGAAAATAATTAAAATAAGTTTTTAAATAAAATGAAAAATAAAATTATCTTTTTTAAATAAAACAACATAATGTTCTCCTTCTTTTACGAATAAAACATAATAATTTCCTCATACTTTGCTAAATGATATAAGTTAATAAATCAAAATATTTTCATGATTTTTCTTATGTAAAAGGACACAAGTTCATACGATACCAAAAAACCTAAATCAGCGGCAAACTTAAGTAGTACCTGTAGGTATTATTATTAGCTTTTTAGGAAAAATGCTCAATAAATGAGTGTAATAAATGTGAGTTCCCGCTCACCGCTCCAGTTTCTCCTCGTCATCATTCTCAGTCACAGCAGTTAGGCTTTGGAATGATCTGCCTCTCTGCATACGTACGGCACCCAGCAAATACAGATTTAAGAGGCTGGCCCGCGAGCACTACTTAAACTCACAAACCTGATATTGTAAGAGCTAATAGGTATATATTATATATATTTAAATATCTGTATATATATATATATATACACGGTTATTTTTTTATCACCCTGGAAAATTTAAGGGACGCTTCACGACATGGTATTAGAATGATTTAAATATAAATAAAAAAAATAACCCCCCTCCTTAATTTTATATAATTTTTTTTAAAAATACAAAAAATGCTGCACTAGTTGAGAGCAGCATTTTTAGAGATTTTTTTATATTTTTTAATATATTTTTTAAATTTTTTATTTCATTTTTTTTATATTTTATATAATATTGGATGTGTCCTGAAGCGTCCCTAAAATTTTCCAGGGTGATAAAAAAATAACCGTGTATATATATATATTATTTATATGTATGTATTGTAAATACTTATTCAGGAATAGGTTATTTTATCTAATAACGCATATATATTGTTACATCTTTTTGCGCCAAATACTTTTATTTTTTTTACTTTCCGTTCGGTTGACTGGTAGAGAATGCCTTGTTGCATTAAGTCCGCCCTTTGTACAGTTTTAAGTGCAATAAAGATTAAATAAATAAATAAATAAAATAAATAATCTATATTTAAAAAAGCATTTGTCATTGCTCAATTTTTTGTAGCGTTCGTTGAAGCGTAAGATTTTTTTTTATGAAATTCGGAACTTTTTTGAAATGAAAATCTCAATCTCATGCGTACGACGCATGAACAACCAGCTATAGTTTACGAATTTACGACACTAAAAATCTGACATTATTAGAATCTGGCATTAACAGAATCTAGCATTAATAGAATCTGTCGTTTATAGAATCTGCCATTTGTAGAATCTGGTGTTTAAAGAATTCGTCATACATAGACTTTGGCGTTTTAAGACTCGGTTGTCATTTTTAGAATATGGCATTCATCGACTAAACCGTCGCTATAATGTCTAGACTAGAGTTTGTCGGCAAGTTTCAGAGTTTGTCGCTTGCGCGTTTCAGAGATCTGTGTGGCCCGGCTGGGAATACGTTACCCCAGCCGGGCTACACAGATCTCGAAAACGAAACGACCTAGTGAAAATCTGTTTGCTGATATAGATAGGCGGCAGTTTGTCGAAGTTTGTCGGACAAGTTTTAGAGTTTGTCGATCCACCATTTCAGAGCTCACCTGCAGCAAAGTTGCTGCAACTGAGCTAGCTGGATCTTGAAAAAAAAAGCGACGTAGAGAAAAACTGTTTGCTGGAATAGTGAAGCGGTGAATTGTCGGAGTTTGCCAACAAGTTCCACAGTTTGAGACATGCGCATTCCCGGGATATGTGTGGCCCGGCTGGAGAAACGTTACCCCAGCCGGGCCACCTGGATCTCGAAAACAAAACGACCGAGCAAAAATCTGCTTACTGACAAAGATAGGTGGTAGTTTGTCGATACATTCTTCAAAGATTCAGAGTTTGTCGACGCCTCAATCCAAAGAACGAAAGATTTCTTTACTTGGGTAAATAGTCTAGGAGCCTGGAGTTCCAAATGTGCGAGGTTACGTTATTTTTATGTTTTATACAATAAGAAGTTAATGTAAAATAGTTAATTGAATTCAGCGATGAAACAGTAACCGTTAATATTTAAATTAATGTAAATCCTCGATGAGTGATTGATACATTTTAAATGTATTATTTATGCAACATTTGGCATCTGGTCTCCTTGTCTATCTATATGAAGTAATGTAGAGTCGCGTACAACTTTCTTTAAAAAAAAAACGATTTTAATAAGTGCATGTAAACTAAGTTTTATGAGGTTTTGTTTGTTATTATGTATATGCTGAAAAGAATAATTTTTGTATAAAGCATTCATAAAGTTTATTACGAATTCACTGTTTCATGTTAAAAGTTGTTGTCCTTTCCACCCACTCCGTATATCGACGCAAGTAAACATTAAAAAAAACTAGTAGAAAAAATTGGTTTGTTTTGATAACATATATATGGTGCAACGAAAAAAAATCTATGTGTTCCTATAGATTTTACATCTGTTGATATGGACTTTTGTGAATTAAAAAAGTGAGATGAATTAATTGAATTGATTTCAACCAAGATATCTTTGGTAAAAGTATAAAAACTTAGGAAAATAAAAAACCTCACCATGTTGCGGAAAACAATTTGATTACCTATAGGTAACAATCTTATGGATAGGTAATGAAATCGTTTTTCGCAACATATTAAAATTCATTATTATTTTTATTTTTTTCACTTTAATATAATTCTTATTTGAAAGTAGGTTGGATCTATTCCAATCCATTAATTATGATAGTCACACCAACACATCAAAATATTACCATAAAAGTTACTGCATTTCATTCGCGTACTCGTGCAAATACTATACTACTAGTTTTTGTGTAATCAAAATCGAGCCAGGCTTTCCAAAGTTAAACCGTTGCAAAGTTTCTCCGTGGGGGGCATGAAAGGATAACAACTTTTAACATGAAAGCAATGAATTCGTAATAATCTTTATGGATGTTTTATACAAAAATTATTCTTTTTTGCATATATAACAAACAAAACCTCATAAAACTTACTTTTTTAAGAAAGTTGTACGCGACTGTACATTACTTCATATAGATAGACAAGGAGACCAGATGCCAAATGTTGCTTAAATAATACATTTAAAAAATATCAATCACTCATCGAGGATTTACATAAATTTAAATATTAACAGTTCTGTTTCATCACTGAATTCAATTAACTATTTTACATTAACTTCTTATTGTGAGTAAGTACATAAAACATAAAAAATTACGAAACCTCGCACATTTGGGACTCCAGGCTCCTAGATTATTTACCCAAATAAAGAATATTCTCATTCTTTGGATTGAGGCGTCGACAAACTCTGAATCTTTGAAGAATGTATCGACAAACTACCACCTATCTTTGTCAGTAAGCAGATTTTTGCTAGGTCGTTTTGTTTTCGAGATCTAGGTGGCCCGGCTGGGGTAATGTATCTCCAGCCGGGCCACACATATCTCGGAAATGCACATGTTTCAAACTGTGGAACTTGTTCGACAAACCCCGACAAACCACCGCTTCACTATTCCAGCAAATAGTTTTTCTCTACGTCGCTTTGTTTTCGAGATCCAGCTAGCTCAGTTGCAGCAACTTTGCTGCGGGTGAGCTCGGAAATGGTGGACCGGTGGTGAATACTCTGAAACTTGTCCGACAAAATCTGACAAACTGCCGCCTATCTATATCAGCAAACGGATTTTCGCTATGTCGTTTGGTTATGGAGATCTTTGTGGCCCGGCTGGGGTAACGTTACCCCAGCCGGGCCACACAGTCCCCTTAAACGAGAGCCCGATGAAAACTCAAACTTGTCCGACAAACTTCGACTAACTGCCGCCTATCTATATCAGCAAACAGATTTTCACTAGGTCGTTTCGTTTTCGAGATGTGTGGCCCGGCTGGGGTAACGTATCCCCAGCCGGGCCACAAAGATCTCTGAAACGCGCAAGCGACAAACTGAAACTTGCCGACAAACTCTGACAAACTTTAGACATTATAGCGACATACTCAAACAATCTATTTTTCACAGTTTTTTTTGTGGCTTGGCTGGGGTCAGCCACACCCAGAGTAAGGCTTTGCGACCGATTGAAAAACACTGTAACCATATAGTAAACTTTTCGTATAAACATTTTCGACAGTATAGTAGAATGAATCCAAAACATGCACACACAAAAAAAAAACATGATTGTAGCTACATTTGTACTTTCCGATTACCTCTAAAGTATCTTTAGCAATTTTAAGACAGCGAATTTCTTCCTTCGACGTAACAATATTATTGTTCATATCTTCGCACTCCTTTATCAGTGAAGTGCATTTGAGCGTTAGTTCCTCTATTTTAGAATCTTTATCAAGAATAGCTTTATCTTCATCTTCCTTTTGTTTTTGAAGTCTAAATGTAAAGACAACATTAAAATAGCGGATATTAATACGAAATTTTTTATTCACTTGCTTATAAAATAGCAGAGCTGCTTAAAAGTGTGAAGCGTTTAAAATAATGTAATGGTGCATCAAAAAAGCATCATTTCAACGCAAATTGATTTACTATGCAAGCCATTCTTTATGTGTCGATGTTTTCAAGTGATTGTTGTCAGATAGAGGTCATTGGCTTTCCAAATTTCCTTTGGAACAAGTAGATATTAAAGAGGTAGGCAAGAGAGAGGCAAAGATCATCATTTCAGCCAAGAGACGCCCACTGCTGTACATAGGCCTCCCCCAAGGATCTCCAAACCGATCGGTCCTGCGCTTGAGTTATTTCCTGACAAAATTTGCAAAAAACACATCAACGTTTTTTGGACGATTCTCGATTTATTGGTGCGGCCATATGGTGTCCGTCATGGCGTTCAACGTGTTAATGTAACAGAATAAACTCAGTTATTTAGTGTTTGCTATGTCAGTTGTGCAGTTATGCTATCTGACCCGGCCACGCCTTGCATTGAGTAAGTAGTAAGAAACATTGCTATCTACTGGAAGGTTTACTAACTTAGATAACCAAGTGTCGATGAATTAACTCACACGGCCGTCTGTTTGAAACTTTTGTAACCAACAAATAATTAAGAAAAATTTAATTCGCAATAATAAATATTGAGGTCAATAATACACTCCCGGACAACTAAATCGAGCTACCCTACACTTTTGGATTATACACGGTGTTTCATAATAACCAATAAATAATCAATGCGTTATCTAAAACTAATTATTAAAATGTGTTTACACATAATGTCATTCAACCCAAAATTTTCATGTATTAGGTTGGGGAAAAAGTCTTTTCGCATTATAGTATGTATAAACTTGTAATAAAATCTCTTTGGCTATACTATTTGTATCTGGCTGGTTTTGGTATCATTGAAAGTTTAAATTTTAAAGAACATAATTCCAAATTCAAATTAGGAAAATGTGTGATTTTCATTTGTTTTTCGTACCGCCAAGATGAGTGAATCTAATGAAGAAATTCGATACATTTTAAAATTTTACTACAAAAAAGGTAAAAATGCAACGCAAGCCGCGAAAAAAATTTGCGATGTTTATGGACCTAGTGCAGTGTCTGTGAGAGTAGCACAAATTTGGTTTAAGCGTTTTCAATCCGGAAATTTTGATGTCAAAGATGCACGTCGCTCTGGTCGCCCTATTACAGATAAAATGGATGCCATTTTTGAAAAAGTGGAGCAAGATCGGCATGTCAGTAGTTACGACGTAGCTGAAGAACTGGGAATTGACCACAAAACAGTTTTGGCGCATTTGAAAAAAACTGGGTACACAAAAAAGCTCGACATTTAGGTACCTCACGAGCTCACTGAAAGAAACCTAATGAACCGTGTACTCATTTGTGATTCTTTATTACGACGTAATGAAACCGAAACATTTTTGAAGAAGCTGATAACTGGTGATGAAAAGTGGATCACGTACGACAAGAACGTGCGAAAAAGGTCGTGGTCAAAGGCCGGTCAGGCTTCACAGACTGTGGCGAAACCCGGGTTAACTCGCAACAAGGTGATGCTGTGTGTGTGGTGGGATTGGAAGGGCATTATTCATTATGAGCTGTTACCACCAGGCAGGACCATCGATTCTGAACTCTACTGCGAACAACTGATGAGATTAAAGCAAGAAGTTGAGAGAAAGCGGCCGGAATTAATCAACAGAAGGGGTGTGGTTTTTCATCATGATAACGCTAGACCTCACACATCTTTAGTCACTCAGCAAAAATTAAGAGAGTTTGGCTAGGAGGTGTTAATGCATCCGCCGTATAGTCCTGACCTTGCACCTTCAGATTTCCACCTGTTTTGGTCTCTTCAGAATTCTTTAGGCAGTGTCAGGTTAACATCACGAGAGGACTGCCAAAACCACTTGTCGCGGTATTTTGACCAGAAGTCCCAAAATTTCTATAGCAATGGGATCATGTCCCTACCTACAAGATGGCAAAAAGTTATCGAACAAAATGGTACCTACATACTTTAGTTAAATGTAAATAAACTATATTAAAAAATGTTTTGAATTTTCTTAAAAAATGCGAAGAAACTTTTTCCCCAACCTATTATATTATAGCATCATCATCATGTCTATGATTTACATGAAAATTTTGGGTTGACTGACATTAAAGGTAAACACAGTTTAATAATTAGTTTTAGATAACGCATTGATTGATAGGGGGTCAAAGGGATTCCAAATACCACCTATCGGGACCCAAGCCAACCTCACCTGCACGCGGTGCACCCTGCTCTATAACAGACGAGGCTCTGGCGCTCCCCACCAACCCGCACTGGGCCAGCGTGGTGGGAGATGGCCCAAAACCCCCCATGAACCCAAACCTTAAACAAAGGCCCCAAGTGCCCGGCGGTTCTGAAGGCCGTGCCGGCGGTGACGGATGTCGGCCTGGTACTGGAACCTGGGGTGCAAAGAATCCCCGGGCGGCGGAGATCCCCCGTCAGACGACCTTGGCCCTGGCCACATATAACGCGCGCACACTGCGGACCGAGGAGAAGCTGCTGGAGCTCGAGAGGGAGTTGAGCAGGATTCGCTGGAGAATAGTGGGACTGTCCGAAGTCCGAAGAGAGGGTGAGGACACGATGGTTCTCAAAACCGGCAACCTGCTCTATTTCCGGAAGGCGAAGACCTGTCCCAAGGTGGTGTCGGATTTATCGTCCACAAGTCTCTTGTGAACAACGTTGTACAGATCGGAAGTGTGTCGAATAGGGTGGCGTACCTTATACTCAGAATCACCGAACGGTATTCGCTGAAGGTCATACAGGTATACGCTCCGACCTCGAAACACTATGTATGAGGACATTTCTCGGGCAATACATGCTTCCAAGACTCATTACACCGTTATCATGGGAGACTTCAACGCAAAGCTAGGCAAGCGCGGCGATAGTGAGTTGAAAGTGGGGCAATTTGGAGCTGGAATCCGGAATTACCGTGGTCAAATGCTAGCCGATTACATGGAGAGAAGGACTCTATATGATGAACTCTTTCTTCAAAAAACGGCAGCATCGAAAATGGACCTGGAAAAGTCCGGATGGCGTGACAAAAAATGAGATTGACTTCATCATGTCGACTAAGACTCGCTTGTTCAATGACGTCTCAGTGATCAATACGTTCAACACGGGAAGCGATCACCGAATGGTGAGAGGCGCATTGAATCTTAATGTAAAAGCTGAAAGGTATCGACTGATGAAGTCAACACTCCGTCCTGGAGCCATCCAGCTCCAAAACCCCGAGCGCTTTCAACTCGCATTACAGAATCGGTTCGCTTGCCTGGAGGATTGCACAGATGTGGACACATATAATGACAGGTTTGTGGAAACTGTCCTTACGGTGGGTTCGAAGTTTTTCAAACCCAGCCGTACCAAGCAAAGGAGCAAGATCTCAGAGCCGACAATTAAGCTGATGGAAGAAAGGCGTGGGATGGGTCTGCAGTCCTCTGAAGATGCTCGTCGGTGACTCAACAAACAGATCTCGAAGTCTCTGACTCGCGACATACGCCGATTTAATACAGAACGTATTAAGGAAGCCATCGAGCGGAACAAGGGCTCCAAAGTGTTCGCAAGAGATCTGTCACTCGGTCAGAGTCTGCTGACGAAGCTGAAGACAGAGGACGGCAGAGTCGTCACGTCTCGACCTGAGCTTATGGCTGAGATTGAACGCTTTTATGGACAGCTTTACACAACATCGCAGGCACCTGTCATTCAGGCTACAGACCCTAGAGCCAAATTGATCCGGCATTACACCGAAGACATCCCGGACGTCAGCCTGTACGAGATTAGTGTGGCTCTCAAACAGCTAAAAAACAACAAGGCACCGGGTGATGATGAAGTTACAGCTGAGCTTTTGAAAGCGGGTGGACTACCAGTCCGGAAAGCGCTGCAGAGGCTATTTAACTCCATCATACTCGAGGGCATTACGTCTAAAGCATGGCACGGGGGTGTGGTGGCACTTTTCTTCAAAAAGGGCGACAGGGCCCAGTTGAAGAACTACAGACCCATCACGCTTCTGAGTCATGTATACAAGCTGTTCTCGAGAGTCATCACGAATCGTCTCGCGCGCAGGTTTGACGACTTCCAGCTTCCCGAACAAGCCGGATTCCGTAAAGGCTATAGTACCATAGACCACATTCATACGCTGCGGCAGGTTATACAGAAGACCGAGGAGTATAATCTGCCACTATGCTTGGCGTTTGTGGACTATGAGAAAGCCTTCGATTCTGTCGAGACCTGGGCCGTGCTTAGGTCACTCCAGAGGTGCCAAATAGACTACCGGTACATCCAAGTGTTGAAGTCATTGTACGGAAACGCCACTATGTCAGTCCGCCTTCAGGACCAGAACACGAAACCAATACGACTTCAGCGAGGTGTGAGACAAGGTGACGTTATATCGCCGAAGCTGTTCACAGCTGCGCTGGAGGATGTATTTAAGCTTTTGGACTGGAGAGGACTCGGCATCAACATAAACGGCGAGTACATGACTCACCTTCGTTTTGCCGATGATATCGTGGTCATGGCCGAGACCGTGGAAGATCTAGGCACAATGCTCGAAGACCTCTGTAGTTTCCCAACAAGTGGGTCTTAAAATGAACATGGAAAAGACCAAAATTATGGTGAATTCACATGTAGTACCCACTCCTGTGAAGGTTGGCGGCTCTACACTGGAAGTTGTTGACGAATATGTTTACCTGGGACAAATAGTCCAGCTCGGTAAGTCCAACTTCCAGAAAGAGGTAAATCGACGAATCCAACTCGGCTGGGCAGCGTTCGGGAAGCTACGCAGCATATTCTCGGCCAATCTACCGCAGTGTCTTAAGACGAAAGTCTTCAATTCGTGCGTGTTGCCAGTGATGACGTACGGAACTGAGACGTGGCCGTTTACAATGAGTCTCATCAGAAGGCTCAATGTCACTCAAAGGGCAATGGAGAGGGCTATGCTCGGGGTTTCTCTACGCGATCGAATCAGAAATGAAGAGATCCGTAGAAGAACTAGAGTCGCCGACATAGCCCAAAGAATTGCAAACCTTAAGTGGCAGTGGGCAGGACACATAGCTCGCAGGACTGACGGCCGTTGGGGCGAAAAGGTCCTCGAGTGGCGGCCGCGTACCGGGAGACGCAGCGTTGGTAGGCCCCCCACAAGGTGGACCGACGATCTGGTGAAGGTCGCGGGAAGCCGCTGGATGCGGGAGGCGCAGGGCCGATCGGTTTGGAGATCCCTGGGGGAGGCCTATGTCCAGCAGTGGGCGTCTCTTGGCTGAAATGATGATGACGATGAACGCATTGATTATTTATTGGTTATTATGAAACACCGTGTATAGCCCAAAACTTTTGAAAAATGTTTGTTGGACCAAAAACTTTTATGCAATTTTATAGCTGGCATATTCATAATCAACACATCAGATTGAACATGAATATGTCAACTACAAAACTGCAGAAAAACTTTTTGGTTGTTCAAATATTTTTTAAGTTATAGACGATATAATCCAAAATATGTGCAAGGTGGCTCGATTTAGGTGTATATTCTTCTAAAAGAAAATTTTTTCCTATTTGTATTTCTAATGAATATACTCGTAAGCAGTCCTCAACCTCATTTCACAAAGTTATTGAGCAGCTGTGCTTTGAAAAATGTACAACTTTGAGACTAAATTATTACTACCTGCTAATTATTCTGCACTGTATTTCTACTGTTTTTTCATGCGTCCTAATATTCATTTCCAATCTGGCACAGTCTTGACATTTTTCTTCTAATTTCGATTTCAATTCTGCATTATTTTGTAATAAATCATTGACTTCAATTTTCAAATTTTCTATCACAGTCATTTTATCCTTGATGGACTCATTCAATACGAGTATATCTGAGGTCATTTTATTGAGTGCCTGCTTGCTTGCCTCTATAGTATTTTTTGATGTTTGCAGTTCAACCATACATATTTCTTTTTCTTTGCTAATTACTTCATTTACAATTTTCAGATCTTTAACTTCAGTAGTGTATTTAGTAATAGATTTTAATAATTCTCCTGTTTCCTTGGTATTTGAATTATTTTTCTTTTCCAACTCCAAATCATTAATAACATTTTCTTTTCTAAGTATCTCTTCCCGTAAATTGTTCAACTGCATAGTTAAATCATCCATCTGAGTATTTTTAAAGCCACGTTCTTCTCGTAACGTTTCATAAGATTTACGTAAATCATCATAGTATACTTTTTGTGATTCTAATTTTTCGTTTAAATGCGTGACATTATCGTTTAATATTTGATTTGATTTTTGTAACTTATCATTTTCGTTTAACATTGTCTCCATCTTATTTTTTAACTCTTCTGTTTCGAAATTAGATTTTTCTAGTTTTAACGTAAGACATTTTTTTTCTTCTTCCACTTCAGACATTTTGTAACAACATTCATTTACAATTTGTTCCGTTAAAAGACGGACATTGTCACCAATAGTCAAATTAGTATCAATATTATCTGATGAAATTATGTTTTTCTCTTTTAGTTTCGCACAGCCTTCCATGATAATCCGATATAAGTCTTGTTCTTTTTTAATTATATCTAATGTTACGGCATTGCATATTTCATGCATTTTCTCTTTTTGAGCCTTAAGTAAATTATATTCGTTTTCTCTGTCAGATAGCTGACATTTCATTTCCAATATACTTTCATTTAATGATTTGAGCTGAGCTGTTTCATTAACCATATTTGCTTGTAATTTCGAATATTGCTCTTTTATTTCAGACAATTTTTTTTCGTATTTATGACTAATAGATAGAATTAAATTTTCAAACAAGTTAGCAGAGCATATTCCAAAGTTAATATCTAACAGCTCTAAAAATCTTTCCTTGAAAATGACGACATATCTTGCATCTTTCTCACTGGCTTCAGAAATATTTGATATTTCTTCGGCGATTATATTAAAACTTTTCTTAAGTTGAGACACTGTGTCAATATTGGTAGCCAGTATGTTATCCTTTTCTTTCAGTGATAATGTTACATTTTGCAGGCGGGATTCCATCTGATTCCTAGTTTCCTCGTGGCATTTGAGTTTGTTTATTAAATTTTCAACCTCACTACTGTGCTTAGACATTATATCTGTGTAAAATATTTTAATTATATCAATAAATTGCATATTGCTGGTGATTTTTTTCCTTTCTAACCCTGTTTTATCAATGATGTAGTCCAAGCACTCTATTTTCTGTAATATGTATTCATCTATGTGATCGTTATTCTTCAGAATCAATAGACTGGAGTCTTTAATACTATCGTCCAAGTCCATCTTTTCTACAATAGAGAAATTACTGCATTCTAATTGGCTTTTGATTGTTGAAACTTCTTCATGTAGTTCTTTACAATCTTCTCTGCCCGCATGTAACTCATTCTGCAAAGTACTTATTTTATTGAGTCGTGTAGAGGTCTCAGAATCACTAAGGCTTCTATTGAGTTTTGAATGTAGTTCTACATTTTTTGTCATATCAATGCTGTTACATGAGGCAAGACATTGAGAACATTTTAAAGATTCTGTTAGTTTCTCAGTCTCGATTTCAATTAGTTGCTCTTCTAATTGAGCATTTAATGTCTGTAAGGTTTCGACTTTTTTCTGCAGTTCATCATTTTCGGTTATGTTTTCAATGACTTGCGTTGACAACGTGTCATTTTCTTCCTGTAGTTGTTTTGTTTCAGCAATTTTTTCACTTAATGATGCGATAACCTTAGACAGTTCTTGATTTTTTTTGTTATAATTTTCCTCTAATATTTTAATTTTCTGCATTAATCTATCAGTAGACTGTATTTCTTGTAAAACAGAGTTATATTTTTTTTCTATATCTTCTTTTTCAGCTTTCAAATCAGCTACTTTTTGTAGACATGATTGTTGTAAACATGATTGTAGTTTATCAGTTGTATATGAATTTTCAAGATGGTCGATCACAGATAATTTTAGTGGACTAGTTTGAGCATCATATTTAGGAGTGCAGTTCTGTGTATATTCTTTTAATTGGAGCATTAGCATTGTATTTTCTTTTTCCAATAAACAATTTTTTTCATCTAATTGTTTATGATCACAATGATTTTTTAAATATGATTGGTTATTTATTAGTTGGATACAATTATTGTCATTAGCAGTTTGACATGCAACATCTGTACTGTGAATGATTTGTGTTATATCTGAGCAGGTCTGATCTAAACCTGTCAAAGTATTATCTATAGTTGATGTTACTGTAAGATTCGTGTCTAGCATAAGTATATCACCATCTAACGTCGAATCATTCTTCAAATTGTGCAGCGTAGAATCATTATCCAATACACACGGTAAGGAAAACCTCTTGATACTGGAATTGTGTTTATCATTAAAATAGTTGTCAGTTTTTAATATTGACAATAATTCATACAATTGTTTTTTAAGAGCCGGGAAATCTTTTAGACAAACATTGTGGAAGCGACTATGATGATGTTGCAATACTTTTACTTGCGATTTAAGTAATCCATTTTCAGCGTAAGTGGTTGCAGTTAAAGTGGACAGATTAGTTTTATGGTTGTTTATTTTTTTTTGGAGTTCGTATGTAGGTGCCAGAAGAAGTTCAACTTCACGTTTAACCTCTTCGTGTTCAGATATTAGTTGATTATTTAGTGATTCAAGATGTTTAACAAGTTTCGCTAATCTCAAATTTTCTGACTGTGTTAATTGTAGTTCTGATATTACTTCCATGTGATCAGGATCTTTTTGCATATGAAAATTTTCACATTTAGATTTCAGTTCATCATTTACTGATTCAAGATGTTTTACAAGTTTACATAATCTCAAATTTTCTGATTGTGTAGATTGTAGTTCTGATATTACTTTCATATGATCACATTCTCTTTCCTCATAAAAATGTTCATGTTTAGGTATCAGTTCTTGATTCATGAATTCAAGGTTTTTTGTCAGTTTTGTTAATCTATAATTTTTTGAACGTAAGGATTCTATTTCTGATATTATTTCGCTGTGATCACATTTATTTTTCTCATGAGAATCATTATGTTTCACACTAAAATCTGAACTTGATGATGAAATAGATTTATCAGGGTGGATTATCTCTAGAAGTTTTTTGAAACAAATCGAATGTAAGCTAAATGGACTGTAATGCCCTTCTCTAGCGGTAGTTCTAATATTTTCAATCTTATTTGATGTTTCTTGACAAATATAATTCTTCGTGATTTTCAAATTAATATGGGTTTTATCTTTTGCCAGTTCCGTTACTTGATTTTGTATTATTTGATGTAACTCAGAAACATTTTCTTTTAAACATTGAGATTTAATGAATATTTCTTCTAGTTCATTTGCTTTTTCGAGTAATTCTTTGCGTAATTGCTTTAAAGTATTATTGCTCCCAACTAAATCTATGTTTAAATCTTCATTTTCTAACTTAATTTCTTCCAGATACATTTTCAATTGGTCTGTAGTTTTCTCAAATAATGATGTATTATCCAACAGCTTTTCATGTCTTCCCTCCAAACTTGCAACTTCTATCTTTGCTTCCGATAAACATTGACTAAGGTTCATACTTTCTGCTAAATTTTGATTTTTCATATCAGAAACACATTTCATAATCTGATGTAATCTGTTAAGAATGTTTTCAAACAAATTTACTTCTCTATTTTTGTCCATATTTAAAACGTCGAACAAAGTGATTAGTGAATTATATATTTTGCATAGTTCTGTATAGTTCTTACCTATAACTTGTCGATTCTTTTCGTGTAGTTTTTCAATAGTGTTTGATTTTTCTATCAAATTGTTTTCTAATTGCAGTAAAATTTCCTTTTGTTTTATTAATTCATTTTCTTTCTGAAGTATGACAATTTCTTTGGTGTATAGGTCATTTTTTAGTTCCTCATATTGCAAAGCTAAATCATTAATTTCTGTTTTTCTCTCTTGTAGTAATTGCAGTTGACATGATAAAAAGCTTTCCTTTTCTTTTAAATTTGATATGATATCTTCTCTATATAGCAAATCTATTTTCAGTTTTTCATTGTCATCTTCACATTTTTTTAGATTATATTCTAATGAGTTAATGGTTTCCTTCATAAGTATTTCTTGATAGTCCTTTTCGGTAATAGTAGCTAATAGATTAGAATTATTGGTCTCCATTGCAATTAAACTTTCTTTAAATTCTTCAACATTTTTCTCTAATTCTTTATGTTTGTTCTTAGCTTCCGCTAGCTTCTCATTTAAGTTTATTTCTATTTCAGAATAATTTTCTTTTTCCTGTATTAGTTTATCAATCACCAATATATTTTCGTTTAACCGTTCTTTTAATGTGTTTATTTCACTATGAAGAACACCTGATTGGCGTTCTTTTTCCATCAACTCGCATTTAAGATCATTATTCATTATTGTTAAGGAATCTTCTTTTGGTACTTGTGTATTTAACTTTAATGACTCGATTTCTCTATTTTTTGTAATAATATTGTTTTCTAAATTAACAATTGTTTCATTTAACTTTTTAATGGTTTCCTTCATATTTATTTCTTGATCGTCCTTTTCGGTAATGGTAGCCAATAGATTAGAATTATTGGTCTCCATTGCAATTAAACTTTTTTTAAATTCTTCAACATTTTTCTCTAATTCTTCATGTTTGTTTTTAGCTTCCACTAGCTTCCCATTTAAGTTTATTTCTATTTCAGAATAATTTTCTTTTTCTTGTATTAGTTTATCAATCAAAAATATATTTTCGTTTAACCGTTCTTTTAATGTGTTTATTTCACTATGAAGAGCACCTGATTGGCGTTCTTTTTCCATCAACTCGCATTTAAGATCATTATTCATTATTGTTAAGAAATCTTCTTGTGGTACTTGTGTATTTAACTTTAATGACTCGATTTCTTTATTTTTTGTAATAATATCGTTTTCTAAATTAACAATTGTTTCATTTAACTTTTTAATGGTTTCCTTCATATGTATTTCTTGATTGTCTTTTTCGGTAACGGTAGCTAATAGATTAGAATTATTGGTCTCCATTGCAATTAAACTTTCTTTAAATTCTTCAACATTTTTCTCTAATTCTTCATGTTTGTTCTTAGCTTCTGCTAGCTTCCTATTTAAGTTTATTTCTATTTCAGAATAATTTTCTTTTTCTTGTATTAATTTATCAATCACCAATATATTTTCGTTTAACCGTTCTTTTAATGTGTTTATTTCACTATGAAGAACACCTGATTGGTGTTCTTTATCCATCAACTGGCATTTAAGATCATTATTCATCATTGTTAAGTAATCTTCTTGTGGTACTTGTATATTTGACTTTAATGACTCGATTTCTTTATTTTTTGTATCCAAAGCATATTTCAAAGTATTAATAATATTTTTAATATTGTCGTTATTAGCGATGAATTGTTCTTCATTGGCAATCATGTTTTCAATGAAACTTTCCTTGATAACTATGCTCTTTGTATTATCTTTGTTTAACAACTTTACATGTAACTCTTGGATAAGACTATTATATGATTTTATATCATTATGTGCGGATTGCAAGTTAGACTTTTGGCTTTCAATTGTAGACTGTAATGTTTCAACTGTTGATTTAAGTAAAGTATTTTCTGATTCTATAAATAATATATTTTCTTTTAATTCATCAATTGTGATTTGAAACTTTTGGCTGGAGGCTTCCAGAAATTCTATTTTAGAATTTTGTTCTCGTATAATAGTCTCAAGTTCTTGGATTTTTAGTTTTTTAGATAACTCAGTCTGAGTAACAGTTATCTTATTTTGAAGTTGTAATTTATCTTCATCTATTTCTTTATCATCATGTGTACTGTTTTCAAGCTCACTGCTTACTAAAGATATATCTTTAGACATATCCATAAAGCTGACTTCTTTCTCAACACAGCTTTGTGGTAGCTTATCTGCGTAATACAAAATATACAATAACCAATTGTAATAAAATTTACATTTTATACATATATTCGTTTATATGAGTACTTACCATAATCTTCAATTCTCTTAGGTATTGTTTTACTTTTTTGCTCTTGTAATAGTGACAATAATTCCTCCTCTCTTTGCTTTGTCTTCTTTTTAAGTGTTTCAAATGTGACTTCCCAGTCTGTCAGTTTTTTTGTATACTCTGAACAAAGCAATTCTAATGCACCCTTAAGAAAAAATGCACTTACTTAGTGTTTAGTCACATAAATAGTTTTTATAATGAAAAATATTTTTAAAATGATACCTTTTCGGAAGTCATAGACTTTATTTCTTCATGAGATTTGCTAACTTTAACTTTCAGCTGATCAATTTCCAGATCTTTGTCTTTGCTCTTTTGGTGGAGTGTTGTCATTTCCTCTTGTAATCTAGTTACCACAGTAGCATTTTGTTCTAATTTTTCTATAAGTTCAATCTGAAACACACTTAAATAGTAACATGAACAGTGTTCTTGAAACACATTGGTAATGTGTTATCTACGATTCTTTACATGTCCGAAATCTGCTATGTATCTAATTTGCTTTGTACATTTAAAAAAACCTACTTTGTTTTGAAATAGTATACTTAAATACTGTTAGTTTTTACTCGACTACATACAGCAAAGCAAAAAGGAGGGTTATAACTTTTATCGGTATGCATATATTTTCATAACTTTTAAACTAGTTATTACAATTTATAGACTACGTGATATACACAGACGTATAAATCGAAGCAGACTTAACATAATTTTACTCACACATTTGTCATAAGTAATGTATATCGTTTTTACTTTCACTCCAAAGTGACATGATATATCGCTATTTCTGTCTTTCGTCTATGGCGATACTAACGCACACATAAACATTTCCGAAGACGTGGCAGACGCCATGTTTAGCTTTGTCAAAATAAGAGACAAATGGCGTCGTGACAATTAAAATAAATTAAACGAGAGTAACCGAACGAACCGAATAAGTGCAAAATTTTAATAAAAAATTGTTACATATATCAGCATTCTTAGTTTTTTCTGCTTTTTTATCTAGTAAAACCAAATAACTACAAAAACCTTTACTACATATTTTTCTCTGTGTAAACTTGAATTTAACTTTCTAATTTTGTGTAGCTTGCAGTTAACTAGCATTTTCAAATTAAAATTTAAAAGCAAAAGTAATATAATCTCTTACGACACAACATGAATAATAAAATACAGTAATAACAAAATAAATGCATTTACTCGCTTTACTCATAAAACCAGCTATATTTAGATCAATTTTATATTTACAGATAAATCAATAAATCAATACATTGGATTTTATTTCTCTCTCACTATTAAAACAAAATTACTTCTGAGTTTTATTGACAGGCAAAACAGAATAAATGAGATTGTTATGTTTTGCATGTTACCTACAGGTAATGAAATTTGATGCTCCACTTCAGAAGCAAAAGCAGATAAGAATCTTTGTTAGTTCTGCTTGTTAAAGTTTTAGGTTTCTTTGAAGCTCTGCCGCGTGCGCACGTGTTAAAGATTTTTACTTAAATACTCTGTTATAGACAGTATATTGGAGGCCAAAAAAAGGATTTATTATATTTAAAAAGAACATAATACCAGAGGTAATGGAGCTTTGGTATAAAAGCTTGAAGACTGTGATTAGTGTTCCTGAAGATGTTAAAAAAGAGGCTGTGCTGTCTTTTGAGGAAGATGTGTGATTTTCTGTTGATTAATTTCTCTTGATATCATTCAATTATAATTACCATGGTATTTACACGATAAAGCAGTTCAGACTGATCAAAGCATAATAATATAATAGAAATACACTAATTTATTTTTTTTAAATAAGGTAATTTCCAAAATAATTATAGGTAAAGCAGGATAACTTTGAACAATTTTGTATTTTGTCGTTTTAAAAAGTAGGTTATTTCAATTATTTTAACATACAATAATTGAATGCGGTACAATGATCCTTTATAAATATAGCAGACATTATTACGTTGTGTTGTAAGGGATTTGCAGCTTATTTATGAATTTCAGGTAAAACGATATAAGTGCATTACCATGACGCTAACTTTCCCTTTCTTTTTCACTTTTAATTACAATTGTTATTACATCGGAAACTTTCAGATAAATAATATAACTATAGTACTGATTATCGTGTTGATATTTTGCTTCGCAGCTAAACTATGATCACTCAAAGCTTAAAATTTTGACATATTCTGCACTTATTGGGTTCTGCCAGAATACCCTCGTAATATTCTTTGTGTGTGAGTAATGTTTACATGTGGTAAAATTGCCACGCATATTTCAAAGATATACCTTTAGTCTGCTTCCCTTTATACGTCTGTGCATGTACAGGGTATCCTAAAAATACATTCAAGGTGAAGTCGAGAGGTAGAGCATCTTTATCGTTTTTCTAAAAAAATTATGAATAACATATCTTCCATAATTAAAAAAAAGTTATGGTTAAGTTGGATACCATTGCGCCACAAAAAATGTTGAACCTTAAGCTGAGTTAAGCTTTTAAATTTAGTATTTTTCATGACCCATTAAAAATATTACTCACGGAAAAATTTCATCCAAACTTTATTAGCTATTTGCCCTATAAAGGACATAGTTCAGACTGGCCCATGAACAGGAGCCCAATCGCACTAATTTCAACGGGTTCGGTTTGGTTTTGTTAACGTTTCGCATTAGTTTCGATTCTAATTTGGTTGACACGAAAATCAGTATCGCACTAATCCTTTCAGCTGAATCGACATCGAACCTTTACCGAAGTAAAAACGTTACGACACATAGACACAGACATAGAATTTTAAGTTGGTTACATTATGCGGAATTTTACGGTTCACAGGGTTTTGACAGTTTTTATCTTCGCAAGCTGTTTTTTAAGCTGTGGAATTGTGGACTGATAAAAGCATATTACTTAAATAGGTAGTCGTCTGTGCATATTTATGTTGTTGGTTGGGCTGACAATGTTTGTCATGGTTAGAATTTTTGGTTACTATTTCATAAATAACGAGTAATATTATTAAATTCTTTTAATTATATCTATTGAAGGCTAGGGAGCGTCGGTGGCGCTGTGGACTCGTTACTGGCCTTCCAGTAGAAAGGTTCATGTTTCAATCCTGCTTCGTATGTACTCTCTATTCCTTCGCTCGCCTAGTCCGATGGGACGGTTAGCCGACACGACCAAGACGAGATTAGGCGCAGGACCCACTGTTTAACGTGCCTTCCGAATCACGAAGGAGCTCGAGATGTTTCGTATTTTGGTCACCCATCATAAGACTGACCACAGCCAATGTTGCTTAACCTTAGCAATCGTTTCGAAAGTAAAATGAGACACTATTCTTCATAACTCGTAGTGTCGCAGTCATTACCACCTGTATTTATCATCAGAGATAAATACAGGTGGTAATGACCTGGACCTGACGGAATTTATCCAGCCTTACTACAGCATGGTAAAGAAACGCTGGTGCCGATACTATGCCGGCTTTTCAGGGCCTGCTTAGCATTCGGATACATACCAGAATCATGGAGGCAAGTCAGAGTCAGCTTTATATCAAAACCGGGGAAGGCTGACTATGAACTAGCAAAATCTTATAGACCCAAAAGTTCGTCGTCCTTCCTTTTGAAAACACTAGAAAAAATAGTTGACAGGCACACTTGCGATGGGCCACTCAGATAGCGACCCATGCATCATATGCAATGTGCTTATTTATCAGGCAGGTAAGTCAACGGATACTGCTTTGCATCTGGTTTCAGATAGAATCGAGAATGCCTTAGACTCAAAGGAATTATGTCTGGGAGGCTTTCTTGATGTAGAGGGCGTCTTTGACAAGGCCAGCTTTGAATCTATTAAAAAGGCAGCAGAGAAACACGGCATCAGCAAAACCATCACTAGATGGGTAGACTATATGCTTAAAGGCAGAAATATCACTGCTGACATCATGGGTGAGTCTATGAGTGCCAGGGTAAGAAGAAGATGCCCGCGAGGAGGCGTGGTCTCACCACTATTGTGGAGCCTAGTGGTGGACACATTGATCTCACAACTGAATGAAGGGCCATTTCGCACAATACACTTTGCCATCTTGATTAATGGAAAAGTACCGAGTGTAGTATCCAGCTTAATGCAGGAAGGACTGCGCAAGGTAGAGAGATGGTGTGACGAAACACATCTAACCATTAATCCCAACAAAACGATGGTTATACTATTTACGAGGAAAAGGAAACTTAGTGAAATGAGGAACCTCCATTCTGTACGGTGAAGAACTACCATGGTCCACAGAGGTTAAATATCTGGGAGTAGTACTCGATAAAGAACTTACGTGGAGAAAGCATGTAGAAGATACTCTAATAAAGGCACAAAAGAGTCTTTAATATGTGTCGATCTACCTTTGCGAGAACCTGGGGTCTTAAACCGAGGATACTTTACTGGATATATAACATTATGGTACTCCCCATTATTATATATGGAAGTATTGTCTGGTGGCCAAGGACAAACCTAACCACATGTAAAACGGCACTTAATAAGATTCAGAGACTTGCCTGCATGACCATCACTGGTGCATTCAGAACCACTCCAACGGCAGCCATGGAAAGATTTTTGGATCTCACACCGCTGCACATTGTCATACGTAGTGAAGCAAAGAAAGCGCTCCTCAGATTACAAACTGTAGATCTGTGGAATGCAACTAAGCCCCACACGAGACACAGCGCTTGGCAAAGAAGAAGGGGATTGGCTACTGGAAATGATCGGTGACAGGATGATACCCAGGTACATCTTTAGGAGGTCATTGAGTATACAAATCCCAACAAGGGAGGACTGGAACAAAGGACTAGCGCCTCCTGATAGGAACAGCATGATTTAGTGGACAGACGGTTCCAAAATGGACACTGGTACAGGTGCAGGAATTTATTCCAAAACTAAAGAAGCTTGCGAAGAAAAATACAGTACATCTGATATGGATTCCAGGACATGAGGGTTTCTATGGAAACGAGAAGTCCGATAGTCTCGCGAGACAAGGATCGGAAACCAACTTAGTGAGTCCGGAACCTTTTGCGAGTCTGGCATACTGTTCAGTCAACTCTGGCATTAGAGATCAAGCAAAGAGAAGACACCAAAATGAGTGGGTCGCTCAGAAAGGAATGGCGCACACCAAGCGGTTCATGGGCCTAAATAACTACAACAAATTCTCAATGAACTCAGGTAGAATGCAAATCCGACTCCTGTTGGGGGCTCTGACTGGCCACTTTGGCACTAATCGTATGCTAGCAAAAATGATTCTGAGCAACACAGAGACCTGTAAGGCCTGCAATGAGGGAGAGGAGAGCATGGAACACATATTGTGCCACTGTGATTCCCTTTCTCGTAGGAGAATGAGTCTCTTTGGGACTGGATATCCCAAACCCGAAGACTTCAAGGATATCCCCTGGACCAATTGTGAGACTCATGAGTGAACTCAATTGGTCCATAAATGGTGATAACAATCAATGAATGAAGAAATTGGGGAAGTACAAAAGATCAAGGGTCGAAGTGCAGCCTGGGACCCCCTCATTATACGATAAGATATCATCAGAGATCCAACATAATCACGTTCCGAATCCAAACTAAAATATCAATTCTCTTCTTTAATTGCGTGATCTACATACCTTTTCCACATATCTGAAGACACATTTTTCAGGGCCTGTTTTAAATATTGATCCAAAGCTAGTTCTTGGTATCCCCACTATTTTTGAAGTGTCTGTAATAAGTGCAGACACATTCATTTCAACACAATGTCGATGGACATTGATTATAATTTGTTTACAAGTTTTACAAAACACCCGTCTTTTTTTTGTTGTTGGTTCATATAAACTTCCATCTTGGGGCACTTCACTGTCCTTCCAAGGACAAAAAAAAACATTTTCGGTATACGAAACAGCCCTGCGACCATGGAACTCTCGATAAACAAAATTTGGCAGCTAAGATCGACATACTCGACAAAAATCGATAAATTTGACAGATATTCCTGAGTGAAAAGGACAGATGCTTTTGTCGATCGATATACGTCGATCGACAAGTCCATGCTCGTAGGGCAGAGTCAACAAACACAACCTTTCACTACGGCGGCGCTACGATGTAAATTGCCAATATTGCACTATTCACTAGCGGGTGTGCGGCGCACGCGGCATCCTTTGTTTACGCAGCGGTATCCTTTTATAAGAGCCAGCACGTACCAAGGCGGCACAGTACAAAGCGACCGTATCTAAGCGAATGGACTTTACTCCTTTAGGTGGGCACTGTCTAAAAATGATAACATATTCCCAGCTTGGATTGTTTTGATATCGTCTGGGTCGACAATGTGTCTCCCCAGTTGTCGGTTTCAATCGAAGCAGGTACATTGGTGTTTCAATCGAAGCTAGTAAAATACTGTGTGGAAAAGTAAAGAACCTGGGGCAACAAAACAAGATCACTTTCAAATGGGCACCGGATCATTCTGGAATCATCGCTAACGAAAAAGCCGACGAGTTTAGCCCAGAGCCTTTCTATAGTATCTCAAATACCTAATCTATCTATCTATCTAATAAGTGACGGAATCTATCGTGCGTGCATAATTTATCTGGACTTCCTACCTAACCACTGCACAACTCGTCACCATGTCACGGATGTGCAGATTTCGTTTGAAAGTATTTTTTGAGACACCTGTATACACGGTGTTTCATAATAACCAATAAATAATCAATGCGTTATCTAAAACTAATTATTAAATTGTGTTTACCCGTAATGTCTTTCAACTCAAAATTTTCATGTAAATCATAGACATGATGATGATACTATGATATACATGAAAATTTTGGGTTGAATGACATTACGTGTAAACACATTTTAATAATTAGTTTAAGATAACGCATTGATTATTTATTGGTTATTATGAATCCACTCAAAATCATCAATTTTTGCTTCGCCGTAGTCGAGTAATTAATCTATTAAGATGACGCATCATCGTTTCAGGCGATCAAGAGACGCCCACTGTTAGACAAAGGCCTCCCCTAGGGATCTCCAAACCGATCGGTCCTACCACGCTGATCCAGTGCGAGTTGTGGGGAATATGCATATTTATTTTTTATATGGTGGGCCCGGCAAATGACCTCTTCCCGCCTGATGTTAAGCGGTGAAAGAGGCCCAAATGAGTTGACAGATAGAGGAGGGACGTCATCCAGTATCGTACCTGCCCGCCCCTTGCCGGCCCAAAAGATGCCTTTTCACGCCTCTTTTGAAGGAACCCATGTTGTAGAATAGAGGAAACACGTGCGCAGGTAGAGAATTACAAGTGTGGGATGAACGACAGAAGAAGGAATCTTGGAATTTCTTGGTACGGTGTGAAAAAGAGGATACAGTGTAAGGATGACTCCGAATGCCCTTACGCGTGTTTCTGTTAAGGAATGGAGAGGGAAGGATTAGGTTAAAGAGCTCCTCAGAGCATTTCCCATGGAACATACGGTAAAAGGCGCTAAGAGAGGCGATGTCACGACGAAGTTGTAGAGGCTCGAGGGTGTTAGTTGCCTCTACATCGCCAATTATGCGAATAGCGCGACGCTGCAATCTGTCCAGAGCACCGAGTAGGTACTGAGCGAAGCCGTCCCAAAGGTGCGAGCAATATTCCACGCAAGACCTAACCTGAGTTTTATACAACAGGCATAGTTGGTCCGGCGCAAAATACCTACGCGCCTTTTTCAGGATACCGAGTTTCCGCGAGGCAGTAGTTATAACGGATTCGATTTAGTCTCCGAGCAAGGTGATGTTGCTCTGTGTGTTAAGGGTTGTGCCCTGAAGAGAAGGAAGGGAAAGGGAAGGTGACCTTTTCGCCGAGAACGCGCACACCTGTGTTTTCTTAGCATTGAACTCAACAAGATTGTTGGAACCCCATTCGGAGACGAAGTCCAGCGTCCTGATGAGCTCAATGATTCTGCCTCTCCCTACCAATATCACCACGAGTAGCCCCTGAGCTTCCGTGATATCCCCCATGCACTGTGCTGTCGTCTGCATAGCAATGTATATTTCCCAAGGAAAGCATGTGATTGATATGCAGAACAAAAAATGTTGGGGATAAAACGGAGCCTTGTGGAACTCCAGCATTCACAGCGACGAACCGCGAAGCGCAACCGTCAACAACAACGCGAATTCTACGCTCGTGGAGGAAGCTGGCAATCCACATACGGAACTGCGCGGGTAATCCGTAAGCCGGAAGCTTGGAAAGGAGAGCCTTGTGCCAGACTCTATCAAAAACTTCGGCGATGTATGTCGTGACTAATAGCCACCGACTCGCCGCGCTTATCGATAGATTCACCCCATTTGTGTAAAAGGAACGCTAGGTCACCTGTTGACCGTTTAGGACGAAATCCATACTGACGGACATTAGGCAACGAGTGACCTTCCAGGTAACGGATCAGCTGAGTGTTAAGGATCCTCTCCATGATTTTGATGCATATTAAATGTTTTAAGCTATTAGCCCTACCTCCTGTGACTTTCGCATTCGTTTCGTTAAAGCGTACTGAACAGTAATATATGAGAATGATTCGTAATGTGGAAACACATGACGCGACGGTTCATACGCTTTGGTTTTTGATATTGAAAACAAACAAACCTGCGCCATGGATTCTGTAAGGGTGAGCAAAAAATTATAATCTCGAGTTCCTTCATGCTCCAGAAGGCACGTTAAGCCGTTGGAACTGGTTGCAATTGCAACCGTTTTTACCGCCCAATCCGCATTGGGCCAGCGTGGTGGTGTCATAGCCTTAACTCCTTATGTGTTTCTTTTATGTAGGAAGGCCTGCGAATAGCAGTAGGACGTATACAAGGTGTTTGGTATACACCCTATTAAGCCGAAACTTGTTAATTTTAACATAGTCAAATAAATTCGAAAATTTTCAATGACGCCGTAACTTTAATATAACCATGTCAGCATGGGTAAATTTCGGCCTAATGGGGTGTATTTCTAACACCTTGTATAGACTGTGGTGTGATGCGCGGTCCCCACTATATTCCGTTGAAGTCCAGGAGCGACGTAGACACTTAAGGCATCAATATACAACGTGTTGATGGAATTGCGCAAAACCTGAAATTAGGATGTTCAGAATCGAGAGTATAATCGATTCCACTAACACGGCTCAGATTTAATCCAAAAAGTCTTTGCAACCACAACACTTCTCAAATTTAGGTGCACTTATCACCTTTATCTACCGGCAGCAATTCATCGTACTCGAATCGCAGACGTGCGACTATAGAGTTTAAATTTGCAAGATATGCAACAAAACTAAGAGAGGAAATATCTTCGTAAATAATCCGCGAATTTAATTTTATAATTTATATAAATATAAAGTATAATGTAATTCTTTTAAAATAAAAATAACTTCGGTTGTCTGGAGGGTTTGCGCTTTTTTATTAACACGTATGCTTTCCAAAGTTCAATGAAGTCTAAAATCAATGATAAATAATCACAGTGATCACTAATATTATATTCCATTTTTAGATACAGACCACGCTCGGTGTGTACATTTTTTCTCGCTCCGTTAATTCCACAATATCTTTAAGATTTCTTTCCGCCATTTTTGCAGTTTTCCTTAAAATACACGGTGGCGTTGTTAACGAGTCTAGAAATAAAATATGAATAAAAAATATTACATACTCAACTGCAATATTTAGGAAAATGTGAATATTGTTAGTAAATATTTACCACGGCATGTATGATATGGTGAGCAGGTTTGTATGTCTAATGAGTTGTTATCATTATCACTGTCTGCAATATAAAGAATAAATAAATAAATAATTTGTCCACATAAATATTGCCAATCACCAAACTGGTAATAAAGAAGCTTTAAACCTTCTCACCTCTATCCCAATCCATATCTAAGCATGAAAACTAAAAAAGATATCATGAAGAAAGAAATTCATGAAAAGATGAAATATAAAGCATTGTACAGTACAGATAAAACTGATGCTGATTCTATTTTCACATATTATAAAGTCCATCTTTGCTTTTTTGTCTATTGTCAATCTTAGAGATTTGTGTATTTTTGTAAAAATTATGTTAACAAATGAGAGATTATTCGTCAAGCTACTATAAAAAGGCACAATAAGCTTACATTTATAATATTATTCTTAAAAAGTAACTTCTTAAATGTTTATAAAAGCTGTGGTTATTGTGGTCATTAGTGTATAGGTAGACTTTAAAGTTATGCTGTAGCCGCAAACGGCATGTGCCGCGCGTTAAAGCCAATTCATACTAAACTTGTGTCACGTGTACCACACGGTTGCCACAGTGTAGATATAGTTTATAATCTACAGTACCAATAGCGTATGCTACAATACTCTATTTAGGACATTACATAGACTAACGAGAGATGAAAGAATAAAACTTCCCCAAACTTAATTAACAACGAGCTGATTGTATATTTTAATTTAAATCTTGATTGCGAAGATACTGTAACTATCTTTAAGAAAACACGTATTTATTAAATTTGGGCTACAACCTACAAACAATATAACAATAAATAGGTTCTACTCTTTTTTCACACTGTGAACTTTATTTCAGTTCTACCTTAAATACTTTTATTTATGGTGGTGGCAAGAATGGTGGCAACCTTACTTGCATCTGCCGCTTAATTTCAGACTCTACCTACCCTAACGCGGTAAAGTCGGTTTAGGGTGAAGTGGCGAGGAAGCTTCATTTTTTAACTGCAATGGATAACGGTTTCGATTTGGCGGCGGTAGGTAGTGAATATGGGCGGTTGGTGGAACAGTTAATGAGAACGTAATGTATATGAGGAATGAATGAGTGCCAGCGGCATACACACAAACGTGAACATTTCTTCATTGTTCTTCCTACGGCAATACAGTACGTACAGTAATATGGCATACGACAAAAACATTTTCGTCAAGTGAATTAATAATAAATATTGAACAAGTATTTCTTTTTTTAAGAAAAGAAAAAACCTATCGCAAGTTTTTCATTAATTTGAAATGTTTATGAGGTCAAGCTTAATTGCATTTTGTACCAGTCGTCATTTCTGCCGCAAAGCAGCAGTGCTCGCATTGCTGCGTTCCGGTTTGAAGGGTAAGATATGGCAGTGAAATTACTGGGTACCGTAACAACTGGTGTCACAAGTTGGTAACATACACTGTGGTTCTTGTGGTTTTGCTGCGAATCTCACAGGAGCCACATGAATTATTAGGTGACTGTTACCACTTACCATCAGATGGGCAGTTTGCTTGTTTGCCAACTTATCGCAATAAAAAAAATCTCCGATTTGCTTTATCTACAGCTAGGATAAAACTACAATGCCGTGAAAAACTTACCAAGATCAATTATTTCGTCGTTATTATCAGATTTTAAGTCTTTTTGTGTGGAAGGTGGTGGAGTTATAAGGCGAATTTCGCTCTCTTCAGATACTCGCGACAATTTGCCGACATTTTGGATAGGAACAAAATCTGAAGGGCCTGTGGTCATGGGACTGAAAAGAGATGATAATAACACAACAAAATGATTAAAAAACAGAGTACAAGACAGATTACGCTTTAGTTTATTTATCGTGGTGTAGTTCGAGAAATGGACTTACTTGTATTTTAGCAGCGGTGTGTGAAACTTGGGCAGTATAGGCACTGGGTTCTCCTCTATGGGGTGTAGCGTGGAAATGGTTATGCGTCGCGGCGGAACAATCTTGCGACGACCCTCTAAGCTGCTACGCTGTCCAAACCCATTCAATATCAGCCTTTGTAGAGCTGCTATCTGCTTTTGCAGGTTGAAGTTGTCTTGCTGCAACCATATTGGCTTTTATAGTGCAATGACAAAGATTGTAGTTTGTTTTTTAACTGACTGAAGGGCAAAAGCTTTTTACAGCAGATATGAAATAAAAAATCTTTTTATAACCAAAGTCGTTGGTTTTCAATCTTGACACGTAAATAGATCCTGAGGTGCTAAAACGTTAAAGCCCAATCGATCGGCCAATCGGAGCGCATTATTGACTTGCGATTGTTCGATGACGTGATAATATGGCGCTCTGATTGGTCGAACGCTACTGCTTAGCTTTAGTTCAATGGTAGCTCATTAGCAGAATAAAGCCATCAGGCCATTCGAGCCAGTGGAACAAAACAATAATAGTAAGGTGTTTATTTCCTTATGTTACATTATCTGAACTCATGACCCCATTACGTTATTTTCCTATTCAAATGAAATTCTCAGTTGTTGAGAAGTCCAGGGGAAGCTCGCTTTCATTTTCGGTCTTCTTGACACATACCTACCACCAAGTGAGATGAAGGCCAAGAGCTTCCCTATTACATAAAAATAAAAAGAAATGGTTATAATGAATTCATGTCACTATATATTTAATTATTATTTAGTAATTGACATTTCTTACTGTTATTTGGATAAAAGTGTAACTATGAAATATGGGATTTTATTTTCAACTTCTAATTGAAAAACATACGGGTGGAATTGATAGCCTCCTCCTTTTTTGAAGTCGGTTAAAATAAGGACAATTATAGAGTAAAGCATTTCTCGATAAATGGACTATCCAACACAAAAATATTTTTTCAATTCAGACAAGTAACCCGTAGTTCCAGAGTTAGCGCATTCAACCAAACAAACAAACTCTTCAGCTTTATAACATTAGTAAGTAAGTAAGTATAGATCATGATTCATTCTTAAACTGTTTGTGGAATAACATTTTCAACTTGACATTTTCTTCTTCACCAATATATTTTTTTACAATTTGGTTGTGAACTATATCTAATTCAATGTCGCCCTTTAAAACAGTACCTCAACATTTTTCTTGCTTTCCAACATAACCTCCAGGTTCTTTTTACTCTCAAGTTGAGATTGCAGTTTAGACAGTTGCTTAGTCAGGCTTTGTATCATAGTTGCATCAGTTGCTACTGCATTCACTTCAGGTTTATTCTTTATAGCTTTAGCCCGATTTGCAAATCTGAAAGCATGTAACATGTCTGCATCACAAACGAGAATTCATAAAAATCCTGTAATGCAACTAATCTTTATTTAATCTATTTTGCTCAAACTAGTTTGAATATTAAAACAAATTATAGTGTTCCTTAAACCAAAAAATATTTTTGACAACATTTTGTTTTAAAATCCTTATCTTAAGTAATAAAAAGAAAATGTTAGGTTTGCAACTTACTGCAAAGTAGATATAGTTTCTTCTACAGCAGCAGGGGTGATTGCGCATATAATACTTGTTTTTGCATTTCCACCAAGTGAATTTTGCAAAATACGTGTCAATTTGCTGTTACGGTAATTAACATACCTAAAAAAAGAGATGAGAGAGACCATAACTTAGCATTCCATGAATTCACCGTGCGGGTGCCGGGTCCATCGCGTTGCAGAGAAAAGAGCCAAAAGCATTGCCTAGGGCTTACGACCCAGGTGCAGATTTAAGTAGCTACTTGACAATGCATCAACATTCATCTTCACCACCTCGGCTCCTTTCTCTGCCTAACCATATTTGATAAGATTTCGTAAGTGCTGCCTTTGTTACGCGGTTTAATATTGCGCTCACGGAGGTTCTAGATAAGCCTAGATCTTTCAGCAGTGTGTATAAGGATTTTGTCGGAATACCTCTTGCACCTATTTCTACCGCATATAAGTGAACATAATAGCCATTTTTATTAGTGATATCATTGGTAAGATCATAGTATCTATTTAATTTAAATGTGTGGTCTTTGGGAATGTTATTTTCCCATGCCACGGTGAGTTCAATGAGTGGCACGCGCTTTAGTATTAGAGAGTAAAGTAGTATCTCTGGCCTGGATGCAGTAATCACTACGTCAGACAGAAACTTGTATTGTTTATAATATGTGTCCATCACAAGGGTCAAATTGTTACTCATTTAGAGAGAGTGTAAAATAAATGTGTTAAATAAATAGTATAAGTAAAATTATTAATAGGTAATAAATAATTGTTGGTAAAAAAATGTAACAATAGTAAAAATAGTGTGATGATGAGATATTTCACCATAATGATGATGACAGGAGATGTTAAAACAATTAAATAGAAATTACAAATATAAAATATGATAGTTACAAATCTAGTATAATAAATATAATATACTTATTACTTATTTGGATCCTCTGATAGTTGTTTTATAACAAGTGCAAGATTGGATAGAGATTTATTGATATGAGTCCCTTCCTTGAATCTCATTCCAGTGCTACCAGTCTGTCCTGCTCTTTCGGAGCCTGCCAAATCAACCAGATTTAATGTAGATACATTCACACAACCAGTTTCTTCTTCACCTTCAATGTGTTCACGTGATTCTATAGTCTGAAACAAACAAGTAAATGAATAGCAAATTTGTGCTAAAATTTTGTCATTCTCAAAAAAAAATCATGCTAAGAAATGTACTCACAATTTGAAATATAGAATGAGATCTGCTACTTTCTTCATTCATATTAGTTGAACCAGTTTGTCTATTTACTTCTCCCTGTAAAATTGAATTTCACTCTTAGAAGTATCAAACTGACAAAATAGACATTCTGGTTTGCATTAATAGCCAATAATGTGGATTTTTGTCTTGAATATGTTAATACAAATGCTATGTGAAAAGTCAGCATCAATTCTGATCGTACATTGTTGTTGTTTTTATTTTTTATCCACAAAAAAGCATCAAGTACCTTGGCCCCCCTCAGCATGACCACCGAAACACGATATGACAAAATGATATAAACTGGTAAAAAAATCGGATTTTTCAGCTATCTTCAAGTTTCAAGTATGTTTTGGATTTTGGTATTGTTATTTTGGGTATCTATACAAATAAATAGAAAAAAACAATGCTTATGCAGGATCAATAGGGACTTTTGACATAGCATTTGTAATGACGTATTTAAGACCTGTACAAAAATGTAGCTTTTTTAAAAGTTTATAAAACTCAGCACTTTTTTCAACTGTTTTTTCTAGTGGAAATGCAAAATATAGTGCATTGTTAAACATAAATAAGACAGTAAAAATTTCAAACAAGTAGGTAGTAACTTAAGAAGAATAAGAAAAATTTTAATTCCCAAATACCTGTTTTAAATATTTCAGCACTTCTTCTGGTGATGTTGTAACATGCTCTGTAGTATCTACCAGTTTGACTCCACCACCATGGAGATTTTCTTGTATTTTTATCTTATTTTCTAAATTCAGAAGATCTCTCAATGTTTCATTATAAATTTCGACATATGATACTCTGCAACAAAATAATTTGACGAAATGAAAGTTTATAATTTGATTTAGATTGTTACTTTGAATAAGTCTTCACGAGTAATCATATCAGATTGGCAAAAGTATTGACTACTGATACTTCATTCAATACAAATAATGTTGGACATACCTCACTAGAAAATCTCTGTTAGGTATATTTTTGATAGTTTGATATAAATTCAGTACAGCAAGAGGAATAATCCCTGGGGAATCTTCAGTTCCCGACATGGTATATGTTTTACCCGATGAGGTCTGTCCGTATGCAAAAATTGTCCCATTAACACCAGCAATGGCAGCTTCCACAATGGGCTTAGCAATGTCATTGTAAATATCAGTAGTTTTACTTTCTTCCTCATACACTTTGTCTGAAATATTAAATTAATAGCAAATTGCAAGTTAAAACACATGTTGTGGATATTGTTTTACATTGTCTACAAAACTGATTTAAACCTACCTACATTAAAAATATAAATTAGTTCATTCAAAAACTATTTTAACCTCAAAACTAAATCTTACCAAAGGTAAAGTATGGTCCCAAATCTCTGCCTTTTTGGTCAATTTGGACTAAAGTATTACTTCTAACGCGCCATTGATATGAAAGTTTTTCTTCGATTTCACGAGAAATAAGAGGTCTTACTTTGACAACTACTTTGATTTTGTCACTCATTTTGTCGGATACAAAAATTTTGTTTATTTAGAACGTTATACTAGTTTGTATTAATTTTCCTTACTATTATTATACAATTCGTTACTTGGAAAAATAAACATTTTGCGAAAAAAACTACACACAACAAACACGACACAAACAAGAAAAATATAACCGATTTTTCAAATCTTCTTGTTTTTTTTTTTAATGGCGATGTCATATTGGGTTTCGCCCAGGGCTGCCATGTGCACTTTAAAATTTCCCTCAAACTGATTTTTTCCCCAAAATTGTACGAAAACAGATAAAAAGTTAAAAATTAAAATGGCTGTTTGAACTGGTGACACTTTTTTTTTTTAAATATAATTATATCACCATAGACTCGTGGTCCGCGCCCTTTTAATGCTGTATTTTCATTTTGATCTTTTTTAAAGTTAATAAGTCCGACTACTCTACTCTATATCTAGAGTGAGTTGCGCATTACCTAAAGTGTAACTATCCTACCTACATGTTTATATATAATACACACACGCTTATACATCATATATATATTTATACTCATACATACCTATTATATTCCTATTACATTGTATACTTTACATATTACAGATTTTTGTTATTCTACATTACATTCTATTTTAACATTAAAATATATTATATATGTTGTATTTTTATTATTATTAATTGTTTGTACAGCCGGCTCAAAAAGTAAACAAACATTTTAGTTCCATGTCACACCAATCATTAACAATGAAATATAGGTATAACCATACTAAATAAAATGAATAGTTGGTGTGACATGGCACCAAATCTGCTAAAAAATGCCTATCCACTCCCGGAGCCGGCTGTACATATCCCATATTTTTATACGCGTTCTTAACTAGTGACACTTTGAAACGCATAAGTACTGTTAATTGTTATAATTTCGATTGGCATACATCATATGGCATAAAAATCAAAAAGCATAATAATATTTGGTATTACATATCTATGCATAAGCATTATAATGCAGAATTGTCGAAAGGCATAATTAAAAATCATAATCTTTGAAAGGTATAATTTGGTTTGCCATAATTTTATTAAGCATACTTTAAAACGCATAATTTTACTACGCATAACTGGCTCAAATCACCAAGGTTCGGTGAATATTTTTATTAATAAAGTCTTGAAATATTTGGATCAAAATTATTTTTAATAATGAGTTTTACTTTATTTTACCTAAACCCTTAATTGCTTTTGTTGCAAAATGATGTTAGTACACATTTTTTTATCATCAAACTAGTGAAAATGTCAAATTGGGAACGCGTCCCAATCTCAGATTAAAGACACCAATGGATTCGCAATGTTATACTATGTCTCAAATTTTCATTTTGCGAACAAACACCTTAACGTCACAACGTGTACACACCTACGTACCGAATCGTATAATAATGCCACCAACGCTATCTAGATTTCAAAAACCGACCAAGTGCGACTCGGACTCGCGCAGGAAGGGTTCCGTACAATTCAACCTATACAAAAAATCAAGATTGTTGTATGGGAGCCCCCCTTAAATATTTATTTTATTTTAATTTAATTATTTATTTCTAAAATGAATATATAATTAAATATTCGCTGAATATTTCAAGCGTCTACCTGTTGCCGTTATTAATATCGAGCAAAAAACGGCAAAAAATATCACATTTGTTGTATGGGGGCCCCCCTTAAATATTTGCGACGACATAAATACATCATCTGTGAAAATTTCAACTGTCTAGCTAGGTTCATTATATACAGCCTAGTGACAGACAAGCGGATGAACGGGCAGACAGACGGACAGCGGAGTCTTACTAAAAGTGTCCCGTTTTTACTCTTTGGTTACGGAACCCTAAAAAGTAGCATTTGGAGTAGCTCTTGCTTCTACAATTTAAACACCTGCGAGGAGGAGAAAGAAAAAACAGTTTTGGGTAAAAAAATGGTTAAAGCTACAAAATAAAATATCGCAAATGAGCGTTATGTTTCATTTGGAATTGGAACCAGAAGATTTCTCATTTTTTTTCTCTGCGGATCATTTTCATTACTTTGAATTCTAAACGCTACCTACACTACAGAGGTGTGGCTGACTAATGCTTAGAAGAATAACTAAAGCATGCTGTAGTGATTGTTCTGAGGACTAATGGTTAATTTACACTTTGTTAAGTAGTAAGTGCGAGTGCGAAGTGACAACTTCACAGTGCGAAGGAAGCGTTTACACAGTGTATAGTATTTGTTTCTTGCAAGTCCATAGTGTACTTTGCACTTATCAAACCGATACTGTTTACACACTGTTTAGTGCGGGTGAAACTGCGAGTGCGGGGAGTGCGCGGGTGGGCGGGGTGTCTACTTAACAGTAAAATTTAGAGCTCGCTTCTAATCAGTTTACTTCACACCTGCACTTCACACTCGCACTTAACACTTAACAGCGTGGCCGTTTACACGTTGTTTTTACTTGTGACTTAACACCTACACTTCGCACTCGCACTTGCTACTTAATAAAGTGAAAATTAGCCTTAAGCGGCACACGTGCGACTGAGCCAAGTTGCATGCAACCGCGTTTATGTTGTTAACTTATTTATGTTGGAATAGCAAAAAAATAAAAGGGAGTATGGTAAATATTTATTTTTTATAATTTCTAGTTGATTTTACGGCTGAAAACGTAGTTGTACTTAAAATTACCCAAAATGTGCCATTATATTTTAATTTTGAATGTTTCTAGAATTATTATAAAAAAGTGGCTTATATATTCACGCATATTTAACCATACTTGAAGTTAAATATAGTATGCAAGCTATTAAAAAAAAAATTTGTTGAAAAAACACTAGTTAATATAGGAGCCTGTGAGACTACACGTGTTATGAAAAAATGACGTCCATACTTAAAGGTTAATAGTAAATACGCAGTCATGTTAATTTTATAAATGTGATCTGCAAGTATTATCAGATCATTATGTTTGTTATAAACAATTTATAAATTATAATTATGGTCGTGCAATAATATAGTGGCTGATTTTTGTGTCCTTTGGCTTGCTTAAAATTACTAGTCCTAATTACATTTGGCCGAACTGTATTGGTGTAAGCTTTCACTGTAAAATTGTTGTTTAGCCTAACACTTATTTTCGCACAATTAATAGTTTGGTATGAAAAATAAAAGTCCTTATTTTATAATCTCTAATGTTAAACGGACTCTATTGGCATAGGTTTCTTTTGGCATTGTAATGAATACACTAAAGTATTGCACACCCTAAGTGTTAGTTTGAATCAAGTAGATTGGTTTGTTGGAACCAAACAAGAATTACTTGTACACTGATAAAAATTATTATTGTTAAAGTTCATATTTTAATCAGAATTTATTGTGATATTGATACACATTTTATTATTGTTACATGTTGTTCGCGCGCAAGCGGAACCTCAGGCTGTTCTGGCAGCGGGCGGGGGTGCGAGTGAGAGCGGGCGCGAGCTGAGCAAGACGCAAGACGGTGTGCGCCGGCGCCGAGTCGTCTACTACGATCACTTGGGCTTCGCATCGTCAAGGCACCGGGCGCTTCCTATTGTTTAACGGTCTTGCGAATAGATAGTTTTATAATACCAGCCTCAGTAAATATTATAATACAGTCCACTCTTTCATTCAAAGTCCCGTAGGACCCTAACAATGGTCCTTTAAGCTTCGCCGAGAAGATTTAGAAACTACCTATTCGTCTTACACACCACGAACTACGCAGTTGCAAGTGGACTTTGACCGCGGACTACAAGGAATCGTCACCACAGCCTGAGACATCATCTTCAAGAAGCTCAAAGTCACCTTTTATTGGGAGTATACACGGATTAACTGTGAGTTCGTTCCAATCAGATAAAATTTCCCTCTTTTTGCCGATATAAAAATCATTTTTGGGAAATTTTCTTACATTTTTGTATTTTTCATTTGTTCAGATTTTCTTTAGTTGTTTGTTCCTATTAAAACATTATAAATATAATTCTTTGATTAGCTAAATATTAGCCGTTTAGTTATCCTACATTTAATAATCGCTGCGCAAACGCAGGTACTTTGTTTACGATAAGCGTCTTTTGTTCATCGATCGAACAATAGATCGTGCGAGCTCTTATCTATTCAGCCACTTTTTTTGCATACGCTTAGTTAATTGTAGTCTTTTTCTCGAATTTGTTGCGCCTATATTGTTATTTTAGATTTAGCTTGCATAATGGCCGATCAATTAAAAACATTAATTAAAGAGCGCAGTTCCATGAAGTCAAAATTAACAATATTTAATAATTACTTAAATTTAATTAAAGACAATTCTAGCCTTTCTCAGTTGCAACGTTTTGATTTAGAGGAACGTTTTGGTAAATTCGAATGTTTATATGCTGAATTCGATGCATTACACCATTACAGATCGAGATCGAGGTACTGGTGGAGGATCCGAGCGCGGTTCTCGCTGAGCGCGAGGAGTTCGAGTCCCAGTATTTCCAGCTGGTGGCACTCGCGCGCAGCTTGCTCGGGTCTATCTCCAAGCGTGCAGGTTCCGTGTCGAGCTCAGAAAATAATAATTCAGGTGCACAAAACAAAAATAATTTCGTTCGATTACCGAAAATTAATTTACCTGTTTTCGATGGCAGCTATCAGTATTGGCTCGAATTTCGAGACACCTTTTCTTCATTAATTCATAATAATTCTAGTATTGACGATATAAATAAGTTCCACTATTTACGAGCTTCACTCAAGGGAACTGCAGCCTTAATCATAAAAAATATTGATTTCAAGGGGGATCATTACAAAATTGCATGGGATTTGTTGTGTGAGCGCTTTAATAATAATCGACTATTAATAAACAATCATCTTCAAGCTCTTTTTGACATAGAAACCATAACTTTAGAATCCAGCATTTCACTTCGTAATCTAGTCGATACAACTAACAAAAATATTAGGGCACTCACCACCTTAAACCAGCCAACCAGTTATTGGGACACCTTATTAATCTTCATTCTAGTCAAAAAATTAGATATTACGACAAGCCGTCACTGGGAGGAGCACCGTAATAGCTCAACAGAAGATCCCACATTATCGCAATTTTGTAATTTTATTAGCAGGAAAGCGGACTTACTAGAATCTATTGAAACAAATCACAATTTTACAAATAATACAATAGTAGCCTTAAATAACAGTCATAATTTTAATAATTTAAATAATAAAAATAAACAAAGTAACATAAAAAATGCAAATAATATTACAAAAAATAAATCTTACACATGTCCGCTTTGCTCACAAACTCATAGTTTATTTACATGTGAAAATTTCAGAGCACTTACTATCGAAAATAGAATTCAAAAGGCAAAGGATCTAAATGTTTGCTTAAATTGTTTACGTTTAGGTCATAAACTCAAAAATTGTAGTTTAACTCACTGTAAATATTGCAAATACAAGCTGTTATGTATTTATGATTATGATTGATAGCAACACCGAGGGCATTGCTTTTAATAATTAGTTAAATAAACTTGTTACTAGGTAGTCTGTGAATACTTACTTGCTTTAGTATCTCCTACTTAGTCTGTGCTTGCTATGATTAATTTACCTTTTGGTGTTGGCTTTTTCCCGCCTGTTTAATTGTACACAGTTTCATTGTATAACATTTTAATATAGATTGCTCTATTAAACTAAGTGATTAAAAAGGGAAACTTTTATTTATTAAATAATTGACACCGATATACTACAAATGGCGACGAGGATCTCAATGAATCCGGCTACTTTGCAACCATTTTGTGGCGTCGGAGATGTGAGTTGTTTTATCGAAAGACTAGAACAATATTTCAATGCGTACGATGTTGTAGAGGAAAAAAAGGTTTCAACCTTACTTGTTTCAATTAGTGAGGAAGTTTACAAAGTCCTGAAAAATATGACATTTCCACTTTTGCCCAAGGACAAATCTATTGCTGAATTGCAAAATTTGCTGAAGTTGAGGTATGAAAAACGAATTTCCAAATATAGAAAAAGAATAGTTTTTGATCGTCTTGGCCAGAATGATGGTGAATCGATTTCTAGTTGGCATGCACGTGTTCGAGAAGCGGCATCAGATTGTGGTTATGAAGCCACCTTGCAGGAAAGAATACGAGATAAGTTCGTTACAGGAATGAAAGCTGGGCCAATTCAGGAGAGATTATGCGAGGAGGAGGTTACTAAAGATATTGCAAATTTACTGGAAATTGCTCTCAACAAAGAAACTATTTTATCAGAGATGGGTGTCAACAAAATTAGAGTAATTCAATCAAAAAATTTCAAGAAAGCTACTGAAAATAAATCATTTCCCAAGTCTAGTGACACAGCCGTATTGAAGTGCATTCATTGTGGTAAGTCAAACCACTCATTCTCTAAGTGCAAGTTTAAAAAATATCAATGCAAAAAGTGTAAGAAAATTGGACATATTGCAGAGGTTTGCAGGAGCAAAGCTCAAACGAATAATCTTAACGAAGATTATAGTGAAAGTGTTAAGTCTAGTGACATTTTTACAATTGATTTTGACAAACATTTAAATTTTATTTCTCCATTTATTTTAAAATGCAATTTAAATGGTAAACCATTAAACATGGAGTTGGACACAGGGGCAGCAGTATCTTGTATGCCAGAAACTTTATATAAAGCTCATTTTTCACATATTCCATTAAATGATTGTAATATTAAGTTAAAAACATATGATGGTTCAGTGGTTCAACCAATTGGTCAGATATCAGCTTTATTAGACTATAACAAGAAGAGCAAAAATATTGATTTATTAGTTGTTAAAAATGGCTGCAGATGTTTATTTGGCAGAGACTTAATAAGTAAATTTGATATTAATATTGCGAACTATTTTCCTGTAAATTCTGTGCAAAATTCATGTAATTTGGAAGAGTTGTTAATTAAATATGATGAAATTTTTAAGGATGAGTTAGGAGTCATAAAGAATGAAACCATAAAATTAGAATTGAATAATGATAAAGTCACTCCAATTTTTATTAAGCCAAGACCAGTTCCACATGCTTTCAAAAATCATGTAGAGTTGGAATTGCAAAAGTTACAGCAACAAGGTGTTATTGTAAAAACTGAAAATTCCAAATGGGGTACACCTTTAGTACCAGTCTTAAAAGAGGATAACTCCATACGATTGTGTGCAAATTATAAAGTTACTGTTAATAAATTTTTAAAAGATGTAAACCATCCGTTGCCTCGTATCGAAGATATTTTTTCTGCTCTGCAAGGAGGAATTAAATTTACTAAATTAGATTTAAAAAATGCTTTTAACCACCTAATTTTAGACGAGGAGACTAGTGAACTTTTAGCATGGAGCACACCGACAGGTATTTATAAACCAAAAAGACTTCCTTACGGTACTAAGCCCGCTAGTTCAATATTCCAAGCTAAATTAGAAAAGATTTTACTAGGAGCAAAAGGTGTAGTCAACTTTGTCGATGATGTTTTAGTGACTGGATTATGTGATTTGGACCATTTAAAAAACTTGGAGGAAGTTTTAAAAAGATTTAAAGAAGCAGGAATTAGACTGAATAAAAATAAATGTAAATTTTTCCAAGATAAAATAAATTATTTAGGTCATATTATTTCAAAAGACGGATTGTCTAAGGATATGACAAAAGTAGCAGCTGTTAGGGATGCACCTGCACCCAAAAATGTGGGGGAGGTTAGATCTTGGATAGGTATGGCTAATTACTATAGTAAGTTCATTTGCAATTTTTCAATAAAATTAAAGCCATTATATGAATTATTACAAAAAAATATTAAATTTAATTGGACAAAAAAATGTCAAAATGCTTTTGAGACTATAAAGAAAGAAATTATTTCCGATAATATTTTAATACATTTTAATAGGAAATTACCTATAAAATTAGCTTGTGATGCATCTCAATCAGGCATAGGTGCAGTTTTCAGTCATATTTTAGAAGATGGATCTGAGAGACCTATAAGTTTCATTTCTAGAGTGTATACAAAAGCTGAACAAGGCTATTCAACTATTCACAAGGAAGCGCTAGCTATCTATTGGGCAGTTCAAAAATTTTACCAATATTTAGTTGGCACAAAGTTTATATTGGTATCGGATCATAAGCCATTACAAGCATTATTTGGAGAAAACAAAAGTCTACCTCAGATGGCTGCAGGGAGACTGCAACGATGGTCATTATTTTTATCAGGTTTTGATTATACCTTTAAACATATAAAAGGAGTTGATAATGTTAAAGCTGACTGTATGTCAAGACTACCTTTACAAAATTCAAAAAATACTAATTGCAAATTGGAAACAGATTATGTTAATTTTGTTGAAAATAATTATCCTATAGACATTAATTTAATTCGTTCAGAAACAAGAAAGGATCCATTATTAAGTACAGTTTTCAACATGATTCGCTATGGTTTTTCTGAGTCTAATATTAATGAGGCTTTAAAACCATTTTTTATTCGTAAACATGAACTTTACATAGATAAGGGTATAATTATGTGGGGTTACAGGGTTGTTGTACCAAAAAAATTACAAAATAATTTACTTAATGAGTTACATGCCACGCATGAAGGCATTGTAAAAATGAAAACTAACGCTAGATCATATTTTTGGTGGCCTAACTTAGATAAAAATATAGAACATTATGTAAAATCTTGTAACATATGTATGTCTTCTAGACCAGAACCAGAGAAATCTAAATTAATTTCATGGCCTAAAACTAGTATGCCTTATGAAAGGGTTCATGCAGACTTTTTAGGTCCAATCAAAGGCAAACAGATTTTAATTATTATAGATTGTTATACCAAATGGCCTGAAGCTTTTATTGTTAATAGTTTAGATGCTCAAACAACGGTAGAAAAATTTAGAGAATGCTTTAGCAGATTTGGATTACCACAAACCGTAATCACTGATAATGCATCTACTTTCTGTTCAAAAGAATTCTCTAACTTTTTAAATAAAAATGGTGTAAGGCACGAAACCTCACCACCTTTTCATCCTGCAAGCAATGGATTTGCTGAAAACGCAGTGAAAAATTTTAAGTCACATGTTTTAAAATGCTTAACTGAAAATTGTAATATTTCATTAGAAACAGCCATGAACAGATACCTTTTCCACTACAGAAATTCAGTACATTCAGTCACAGGACAAACACCATCACAATTAATGTTTCGAAGAAATTTAAAAACAAGATTTGATTTGTTATATGCTAAAAACGAAAAAAATAATTATAACTCAATAGGTAAGAGAGAAGAAAAATTTAGAGAGGGGGACTATGTATATTGTAGAGACTATAGAAACCCTAACAAAAAGACATTTGTTAAGTGTATTATAGATGAAGTATTGGGACAGAGAACATATTTATGCAAAGTTATTGGAGAAAAATTAATATGGAAGCGACATTTGGACCAAATAATATGTGCTGTGCCCCAAACAAATAACTTTAAAAATTCTTATATATATGAAGGCAACATTGGCAACCCAGAAACATTACCCATTATTAAACCTTTAAGTTCTGACATTACTAGTAATGTTGAAAATTTTAATTACGATAAAAATGTCAATGGAAATGTTTCTGTGTTACCCAAAAGTCATATTAACATTAGCAACAACATAAATAATGATTATGTTAATAGGGAATCGAGTCCTAATTTAGAATCACCATGTAATGTTGAAAAAAATTGTTCACTTAGTTCTAATGATGATAATAGTATTATTTTAAGACGCTCAGGGAGAATTAGAAAACCACCTGAGAAACTCAACTTATAGGGGGGAGATAATGTTATGTATTTATGATTATGATTGATAGCAACACCGAGGGCATTGCTTTTAATAATTAGTTAAATAAACTTGTTACTAGGTAGTCTGTGAATACTTACTTGCTATGATTAATTTACCTTTTGGTGTTGGCTTTTTCCCGCCTGTTTAATTGTACACAGTTTCATTGTATAACATTTTAATATAGATTGCTCTATTAAACTAAGTGATTAAAAAGGGAAACTTTTATTTATTAAATAATTGACACCGATATACTACACAAGCACAATACATTGCTTCATTTAGAGTCAAACAAGTCTGAGCCTATAAATCCAGTGCCTTCTACTTCTGACAATGTCGCTTTGTCAGCCAATTCAATGCAGGTTGCTACTTCTGCCCAAATTTTACTGTCCACAGCTATCGTGAACGTCGTCAGCGCTGCGGGTGTCAAGTACCCGGCGCGACTACTGCTGGACAACGGTAGTACAGCCAACTTCGTAACTCAGAGCTTGTGCGATAAACTGGGTTTATCCCGACACGGTACGAGCACCAATGTCACAGGTATCAATAATCACGTATCTACTAGTACACAGTCTTGCAATCTCACAATCGAGTCTTTATGCTGTGCGTACAAAACCGAAATTGAGTGTCATGTTTTACCTGAGATAACAAAGCTTTTACCGCATTCTTTCATTCATATCAAACATGTACCTATACCTTCAGGTCTTAAGTTAGCCGATCCTAATTTCAACAAACCATCAGTCATAGATATTCTGGTGGGTGCTGAAATCTTTTGGGACGTCGTTAGTTCAGCTTCTATTCGTTTAGGTAAAAATTTACCTACATTATGTGAGACAAAGTTTGGTTGGTTAGTGTCAGGCTGCGTTTCACAAAATCAAAATAGGTCTTCACATATTTGTTACTTTTCAAATCACTCTCCCGATTTGTCACAATTTTGGGAGCTTGATCGAGTATCAGAACATCATTCTTTATCACTTGAAGAAAGGGCTTGCGAAGAGCACTTTCAGCAAAATACCTATCGCACAGATGATGGTCATTTTGTGGTCACAATGCCTCTTAAAAACGACCCCAGTGTCTTAGGGCATTCTTACAGTACCGCAAAAAATCGTTTTTTGTCGCTAGAACGTAGATTTCAGCGCGATCATATTTTTAGACATCGATATTTAGAATTTATGCGTGAATATAAGGCATTAGGACATATGTCAGAAGATCCTGAACCATTTCAGCCAGCAGACGACTCCAACCCCTGTTATTTTATTCCGCATCACGGAGTCGTTCGGGAGTCTAGCTCAACTACCAAACTAAGGGTAGTCTTTGACGCTTCTGCCCCTACAACGTCTGGCTTGTCCCTAAATGACATACAAAAAATCGGACCTGTTGTTCAAGACGACTTGTTTTCAATTTTGCTTCGGTTTCGTCAACACAGGTACGTGGTTACGGGAGACATTGAAAAAATGTACCGAGCCATTGAATTACATAATGATCAACAGAACTTACAAAAAATAGTTTTTCGTTTTGATCCTAAAGACCCACTTAGAGTGTACACCCTTAAAACCGTTACATACGGCACCGCCTCCGCTCCCTATTTAGCGACAAAATGTTTAACTTCGTTAGCAGAAGAAACTCAAGACGAGCGGGTTAGATATGCTATATTACATAACTTCTATGTTGATGATTATTTACAGAGTGGCAGCACTATCAAAGAGACCGCCGAAATAGCTAAGCAGGTTAATTCCATACTTTCATCTGCCAACTTTCATTTGCGTAAATGGCGCTCTAATAGTACTGAGATATTATCACAGATTGATAATTCTCATAATTGTAACAATAACTTAGATTTTTCAGAAATTCATAACGAAAATCAATCTAAAACTTTGGGGTTACACTGGATCTGTGATACTGACATATTAACATTTACCATTTCTATAAAAAATATCAAGCATATAACAAAACGACATATTTTGTCTGTCATAAGTCAAATTTTTGATCCCCTAGGTCTCGTTGGTCCCTGTATCGTAGAAGCCAAAATAATAATGCAACAGTTGTGGGTTGAAAAATATGATTGGGATCAAACAGTTTCTCCTGAAATTCAGCGTCTTTGGCAAGCATTCGAAAATAAATTACCTCTAATTAATCAACTTTCTATTCCTCGTTGGATATCTTGTGAATCATCAATTACTCATGAAATTCACGTGTTTACAGACGCATCAGAGAAGGCGTACGGGGCGTGCGTGTACGTTCGCTCGCGTGACGCTTCAGGATCGGTTCACGTTCGATTATTGGCGTCAAAAAATCGTGTCGCGCCAATAAAGCCTACTACAATGCCACGCCTTGAGCTTTGCGGTGGCTTAGTGGGTGCAAGACTGTGTGCTAAGGTTTTGAAATCACTTACATTGAAAATTGATGCCTGTAGATTCTGGTGTGACTCGACTATAGTACTAGGTTGGTTGTCAACTCCAGCCACCCAGTTAAAACCTTTCATTCGCAATAGAGTACACTGTATACAAGAAAGCACTCAAGGTCATACCTGGAGCTACGTACCGTCTAGGGAAAACCCAGCAGATCTCGTTTCACGTGGGCTTAGCGCTGATGTCCTTAGCAACATCTCGCTATGGTGGTCTGGACCTTCTTTTTTATCACTTCATCAAAGTGAATGGCCAAAAATGCCCAATGACGTGAAACATGACCTAGCTGAAGCAGTTACTAATTTCAGTAGTGGTTGTGGTAGTAATAATAGTATTGGCTTAAGTAGTTGCTTTATTTCGCTTTCTAACCATCAGGTTGTGCAAAGCTTAACAGAAAAATTCTCTAGTCTTACAAAATTGCAAAGAGTAGTAGCCTATATAAAAAGATTCATAAACAATGTAAAAAATAAAAATAATAAATTATGTGGTCATTTATCTACTAGTGAATTACAAAGTTCTATGAATTATATTTTAAAATGTTCCCAGTTTGAAATGTTTCCAGATGAATACAATTTATTAAAGTCAAATAAAAATCTTCCCCGTAAAAATAGGCTCATACATTTGACGCCTTTTCTTGATAGCAATGACCTCATTCGCGTGGGCGGGAGGCTTAATAATTCCCCCTTTGATTTTAACACTAAACACCCTATCTTGCTTTGCAGTAAACACCCCTTAACTAAACTTTTATTTCAAACTCAACACATAAAATTGTTACATGCTGGCCCTCAATTACTTTTGAGTAGTATTCGTCAAACTTATTGGCCTCTTAAAGGCAGAAACTTATCTAAGGCAATAGTTAAAAAATGTATCACATGTTTTAGACATCATGCTCAGAGCATACAACCTATTATGGGACAGCTTCCCTCTTCCAGGACCCATCTCGATTTTCCATTTGAACATTGTTATGTTGACTATGCCGGGCCGGTAATCTTAGCTGACCGAAAAGGGCGTGGATGTAGACTGGTAAAATCTTACTTGTGCATTTTTGTTTGTGCAGCTGTTAAAGCTCTACACCTGGAGCTCGTCACGGACCTCACATCCGAGGCTTACATTGCCGCTCTTAACCGGTTCGTGGCGCGTCGTGGCAAGCCGCGAAGCATTACGTCCGATAACGGGACTAACTTTGTCGGAGCTGCCAATGATATCCAAAGGTTCCTTTCACAGTCATTTGTTGCATCTGATATAGCACAACTGGGCATTGAATTTAATTTCACTCCTGCTTATTCACCTCATTTTAATTCTTTGGCCGAGGCAGCTGTTAAATCTTGTAAGCATCTTTTAAAGCGTATTTTGCAAGGCGCCCATCTCACATACGAAGAGATGGTAACATCACTCTACCAAATAGAGGCAGTTCTCAATTCTCGTCCTCTCACTCCTCTTAGTTCAGACCCAAATGATTTTTCGGCTCTTACTCCCGCACATTTCCTGATTGGACGATCACTGTTGACTGTGCCATCCCAACAGGTGACTGACTGCAATATCTCCCGATTGGACCGATGGAGAAGAACACAGTACATCAAGCAGCATTTCTGGAGACGATTCCATAATGAATATATTTCTCTTCTTCAGGCTAAAACAAAATGGATGCATTCAACAGGCGAACTTAAGAGTGAATCATTAGTCCTCGTCAAAGATCGGACTACGCCACCCTTGTTATGGTGCCTTGGGCGAGTCGTCAAGACCTATCCCGGCAAAGATGGCATCACACGGGTAGCTGAAATAAAAACAAAGAAAGGCACTATTCGGCGTGCTTTTAATTGCATTTGTCCTCTGCCCTTAGAATAACTTGAAGACTTCGTCATTCAACCCGGGGAGCATGTTCGCGCGCAAGCGGAACCTCAGGCTGTTCTGGCAGCGGGCGGGGGTGCGAGTGAGAGCGGGCGCGAGCTGAGCAAGACGCAAGACGGCGTGCGCCGGCGCCGAGTCGTCTACTACGATCACTTGGGCTTCGCATCGTCAAGGCACCGGGCGCTTCCTATTGTTTAACGGTCTTGCGAATAGATAGTTTTATAATACCAGCCTCAGTAAATATTATAATACAGTCCACTCTTTCATTCAAAGTCCCGTAGGACCCTAACACATGTAAAAAATCCAAGATATTTATTGTATAAGAAAAGTTGATTGAGCTTCAACAAATGTTCCTAAAATAGTAGGTATAATAGAAAATAAGTGATTTGATGATAGATGATATGAGGAAAGTAAATTGATTTAGTGTTAATCAAAATAAACGAAATAAGTATGTGAAAAGTTTTATTAAAAACACACCTAAAATAATCAACCCTACTTTGATGATGGTACAGGGATTACCTACGATTTTTAAATTACTTATAGTACTTATAGTAATTATTGAATGTTTATTACATGAAAAAAAACATGATTTTCGGTTAACTAATTTATCTCTTATAACAAAATTACAACTATAATGTATGTCATAAGAATATAGTTCACTATAAAAAAAGAAAATTATTTCTAAGGATCAGGTGATTAATTATTTCTGAGAATCAGGCGATTCATTATTTCAGTTCGTTTTAATACACCAATGTCTCTACCACCATCAATAAGATGACCCCTTCTTGATAATCTCAACTGCTGTTCAATTGGAATTATGTCACCCCTGAGGATACATATATTATGAAGAACAGCAGTTGCTAATAAGTACTCGGGTATTTTCTCAGTGGTCACCATAGGCAAACAGTTTAGTATACTTCTCCAACGAGCTTTCCATACGCCAAATGCTCTTTCTATAGCCATCCTTGCAGATGAGTGACAAAAGTTATAATTATTTTGTCTTATACTTAAATGGCCATTATCTTTAAATGGTACCATTAGATATTGGTGGATGCCATAAGCAGCATCCCCAACCAAATGAGTGTTATTGGGGAAGTGTGTTTCTGGATTTTCCATATAAGTATACACAGGAGATAAACGAAAAACTCTTGCATCATGCACTGAACCAACATTTCCTGCAAATACACTGGTAAAAGTAAGATCCCAGGTGCACACTGCCTGTAACAAAAAGGAAGATAATATAATAAATGTTGGTAGTTAGCGTATCATAATAACTATGTCAATAACAAATATAGTTTGCCATCAACTAGTATATTGTTCCAACACCATTAAAACAGCTGTCTTTTTCTAAGCATATCATTCTGGACAATACATAAGATACCATAAACTATCAGACATACGTTGCAGAAAACCTTATCTGATCTGGCTAGCTGGATATTCCCGAGCGTCCCCTGATGCAACTTACAATGTGAACATTTGTCCTCAATGTCTCTGATTGACATTGTCATTGTCAACAATTGTTTGGAATGAACAATTTCGGAAGTCCAAAGATGCTGAGTGGCCTAGCACACTCTTTAGTCTGATAGTTTGTTCCTAGTTTATCAGACCAATATTGGTTATAAGAAGTCTCATGAATAGTTTGTATCAGACCAAACATATTAGTGTCAAAGGACAAAGTCAAACATACCTGTACTTGAATGGAATGGGCCCCCTTTCTATTAATATATGATTGTGGATCATTTTTGGGGGCATTTAATTTAATGTGAGACCCCAATTACCCCAGGAAATGCACTATTTTCTTCAAATTGATGGACTACTTGCTCCGCTCTGTCCTGTTGGCCATACAATGAACCGAGGGGCCAAACCATATAATGCACAGGACACCCTCCTTACAGTACGGATCGCTGTGGCCTTGCCTACATTAAATTTTTCGCATACTGATCTGTAAAAGCATAGAAACCACTACTGAATGTCGCATTGGATTTCACTTATTATACACGGTGTTTCATAATAACCAATAAATAATTTATCGTTATCTAAAACTAATTATTCAATAGTTTTTCCCTTAATGTCATTCAACCCAAAATTTTCATGTATATCATAGTATCATCATCAAGTCTATGATTTACATGAAAATTTTGGGTTGAATGACATTACGGGTAAACACAATTAATTAATTAGTTTTAGATAACGGTAAATTATTTATTCGTTATTATGAAACACCGTGTATATAACACTTATTAAGATGATAAAGAAATAACTGCAAATTTTTCTATTGCTATTATACAATAAGACCTGTACCTGTACGAGTCAGGAGTAGCCATTACCCACAATGTCAACAAGAGTTGTTTTCTTGCATCAATTGGATTTCGGCCACGGTGTTTCCTTGTTATTTTTAGACCTATCAGTGTAAGGATAAACTCCATTGTTTCAGGAAACAAGTAGGTAAATACAATTATTACAAAAATGAAGGTGGCTCGATTTATTTTCTTAGAGGCGTAGGCTTTTAGGTACTTTTAATTTTCAATGCTCACTTACCTAAAATGAGACTTAAATGTTTCACGCGAGTATTGCAAAACAGTTTGCTCAACATAATTTGCAATGCGTGGTAGACGATATTGCTGTCCCCTTCGACTGGACATATATAATGCAATTGCATCTACTTTGGCCTCATTGTCACTGCTAATTAGCAATTCGACGATATCTTCGTCGGAGTCAGACTCATCTAACAAATTACTTATCCACTGGAACGCTCGCCACGCGAAGCGTGGTGGGTTTCAAAAGCAAAAAGTAGTATATCTCAAATATCAAAGGTGCCGCCATTGCGGAATGACTCAACCCGGCGCGTACGGAGTGTTCAAAAAATTGCGGAGAGTGACATATACTGTCTACAAGAGAACAAAAAATACGTATGGAAAGGTAATTTAATATAGAAGGAACTTATAATAGTTAATTAGATAAGGATTAATAATTAAATGAATGAAGCGCGAAAATGTTCGGAAGATCGCGGAAGACCCGTTTTTTTTTTAAAAATTTTTGCACAAAAACTATTTTATAAAACTTTAAATAACCATATATATTATTATAGCCCTATTCTTGAAGATTATTTTGATATATAATAGTTTTGGGTAATAATTTTAATGAAAAAAGAAAAAAATAATAAAATCGATTAATTACGTAATTATATACGCGAGATGCGCACGCGCGACCTCAAATTTAAAAAAAATGCAAAAAAGAAATTATTGTGTCTAAAATTAAATAAAAAATACGTATGGAAAGCTAATTTAATAAGGAATGAACTTATAATAGTTAATTAGATAAGGATTCATAATTGAATGAATAATGACGAGAATAGTAACTAAAGTGCTTAAAATTTCAAAAATACTCACTTTTTGAAAAAAACGTTTAGTGTGGCAATGGTGTCGATTCTGGCATGATTCTCTAAACCTAAAACTAAATTTGACAACAGTCTATCCTTGTCATACTCTATACAAAATGACAAGGAGAGACTGTTGTCAAATTTAGTTTTAGGTTTAGAGAATCATGCCAGAATCGATACCAATATAACACTATAAACTATCATAAACCATACATAATAATGTAGCCCAATTCTTCTAGTTTATTTTGATATAGAACACTCTACGAAAATACTAATACAGACTAAGTAAGTACGCAATAAATCTCATCGGTCATGGAGTAAGAAACGTATGGATACGGCCAAGTAAGTTAAACCGCAGACTATGACAAATTTATTTCAATCTAAGACTAAAAATAAATTGGACATGACCTGTCAACTTATGAAAGAGACTATTGACAAAGGAATAAAGCCATAGAGAAAATATTTTATTTTTCGCGATTTTTTTATCACACCGTGCGGTTTTACGCAAAGGGAACTGGGTACCATAGTACCCAGGTCGATCGAGAAGATCCAGATTTTGGGGACTATAGTCCCCAAAATCGGACTGGGGACTATAGTACCCAGTTCCCTTTGCGTAAAACCGCGCGGTGCATAAATAAAGAATGAATAGATAGGACGTGACCGTATACCCGTAAGGGACAGACATAGATGACGTCATACCTGCCTAAAGTAGATGGGTATACCAGTGTTGCTTTAAGTTTTACCCTACTTTATGTTTATAGTGGTAAAAAGGTTGGTTGATCTACGTATTTTTATTGAGACATTTTAATGAGCGCCCTTCGCTCAACAATATGTCTCAAAAAATAAAAGTGGGAGGAAGTTGCGAATTTTTTTATTGTATTCTTCATTCAACCTTCGCAGTCTAAAGTTATTTACACTTTTAAATAAAACTACACTTTTCGGATTTACTCGAGTATATTTAGTTTTAAAACATTTTACTTAATTATTTAAGCTATTATGTAAACATCTTTACAAATATAAGAAAAAATATTAGGAATCATCATCAGCCCACACGCGTCCACTGCTGGACATAGGCCTCTCCAAGTGCTCGCCACTGAGTACGATCCGCGACCACTCACTTCCAGCTTTTGCCAGCTAGGTACCTTGCGAAGATCGACGCTCGATTAAGAATACAGCGGGCAATATCATTGTTTTTTCTTTATCTCTGCAATTTATTTAAAATCCAATATTTATACATTTACTAAATATATGTGAAGATTTTGAAAATGTATAAATATAAAATTTTAAATAAACATTTTCTAAAATTAGATTTCAATAACTCCGTTATTGTCATCGAATACAGCGTATTAGCAATGAATTCGCGTATTTAAATATTTTTTACAAATACATTTCATCAAAAGCGGGTAGTGATTATGCGTAAACTCTTCAGTAAAAAAATTTATTTAACAATTTTTCTAAGCATTGGTGCAAAAGGGAATGTATGTACTTAATAATATTTTCAGAAAATCTCTATTGGTTTCTCCTACAGTATCTAAAATGTCCAACCGCTCATTTTGCATCATTAACTTACACTTCAAATCACTTAACACATTTTCAAGTTTGGCTACTTTTTTTCCCAATCGTCTAAGCGATTCACGCACTGCCCGTAGTTTTTTACTTGATGTCCTCGATGATTGTTTCAAACGCAGCATTTGAAGCCGCATTTTTCTCTTTCGGGGCGTATTCAATTTTGAACCGAAACCCAACAACGATGCGTCCTGAAACAATATGTATACAGGTTAAAAATAAAAGCAGGTGCTAATTTTACAACATTAAAAATAATAATTAAGAAATTTGTAAACTGTATCTGTACTAATGGTCAGACTTGTTATATAAATAGGAAATGTCCAAAATCAAACCATTAATAATATTTTTGGCCATTTCAAAATAGTAGAAAAGAATTTGGTACCTACCCATGTTAACATACTCTTATAAAAAATTTGGTGTCATTAATCCAAAACTATAAAATTAATTTTGAAATCCCTTATACAAATAGTTGGGTCTGTGAAAAATAAATATAGGTTTTGGCTTGATAGGGTATTTACTTTGTAGATATAATATGTATAAGTTACTGACCTGTAAAAAAAGTTAGGAATAGCACCACTCCCAAGAAAAGTGCCTTTTTTGTTTTTCTGAATCCACTGTTGTTCAAAATGCTTAGAACACATTCGGGTATGCTTGGTTGGCTGCCAATTCAATCGACCAGTAGCTTTAACCCAACTGTTTCGAGTAATTATCTCCGAAGGAAATCTGTTAAATACAGACAAACAAGCAAATAGAAAGTTTCACTTCAAAAGAATTACCTTTGTTATCTAAAATGCTCAAAATTTTATACTTAAATATGTCAATATTAATGTAACACAGAAACTAATATGTGAGTTCCCTTTAACGTAACAAATTACCTACGAATCAAGGAAAAATTGTCGTAGCGACTGGTATCATTATAACCCGGCAAAATGTTATACGCGTTGGTTGTATAGGTGACCTTATTGAATGGCGACATTCTTAACTTATTAGGTTAATAGTAACCTTATTATTAGTTTGAAATTTCATGTTTAATCCCATAATATGATTGAAAACCATAGTAGAAGGATAAAATATTGCAATATAACTTGTATTTATAATTTAAAAAATAGTTTTGGCGCTTAATATTGACACAATTTAGGTCTTACCTGTAAAGGTTATATTTTTCTGTTTTCTAGCACTATAACTATTACAACCTAAAGCGGAGCAGTGCACCAAGATTTAAATGTTGAAATAGTTCACAATTACACTAATTAAACTGTTAAATAATTGCACAGTGAGCTATACTTCACACAACAAATTTCATCCACGTATTTGTTTAGCACCAGACGCTGGTGATAAACAATCCCCACTACCAGTTTCACCTATATACGGTGACAAAGACAAAAAAAAAGATGCCGTCTTCTTCTTTCCTTTGGCAATGTGTATAAGTTTATCTCTTTTCCTCATGTTTGACGGCTTTTATAGCCCATCTATTCCATTCTATATCTATGGCGCGGTGTGATAAAAAAATCGCGAAAAATAAAATATTTTCTCTATGGCTTTATTCCTTTGTCAATAGTCTCTTTCATAAGTTGACAGGTCATGTCCAATTTATTTTTAGTCTTAGATTGAAATAAATTTGTCATAGTCTGCGGTTTGAACATGGATTCTGTTTTTAATTTAACTTTAATAACAGCCGACTCGTAGTGAAATGACATGCTCAGTAATGATAGTGGTGCTAAACTATCGACTTCTTAATATCGACATACTGAAAATTATCGATATAAAAGTTACAGCCCTAATCTACTTTTTAGACTGATAATATTTTAGGTTATTAAAAATCAAAACAACGAAATGCGATTATCTTTTTATTGAATTTAACATACAATATGACAAAAACGTACACAATGGAACTTATTGGAACCCACAATTCTCCGCCATGAAACGCTGTGCTTACTCTGCGATTCTGGAAACAAAGATAAATAAGCATTTGTATAAAGTGTGACGACTCTAAAATGAAAAACAGAGCTGCGTTCAGAACCTACGCTCGAGTGCACTCCGAGTGCACTCTGACAGCAACCAACCCGTTCAGAGCCTCGGGGTAAAAAACGCTCTGACAGGCGGTTAGTACACTCTGTGCCCGTTCAGAAGCTTCGAGTGATGCAACCAAACAACCAACTTGAGCGTAGGGTGAAAAACACTCTGACAGCTTTTATGTCAAAGTCGATGTCAAAAATACGCTAATTACTTATTATTTTATTAAATAACACTACTTTGAACTCTTTTAAGCCTAATACAAGGGAAATATAGAGATTTTTATGTGTTGTAATTATTTTTAAGCAGAAAAATGGATATTAACTGTTAATTTCATAGTAAGGATTAGTATATTTTGCCCTTTGCTTGATCTTGATCGGCAAGCTACAAACTAAAAAAAAAGATAGCAACCGAGCCGTTCTGAACCTCGGAGCGAGTGTGAAAAACACTCTCGGTTGCATTACTCTGACCCTCGGAACGCAACTCAGTGAAGAACCTAGTGAAAATAAATAACCTGCCTCTCCATCTGATCTTAGTCTCTCCACTTCTCAATATCTGTACACCTGTTGATACAAAAAAGATAATTATATAAGACATTGCTTTGTTTTTCAGAATAATTTTGTTTTATTGATTATTTACAAAACTTCAGATTGAAGAATTGAACTCTGCAGACAATGGCAAATAGTTTAAAACGTTTGAATAGATTTTGAAGAAGTTAACATTAAAAGAAATTAATTTTATAGTAGGTAATCTAACCAAACAAATCAATCTAGTTTTTAATTTTGATGAATATGTTAGGTTAATAAGAAATGTTTTCCATAAATTAGTGATATTCATTCATATAAATGATTTAAAGTAGAGTTTGAAAAAGCATTTAAAAGGAATGGCATACCCATTCCTTTTGTAATGCTTTTAAAATTATGTTTATCAAACTTTCACATTCTCTTAAATAATTGTGTCAGAGTTAAATGTTCCAAATTGGTTCACTAAACTCAAATAAAACTAGAACTAAAATAAAACTTATTAAATTCTCATGGCCAAATGTACGGAAAGTGGATACAATCGAATCGTTGAATTCATCAATTGTAGTAAAAAAAATTTTGGGTATTACACTTGATGCACGTTTGTGGGATCAACATAGTCCTTCGTGAACAGACCTAGTTCTGTTGTATATGTAGTAAAACAATTCAAGCATGTTACTATGTTGATACGGCAAGATAAATTTACTTAGTTATTTTCAATGTCATGTATTTAATTGGCTATTACTGCGGGGATCGGCTGCTAGTATAGAAAGTATTTTTGGACTTCAGTTGGTGCTATTTATAATTCACAAGCAAAGGTTTCTCTAAGAAATTTTAACTAAATTAATATATTGATTTAAGCTGAACAGTCTAATTATGAAAATTTGATTTGTCTATATAAATTATAAAACCTTTGGTACCAATTTTCGATTTCATAATCTAAACACAAGAAATAGAAAGCCACTGTGAACAAGTGTGTATTGATCTGCTCATCACGTTCTAGTCATTTTCTGATATAACCATAAAAAGTAGGTGTTATAATAGCAACGTAACATCCCATTTTTTTGGTCGTGACTATTGTGATTTTCAAAGTTTATTTACTCGCAAACTATAAGACTTCAGAGAAAATTGACATGAATAAATCATGTTAATTTTAAAGCTCTTCTATATGATACAACCATAAAAATTAGGTGTCCTAATATCAAGGCAACATCCCAAATTTTTTCTTGTCCTGCGGCCATTGTAATTTTCAAAGCTGATTTACTCGCAAACTATAAGACTTGATAAAAAGTGAATAAGAGTAAAAAGTGTTTATTTTAGGCTATTCTATTTTATACAACCATAAAAAGTAGGTGTCATAATAGCAATGCAACATCCCAAAATTTTTCCAAGTCCTGCTGCCATTGTGATTTTCAAAGCTGATTTACTAGCACACTATAAGATTTGAGAAAAAATGGACAAGAATAAAAAGTGTTTATTTTTAGCTATTCTATACGATACAACCATAAAAAGAGACCTTGCGCACCCTTTCATTCACCCCAACCGAATTTTGAAGTATTTTCTTTAATATAGGGGCATATAGTATAACACTGATCTTGACTTATAGATTTTGAAAGAAATTTGGCAGCTCTGTCAACTGACACAGTGAATCAATTGACAGTTAACTTAAGATTTATCAACATTAAACTTTAAACTGTATTTTATTAAATGTTTTATTTGTGCTGCTACATTGTTGTGTTGTCAGTGTCATTGTCATGTTTTGTCCATTTTTAGGTGACCCAAAACAAAACCATAGCACACTTTTGGCCGTTGTCAACAAAAGCAAACACAGAAACAGTGTCAGATCCATAAACTCGAGTTTGGCAGTAATGGTTGTGTAAAACGACCGGTTGCCACTTAACCAAGAAGTGAAGTGAAGTTAAGCTTGTTACAGTATATTCAAGATAAGAAGGTTCCCCTGACAGGTCAAACTTTTCCGTTTCATGCATACCAGTTTCCGTGATTAAAAATATTATGTTTTAAAAATGTAACATCTTTTTCAGTTATTTTTGTCAACAATGCAACAATTAATTCCACATTAAATAGAAACATTAAAATCAGTCCAGTTAAATATAATTATTTATAATTCTGATAAAATATTTGTTTAATTAAGTATTTATTTGAGTCGTGAATCGGAACTTATACTTTACACAAACATTTTATTTGTAAACTTTAAACAAATATTTATTTAGAATTATAATTTTATTTAATTAGGCTGATATTCTTGTTTTTATTTAATGTGGAATTAATTATTGCATTTTTGATAAAAATAACCTAAGGAGATAAATTATATTTTTCATCACGGAAACTAGTATGCATGTAACGGAAAAAATCAATCTGTCAAGGGAACTTTCTTATCTTGAATGTAATATATTTAATTTTATCACTGATTAGCCTTTCAGAAACAAGGGACTTCAGTTGGTGCTATTTATAATTCACAAGCAAAGGTTTCTCTAAGAAATTTTAACTAAATTAATATATTGATTTAAGCTGAACAGTCTAATTATGAAAATTTGATTTGTCTATATAAATTATAAAACCTTTGGTACCAATTTTCGATTTCATAATCTAAACACAAGAAATAGAAAGCCACTGTGAACAAGTGTGTATTGATCTGCTCATCACGTTCTAGTCATTTTCTGATATAACCATAAAAAGTAGGTGTTATAATAGCAACGTAACATCCCATTTTTTTGGTCGTGACTATTGTGATTTTCAAAGTTTATTTACTCGCAAACTATAAGACTTCAGAGAAAATTGACATGAATAAATCATGTTAATTTTAAAGCTCTTCTATATGATACAACCATAAAAATTAGGTGTCCTAATATCAAGGCAACATCCCAAATTTTTTCTTGTCCTGCGGCCATTGTAATTTTCAAAGCTGATTTACTCGCAAACTATAAGACTTGATAAAAAGTGAATAAGAGTAAAAAGTGTTTATTTTAGGCTATTCTATATTATACAACCATAAAAAGTAGGTGTCATAATAGCAATGCAACATCCCAAAATTTTTCCAAGTCCTGCTGCCATTGTGATTTTCAAAGCTGATTTACTAGCACACTATAAGATTTGAGAAAAAATGGACAAGAATAAAAAGTGTTTATTTTTAGCTATTCTATACGATACAACCATAAAAAGAGACCTTGCGCACCCTTTCATTCACCCCAACCGAATTTTGAAATATTTTCTTTAATATAGGGGCATATAGTATAACACTGATCTTGACTTATAGATTTTGAAAGAAATTTGGCAGCTCTGTCAACTGACACAGTGAATCAATTGACAGTTAACTTAAGATTTATCAACATTAAACTTTAAACTGTATTTTATTAAATGTTTTATTTGTGCTGCTACATTGTTGTGTTGTCAGTGTCATTGTCATGTTTTGTCCATTTTTAGGTGACCCAAAACAAAACCATAGCACACTTTTGGCCGTTGTCAACAAAAGCAAACTCAGAAACAGTGTCAGATCCATAAACTCGAGTTTGGCAGTAATGGTTGTGTAAAACGACCGGTTGCCACTTAACCAAGAAGTGAAGTGAAGTTAAGCTTGTTACAGTATATTCAAGATAAGAAGGTTCCCCTGACAGGTCAAACTTTTCCGTTTCATGCATACCAGGGGCCTTACCATGAGCTTTTATAAAACCATCCATAATCCGTGCAGTTCTTAAGCAGGCCTTAAACAGGATTGCTTAAAATCGTACTATGAGCCCTGTTTAGGTGAACGGCTTATAGATTGCTTGAGTCGTAAGGTGAACGGTTATTTGTCTCTGGTCTGCCTTAATGTTAAAACGAGATAGCGCTATACAACTGTTGTATCTGACATCTCTGTTCTTCGGAAGCGTTCGAAAACCATTGAAAGATTAAAAACCGGTTGAACCGGTAAAAGAGAATATCTCAACATATTTACAATTATTTGTTATTTTTGTTGTTCGTTTTAATGTTTTTTATTCTCAAGATATGAGTTATTATATTTTATAGTTGTCTTTATTTTATTACATCTTTACTCTACATTCTCCAAGAATTTTCCAAGCTATTGATAGTGGAAGGAAATTTTCATAGCTTGTTATGAACGTACTTAACCTATGTACATTAATTTATTAAAGTGGCAGAAAATTTTAAAGAATTACAGATCTTCGAAGTTTTGTATAAAATACACCTACTTATTGTACTTTCACGATCCATGTCAAGAAAGCAGTCTTACTTACAAGGGCATTACCATCCTTCTGAAAAACGAAAACAGCAAAAATCTCGATTCTGGGGAAATCCAAAAGGGAAACACCACCAAACAAAAAAGAATTTTAGACAACGACCAATCGTGTTCTAAAATACAGATGTTTTGTTTGTATTTTCTTCTCTAAACAATCGATAGAAAAGTGTGTCGGCAGTTTTTTGTGTTGATTCTTCATTGTACAAAGTGTTTGCAAGTAATTTACATCGTCGTGCTTTGTACAGCGATAAGAACTAAGAATATCTACCTATTACTTCCAGAGATTTCTCTGATTACTTCTGAATGAAATCAACTCGAATGGTATCTGGGTTCGTCAATGTTATAGATATTTTTTCGATGTTTGCATGACTTGGAAGACGTCTGGTAAAATACATATAACCAGTATATAGGTTTTAATAAGTCTGCACAAGCGAGAAGTGGAAAAAGATATGGAAAGCATTACACAATTTATGTTTAGTAAATGAATAATAATTATGATGTTACTCTTCAACACCCACCAGCTTTAGTCATCTCATTACCATGAATACTGAAAAGCAAACCATATGTGAGGCTAAATTATTGAAATGTTTAAAACCAAATAGGTATATGCAAATAAATCCAAAAAGTGTAAATTAATTTAAATGTGTCATGCGAATAAAAGACAGTTATTGTGAAGAAATAAATGTTTTATTATAAGTTGAATCTTAAAAACCTGAATTTTGTTTGCTTTATTGAAGAAACTCACTCACAGACAGCTAAATTTGAAGAAGTACATATATTTGTCATAGGATATCTGGTGAACAACCCAGAAGCGAACAAATTTCATTTTTGGCTGCTGCTTCATGTCTGCCACAATAGATGAATCTTGCACTGCAGTAGACGTTTGGTTAAATGCTTCTTGGATTAATCATGATTAGCTTCATTGCATAGTGTGAATACAGAGGCAAAAATTTGGGCCAAGAAAGATTGGGAATAAACTGAAATGATTGTTTTATTTTAAGACTAACATTGTAGTATTTTTTTGTTTCTTGTGTTTGATTTCATTGTTTTGAGCCTAACTTTTTATTATATTTTGGAAAAATGTTATTCGTTTTATTTTTACCAATAATAATAAAGCTTTATTATCTAGTGTATTTAAATTTTTTAAATGAGAGGATGATTTGTCCAAGTAAATGATTCGTGATTATACCCTAGATGATTTGCATCAACACATACATTGTTGTGATGTTGCAGTTAAGCATTTTTTTGCCCGAGCATTTCTCACGAGTTAATTTCTTTCTCTCAATCGATCATCAGTTGACCCTGGTGAGGTTAACTGATGATCGACAAGACTAATCACACACCCTTGTAGGTAGCATAAGAAACCTAATAAGTGTTTATTATAAACGTCTTTATGGTGAAATGATATATCGTCATTGAAGTTCTAACACCACGTAAGTCATTTTTGGCGGAAAAAAGATCACACGACGTTTTTTGAATACTTTGCATTAATCACAAATTCGTACTAACATTATAATGGTTTTATTTTTCCTAATGGATCCAATGAAATGTCTGTAAGTAATGGAATGGCATTAAAATAGTATATATTTATGTATAATTGTGCAGTTTTTTCACTCTTCGTAAAAGTTGCTATTTTGACATACACAGTGTGTATAGAACTTCAACGACGATATCCACTTTCAAGAATTGAAAGCTTAATTTCACTGAATGCCCTCCTTTCTGTGTCTTATTGAGTGTAATCATTATATGCTAACAACAATGTGCATATACTTAGATCTGTCTGTAATGCACATCTGAAATATTTTTTTTATTTAATATACCGGGTGTAACGGAATACCGCAATAATATTTAAGGTTGTTGATTTACAAAAAAAATGTATTATAACTATTCTTTGTATTTTTATTAAATGCCTACTTTCGATTTAATACGCTCAACAGTTAAGAGTATTAAATCGAAAGTAGGCATATAATAAAAAAACAAAGAATAGTCGTAAAACATTTTTTTACGTTTACATTTACATTTTTTTACAAACAAACTTAAATATTATTGCGGTATTCCGTTACACCCGGTATATGTAAGTTTTTTTCTATGTAATACATAGAAAGCTCTCACTTCAAGTTTTATATTATTTATATCATTTCCCATAGCACAAAAATTGTTGAGAAGGTATTAATGAACCGTCATATTAATTATTTTGTAAACTGAGTTTTAACTATTTATTACTATTTTTCAACTTTAGGAAGTAGTGGGTACAATTATTTTTTTTTGCCACAAAATTAAATTCACATCTGCAGAAAGAAATTTTGTTTGTGGAACAAGAAGTGCCTTTTTGCCTCAAACTCACTTTCGCATTTATAATATTAGTTAGGATGGTAAGATATTATGTGTAGGTTTGGTAAAAGCTATAGAAGCATTTTGCAAAGTTAATGCTTATCCTTAATAATTTGGTGTAATGCCACCACCACTTCAACTCACCGCTGGGAACAGGTTTCTCCACAGATGAGGAGGAATGAACCTACTACACCATTATGGGAACATAGTAGGTAAGGTAGTAAGTTCACAATTTGAATCTTATTAGCCTTTATTATACACACCTTAACTCATACACATTACATTCTTTTAGCATATTTTTGGAAACCACATTTATTTCTTATTTGCACATTGTTAATGGTATCAATTTCTTGTGATAAAACGGGAAACCTGTCTGTTGAGCAACATTTTGGGGTTCCCCAGTTGAATTTTGGTATGATCCATGTGCATAAAGATGAACAGCTGTTAAAACCCTGTAACAGAAAAGGTTGTTTTTGCTAAGCTGTGAATTAAAGGTTGCTACAAAAAATGGTCCGAAGTGACCTTTGTTTCTAAATTAATTATTTACTTTGTTTCTATATTAATTTTCACTATCAGTTGAAAGTATAGTAAAAATTCCTAACCAACATTCTAACCATTCCTTCTAACCAAACATGGTTAGAATGAAAAATGTTACCTACATTATGCTTAACATTAGATAAAGTAGAACAAAATAAAATTAATGTAAAGGCAAGGGTTTTTAATATAATCAATAAACAACTAACATCTATCTATTATAATATAGTATAATAACACAAACTATGCAAAGGATTTCAATGCAGTTTCAGCAATAGATTACCCTATCTATTCAAGAGGAAGGTTTGTATGTAATATACATATAATATTATTAATCACTTCAAACTGCCCCACATTAGTATCTACATTGCACCCGTGCGAAGCCGGGGCGGGTCGCTAGTTGCTTAATAAATTCATTTTCACAGAGTAGGTACTTCTTTATACTGAAATTCATTTTCCTCTGAATCAAAGGTATTGATTGTTCTGAGGGTATCATTAGCTACTCTCGATGTCACTTGTTTTAACTCCGTGCGGTGTTCACTCTCCAAAAATTCAAATATTTCATTATCGTCACATCACATCTCAAGCAATATCTCAACGTTCAAGAGTAATAAACACTGTGAAAACTATATAAAAATTAAAAACACTCGCGTGACTCGGCTATTAATTATACGAAAATTAGGGAGTTAAAATTAGAGAAAAAGTCACTACAGCCGTTTGAAAACATCTTAAATAAAGTTAGTTTTAACAATTATCTTATGAAAATTCCACCAAATTGGGCCTAATCCACTTAACAATCTTGTTACAGCGGCTGAAGAGCAACTTTTTAATGATTGCTTTATTTGACATTTGGGACGTTCAAAAGCAGTTTTCAAACTGTCAAACGGGCGGTCATGGTACGAAAGTTCATACATAAAAAAAGGTGAACGGTTTCGTGACGTCATTTTAAGCAGGCCTGCAAACGCGCTGCTTTAAGCCGGTCATGGTACGGAAATAGACAGCAATACTGTTTAAGGCCTGCGATAAGAGCTCATGGTAAGGCCCCAGTTTCCATGATTAAAAATATTATGTTTTAAAAATGTAACATCTTTTTCAGTTATTTTTGTCAACAATGCAACAATTAATTCCACATTAAATAGAAACATTAAAATCAGTCCAGTTAAATATAATTATTTATAATTCTGATAAAATATTTGTTTAATTAAGTATTTATTTGAGTCGTGAATCGGAACTTATACTTTACACAAACATTTTATTTGTAAACTTTAAACAAATATTTATTTAGAATTATAATTTTATTTAATTAGGCTGATATTCTTGTTTTTATTTAATGTGGAATTAATTATTGCATTTTTGATAAAAATAACCTAAGGAGATAAATTATATTTTTCATCACGGAAACTAGTATGCATGTAACGGAAAAAATCAATCTGTCAAGGGAACTTTCTTATCTTGAATGTAATATATTTAATTTTATCACTGATTAGCCTTTCAGAAACAAGGGGTTAATAAGAAAACATATTTATGTCAAAAACAAATTAATCACCTTTTGACAGTCCACTTTCTGTTATTCATGTCCTGTTCATTGCTTGTGCAGTGGCTTATGTTCTTAGCATATTAATAAAATTGATAAAATGAAATTCAGGTCCATGGTGAATAACCAAAATTTCTAACATATCGAGCTTCTCTATGCTTCCGAAGTCACCTTGCGCCCAGACATGTGCACCATCAGAAGATCAATTTTAGCAGAGATTTGCTACTGTTTTTGAGAAGAAGTGTTTTTCATTTTCATTCAATCTAAAAAAAATACATCTAATTTTGAACAACAACATAGTGTAGGTTATTCAATGGAAAACATAATATTAAATTAATTTTAAACTACATATTGTTTATTTAATGAAAAAAATATTACACAACTTTGCTCACCTATCATTATTGGATTTTTAAGTATTCCTGAATTTATTTCACTTGGAGGAAGTTATTTATTGCATACTCAACTCTTAAGATATTCAGCTTCAAGTATTTGTGTCTCAAAATAACACTAGTTTTTCTGTGTTCAAAAGTTGTTTTTATCGATTTCAAAATTGATGTGCATCCAGAAATGTAACCTCTGTTGAAGCCGATGGTCTGTAAAATATTTTAGTGGATTCAGAACAATATAAAGTTCGCTCGTTTTTTAGTATGGGAAAGTTCAACTTCATACATTTTGGTAAATGACTATTAGGCCAAAGATGAAAGCGTCCTTCATCTGGATTCGCCTACAAGAGAGTTGCTGGATATCTGATTATCAGAGTAACAAGTTGTACTCTGCACAAGTTGTACTGTTACCATGGTGATCTGATAAACTTAAGTAAGATTATGGTAGCTAACCAGGTGGGCTCAGAAGTCCTAGGTACTACTAACCAAACCAAGCAAAAAATCTACCCCGTGGGGAATCAAACCCCGAAACCGTCTTTTCTTACACACCACTGAAAATATTAGCATGAAATAATAGGAAACAATGAAAGGTCAAAAAGCTATTAAGTTTAGAAAATCACAAGCAAACAAACCGATAAAACTGCCGAATCTCTTCGTACACACAGGTACTGTTATTGAATCAAGAATAGTGAGTGTCAAAAATCTTAAAACATGCTTAAAACACATAAAATCTGAAGATAAATTAGAGATTTAAACAAACCAACAATGTATGAAAAATGAAATGCAAATGTGTGCGTGCGTTCTACCTACTTCTTTCTATGATGAAATGACACACACACATGCACCCAAAAGCAAAATGGCGTCGAAAAAAATGGCGGAGACTGTCTCTGAGCTGCTCCACTAACGACCCGCTAGTTATAGGGGTTTGACAATGAAATGAAAATTGACACTTGACCGCTCTGACGTTTATGACTGAAATACTCTTACGTGGGCCGTGTTCCGTTTCGCGATTATAGTGACCATCAGCACTGTGAGCGCGCTAACAGGCGGCCCGTTTCGCGACAACAGCGTTCACGTTGGATGTGATGACGTCATTGATTGCGTTACAAACGACGTTTACAGTACTCAGGCCGAATTCGTCAGCACCGTGAGTCAAATGTCATTGTCGAGTTGACATTTTGTTTTGGTTTGCTAATTCGATGGTTGAAAATTACTCTTTAATTGAATTGAAGGCAAAAATAAACCAAATATCCTAAAAATTTAATTAAATATAAGGAAAAAATGACGACATTAGAATTTTCAGTTTTTGTTGAAGAAGAAAACAAATTAGTTTACCTCAAACTGTCTCCTGAAGACGCTAAAAGAGTAGAAAATGGTAAAAGATAGGTACAAGGCAATGAAAACAATTCAAATTACGAGTTAAATTCTTTTTGAGGTTATGTTTGTTTTGATATTATTGACGTAAGCGCGCTCATGATCGTTCCGAGACGATAGCATGTCATTGGCATCATTATCGCGTCTATTGATTCGGTCCGGGCGTGAGTAGTCTGAGTACTATGAGTAGTGTGATCTCGAAACGGAACAGGGCCGTGATTAGATGATATTGGCGGCCATTCTATAATGTCATCTACTAGAATGAGAGAGAAATAAAAAATCATGTGAAAGAGGGAGATAAGAGGCGCCTCCTGAACGCGCCTCTGAGCTGCGTTCAGAGGCGCGTTCAGGGCCTTCGCGCGAAGTACAACTTTTCGCTCTAACCCCGTTCAATGCCTTCGAGCGTGACAACCGGGTGAAACAACCGGCCCGTTCAAGACCTTTGAGTGTCGGCGCGAGTTACAACCGAACAACCATCGAATTTGATGGTTGTAAAACGCTCTGACGTTTATGACTGAAATACTCTTACGTGATTGGATGATATTGGCGGCCATATTCTATAATGTCATCTACTAGAAAGAGAGAGGAATAAAAAATCATGTGAAAGAGGGAGATAAAAGATTTGGTTGCTGCAACGCGTTCAACGCCTTTGAGCGAGTTAAAAAACAACCGGACAACTACACCCAGAGGCTCTGAACGCGCCTCTGAACCTACGCTCGAGTGCACTCCGAGTGCACTCTGACAGCAACCGACCTGGGGCCTTACCATGAGCTTTTATAAAACCATCCATAATCCGTGCAGTTCATAAGCAGGCCTTAAACAGGATTGCTTAAAATCGTACTATGAGCCCTGTTTAGGTGAACGGCTTATAGATTGCTTGAGTCGTAAGGTGAACGGTTATTTGTCTCTGGTCTGCCTTAATGTTAAAACGAGATAGCGCTATACAACTGTTGTATCTGACATCTCTTTTCTTCGGAAGCGTTCGAAAACCATTGAAAGATTAAAAACCGGTTGAACCGGTAAAAGAGAATATCTCAACATATTTACAATTATTTGTTATTTTTGTTGTTCTTTTTAACGTTTTTTATTCTTAAGATATAAGTTATTATATTTAATAGTTGTCTTTATTTTATTACATCTTTACTCTACATTCTCCAAGAATTTTCCAAGCTATTGATAGTGGAAGGAAATGTTCATAGCTTGTTATGAACGTACTTAACCTATGTACGTACCTACATTAAAAATTGTGGCAGAAAATTTTAAAGAAATTTGTGACGTAGTGTTACATGCTCTTTGTAGAGATCTTCGAAGTTTTGTATAAAATACACCTACCCATTGTACTTTCACGATCCATGTCAAGAAAGCAGTCTTACAAGGGCATTACCATCCTTCTGAAAAACGAAAACTGAGCAAAAATCTCGATTCTGGGGAAATCCAAAAGGGAAACACCACCAAACAAAAAAGAATTTTAGACAACGACCAATCGTGTTCTAAAATACAGATGTTTTGTTTGTATTTTCTTCCTTAAACAATCGATAGAAAAGTGTGTCGGCAGTTTATTGTGTTGATTCTTCATTGTACAAAGTGTTTGCAAGTAATTTACATCGTCGTGCTTTGTACAGCGATAAGAACTAAGAATATCTACCTATTATTATTAATGGTATCTGGGTTCGGCAATGTTATAGATTTTTTTTGATGTTTGCATGACTTGGAAGACGTCTGGAAAAATACATATAACCAGTATATAGGTTTTAATAAGTCTGCACAAGCGAGAAGTGGAAAAAGATATGGAAAGCATTGCACAATTTATGTTTAGTAAATGAATAATAATTGTGATGTTACTCTTCAACACCCACCAGCTTTAGTCATCTCATTACCATGAATACTGAAAAGCAATCCATATGTGGGGCTAAATTATTGAAATGAAACCAAATAGGTATATGCAAAAAAATCCAAGTGTAAATTAATTTGAATGTGTAGTACTCATGCGAATAAAAGACAGTTATTGTGAAGAAATAAATGTTTTATTATAAGTTGAATCTTAAAAACCTGAATTTTGTTTGCTTTATTGAAGAAACTCACTCAGAGACGGCTAAATTTGAAGAACTACCTATATTTGTCATAGGATATCTGGTGAACAACCCAGAAGCGAACAACAAATTTCATTTTTGACTGCTGCTTCATGTATGCCACAATTGATGGATCTTGCGCTGCAGTAGACGTTTGCTTAAATGCTTCTTGGATTAATCAAGATTAGCTTCATTGCATAGTGTGAATAAAGAGGTGAAAATCTGGGCCAAGAAAGATTGGAAATAACCTGAAATGATTGTTTTATTTTAAGACTAACATTGTAGTATTTTTTTGTTTCTTGTGTTTGATTTCATTGTTTTGAGCCTAACTTTAGAAAAATGTTATTTATTATATTTTAGAAAAATGTTATTCGTTTTATTTTTACCAATAATAATAAAGCTTTATTATCTAGTGTATTTAAATTTTCTAAATGAGAGGGTGATTTCTCCAAGTAAATGATTCGTGATTAGACCCTAGATGATTTGCATCAACAAATACATTGTTGTGATGTTGCAGTTAAGCATTTTTTTGCCAGAGCATTTCTCACGAGTTTATTTCTTTCTCTCAATCGATCATCAGTTGACTCTGGTGAGGTTAACTGTTGATCGACAAGCAAGACTAAGCACACACCCTTGTGGGTAGCATAAGAAACCTAATAAGTGTTTATTATAAACGTCTTTATGGTGAAATGATATATCCACTTTCAAGAATTGAAAGCTTAATTTCACTGAATGCCCTCCTTTCTGTGTCTTATTGAGTGTGAACATTATATGCTAACAACAATGTGCATATACTTAGATCTGTCTGCAATGCACATCTGAAATATTTTTTTTTATTTAATATATATGTAAGTTTTTTTCTATTTGAAGTTGTAATTTAAAGCTGTAGTTTAGAGTTGGAATTTAATATTTCTATATCTATATTATATAAGAAAGGATTCCGGCATGATTGCCACACTATTAGTAATAATATAAAAAGTGCATGTTGTGCGCAGTTGTCATCGAGGTACAAATTTAAAGTTATTTTACTCGTTTCACATTTTGTTAATCGTCACTAATTTATATTTTGTTACTGTGCCATAAATAAATAAATAAATATGTAATACATAGAAAGCTCTCACTTCAAGTTTTATATTATTTATATCATTTCCCATAGCACAAAAATTGTTGAGAAGGTATTAATAAACCATCATATTAATTATTTTGTAAACTGAGTTTTAACCATTTATTACTATTTTTCAACTTTAGGAAGTAGTAGGTACAATTATTATTTTTTTGCCACAAAATTAAATTCACATCTGCAGAAAGAAATTTTGTTTGTGGAACAAGAAGTGCCTTTTTGCCTCAAACTCATTTTCGCATTTATAATATTAGTTAGGATGGTAAGATATTATGTGTAGGTTTGCTAAAAGCTATAGAAGCATTTTGCAAAGTTAATGCTTATCCTTAATAATTTGGTGTAATGCCACCACCACTTCAACTCACCGCTGGGCACAGGTTTCTCCACAGATGAGGAGGAATGAACCTACTACACCATTATGGGAACATAGTAGGTAAGGTAGTAAGTTCACAATTTGAATCTTATTAGCCTTTATTATACACACCTTAACTCATACACATTACATTCTTTTAGCATATTTTTGGAAACCATTATTTGCACGTTGTTAATAGCATCAATTTCTTGTGATAAAACAGGAAACCTGTCTGTTGAGCAACATTTTGGGGTTCCCAGTTGAATTTTGGTATGATGGTATGATCTTGGCGTAGCTTCCTTGACTTTCAAAAGAGATTGTAAAATCCAAGTTGAATAAAATATTTTGATTTTGATTTTGATTCCATGTGCATAAAGATAAGCTGTTAAAACCCTGTAACAGAAAAGGTTGTTTTTGCTAAGCTGTGAATTAAAGGTTGCTACAAAAAATGGTCCGAAGTGACCTTTGTTTCTAAATTTTAGTCATTTGTACTTAATTTTCACTATCAGTTGAAAGTATAGTAAAAATTTCTAACCAACTCTGAAGGTAACCAAACATGGTTAGAATGAAAAATGTTACCTACATTATGCTTAACATTAGATAAAGTAGAACAAAATAAAATTAATGTAAGTAAAGGCAAGGGTTTTTAATATAATCAATAAACAACTAACATCTATCTATCTACTGGAGGGAGACTCTGTACCAGGGTCGTCTGCTTAGGTACCTCTGTCTTACCTATTTCTGCCGCAAAGCAGCAGTGCTTGCATTGCTGTGTTCCGGTTTGAAGGCATATCCTTCAATATGGCAGTGAAATTACTGGGTACTGTGACTTTACATCTTGTGTCACAAGTTGGCAACGTACACTGTGGTTCTTGTGGGGGTTGCAGTTTTGCTGCGAATCTCACAAGAGCCACATGTATTATAGGTGACTGTTACCACTTACCATCAGGTGGGCAGTTTGCTTGTTTGCCAACTTTCTGCAATAAAAAAAAATAGTATAACACAAAGTTGCTCTCTCTGTATGCTTAAATCATTAAACTACGCAAAGGATTTCAATGCAGTTTTCAGCAATAGATCACCCTATCTATTCAAGAGGAAGGTTTGTATGTAATATAATTTTAATATTATTAATCACTCCAAACTGCCCCACATTAGTTATCTACATTGCACCCGTGCGAAGCCGGGGCGGATCGCTAGTTGCTTAATTAATTAATTTTTACAGAGTAGGCACTTTTTTATACTGAAATTCATTTTCCTCTGAATCAAAGGTAGGTATTGATTTTTTTAAGGGTATCATTAGCTTCTCTCGATGTCACTTGTTTTAACTCCGTGCGGTGTTTACTCTCCAAAAATTCAAATATTTCATTATCGTCACATCACATCTCAAGCAATATCTCAACTTTCAAGAGTAATAAACACTGTGAAAACTATATAAAAATTAAAAACACTCGGCGTGACTCTGCTATTAATTATACGAAAATTAGGGAGTTAAAATTAGAGAAAAAGTCACTACAGCCGTTTGAAAACATCTTAAATAAAGTTAGTTTTAACAATTAGGTATCTTATGAAAATTCCACCAAATTGGGCCAAATCCACTTATCAATCTTGTTACAGCCGCTGAAGAGCAACTTTATAATGATTGCTTTATTTGACATTTATGACGTTCAAAAGCAGTTTTCAAACTGTCAAATGGGCGGTCATGGTACGAAAGTTCATACATAAAAAAAGGTGAACGGTTTCGTGACGTCATTTTAAGCAGGCCTGCAAACGCGCTGCTTTAAGCCGGTCATGGTACGGAAATGGACAGCAATACTGTTTAAGGCCTGCGATAAGAGCTCATGGTAAGGCCCCTGTTCAGAGCCTCGGGGTAAAGAACGCTCTGACGGACGGTTAGTACACTCTGTGCCCGTTCAGAAGCTTCGAGTGATGCAACCAAACAACCAACTCAAGCGTAGGGTGAAAAACACTCTGACAGATTTTATGTCAAAGTCGATGTCAAAAATACGCTAATTATCTATTATTTTATTAAATAACACTACTTTGAACTCTTTAAAGTCTAATACAAGGGAAATATAGTGATTTCTATGTGTTGTAATTATTTTTAAGCAGAAAAATGGATATTGACTGTTAATTTCATAGTAAGGATTAGTAATATTTTGCCCTTTGCATGATCTTGATCGGCAAGATACAAACTAAAAAAAAAGATAGCAACCGACCCGTTCTGAACCTCGGAGCGAGTGTGAAAATCACTCTCGGTTGCATTACTCTGACCCTCGGAACGCAACTCATGCCTGTTGGCCTGACTCAGTGTCTCCAACAACGCCGTAATTACCGCAAACCTACCGTAATTTGTATAAATCTACCATCTACCATAGACATGTTTAATTCTACCGTAATTTCTTTGCGCCATAGAAAATTATGTATGTACCCAACCTAAGTTGATTTTTTAATATTGTTTTAAAATACAACACTGTGAATTTCCCGGGGATTTCCCCTAGAATAAACTTGTGCGCATAGCCACTGGAACGTCCTGGGGACTATAGTCCCCAAAATCGTAAGCTTCTCGATCGACCTGGGTACTATGGTACCCAGTTCCCTTTGCGTAAAACCGCGCGGTGTGATAAAAAAATCGCGAAAAATAAAATATTTTCTCTATGGCTTTATTCCTTTGCCAATAGTCTTTTTCATAAGTTGACAGGTCATGTCCAATTTATTTTTAGTCTTAGACAATAACCCCCCCAGGTCATTCATTACGCGAAAATTGTTTTAGAGGATCGAAAAACAGTTACTGGAGAGTGGAACTCACCCTTGTACATTCTTTTTCTCTGTAATACCCGTGGTAATACCTTTCTTTGTTAATTTGTGTACAACGAAGAACATATATTACGTAGGTAGGTACCTATGTATTGTTACGTACTTCCCGCATTATTTTAAACTTTGTAAACTTTCCTTTGCGCTAAGGCTGCCTGGCAGAAGGTAAGTAATTGAAAGGACATGTCCACTTTTTGTATGGAACGTGGAATTTTATTCTGAACCTTTTTTAACCAGTTTAAAAATTTATGACGGAAATAGAACTTTATGAGAAGGATGTTTATCCATGAATATTAAAAATATTAAGGCCTGCATTTAGGAGAAAAAAATTAAAAATGTTTTTTTTTTATTGTTTCTTTAGCAGGGCCACATTTAGTTTTTTTTACTGGCAATTAAAAGGATGTCATTGTCAATATGTCAATGCCACTGTAGCTGTCGTTTTGACTTTTGTTTATTGTTTGTGTGTATGTGTGTAACCTTCCTTCCTTTCACAAAATAGTATCTTTTATTTTCTACAGCTATGCTCAGGTTCTTGATTTTACATGTGATTTAAATATTGGCTTGCTAACTGGACTAAGTTTTCTCGTAATTTGAACGTACGAAGTAACCAGACCCAAGAATTGAACAACAAAATTTTATACTTCCAGGTTACAGTCGCACTCCTGATACAACTTCTCATTTTTTTTGTACCAGAGTGCTATAATTTGGAATGTCGAATGGTACCATTATATTTAAGAAAGAAGATCCTCGGGGATTGTAAAATATTCGTAAAGTAATGCCAGAGTCTGTGAAAATCACATGAGTCAATATGATTTTGCATTTTTACATAAGTTCACTGTATTGTTTACACCAAATAATTCATGCTTAACTTACTAACAATAAAATCAAAGAACAGAAACTAATTGAATTTGAAAATATAGAAAATTCCACTGATATAGTATGTAAATACTGGACAGGTTTAACAGTCACACAATTTGTTTTATTGTTCTCTTGCTTAACTCAATTAGGTGAGGTTTTTTCAAAGCCTAAAAAGGCCTTAGGTTTATATTAAGTCAGACTATGGGCTAAGGAATCCCTTTGCAGAATTGCTTCTCGGGTATACATTTCAAAAACTCATGTTTACTTATTTAAAAAAGTGTTATTGCTTCAAAAATCAATATGCACCTTTACATTTAGGTATAGCCCATATAAGCAGGGAAAACCTGTCCAGTAGAAATCTAACTATACGTTATACTCTTTGTGTCTGATTCAAACAATTCCATTGTTTTATTAGAGGTTACTAAAATTGTACTTACAAAAGTCCTCTAATTACCTATTTCAAAAGAAATCTTATAACTTACACTGCTAGCTGCAGTAAGCGACCAACCAACCTGGTGGTCAATCTATTTTAAATAGGGCATTAGAAGCCATCTTTGTACATATTGATGCTTAAATTCCACACTTGAATGTTCCCCAGAATGAAAATATTCAATTTAATTTTAATCAGTCTGAAAATATGAAATGTCATGAAAATATTCAATTTAATTTAAATCAATCAGAACATATTAAATTAAGCAAGCTAAGTCATATTTTGGAGAACATATTCAAGAAAATGATCTATCACATGAGACTGCTGATAAGAGGAAAAATCAAATGAAATCCATGAATTTAGGATGGGCTCCGCACCAAACTCATATAACACCACTGGCTCAATTTTGAAATGACGTACTAATGAGGGAAGATGTTGAAATTGAATAAATAAAAATTACATAATTTCTGGGTTTTATTTCATACCTGCAACCAGTTTCTATATTACAACTCTTTCACATAGTTTCCACCATTATAATTATTCAACACTTCATATTACATATTTAGTACCCATGATAAAATCGAGGGTATGTAGTCATATAGAAGTAAATATTTACACTTTGAATTAGCATTATAGTAATCTTAGAGAATTTTGCACTTAGTTCATTATAATGACTTCATTAATTAGCATTTGTTTTGTAAAAAATCTTTTGTTATTGAAATAGTAAAACTGTAGCATTCTTAAGAACAGACCAGTATATTTTATTTATGTTGATATTTCATTACTGTGAGGTAGGTGCTTATCCTAAGAGTAGGCAGAGTAAAACAGGTATCACACACTAGACACTACAGCCAGGGGCTCATCCTAACAAATGCTGCACAAACACACTGCTACAAAGTATAGAAGTCATCTGCCACCAACCAATGCATTTATTGTGCTAGATTTCATTTTAATAGCATGGACCTATTGATTACATGTATCATTTTTTTGGTCAGAGTCAGAGATGCTTGTTTGTTACCAGCAGTGACCTGCAATGCTGCTAATTTGCAATCCAATTCAATAGGGCCCCGTTTCACGAAGCAACCAGTTAACAAGTAACAAGTGAACGGATAACAAGCATTGTAATGACAAGTTTACAAGTACAAGTGTTTCACGAACGTTACTTTTTACACCATAATTATTTTACAACCGTAAAATATCGGTTACAAGTAAGTAAGCACATCATTGAAATTTAAAAAAAAGTAAAGATATGAAGAGGTTTTTATGCAGAAATAAACAATAGTAAGGATTAAACTACTCTTCTAGCGAAGAGAATAATAGGTCTCTATAAATAATGGATAAAATGCAAAAAGTAAAATTCAGTTTTTGAAAGAAATTCTTTCTAGAAAAAAAGTTTTATTTGGTCAGTTTTCGGACACTGTGACCAAATCCGAAAAAACCGTGATACTGTTCTGGATATCACCAACACAGTGATACTGTGCACCAGACAGACCCCATCCAATGTAAGTTAATGCATTGCAGTTTTTCTGGTAACGCCTGACTTCTTGCAGTTTGATGTTTTAAGAATGTTCCCAATAGAGTGAGCAGGTCGTCCATTTTCACTGAAGGCGAAATCGTTTGTTGAACTCGTACTCCGTACGGACTTGCGTGTTAATTCTCTCCCGGAATACTCTTGGCAATGGGTGTGAACCATTATTGTTTTCCGCGAACTCTTCTTCGGAATCTGAAGAAGATTCCCACATAATTTCTCTCCTCGACATGTTACTCAGTAGATAGGTGAGGGTAAGTATCAAAGATTATCTAAACAATATTAATTTTATTACACTATTTACTTCGTTGTTTAACTATTTATGCTAAAAAGTTACAAGTCTACCGAGAGGTTGAGGTGAGTAGAATTGTTTAACAAGTGAACAAGATTGTCAACTTGTTTTTGCATATCTTTGTGAAACACTAGTAAAATTAACCGGTAATTGTTAAAATAGTCTATGGTTTGTCTGTGGATTGTAATACAAGAACTTGTCACAACAATGATACAACTTGTTGCATAGTAGTTTCGTGAAACACCTTTTTCCTGGTTTTTAACTAGTGTTGCCAGGTTTTACCTGTAAAATTGTAACTTGTTGCTTCGTGAAACGGGGCCCTGGGGGTTTATTGTCGAAGGAAAAATCTATAACGTCTGCGCTGCCTTTAATTTGACAGTCATTGCGGCAACAACACAAGATTGTGCACTTCTTAATAAAAAGTATTGTGATGTATTGTGATTGCTTAGATTATAAGCGATCACGATCATTAAAATCACAAAATTCTATTCTATTCTTTGGGTGGTGGCGCTGTCCTTAAGGATTCCGCCAACTTCGAGTATTCCGCTTAGATTTTTGTTGTTACAATATTAAACTCTGCCGTTTCATCAGGCGTCGAATCACAAAATTAAACGAGGCTTTTTTTGACGCTGTCACTTCTGCAAGAGAAGGCAAAGGGAGCTAAGTTCATACAGCCATGTTTTTCGTAAATCTTGATAAAACATTAAAAATGTAATTTATGTGAATTTTAGTCAGAAAGTCACTCACTATCACATCGTTTGTGCGCTTTTGTTACTTATTTATTCGTTTGTGACACGTTTCAGTAACTTGTCATTGGTTTCCATACAAAAATCGCTTTGTTTTACATACTATGAAAGTCAATCATAAAATTGCTGTTTTTTTGAATTTGCAGGCCTGAAAAAACCTAAATTTTATTCTAAACCCTAGATTTTTGAGTACTCTTTACAATAATACCTGAAACATGTTGAATAATAAATAATTATATTCTTAGCCCAAAAGTGGACATGTCATAGTCTGCGGTTTAACTTACTTGGCCGTATCCATACGTTTCTTACTCCATGACCGATGAGATTTATTGCGTACTTACTTAGTCTGTATTAGTATTTTCGTAGAGTGTTCTATATCAAAATAAACTAGAAGAATTGGGCTACATTATTATGTATGGTTTATGATAGTTTATAGTGTTATATTGCCACACTAAACGTTTTTTTCAAAAAGTGAGTATTTTTGAAATTTTAAGCACTTTAGTTACTATTCTCGTCATTATTCATTCCATTATGAATCCTTATCTAATTAACTATTATAAGTTCATTCCTTATTAAATTAGCTTTCCATACGTATTTTTTATTTAATTTTAGACACAATAATTTATTTTTTGCATTTTTTTAAAATTTGAGGTCGCGCGTGCGCATCTCGCGTATATAATTACGTAATTAATCGATTTTATTATTTTTTTCTTTTTTCATTAAAAATATTACCCAAAACTATTATATATCAAAATAATCTTCAAGAATAGGGCTATAATAATATATATGGTTATTTAAAGTTTTATAAAATAGTCTTTGTGCAAAAATTTCTTTTTAAAAATCGGGTCTTCAGCGACCTTCCGAACATTTTCGCGCTTCATTCATTTAATTATTAATCCTTATCTAATTAACTGTTATAAGTTCCTTCTATATTAAATTACCTTTCCATACGTATTTTTTGTTCTCTTGTAGACAGTATATGTCACTCTCCGCAATTTTTTGAACACTCCGTACGCGCCGGGGTGAGTCATTCCGCAATGGCGGCACCTTTGATATTTGAGATATACTACTTTTTGCTTTTGAAACCCACCACGCTTCGCGTGGCGAACGTTCGAGTGGATAGACAAGTACACAAAATATATCCGACCAAATTACTAAGTTATGGATTTTAGTACTGCAGTAGAACTTAGTCATACCTCTGCGTTTTGTCAGCTTTACTCTCACTTCGCCACTTTTTCCTATTAGTTTGGTCAGATCTTTTATCGTGAATTATATTTTTAAAAATGGTTTCTGACAGTAATAATTCAAGTGACGACAATGTTGCTGGGCCTTCTTGTAGTAACCCCGCTAAAACCAAGTCTTAAAAACAAAAATTTCGACAAGAGTGGCTGAAAAACAAAGACTTTTCCTCGTGGCTTCGCGAACACCCCAAAAATCCGTATAAATCCATATGTTCGCTCTGTGACACTGCCATACAAGCTGACATAAGTGTATTAAAACGTCATAACTCAGGTTCAAAGCATCAAAGTAAGGTGAAGAGTACGTCTATTCAACCACCAATTTTTAAAATGTTGCAAACTTCAAAATTGCTTTCAGAAGAGGAAAAAGCAAAATATGCAGAGCTCAAGCTAGCAGCATTTATGGCTGAACATAAGATACCACATTCAAGTATGGACCATTTATCAGATTTGTTAGTTGACGCATTTCCTGATTCTAACATTGCTAAAAACGTGAAAATAAAACATACTAAACTTCAAGTTGTAATAAACAATGTCTTGGGCGATTCGGAAAAAGCAGCTTTATGCACCGATTTACAATAGGCTAGATGACTAAAAATTTATTTTTGCTTTAATAGAAGCTCATTCGTATAATAAACTAAAAGAAAAAATCGGTTTTCGAATAAATAAAAAAACAACCAAGATATAAGGTATTAAAGATTTTTCTCCATCTCTTTCTAGCAAAACGGCAATTTACATGGAGTTTATATGGCCGTACTAAACAGTGACGTCACGGTTCATGTCGGATCTCTCTGTCTAATCGCTTCCAAATTAACAACTTAAAATGCTTGTATCTAATGTATTTCTAAGCCGATTTTAATTCTAATTTCACAGGATTGTATCTTTTTCTACAGTATTTAAATATTTTAAGACAAGACGTGAAAAATTAGAATTCAGTCATCATCCCTATTACATAAATTTTCTGTACTAATAGATGAAAGTACTGACATCACTTCTACAAAAACAATGTGTGTGGTTGTATGTTATTATGACCCGAAGATTGAACGTGTGGTCAGTCGGTTTTGGGACCTTGTTGACCTTTTCGGCGAAGATAATGTAGATCACACTACAACTGCAAAACGCCTATTCGAAATCCTAATTAAATCATTTGAAGAAAATTGTGTGCCGCTAAAAAATATTGTTGGATTCGGATCTGACGGCTGCAATACAATGATGGGCTGTAACAATTCAGTTTCAACAAGATTTAGGCAGCTATGTCCAGGAATAATCATTTTAAAGTGCGTTTGTCACTCGCTACATTTATGCTCGAGCGAGGGTTGCAAAGAACTGCCAATTGAAATTGAAAATTTTGCACGTAGCATCTCTTTAAAAACAGTAGTAAACGGCAAAGTCAATTAAAAGCTTTCCAAGAGTTTTGTCATGCAAAAATACATAAAATATTGCGACCAGCTCAAACTAGATGGCTATCTTTATCAGCCGTCGTCGACAGGATCCTAGAGCAATGGGTGTTGCGAGAGGATTTTACTTTTATTCAATAAAAACCATATAAATTTACCATTGTTTATTTTCTACCCTTTATTGACAACGAACTTCAAAACAACAATTTTCCTACTATAAACAAAACATAAAACCTCTTTTAACACCCTGGCAGCCCCAAAACAAAAGAAAAATCGATAAAACTTAATCTAAAAACCTTTTCGGCATTCTTATGCATCTACCTCCGCGAGACAGTAAGGGTGGTGCTGTAGAATCCGGTGTCTCTATGTTTTCCCTTTCCGGCGTCTTTTCCTCGTGATCTTTAAGGATTAGGGGACAATGGGTCTTTTTCGAAGGCGTTCCTCGCAGAAACTCGACTGCTTCTTGCATTGAAACCTCTAAAGGATACAGTCTTTGAACAGCTCTGACACATTCTCCACCTTTTGTCCTGACCTTAACAACTCGTACCTCATTGTCTGGTCCAGGAAACAATGCCGTTACCAAACCTAATGGCCAATTTATTCTCTTTGTGTCATTTTCCACCAGCACTATATCCCCGACCTTCAGTTTATGGTCTGTCCTACATGGGCTTTCCTTTTGACGATGTACGAGCAAAGCCAAATAATCTGTCCTAAACCGCTGCCTTAAGTCTTGTCGTAACTTTTGAACGTACCTTAGGCGTTGGTTTAGACTCTGACTATCAATTACATCTAAATCCGCAACATCGTTACTGGGTAACGGGTGAATAAAATCATTTGGGGTTAGTGGCACCAAATCGTCTGTCTCCGAAACGTAGGTAAGGGGTCTTGCATTGATTGCCGCTTCAATGTCACATAGTACCGTCTGTAATTCTAAATTTAGTCTGGCATTACCAAGAACCCGCCGGAGTAACTGCTTTATCATTCGGACCATCCTTTCCCAAAAGTCACCCCACCACGGTGCTGCTGGGGGACTAAAATGCCATCTTATCTGATTCAAATGCGAATTTGTAGCAATATTATTCCAATTAATATTTTCAAATGAATTATACCACAACGTTGCATCCTCGAGATTTATATATTAACCAGGTAGTCCACTTTCCAATGTACCGGGCACCAAGCACAATTTTAGAGCGAAGACATAAAAATAAAAAGATAGGTAGGTAGTTTTAGTATTATTCACCCGCTTGCGCGATGTTACGTCGTTTGACTCATTCGCTTTCTTTGTGCGGGCATCACAGCATCGGAATATTAAAGATCAAAGTTTTATTATTTTATAACTTTATTTTTAGTGTGTTGTGTAGTTGTTATAGATATTAATATGTGTAAATGAAAACGTAAGTATTCTAAGCAACATATTAAGGAAAAGATTCGTAAACTAGAGAAACGTTTGCGTCACCGCCGCCGCCGCTGCGAGCATTTTGATGGTGCTGGAAGTACCTATGTAAGTTTAAATTTTTGTTTGTTGTTTTGTTTTTTTTGTTTTTTAAAAAACGTCGCCCCACACTAGGATTTTCTCCTGTGTCGTGGGTGCAGTTGCAAGCATGGAGTATCACATGCACGTGCGCCCAGACCGTAACAAGTTTCTGTAGGCCGTACAAAGCATTTGTCCCGTGCGGGAATCGGGCCCGCGACCCGTTGCGCGGTGGGCGGTCGCTCGACCTCTGCGCTAAACGTGTCGTCAAACCAATTATAAGTGTTTATTGTTTATTATATTGTACTATTTTTTCGACACGTTCTCATATTTGCATTTCGTTCGTTTAAAGCAAAACTTTATTTCGTGTTTGTTCGAATCAGTAGATTATATTTACCTCACTAATTAATTTCATTTTAAAATTTATTGAGCAACAAAAAGAGCCTTGCTATTTGCGCATTGCCTAACGTTACTGTTTAATTAGAAAATATTCTGTATACAGTGTTAAATAAAATGGTATCCGCAGAATACCAGCGTCAAAGCACTCTGTGCCTCTGCATGCGGGGCCTATTTGGCCTAAAATCTATCTGAATATATATTTATATTTTTTTGTTACATTGTGTGTTGTATTTTTTGTACCAAATAAACGTCTATTCAAGCAATAATTCATAATTACTAAAGAACCGTGAATCGGCACTTTGAAACACGCCTTGTACACGTGTTTAAGTGTTATTATTTCTTTATATTTATAGAACAGTGTGCCTTGGAACTATGATGCGATTATAGTCACGCACAGTACTACGATGCGATTGTAGTCATGTTTTTTGGTCAGATTTATTGGTACCGTGACGCGATCACGGTCTCGATCACAACACTTCGTGTCATGATGCGATAATGACCTAGCTTATTTTTTCAACAGAATGTTATTATTTCTTTATATTTTATAGAACTGTGTGCCTTGGAACTATGATGCGATTATAGACACACACAGTACTACAATGCGATTGTAGTCATGGTTTTTGGTCATATTTATTAGTACCGTGACGCGATTACGGTCTCGATCACAGCACTTCCTGTCATGATGCGATCATGACCTAGCTTATTTTTGAAAGAATGTTATTATTTCTTTATATTTTATAGAACAGTGTGCCTTGGTACTATGACGAGATTATAGTCACGCACAGTACTACGACGCGATTGTAGTCATGTTTTTTGGTCATATTTATTAGTACCGTGACGCGATTACGGTCTCGACCACAGCACTTCCTGTCATGGTGTGAGCATGACCTAGGTTATTTATTCAACGGAATGTTATTATTTCTTTATTTTTTAATAGAACAGTGTGCCTTTGTACTATGATGCGATCATAGTCGCGCACAGTACTACCACAATATAGAGAATGGTACTACGATGCGATTGTAGTCATGTTTTTAGTCATATATATTAGTACACAGGCTGAGGATAGCCTCGCAGAATATGACTCGCCTCGCAGAATATTACTAATGTTACTCGCCGACAAACTACTTCGTAGTTTTGTGTTTATGTTTATAATAGTACATTTTGTTATATAAAATAAAATAAAAATCTATGGAGAGGATGAATTGGCTTCAGTGTGTTATCATACATCCCATATGTTCAGTCAGTGGTTCATGTGACTGAAACTTGTAATGAGTGACAACCTAGTAATGTACAGGTGATGATATCAGAAGCATCAGCCAAGTGTCCCATACCACCCACTAGCTCTCAGGTACGTGTAAATGATGTTAACCCTCCAGCAACCAATTTATTTGAGAATATTTTAGAGGTCTTAGGGAACTCAAAAGGGAAACACGAGCTTTTCGGAACAAAAATCCAGGATGAAATCTCTGAATAAAAGAAAGAGTTAGAGGGCAACATCTTCATACCTGAAAACTTTCAATTAGTTAAAATACCCAAATCGAATCCTGAAATCACTGCTGTGTTACTCAAAGAAATCAGCTTATATTGGACCTTCATTATAAAAACACGCTTAATCGAAGGAAATTAATAATGTATTCATTAGATTATAAGTTTAAAAAGATATTGCACGTGTACGAAGTGATTCATTTCTCTTTGGCGGGAATCTCACTAATAAAATTAAAGCATCGAAGTTGGCAGAAATATCGACTCCAAATCAAGAAAGTTACAGCGGCGAGTACTTCTTCTTCTAATAGGCCTTCAGTCAGCCAGCAGGGAAACTGCAAAGCTCCACCGCGTCAAATGCCACGCACGCAGAGACGTGGTTAGGCGTGGAGTCACTCGTACCATTAGTCTGCGAGGAAAGCACCTGTAGTAGATCGATATCAGACAACGAAGTCTCGACCAAAGGCGCCGATCAAAACATAATAATAATAATAATAAAAATAAAAAAAAAACATTATTATTTTGGTACTTAAATGAAAATATTTTAATCACACCTAAAAAAAAATACAATCGATCCAGTTCTCTTATGAGTTGTAACGGGTAAAACGGATTACAAATTTCTTTTTAAGAAACCGAATCTCAAAGATGTTTACCTATAAGTTCACGTTTTTCACAGTCAAATATTGTAACATTACGTTATGAAATTAAGAAGTTATACTAAATGAGAGCAGTAAGATGATGCAATGATGAATTAGTTCAATTTATATATAAACTAACTAACATAATATTTCCCACCTGTAATGCTCTTTTCTGTCAAAATTTGGGAAAAGAAAACAATTTTAATCCTTGACTTATTGAAATAATAAGCTTTATATGTTTACATACAGTTTCCTTATGCATAAGCATAAGAGAACAATACAATCATAAGCCAGCCATCATAATAATAGTCAGATACAATCATATCCTTAGAGTTGTAAGTTAAATTAAAGAGAATCAGGTACCTATATTATAATAGATACAGAAATCTATACAATCAAAGGGCAGAATCGGTCAATCTCGGTATCAAACTAATATATCTAAAAATTGGGTTCAAATCTGGGTAATAGAATACACCAAATGAAAATGTTTTGTTTCTTTTTTTTAAGATTAGTCTTCCCCGTAACGGTGGTTAGTGGATCGTACCTTCGACTTTAAGTTCTTGCGATCACGGGTCAATGATACTGTACTCCAATTCCTTAGATTTTATATGTATTAGATATGTAATTTCACAGAATTCTTCCTTGTTATACTAGTTGTTTCTTAGTTCCTCCACTGAAAAACCAGACAGCCAAGCCTTAAGGGAACTGCCCTGGAGATTCATTGTACAGTGTTGGGTTAAATATATGTAACATGTCTATGATCATATGGCCCGGGGCTCTCACACTGGGTTTTACAAACATATTTTTTAATAAATTGTTATATTTTGTTATTTGTTGGATTATAAAAATAACATATGGAGGAGAGAGCACCTATTTTGTGTACAACTACTACCATTAATTCAAAGAAAATAGCCTTTGTGAGTTATTTGCCAAGGAGTGATCTGAAACTTTCTATGGTGAAAATCCTGAATATTAATAACATGAAATCTGTAAATATTGTTCATTAATCCACCAAGATGCCGCTTACTATCAGGTTTTTTTTATGAAATAGGGGATGTAAAACACGGATTTTGGGAATATATTATGTGTTTGAAAAAAAAAATCCTACCTACCAAAAAACTTAATAAAATCTGTTCTAAATCAAAAAGAAAATTCAAGTAATTAAGATATACCTAAGGTACCTTGGTAATTAGCGTAAGTACTTAAATTATTATAAATTGATGAATCATTCGGAGAATCCTTATTATTTATAGCTAAATATGTATTGCGTGTCCTGAGCCTTGATCTCGAGCTGGAAACAGAACCTCGAAGGTCGCGTGCACTTGATATGTTCCAACGAAACTATTTCGTATTTTTTCTTGAATAAAATGAAAAACAGGAGAAATGATATACTTCGATTATAACTAGGGATTGATTTTTCTAAGGTCAAGGTTGGTAAAGGAATCACATAATACCCCAACCAGTTACACCACCTATGAAACTCTTGTTATGAACTATCAATTTAGATGTCTATTTTTTAGCCACTATGCATTAATCGTCGAAACATTATCTTAGATTTAAATTTGAGCAAATAACTTAAGAATTTCAATGTCTTCCCTTTGCACTTGCTTCAGCTTCATACATTTTCACTAAGCTTTTGAAACCCATATTATCTTATCTTAGAAGTCTAGTTTACTATTATAAATTATTTAGGTGATTTTCTGTGCCTTGAAAATTCTTATCAAGATTCTATCAAGTGTCTATCATGCGTAATAAAACTCTTATTCACTGATTTAGATTTTGTTATAAATTACAAAAAAAAGTCAACATATACCGAATTAACGACAAACTTTCTTTTTTCTCTCACTTCTAATCAAAATTTTCTCAAAATACTCTAAACATCCTACCTGGTTAATATATAAATCTCGAGGATGCAACGTTGTGGTATAATTAATGGTTAAACAAACTTACCTTTGTGATGTTTGACCATAATTATACGAGACGTTGCATCCGAAGAGATTTATACTCCCTCCCTACCCATTATTTGCTGTGTTGCAAATAAATACCCAATGTTTTTGAGAAATTTTGCTCTAAAGGAATGAGTCAAACGACGTAACATCGCGCAAGCGGGTGAATAATACTAAAACTACCTACCTATCTTTTTATTTTTATGTCTTCGCTCTAAAATTGTGCTTGGTGCCCGGTACATTGGAAAGTGGACTACCTGGTTAATATATAAATCTCTTCGGATGCAACGTCTCGTATAATTATGGTCAAACATCACAAAGGTAAGTTTGTTTAACCATTAATTATTCGCCCCAATAAAGTTACTACCATTATCGGTATAAATCGACTTCACTCTACCCCTTCTGGCTATAAATCTTCTTAGTGCTGCTAGAAACGCTTCTGTTGACAACGACTCCACTAGCTCCAGATGTAGAGCGCGGTAAACAGCGCAAGTAAAAGAACAATATAGCACTTTTCTCCATTTTTCAAATATAACGGACCTGCTAAGTCAATTCCAGTTATCTCAAAAGTGGCTGAGTAAGCAATTCTATCAACAGGCAATGAAGCTAGGGGCGTCTTACATGGCCTTGAACTATATCTGCGACACGTTACACATCCGCTTATTATACGTTTCACTAGCTTCCTTGCACGGGTAATCCAAAACGTGTTTCTCAACTCGGCTAAAAGTATGTGGAGGCCTGCATGTTGCATTATTATATGTTTTTCTTGAACTAGCCTCTCAACTATGATATTATTACCTGGCAGCAATACAGGCATCTTGAAGCACTCCTTTTCTTCCTGACTTAATAATAACTTAGTCCGAACTCTTATCAGTCCATGATATGTCACTGTTTGTATTTTAGGCACTCTCGCTTTGTTCTCGTTAAAATGTTCTGTTTGTATCAAATAAAATAAACTATACTGTGCTCTTAGAAATTCTTCCGAACTTATATTATATCCTTTAATTTTGGTATCATTTCGACAATTATTGTAAAACCTTTGAATCCATGCTACTAATCGAACGATTTTGCTGTACTTTGAAAACTTTAATAATCTTTTGCTTAGGTCCGCTTCAATAACGTCTACGTTGCATAAAATACTTTGCTTCGATTTTGATTGGACAACATTCGGATCGGGCATACATTCACTCTTCGGCCACTCGCTCATTTCAAGTTTTAACCAACTTGGTCCCTCCCACCAACGGCCCTTCTCAAGATCTTTCGCCGGACAGCCGCGGGAAAGTAAATCCGCTGGATTATCATTTCCTGGATTATGATGCCAGTCATTTATATCTGACAAACCTTTTATTTCATTTACCCTATTTTGAACGAACGGTTTCCAAATAGTAGAAGTTCTAACCCAAGCCAAAACAACGCTAGAGTCCGTCCAAAAATAACTTTTACATTTAAAATGTAAACCGTCTAGAGCTTGCCTGTATAATCTGGTCGCAATTGTGGCTGCTATTAACTCCATTCTGGGAATACAAATGTCTTTATTTTTACCAATTGCACAGTAACCATGCCCTCACAAGTGACCCGTAAAAACACACAAGCTCCATAAGCTTTCTTAGAAGCGTCGCAGAATGTGTGGATCTGTATCTCTGCCTTAGCGTTGTTCAACGGTATAGCAGATAGTCTTCTTGGAAGCTTACAGTTTCTTAATATATGCATGTTTTCGCGCCATAATTTAAATTCTTTCACTACATCCATCGGTACCTGTTCGTCCCATTTAATCTTTGCGTTCCAGACTCTTTGCATTAATAATTTTGGTATTAACGTCACCGGACTTGTAAAGCCTATAGGATCAAAAGTTCTTTGTGCAAACGAAAGTAGCTTTCTCTTCGTAAGAACATCCTCCTCTTCTGTGTCTAGTTTTACATTGCATGTTAAAGTATCACTATCTGTATCCCATAATAAACCTAATATTGATATTATCTCTGCGTGTTTTTTTGTATAATTACCAGTCCAACCTCGTAAATCCATCTTCGCTGCATCCATTAGCATCTTCGATTCGTTTATAAATCTTTGAACTTCTTCTTTCGTTTCGAAACTAATTATACAGTTATCAACGTAGAAGCTATCTTTTAATTTCTTCGCAGTGACTTTAAGTTCTTCTGGTGCTCTATCGAGGTGATACGCTATAGTAGCATTCAACAAAAAAGGGCTGCACGAAACTCCAAATACCACCCTGCAATGGCGATAAATAATAAATGCGTCTCTTTTGTGAATATTTTCCCACCATAAAAATTTCAGAAAATTCCTGTCTTCGACTGCAAGAGAAATTTGGAGAAATGCCTTCCTGATGTCGGCTGTTACTCCATAGGCGTATAGTCTGAACTGTACAAGTATTTTCGGTATGATCTCAAGCATATTTACTCCCGCATGTATGCATTTGTTCAGCGAATTGCCATTGCTGTCTTCTGCTGAAGCATTAAAAACTGGTCTTACCCTAGTAGTGGCACTCGATTCTTTGATGACAGCATGATGTGATAAATAATGCCCTGATTTTAAGTCATCATCATATACCTGTTCTATTATGCCGTCATCTAACCAATTTTGGAAAATGTCTTCATATTCTTTGAGATAATTCGTGGCAACTAATTTCTTAGTCGTAGTTATAAGTCTTTTTTCAGCTAAAGTTCTATTAGTCAACAAGCCACCAGCTCCCTCTTTCCATAATAGCTTCACCTCATATCTTCCTTCTTGATTAATCTTTACAGACTCGTCAAAATAGCTCATCAGTTTCTGTTCCTGTTCTCCACTCTTTACCATATCTGCTGGGTCTTTGATACCTAATGACTCTAAATTCCACATATCTGTAATGTCCAATACACATGATAAGATATTTTGTTTACTCTTTCGTCTTACTGGCCCTTGGACATACCAACCCAGTTTACTCTTAATAGCTGTAAGATTCTTATCTAAATTTATTATTTCTCCTCCAACTAATATACCTGAATTGTCAGCCCCAATTAACATTTGAATTTCATTTTGTTCATCCATTACATCTGTTAGTTCGATGTTATAGTGTGAGATTTTTTGTAATAAACTTTTGTTTGTTGTAATTGGTATTGGACCACATATTACATCAGTTCCTAAAACCTCCATTGTCAGTGTTATATCTTCCTTAATATTTTTTACGTCAATGTGATATACGTTGTGATTTTTTTGCTTTGTTTCTGAACCACCGAATACAAAATGACCTAATGTCTCTTTATCTGCTGGTTTTAACCCTAGTTTGTTTGCTAACTCTTCTCTGATATATGACCTTTGAGCTCCTGAATCTACTAAAGCTCTTACACACAGTCTTTTCTGTCCGTTTAATATAAATACCCTTAAAGTAGGAAGCAGAGTGACGTAATCTTTATCTTTCTGACACAGCAAAACTGTTGAAACTTCACTCTCTGGTTTATCTTCCTTCTCATTACCCTTATCTTCTTTCCTAGTATTATCTTTAATCTGTTTACACATAATTGTCAAATGACGTTTCGAACATATTAAGCATCTGACAAATGCTTTACACATCTTAGCGTTATGTCCCTTTCGTAAACAATAGAAACATACATTCTTTTTCTTTATTACTTCGTACTTCTCTTCATAATTCATTCTGCTTGCTCTGTGACATTCTGAACTTGTGTGACCCGTTTTTTCGCACCAAATGCATGCCGGAATACTCTTACTTTGTCCTGCTACTATGCATGCCGCTGTAGATGGAAAATTGTCTTTATTTTCGATATTATGTTGGTACAGACCTGTTCTCACAATTTCTATTCGTTCAAGACTTTCGACTTCCCTCTTCAAAAAATTGAGCAAGCTATTTAGATTATATTTCTCTTCGTCCTTTTCTATGTCATTCCCTCTCTGTCTAATCCATGTTTGTAGAATTTCAGTTGGTAGTGCTGACTCAACTAACGGAAACAACATGGCTGCATAATTTTCAGACGTTACATTTAAGGTTTCCAACGCTCGTATTTGTGCAACCAATTTATCATACAGAAGGCTCAAATTGTCTTTATCTTTCTTCATAACCAAATTTAACAATTCTCTTACATAAATTTCTATCAGTAGACCATTTTTACCAAATCGACTTTTGAGTTGCTCGATTGCTTTTTTATAGTTTTTGCCCGACGGTGGAAAACTCTCTACTACTCTTCTTGCTATAGAGCCTTCCTCAGTACATTGGATTAAATATTGCAGTTTATCATCGTCATCTATTTTCGGATCCTCATCTATCTTTTGAAACTGCCCCCAAAAATATAACCAATTGCTAATTTTCCCGTCGAACCTCCTTAACTCAATTTGTGGCAACTTAAACTTCCTTTTTGTACCGTTATCTAATTCTTCTTCATTGCCATTTATATTCCTTTTCGTCATTGTCTCAGGTATCATATATTTTTCTTCATTTTTATCTACCTTGTCTGCTATATTTTCATATATCGCCTTGATCTTTAACCATCTCTTCCTGTATTCGTCTGCGACATCCTGGTTCTTCTCATATAGATCCACATCGAAATCATCATCTTTTAAAAATTCTTCTTCTATTTGTGCTTCGATTTTAAATAGCGCATCCGATTTGGTTTCAACAAATGAATATAATGCTTTTACCTCTTCATGCGGTCGATCTCCTGATAAAATTACTATGATTTCGTCCGCCGCTTTCGTAAATTGTGTTCTGGCCACGGCTCGAAGTTTCTTTAATTTTTCCATTTCTTTATTGTCGGCCCTGGTTTTTACTCACTTTTTAATCCTCTTGCTTATTTATTTATTTTTGTCACGGTCGCCACTTGTTGCGAGAGGATTTTACTTTTATTCAATAAAAACCATATAAATTTACCATTGTTTATTTTCTACCCTTTATTGACAACGAACTTCAAAACAACAATTTTCCTACTATAAACAAAACATAAAACCTCTTTTAACAATGGGCTGCTCTTGCACTTTACTTTGATGATAAATGGCTTGAAGATCGTGAATGCCGCGAAATACACATTGCTTTGAGAGACCCCATTCATAAGGCTTACTTTTATTTTCTTTCGTGGATGTTGCCAAAGTTCACTAAAACTAACGCTTATTTTCAAAGTGAATGTACTGTCTTAATAGACATGCATTCGAAAATGCAAGAACTATACAGAGAGCTGCTTCTATTAATTATCCCTGTTAGTTATGTAAATAATACACCGCTCGACAGTATTGACCCCACAGACGAAAGCAAACATAAACGACCAGAAGATATTTATTTAGGTCTTGGTGTGCAAAAACAGTTATCACACCCTGAAGTTATTGCTGATATCAATTCTGTCAGACAATTGCGAGAAAATTGTAAGAAATTCCTTGTCAAGTCAGCAGTTGGCATAAGAAAACGATATAGCCTTGATGACAAACTGTTAAATGCAATTTCCAATTTAGATAACGAAAATTGCATGTTTGCTACGGAAAAGAGACCACCATCGTTGGCTTCAACATTCAACTTATTGCCCCGAATTTCTCCCAAAACACTTGATGCCCAGCAGATTTTAGACGATGAGTGGCGACATTTTACAAATTACATTGTACAAAACAAATGTGATTTAGACGTCAGTGATCCTCCAGACATATTTTGGCATAAGGTGTCGCAAATCAAAACAAAAATGACACGCAGCCATTTTTTAATTTAGCACATTTTATGCTAGGAATGCTATCATTGCCCCACTCAAACGCCGATTGCGAGCGCATTTTTAGCCAAATTACTGACATGAAAACAAAAAAAGAAACCAATTGTTAACAAAATATATTGCTGGGAATCTATTCACACAACAAATCATTAAAAGAACTGCCAAAAATTGCGTAGATTTTCATCCTACCGAGAAAATGATAAAAAACATTAATGTTACAATGTACAAAAAAGACTTCCGCGATTTGTACACATTTTAAATACAATTAACTCGGGTCTATTTCGCGGTAAACAATAACTATATTGACTTACTGTTTCCCGACGATTCGGCCGAATTACATCAGGCCGTGGTCACGGGATGAGTCATCCCGTAGTTATTGTTTACCGCGAAATAGACCCGAGTTAATTGTATTTAAAATGTTTAAGAAGTTGTTTTGTGTTCTTTGTTAGTTGTGCAACAAAGCTACCGTAAATTTACCGTATTTTTTTATTTTTGATCTCCCGTAATTTTCCGACATTTACCGTATTTTTAGACTAGCAACACCGTAATTTTGACTAATAGAGTTGAGGCGCGTTCGGATAGCATCGAGATGGCAAAAATAAATAACTGTTAAAAATGACAAAATTGACACAAGGAGCGTTCGGTTAGAAGAAATGTGAACAAAAGTTGCATTTTTATCTGTTTACGTCAACTTCAACTTCAACTTCTTTGTATATGGCAATCGGTCGTACTGACAACCATTGGTGTGGTCCGCATGAGAATAATTTTGATTATAGCGTTCACAGCGCTCACGCCCGGTCCGCATTCGTTAGCCCGCTAAAATCGACAAATGACAGTTTGTGACAGATTATCATGCGGACCGACTTTTAGCGCGCTAACGAAACTGCTAGCTAACCTCAAATTTCAGTTTTCCAAAAAAGTACTCTGCGAATTTATTACATCAGTACATAAATTGTTTTAGGAAGTAGAATATTATTACTCTACTTTCTCAGTAGATACTCTGTTTTTAGTGAATGTTGTATATCGGTTTTATTATTCAAACATTCTTTTTTTTTCTGGATCTAGCTAGGTACCTACTCTTATGGACCATCACTTATCTAACGAACTCTATTTACACACAACAAAACATATTGCTTACCGTTGCAATCTCTGTTTTGTTGTTGTAGAGTAAGAGAAAGCTCCACGACTGTTCCCACCACCAGTTCAACCAAATCCATTTTTCTTAACTTTTTTATAAATAATTTATTAGTATCAAAAGTTCAAAATACTTTTGCATTGGTGGTTTAATTTGACACTTGACAGTTCGCTTACAACGATAACGCTCTGGGGCATGGTCGATGTTAGCGCAAAATGGCGGCTTCAGTGACGTCATCTATGACGTAATGACAGATGTCGTGAACGCGCTAACGTTCATGCGGACCGGCTGTTATCGCGATAATATCGATATCATCGTCATGCGGACCGCAACCCATTTCTGCCAATCTCGAGTTTTGGATAAAATACTGAATAGGTTTACTTATTGAAAAATGGCCAAAAGTGAGATGAGATTGTTTTGGGTTACCAGGGCTACGTTCCAAAACATCACCCGGAGTGAGTAGGTGGTGGGGGGAGAGTGGCCGGTTAGGGTGGTCGGAGTGTTGGTTGTTTTAGAACGGCAAGAGTGTTGTCTGCTTTGTTTACATAACCAAATATACAAAAATAAGAAAATATATAATTCATCTGCGCGTCCGTTCGTTTTAATGCATGGATTACATTCCTCTGTTTCATCTACGAAAATGCTAAAACCAACAGAATATGAATTCTGTTAAATCGCGGCCTAACCTAGCTTCAGCGGAAATGAAGGCCAATTTTACAATCGTGTCACTTACGATACCTATAGTCTTTTGAATTTAAAAATAACTTATTGTCGACGTTACGAAGCGCATCCTCGCTCTCCGAGATGCACAAATTGTGTGTGAATATGAAATCTTTGTTATCACAATCACACACAACTTTGTAATCCACACAATTTCCCGCCAAATCCAATCGAGTGAAATTACACCTTGCTATATTATGCGGGTGAGATTCTACTCGATCGAGTGCACTCCGTAGCGTTTTAGGACACGCCACTCCAACACTCTCGAGTGCACCCGAAATGTTTTAGGACATACTTCGGGTGACCGAGTGCACTCGGGTGATGTTTTGGAACGTAGCCCTGTAAAAGACAAAACAGGACGTCACAATAACATTACAACATCTTAATCTGTTTACGTCAACCGTTCGGATAGCTGAAAAAATGAGACACTGGCCTGACTGTCAAGTTTGTCTGTGAAGCTGTCAATATTGAGGAGGCTTGTGTTTTTAGTTTTACGAATGAATTTTTATGGTTAATGTAAATACATTGTAGCACGTGAATACATGTAGTTTATTTTTATTTTACCTTGATCATTTTGAACTTAGTTGCAATTTGATTTGTGAAGTTTTTCATTATCATAATATATTTGTAACCTCCAAAATGCAGCACGATGATGTACGTATAATGTTCTTAAAATTACACCTGTTTTAACCCATTTAAAATAATTATTACAAATCTTCATTTTCAGGTCGTATGGGCTATCATTAATAAACGACACTGTTCTCATAAAGTAACGTAAGTATATGAGAAATTATTGTTATCTCTACGGTAAATTTCTTAAAAAAAACAATTTAATAAGCACACGTTTTTTTTTCATTTCAGTACGAAAACGCAACATTTTTGTCGAAATGAATATAACCTAACAGGTCTTTGCAGTAGAGCATCATGTCCACTTGCAAATAGCAAATATGCTACTATTAGAGAAGAAAATGGGATCATTTATTTATATATGAAAACTGCTGAAAGGTAAAATTACTATAGCTTAACAAACAAAGATACCTAGATAGACCCACAAGTAGTGCACACAGTGTGATACAGACTTATTCTGTAACAAATATTGACTTCTATGAATTCTAACCAATTTAAAACAACAACAACTACAATCAAATGATAAAACTAGTGAGCATTGTGAAAATTCTCTTTATGTCTTAAACTGTTTCTTTTATGCTCATAATATTATATCCCCAAAATATTATTTTTGCAAAATATTACATTCTAAAAATAACTGCTTTTTGTATATAAGGTACCTGATAGAAATAAGGCCTATGCTCAAATAAGGCCTATAGTACGGAAAAGTCGATTAAAATATATTTACATCAAAAATACTTCACACACGCATAGACGACAGCTCCACAACTTGGCTTATTTACCACCTTCTTCTAATAATTTATAAAAATATGAGTGTTTGAAATTAGGTAGGCCTTATTTGTATCACTTACCTTATTACCAGAGAGAGACTCTGTACAAGGGTCGACAGCTTGGGTGCCTCCGTCTTACCTATTTCTGACGCAAAGCAGTGCAGCATGCATTGCTGTGTTCTGGTTTGAAGGGGCATATGGCAGTGAAGTTACAGGGCACTGTGACTTTACATCTGACGTCACAAATTGGTAACATACACTGTGGTTCTCGTAGAGCGTCGGTGGCGCTGTGGTGTATGTGAAGTCAACCAATCCGCACTGGGCCAGCATGGTTTAACTAAGGCCTAATCGCCCTATCATAACTAGTTAGGGTAGGCCTGAGCCCCATCGGTGGGGACGTATATGAGCTGTGATGATGATGATGATGATCGTTTCCAAGCTTTGTTTCAGACTTTCGGGGGGGTCCCGTTTTGCGTGGGTAGGATTGCGATAGGATTCAAATTCCATCTCAAGCTTAATTGCTATGTCGAATCTAATGTATGAATAGTGAAGCATCCTCAGACACATGCCATCCCCGATGAATGCGATGTACACAAAAATACAATACATACTTACATTTGAATGTGAATTTATATCATTTTAGAGTGATGTTTCCAGCAAAGCAGTGGGAAAAGGTAAAACTATCGAGAAATTTTGAGAAAGCAATATATCAAATCAATGAAAATCTATTATATTGGCCAGGATTTATAAAAGCAAAATGCAAACAGAGATTTGTAAAAATTACACAATACTTAATACGGATGAGAAAACTCAAGCTCAGGAGGGTGTAAGTAAAACAACATTCCCCTTTTAAATATTGTGCCTTACATAAAATGAGTCTCTTAATATTTTCTTTAGCTGACACTCCATAACCTGAAATTATCTATCTAAGTACTTTAGCTCAATTTACCTCGTTCCCTCTACTGTACACTACTGTGGTACGGTATCAGTGGCAACATATGGAGTTTCTATTCCGTTTGACACCCCACATGTTTAGTGATATTAATGTTAATACAATAACATACTGTTTATAAATGTGAAAATATCATACTTATATCCAGTACCTACTGGATTTGTGATTTTATGATTACAAAAGCGGTAATTGCTTAGTCTTTAAATGAAATATTATACTTCTAAAGTGTGGAAAACAATTTGAATTGGCAATAGTTTACTTAAATTTTCGATTGATTTGAATTTAATGTTGGTAGGGGTATCAAATTGTTGGTATTGATAGTTATTAAATTTGCACGTCGATAAATCGATAGAATATGTCGGGATACCATAAATGTAACACTTACTATTACTAACCATATTTTGACAAATAAACATTATTATTATTAATTTTATTGTAGATCACAAGTGTATCACATTTTCAAAATGGCGGCTGTTATTTTCAGAACTCCAGTTTCTTTTTAAAACCGCTGTGCTGCCCCTAAAAATACTTGTCTTATCTTATTATACTTATGTCGTAAGATGTGTGCAAGCAGGTTCAAAGAATTTTCTGAATGAGTCCTGTCATTTGATGGAGTTAATACAACATTTCCTGTTTTGAAGGAAAACATGAAATGATATGAGTCAATCAGAGTTTGAAATGCAGTATAGGTACTCAAAGATAATCCTAGGCAAAAATCTATCGAGAAAAAATCTTATTAAGCAAGTCCCTGACAATGATTGTAGACTTTTTAGATGATTATTTTGCTGGTAGGTAGGTACTATAAATCTGTGCATACCTAGCTTATAAACCATTGTAGGGTATCTTAGAATAGCTTGTAGGGTAACATAAGAATAGTCAATAAAAATAATGTTAGGGTAATCTTAGAATTAGGACTAATCTTAATATAGAACTTAGGACTACGGCGCTGTTTTAAATGGACATTTGTGGTGGCTGACGTGAAGACTTCTGTCCTGGGAGCCGATTTTCTTAGAAAGCATCGCCTGTTGGTTGACTTACATCGCCGCAAGCTAGTCGACGGAGTGACCGATATCGCCGTGAATACAATCTCAATCAAAAATCAAGAAAGTCGCGTATACATGATCAATCGAAACCACGAATATACGATATCTTGAAGGAGTTTCCAGACGTACTGCGACCAATGTCACTGAAGACACCAGCTAAGCATCAAGTCACTCACCACATCGAGACATCTGGACCACCACTATATGCTAAAGCACGTCCACTACCACCCGACAAGTACAAGGCAGCGAAACTTGAATTTGAGAAGATGATTGATATGGGAATATGTACACCTTCGAACAGCCCCTGGGCCAGCCCACTGCACATTGTCCAGAAAAAAGATGGATCGCTACGAGTATGTGGAGACTACAGAAGATTGAACGCTGTGACAGTACCAGACAGATATCCCATACCACGCATTCAGGACTTCACATATCAACTCAGTGGAAAGAAGATCTTTACAAAACTGGACCTGAAGATGGCATACTTTTGGATCCCAATTGAAAAAGACGATGCAGCCAAAACAGCCATAATAACACCATTTGGGCTATTCCAATTCAACTGCATGATGTTTGGACTTCGAAATTCTGCACAGACATTTCAACGATACATGCACGAAGTGTTGAGAGGACTAGACGACTGTGTCTTCTGCTACGTCGACGATTTGCTGATTCATTCTTCTGATCCAGAACAGCACAGAAGACACCTAAAACTCGTGCTGGAGCGCCTTAACAAATATGGAGTATCGCTCAATATTGACAAATGCGAATTCGGAACAAACAAAATTCAGTTCCTGGGCTATCAAGTTACACCAGAAGGAATACAGCCAACAGAAGAACGAACTCAAGCTATAGTTAATTATCCAAGACCGCAAACAATCCAAGAACTTAGAAGATTCCTCGGAATGATTAATTTCTATCGCGACTGTCTGCCACGTCAAGCGGAAAATCAGTTCGAGCTCAACAAATATCTACACAACACTAAGAAGAATGACAAAACCCCTATCGTATGGACGAAAGAAGCAGAAGATGCATTTGAGAAGTGCCGTCAAAGCATTCTCGAAGCAACGACGCTATCACATCCCATAGCCGGCGCACCACTCTGTCTGATGACCGATGCCTCAGAAAAAAGTCTCGGCGCTACACTTCAACAGCGAATTGGCAATGTCTGGAGACCACTGGCATTCTTCTCGAAATCGATGAGTGAAACGCAACGTCGATACAGCGTATACGACCGAGAGCTGTTGGCCATGTATACAGCAGTGAAACATCTTCGAAGACTGATTGAAGGGAATGACGTCACGATATATACAGACCACAAACCATTGACGTACGCACTCAATCGACCCCCTACCAGTAGTGATACACCGCGACGTGAAAGACAACTTCGCTTCATCAGTCAGTTCTGCTCGAACATCAAGTACATACACGGAGACCGAAACCAAGCCGCTGACGCACTATCACGCATAGATGGCATCGAGATATCGTCAACTATTGATTTCGAAAAAATGTTGAAAGACCAAGAAAACGATCAAGAGCTGAAGAAATTACGCAATGATTGCACGCACTTGAAATTCGCATATGTCAACCTACCTGCAATTAACAAACCGATCATATGCGAGACATCAACTTCGAATCCGCGACCATACATACCCGCAGCTTATCGCTATGCCGCCTACAAAGCGCAACACGATATAAGCCATCCAGGAATAAGAGCTACCAGGAAGATGATGACATCAAAATTCTTTTGGCCATCCATAAACAAAGATGTGGGGATGTGGGCCAAGGCGTGCATCGGATGTCAGCGGGCAAAAGTACATCGACATGTTATCAGTCCATTGGGCGAGTTTCCCCAATCGAACAGATTCGAGCATATCCACATTGACATTGTTGGACCGCTGCCACCGTCAAATGACTACAGATATATAGTCACCATCATCGATCGCTGTACCAAGTGGCCAGAGGCAATTCCTGTAAGCTGTATTACCGCTGAAGTAGTTGCCGAAGCAATGTATAACGGCTGGATCGCTAGATTTGGATGCCCGATACGAGTGACCACAGATCAGGGAAGGCAATTCGAGTCATCACTATTCAACGCCTTGATGAAGAAATTCGGCATCACTCGTTGTAGAACTACAGCATTTCACCCTCAAGCTAATGGCGAAGTCGAAAGATGGCACCGAACATTGAAGGCAGCATTGATGGCAAGAGACGCAAAAACAAAGTGGAGCGAACATCTACCCGCAGTATTACTTGGTCTACGAACTGCCCTAAGAGATGACAATATCAGCCCGGCTTTGATGACATATGGTGCAGCATTACGAATACCGTCCGATTTTCTTGTACCTGCTCAGTCAAGAATTGAGGATGCTGAGTTTGTACGCCGACTTCAAGAAGCCATGTCATCGGTTTCGCCAGTCCAGAAAAGGCATGCGACGAGCAAGAATACATTCATATACAAGGATCTCGCTACCTGCAGCCATGTCTTCGTACGTGTGGACACAGTAAGAAGCCCGCTGCAACCGCCATATGAAGGGCCCTATGAAGTACTTCAGCGAAATGAAAAATATTTCACATTGAAACTTCAACGACGAACATCGAACGTCTCAATAGATAGACTGAAACCGGCCTACGTATGCAATGAAGATAGCTTGAAAGCGCCATCTAGTACCAGAGACGATGAAACTCCGAGGCTCCTGAGTCCGAGGCCCCCGGCAAACACCACTTCGATGAGAGCTCAAACGACCCCAAGCTCAATGATGACATCAGCAGCAGCGAAGCCATATACCACACAATCTGGTCGCATTGTAAAACCTACGGTACGCTTCGCTTAGAGGGGGGTAATGTAGGGTATCTTAGAATAGCTTGTAGGGTAACATAAGAATAGTCAATAAAAATAATGTTAGGGTAATCTTAGAATTAAATTGTAATATTTTAGTATGTAGGTAGTTAGTAATAATGGATTTGTTAAGTACCCTTAGAATAAGATTAGTATTAAGATACCCTCACTTGTAAATAATAAAAATAGGCTCTCTTTACGGTACTGCCCGCCGCAGGGGTCTGCGCCTAGAAAAATGTATATAAGGCGGCAGGAGTCCCAATAAAGAATGAACAACCAGCCAGTCTTTCATTACAAGTCGTCCAGCAAACTACCTCCAACACTTCCATCACAAAACCATATAATACCACTGATGGTGTAAAGTGGAAGGAAGACACGACACGACATGGTTAGCGCAGAGGTCGAGTGATCACCTACTGGCAGTAGGCTACTGCGCAACGGGTCGCGGGTTCGATTCCCGTATGGGACAAATATTTTGTATGGTCTACAGAAAGTTCCGGTCTGGGCGTATGTGCATGTGATATTCTATGTTTATAACTGCACCCATGACAGGAGAAAATCCTAGTGTGGGGCGACGTTTTTTTATAAAAAAAAATGCCTTAGCTACTTAATGCTACCAGTCGCTGGTAAGAACCTCATCATCATGTCATCATCATCACTTGTTGCTGAAGATAAAGAAATAAAGGTGACATGACATGCAAAGCTTAGATCATTACTGTAAAAAAATAGTAATAATTTATGTATCATTTTCTTCAAACTTTCAAAAAATTGATAAAGAAGGCAAGTTGACCAGGTTCATCATTTTAGACAAGAGACTGTTACTGTTGGACATAGATCAATGGTTGACAAACTAAAATTAATTATTATGTACTACCTAGATACTTATTTTGTCAGTCAATTTCTATTAAATTTTAAATAATAGTTACATTTGTAGCTTCCTACTCATAAACATTGTACAGTAGATGAATTAACAAAAATGATGTAAATCATCATATTATTAATTCTTGATCTCTAATATTGGTGTTGTAACCCTTACAGAAAAGAACTAGTGCCAATACAGCGAAAAATTGAAAGGCGCGAGAGGAGACGAGAAGAAAAAGCTTTGGTTGCTGCTAGAATAGACAATGCTATAGAGAAACAGTTGTTAGAAAGGCTCAAGAAAGGCACTGTAAGTGTTAATATCATAACTAACTGCTTATACAGGATTACTTTTTTATCACCCCGAAGGGATGCAATCCAGCTTAATACAAGGTTATTTTTTAATTATGACAAAAATTTTGTGTGCTTGTTCAAACAAGCAAACTAAACAACTTTCATTATGGCACCAACTTTGAAATTGCAAAAAAAAATCTGCTGGTCCATACATTTAGGTTCAGTGAATGTTGAACATTTGTATGGAACAGCTGATTTTTTTGCGATTTCGAAGTAGGTCTCATAGTGAAAGTTGTTCAGTTTGCTTGTCTGAACAAGCACACAAAATTTTTGTCATAACTAAAAAATAAAGTTGTATATGTATTATCTATAGATAGATAGACTGATAGATAGAAATAAAAAAATCTCTAAAACTAAATGGGTGAGTTATTATTTTAAATAATATTTAATTCATTCTACTAACGTATCCTGAAGCGTCTGTTAAATTTTCCGGCTTAGAAATGTAACCCTGTATGTATAAAACGTGTGAATGAAATTACGCAAAACCTGTTTATAGTTTGTTTAGAATCAATTCCACAAAAAATATGGGTCACAATTTATCGAAAGTATTTTTTTTCCACGTCGCTGTTTAAATTTTCTTAATTCTATCGTCTTTATGTCTCAGTGGCGTCGCGGCAACATAGTACTCCCAAGCGCGTGACCATAGATTTTAAAACTTGCAAGATATGCAACAAAACAAAAACAATGAATATCTCCTTAATAATCCGCGAAAATTTATTTTCATAATTTATATAATTTTTTTATAATTATAATTTTTAAAATAAGTCGGGAGTGTCCGAGGATTTGAGCTATTATATTATACAATGTGTTAAGTTGTATAATGGGTAACATAAAGTATATGGTTCATTTTGCGGATGATGTTAATGATATGGAATGAATCAATACTATGTTGTTTGCATTATCTACATTAATCCAATCTTTTCCAGTACAATGATATTTACAATTTCCCTCAAATGGCTTTCGATGCGGCTCTAAAAGCAGAAGAAGTTTCCGGAGAGAGTGAAAGTGAAAGAGAAGATGAAGAGGAGAAAGAAATGGAGATCGAACCGGAACTTGAGAGGGAATTGGAGAAAGTGGTGGAAGAAACTGATGAATTTGTTGAAGCTGACAGTGAAATGGACTCTGATGAGGTCAGTGATATATTGTGTAATATGTTAGTTCTGTTTGTTTTTATATGAGAAAATTGCAATAAAGCCTTAACGAGTTTATTGTTCGCTTCTACAAAAAATCTGCTATACATAATTTTTTTCCAAAGCTATTATAGCCAGTAGTAATTTGATCCAACTTAAAAGATAGTTGCGAAATGTAGTTCGCGGGCACAGCTTATTTATTCTATTTTGGCTAAAAAACGCTTAACTCTTTATTTCCAGGAGAGTGATTCCGGTAGGAGGGAATCAGCAGATGTTGGTAGTGATTTTGAGTCGGATACCTCTGATATTGAAGTAAGTATTTCATAGTATGATTATTCGTAGTAGAACTTTGATATGGGATGGGAAAGAAAATCTAAGTATTGCATAGCCTGGTTCTTTGAGATACCCATTGATTTACTACCAAACGTAGATAACGCATGAAGCCATGAACGTTCGAGAAGTGGGCCGGTGAAGAACTGCCCAATCGCGACTCGTGCAGTTCTTTTCCATAGTAAGTGATTAGCTGTCCGCACGTCAACATGCCGAAGTGCTTATTCAAAAGTTGTGGTGACAATAGCCAGAAACGGCAGAAAAAAGACGGAAAATCATATTTTGCGTGAGTAAACTCATTACACATCTTATCATGTCTTCAAATATTCGATTTATACGTAAAAACCAATCAAAACAATTATTTTAATCATAAACATGTCGCTTCGCCTCAGTGTCGGTACATCTCAATCGTCTCGCTCGCACGGGCGTCGTATCACGATGTGTTGTCTCATTCATGCGTTGGAGCGACAACGCGATAAGTAATTTTGAGCATTATGTTTGAGAGTATAAAGTTGATATTTTCTTATAGCAATTACTAAAACGTCAATTGATCTGTGGCTAGGTATGAAATGATGTAACTTCACACGGTTGTACTTAAACAAGTTGCCGTAATAATGTAGAATAAGGTTGAATTCGATAAATACGGTCCTTTCTTTATGGTAATTTTAATTCTGGCGTGTATATTCAACAATATATCAGCGAGTACAAATGTATAGTCGATTAGGTGACAGATTTCAAGCGCGTTTTTGTATGAAGTGTTCTATCTACGTTTGGTAGTAAATCAATGGAGATACCACAGAAAGGCTCTGGGCCAAACTGTAGTCCCTGGGCCCCAGACCTTGCTAGCTCATCGGCTTTTTCGTAACCAATGATTCCAGAATGACCCGGTACCCATTTAAGGGTGATCTTCTACTTTGTACTCGTACTAAATAAAAAATATTACCAGCTACGATACCCGGTGTTGCCCTGGTCAAAATATATCGGGCGCTTAAATGATTTTTTAAAGAATATTATAGACTGATTAGATTCATTTCATTTAGAATCGATTTTTAATAATCTACAACATTCTGGATCAATTACAGTCTCGCAAAAGGCACTTATGGCCAATTGCACTAACCTTGTCTTAGCTTAGGACGATCTCAAGTAGCATGCTGTCACATTCTTTTCATTAAAGATAAAAAGTGACAGCATTCCTTTTTAGGATTGTCTTAGCTAAGACAAGGTTAGTGAAATTGGCCATTAGTGCCATCAATTGATTTTATTAAATACAAAGGTATCTGTAACAGTTTGTGTAATAACATTCGTCTTTTCATTTCCAGGATGCTGCCGAGAGGCTCGCCAAGAAGAAACCACGCGTTGAAATTGAATATGAAACGGAGCCCGCTGTTAATATTTCCAAAAAGAAAATAAAACATTGATCAATGTTGTATATACGAAAAAAAAAATGTTTTATTGTACATTCCAAAACAAATAGATGTGCCTTTAGCGAATAAAATTACAGTCTACACCTAAACTACAGTTTGTACGAATTTTGAAAGTAGTAGTAGTGAAATTACGATGTTTTTTAGGGTTTCGCATCCAAAGGTTAAAAACGGGACCCTATTACTAAGACTCCGCAGTCCGTCTATCTCTCACCAGGCTGTATCTCATGAACTGTGATAGCTAGACAGTTAAAATTTCTGTTGCTGCTATAACAACAAATGCTAAAAACAGAATAAAATAAATATTTAAGAGGGGCTCCCATACAACAAATGTGATTTTTTTGCCGTTTTTGCTCGATATTAATAACGGCAACAGGTAGCTTGAAATATTCACAGAATATTTAGTTGTATATTCACTTTAAAAATAAATAATTAAATAAAATAAACATTTAAGGGGTGCTCCCATACAACAAACGTGATTTTTTGCCGTTTTTTGCTCGATATTAATAACGGCAACAGGTAGACGCTTGAAATATTTACAGTAGGTATATTTACGAGTATATTCACTAAGATGTTACAGACAGACACCGTGGTTAAAGCATACAAACAGACACCGGTACAGGTGAAACAAAAAAAAGGTTATAATATAGTGTCTAATGTTGTATAGATGACTTACGGAACCCTTCGTGCGCGAGTCCGACTCGCACTTGCCCGGTTTTGTAACTTGTGATAGATGCCATCGTCCGCCAAAGGCTCTACTAGGCATTGCCACGGTAATAATATATATGTCACCGTAAAATTGTAAATACCGTTAGATTATAATCTATCTCGCGAGATTGTAAACTATCGATAGATTGTGAACGGTTCACAATCTTACAATTTAACGTATTATTTTTCGGTAGATTATAATCTATCGAAGTGAAACTGTTAAATCGCAATCTGTCGCGCGTTAAATTGTCAACTGTCCGAAGGCTGTCCCTGATTGGTCCGTCTTACAGTAGATCGTTCTGTGTCCATAGAGTTAGGAATCAAACACAGTGTCAGTCAAATAAAATAAATGCACTTTAAGAATAGTGACATCAAGTATGTATTTATTATTAAGTAGTTAATCAATAATTCTGACATCATAATATGGAAAGAAAAATTAACGAAACAAAATCTTGACTAATAAAAGTAAGAGTAATAAAAAATAATATGAAAGAAAAATGCACCAATAAAAATGTTCCGTTATTGGGAACTTGTAGGCTAAGGAAAAATTTTTGTTGGTGTATTTTTTTTTCATATTATTTTTATTACTCTTACAATAAGTCAAGATATTGTTTCGTTTTTTTTTCTAATAGTCAATTTTGTTACGTTTCGATTTTCATTATTATTTTAATTAGTTTGTGTTTAATTTGCTTCGGCTAAAATTTTTTATTATTTTTTCAATTAATTTGTGTTTGAATAGAAAATGTTACATTTCTAATTTTCTCATTTGGTTACTATTTTTCTTACTATATTATGATGTCAGAAATATTATTATACTTGCTGTCACTATTCTTGAAGTGTCTTTTTTTTGAGAGTAATAGTAATAAAAATAATATGAAAGAAAAATGCACCAATAAAAATGTTCCCTTATTGGGAACTTGTAGGCTAAGGAATCATTTTTGTTGGAGTATTTTTTTTTCATATTATTTTTATTACTCTTACAATAAGTCAAGATTTTGTTTCGTTTTTTTTAATAGACAATTTTGTTACGTTTCGATTTTCATTTTTATTTTAATAAGTTTGTGTTTAATTTGCTTCGGCGAATTTTTTTTATTATTTTTTCAATCTTAATTTGTGTTTGAAAAGAAAATGTTGTTAAGTACATTTCTAATTTTCTCATTTGGTTACAATTTTTCTTACTATATTATGATGTCAGAAATATTATTATACTTACTGTCACTATTCTTGAAGTGCCTTTTTTTTTGACTGACACTTGTGTTTGATTCCTAATTCTATGGACACAGAACGATCTTCTGTAAAACTGACCAATCAGGGACAGCCTTCGGACAGTTGACAATTTAACGCGCGACAGATTGTGATCTAACAGTTTCACTTCGATAGATTATAATCTACCGAAAAATAATGCGTTAAATTGTAAGCAGTATGTTACAGTTCACAATCTTTCGATAGTTTACAATCTCGCGAGATAGATTATAATCTAACGGTATTTACAATTTTACGGTGACATATACAGTAGAATGACTTCATAGAAAGAGTCGAAACACCCGTTATGCCTACGCGCCCCAATACTGGATAGCAACTGGATCGCATCTACAAGGGCAGTCACGATTCACATACAGTAGGTATATACTATTACCGTGGCATTGCATAGAGATAAAACGATCGGACTCATTTCCATCGCTCCTGAACGCAGTCGTTATACTGCATGCGGGTAATGTCTGAATACTACTCGTATACGAATAAATGTTTTATTGTATTAAATTATTCTGCTTTCACATCAATTCTAGAACACGATAACAGTGTATATTCGTAATTATGTATCATCATAATCATAGCTCATATACGTTCCCACCGAGGGGCACGACCCTTTATTTGGGAGGGGGAAAATGCTTTTACGCATCCCTCGTGGCCGAGCCAAACTACGAGGGTATGTGGGACTCCGGGTCATATCGGTCCAGGCCTACCTACTAAAAAACCCCCAGCAGCTCCTCCCTCCGTCACAAGACAGGGGAAAGGGGACAACAGCGAGGCCTTGTTCTCGCGAGGGGCACGAGCCTACCCTAACTATAGTTATGTTAGGGCGATTGGTTGACTTCACATACACCTTTGAATTACTTCGCACGTGTATGCAGGTTCTCTCGTCTTCCTTCACCGTAGGAGCGTCAGATATATGTACATATGAAATTCGTGAAACGAAAAACACATTGGTAGGATCGATCGCGGGCCTTCCGATTCTACCAGCACCGACGACCTATGTATAGTCGACCAAAAAGTGGTTTACCATTTTAAGGTTGAAATTCAGTCTTGTATCAGAAGACAACACAGTTGATTTCCCTTTGCAATTTCATGACAGATGCTAAGGCTACCCTAACGATGTTTTATTTGTACACGAAGTACGGTCAAAAATGGAAAACCATTTTTCTACTCGACTATACTTAGTACCTACTATATTCGTACTTTCAAATTCGATGCCATGAAAAGGGACGCCGTCACTTATACCCTGTATAAAAGTAAAGATAACACAATATGGTGCCGGGATCCTTCGAGTTCTCGCATCCGCATAGAATCCGCCGAAAATCTTATGACTGGAACACCTGGAGTACGATATGATATGCTCATCAAGAACTTGATTGTTTCCGCCGAAAACATGTTGAATATAATAATTCTAAAACACACTTATAGTAAGATTCAAAATGTGAGGCAAGATAAAGAAAGTACTTCCGAGTTCGAACGAATATGCGTATTTCGAGATTACTTTGAAGCACCTAAAAGCAGTTATTGGGTTACTCTTCTAAGCTGGTTTATTCAAATCTGGAAGACAAAACTATTTCAAATCACTGTAAGTTTGGGACGGTTCGTGTTCACAGAATAGTTCAGTCACATTTGCCCCGAACACGCGAATTTTATATTATGTCAAAATTGTCGCATAAAAACTAATTAGATATAAGCCCTTTTGTTATATTTTTAGATACTAAGCTACTAGTTAGTAATTTGATTCATACGTGCCTTAAATTAACCGTGAATTCAGATTTTTTTTATCTCAATCAAAAAGTCAAATAATTTTAATTTAATTACTTATGTGTTGATTTTTGTTACCTAAAGTAAGATGTTTCTCATTTATTTAATTAAACTATATAAACTACTTTTATTTTACTTTTTCTTACACGTATTCAATAACATAAAAATATGACTGTTTCCGGGTCCTACAAACCCACCAGGCACACCGTGTAACTTTTACCTACCAGGCACCTCAAGGGTTAAGGGCCCATGGCGCGAAAAATAGCAAAAAGGCCGTTGGCGTTTTTGATATTTTACGTTAACGTTCCAGTTAACTGACCGGGAAAAAATAAATTTAAATTCTTAAATTATGTGTCTACACAATCACCGTCACCATTTTTCCAATTTACATACCATTTCGTTAAAAAGTAGCATCAATTTTACTTAAAATTTAGGTTACACCCACATACCGTTCGTGATTTTTAGCTTCATTAATTAACCCTATTATATTTTAGTTTAACAAAGATATAGAACAAAGGTAAGCGAAACACTGACACCGTGGTATTTTTTTAAATTATCGTACATTGATTTTTATATGAATTTTTTAACATACATTTATCGATTTTCTTACAAATACTTGGCTCGGGCGCGTCGAAATTCAGTGTGCAATCAAGACTCGAAGTGAGAGCACGTCGCTTTGAGCTAGCTCCCGGTCACGTAATTATTTGTGTATGTATACGACGCGAAGTCCTACGGAGTAATCGGAGAAGTTGATAACTAACAATTTTATTATTTGTGGCTGCCGTACGAAAAACCTTCAACCTTTTTACAAGCTTTTATTTATCTTTTGCATGTTCGGGTCTAATCTTGCGAGCTAAATTTGAGTCACTTCCCGGTTTCCGATTAAGCTGAAATTTTGCATGCATATGTATAAATATATTATGATGACGACATGGAGCTGATCTGATGTTGGAGCTGAAGGGTGGCCATAGGAACTCTGCAATAAAACAACATAGCCCCATCGAGTTTGAGCTCGTTTGATTCGTATTGACGAGAACTTTGATCCTATATGGTAACCAGGGTCTGATACTGGAACTGGAAGGTAGCCATAGAAACTCCGCAATAAAACGACACAATCCCATCGAGTTTGGGCTCGTTTGATTCGTATTGACGAGTACTTTGGTCCTATGTGGTAACCAGGGTCTGATGCTGGAGCTGGAAGGTAGCCAAAGGAACTCCGCAATAAAACGACAGAACCCCGTCTAGTTTGAGCTCGTTTGATTCGTATTAACGAGTACTTTGTTCCTATATGGTAACCAGGGTCTGATCCTGAAACCGGAAGGTGGCCATAGGAACTCCGCAATCAAACAACGCAACCCTATCGAGTTTGGGCTCGTTTGATTCGTATTGACGAGTACTTTGGACCTATGTGGTAACCAGGGTCTGATGCTGGAGCTGGAAGGTAGCCATAGGAACTCCGCAATAAAAGGACACAACCCCATCTAGTTTGGGCTCGTCTGATTCGTATTGACGAGTACTTTGGTCCTACATGGTAACCAGGGTCTGATGCTGGAGCTGGAAGATAGCCAAAGGAACTCCGCAATAAAACGACACAATCCTATCGAGTTTGGGCTTGTTTGATTCGTATTGACGAGTACTTTGGTCTTATGTGGTAACCAGGGTCTGATACTGGAACTGGAAGCTGGCCATAGGAACTCCGCAATAAAACGACACAATCCCATCGAGTTTGGGCTTGTTTGATTCGTATTGACCAGTACTTTGGTCCTATGTGGTAACCAGGGTCTGATGCTGGAACTGGAAGGTAGCCATAGGAACTCTGCAATTAAACGACACAACCCCATCAAGTTTGGGCTCGTTTGATTCGTATTGATGAGTACTTTGGACCTATGTGGTAACCAGGGTCTGATGCTGGAGCTGGAAGGTAGCCATAGGAACTCCTCAATAAAAGGACACAACCCCATCGAGTTTGGGCTCGTTTGATTCGTATTGACCAGTACTTTGGTCCTATGTGGTAACCAGGGTCTGATGCTGGAGCTGGAAGGTAGCCAAAGGAACTCCGCAATAAAACGACAGAACCCCGTCGAGTTTGGGCTCGTTTGATTCGTATTAACAAGTACTTTGGTCCTATATGGTAACCAGGGTCTGATCCTGGAACTGGAAGCTGGCCATAGGAACTCCGCAATCAAACAACGCAACCCCATCGAGTTTGGGCTTGTTTGAATTGTATTGACGAGTACTTTGGTCCTATGTGGTAACCAGGGTCTGATGCTGGAGCTGGAAGGTAGCCAAAGGAACTCCGCAATAAAACGACAGAACCCCGTCGAGTTTGGGCTCGTTTGATTCGTATTAACGAGTACTTTGTTCCTATATGGTAACCAGGGTCTGATGCTGGAACTGGAAGGTGGCCATAGGAACTCTGCAATAAAACGACACAACCCCATCGAGTTTGGGCTCATTTGATTCGTATTGACGAGTACTTTGGAGCTATGTGGTAACCAGGGTCTAATGAAAGAAAAGAAAGAAAGAAAGAATGATTTATTTGGATGCACGTACACAACACACAAATATTTATGCAAGAATTATACATATAGTGCAGTCCAAAAAGGACAATGCCTCAGCTAATTGCTCTTGCGTTAAAACGCGAAAAGCTCTGATTTTCAGGCATGACCAATGCCGTTACCATGGAAGCAAACATATCTCTTGTTATGTCATTTTGGTTACATAATTGCTTCCATGGCAGCGACGCCCGAGACGAAAAACCATGACATAAGACAAAATTTAGAGAAAAATAAAAAATAAAACAAAAATCAACGTACCTAGACAATTCATCATCATCATCATTTCAGCCAAGAGACGCCCACTGCTGGACATAGGCCTCCCCCAGGGATCTCCAAACCGATCGGTCCTGCGCCTCCCGCATCCAGCGGCTTCCCGCGACCTTCACCAGATCGTCGGTCCACCTTGTGGGGGGCCTACCAACGCTGCGTCTCCCGGTACGCGGCCGCCACTCGAGGACCCTTCCGCCCCAACGGCCGTCAGTCCTGCGAGCTATGTGTCCTGCCCACTGCCACTTAAGGTTTGCAATTCTTTGGGCTATGTCGGCGACTCTAGTTCTTCTACGGATCTCTTCATTTCTGATGCGATCGCGTAGAGAAACCCCGAGCATAGCCCTCTCCATTGCCCTTTGAGTGACATTGAGCCTTCTGATGAGACTCATTATAAACGGCCACGTCTCAGTTCCGTACGTCATCACTGGCAACACGCACGAATTGAAGACTTTCGTCTTAAGACACTGCGGTAGATTGGCCGAGAATATGCTGCGTAGCTTCCCGAACGCTGCCCAGCCGAGTTGGATTCGTCGATTTACCTCTTTCTGGAAGTTGGACTTACCGAGCTGGACTATTTGTCCCAGGTAAACATATTCGTCAACAACTTACAGTGTAGAGCCGCCAACCTTCACAGGAGTGGGTACTACATGGGAATTCACCATAATTTTGGTCTTGTCCATGTTCATTTTAAGACCCACTTGTTGGGAAACTCTACAGAGGTCTTCGAGCATTGTGCCTAGATCTTCCACGGTCTCAGCCATGACCACGATATCATCGGCAAAACGAAGGTGAGTCATGTACTCGCCGTTTATGTTGATGCCGAGTCCTCTCCAGTCCAAAAGCTTAAATACATCCTCCAGCGCAGCTGTGAACAGCTTCGGCGATATAACGTCATCTTGTCTCACACCTCGCTGAAGTCGTATTGGTACCTAGACAATTATACAAAATCATTTCTTAAGGGTAATGCTGGAGCTGGAAGATAGTCAAAGGAACTCCGCAATAAAACGACACAATCCTATCGAGTTTGGGCTTGTTTGATTCGTATTGACGAGTACTTTGGTCCTATGTGGTAACCAGGATCTGATACTGGAACTGGAAGCTGGCCATTGGAACTTCGCAATAAAACGACACAACCCCATCAAGTTTGGATTTGTTTGATTCGTATTGACGAGTACTTTGGTCCTACATGGTAACCAGGGTCTGATGCTGGAGCTGGAAGGTAGCCATAGGAACTCCGCAATAAAAGGACACAATCCCATCGAGTTTGGGCTCGTTTGATTCGTATTGACCAGTACTTTGGTCCTATGTAGTAACCAGGGTCTGATGCTGGAGCTGGAAGGTAGCCAAAGGAACTCCGCAATAAAACGACAGAACCCCGTCGAGTTTGGGCTCGTTTGATTCGTATTAACGAGTACTTTGGTCCTATATGGTAACCAGGGTCTGATCCTGGAACTGGAAGGTGACCATAGGAACTCCGCAATCAAACAACGCAACCCCATCGAGTTTGGGCTCGTTTGAGTTGTATTGACGAGCACTTTGGTCCTATATGGTAACCAGGGTCTGATGCTGGAACTGGAAGGTGGCCATAGGAACTCTGCAATAAAACGACACAACCCCATCGAGTTTGGGCTCATTTGATTCGTATTGACGAGTACTTTGGAGCTATGTGGTAACCAGGGTCTAATGAAAGAAAAGAAAGAAAGAAAGAATGATTTATTTGGATGCACGTACACAACACACAAATATTTATGCAAGAATTATACATATAGTGCAGTCCAAAAAGGACAATGCCTCAGCTAATTGCTCTTGCGTTAAAACGCGAAAAGCTCTGATTTTCAGGCATGACCAATGCCGTTACCATGGAAGCAAACATATCTCTTGTTATGTCATTTTGGTTACATAATTGCTTCCATGGCAGCGACGCCCGAGACGAAAAACCATGACATAAGACAAAATTTAGAGAAAAATAAAAAATAAAACAAAAATCAACGTACCTAGACAATTATACAAAATCATTTCTTAAGGGTAATGCTGGAGCTGGAAGATAGTCAAAGGAACTCCGCAATAAAACGACACAATCCTATCGAGTTTGGGCTTGTTTGATTCGTATTGACGAGTACTTTGGTCCTATGTGGTAACCAGGATCTGATACTGGAACTGGAAGCTGGCCATAGGAACTCCGCAATAAAACGACACAACCCCATCAAGTTTGGATTTGTTTGATTCGTATTGACGAGTACTTTGATCCTACATGGTAACCAGGGTCTGATGCTGGAGCTGGAAGGTAGCCATAGGAACTCCGCAATAAAAGGACACAATCCCATCGAGTTTGGGCTCGTTTGATTCGTATTGACCAGTACTTTGGTCCTATGTAGTAACCAGGGTCTGATGCTGGAGCTGGAAGGTAGCCAAAGGAACTTCGCAATAAAACGACAGAACCCCGTCGAGTTTGGGCTCGTTTGATTCGTATTAACGAGTACTTTGGTCCTATATGGTAACCAGGGTCTGATCCTGGAACTGGAAGGTGACCATAGGAACTCCGCAATCAAACAACGCAACCCCATCGAGTTTGGGCTCGTTTGAGTTGTATTGACGAGTACTTTGGTCCTATATGATTTTTCTTGATGAGTACTTTGAGCCTAGCCTAGATAATATCCATACGCAACCCCATCAATTTCTTTTGTGCGACCTTCCCCAATTTAGGTGTCAAATAAAAGAGCTTGAATTGTAGAATGAATTGTAGAGTGTAGTATATTCTGAGAGATAATGTAATCCAAGATGGCCGCCGTCACAAATTGACAGATTATTTTTATGTATATATCTGATCCCCACATATAATCCCCACAATATGGGCCTGTATATGGGGTATCAAATGAAAGTTCGTAAAATACAGTACACCATGAAAAAAACTAAAACAAGATGGCCGCTATTACAAAAGATTTTTAAAAACAAGCTTTTATTTTAATGCCCTAAATAAAGAAAATAAACTTTAATTTATTTTTTTATTACCATCTAGCGAATGGCTTCAATGCACTAAAAAGTGCGTTAAGCACAAGAAAATATTCATTTCATATTTGTTTATTACAAAATTATTATATGTATATTATATAAAATAATTGTAGATACAACTAACAATAAAGAACTCGGTAGTCATTAAAATGCAACCCCCACAAAGGCCACAGTGTACGTTGCCAACTTGTGACTTAATTTCAGTGCCATATCTTACCCTTCAAACCGGAACACAGCAATGCAAGCACTGCTGCTTTGCGGCAGAAATAGGTAAGACGAAGGTACCCAAGCACACGACCTGGGTACAGAGTCCCCCTCCGGTAAGTCTTCTGTCGTTCATCCCACACTTGGAATTCTCTACCTGCGCACGTGTTTCCTCCATCCTACAACATGGGTTCCTTCAAAAGAGGTGTGAAAAACATCTTTTAGGCCGACAAGGGGCGGGCAGGTTGGATAGTGGATGTCCTCCCTCCTCTATCTGTCAACTCATTTGGGCCTCTTTCACCGCTTAACATCAGGCGGGAGGAGGTCATTTGCCAGGCCCTCTATTAAAAAAAACTGTTTAAGTACCTTGCCCGTATGTATTTACTTGGTGAGCCTTAAATAAATAAATATTGGTAATTCTAAGAAAAAAATATTAGTTTTTTATAAAATAGGTAAATCTTGCGACAAGCTTTTATATTTTATTAAAAACTAGCTGTGCCGGCGAACTACGTTTCGCCATAATAACGGCGAACTTACGTTTCGCCATAATAAAAAATAGTTTAGGACTTATTCTCAGACCTACTGAATATATACAAAAAAATTCATAAAGATCGGTCAAGCCGTTTCGGAGGAGTTTGGTAACAAACACTGTGACACGAGAATTTTATTAGATGTATCATGTAATAAATTAAAATTTATTTTCGTCTTATTAAGGCTTTAAAATAAAATCCTAGTGTGGGGCGACGTTTTTTTAATCTTTTTACTATTATTTTATATTTTATCATTTTGTAACCGCATGGCTGCCATTACGAAACTCGACCAAATTTCATTACGAAACAAACGAGCCCAAAACTCGATGGGCTTGTGTTCACGCTCGAGGAAGAGCGAGTGGCACACTGCATTCTAGTCTGTGAGTGAGAGCTTTTTTTGGCGGCCGGCCGCATGTGACATGTCAGTTGAGTTGAGTCGAAATGTCACGACATTGAATTAGGTTAGGATGATGTCCGGGCATCCATAAAATATGCGGGCCGGAATATATAACTAACAAATTGTATTTTGCGCGGCGCACCTAATATCGGGGTGCGAAAGCCCGCTTTGTGTTGTGCAAAGGTGTCAAAATCGCGTGTGTGAGCCGTGGTGGCCTAATAGGCATTTGTAGTGCTCCGGTCTCCACCGGTGGATCCACTGCAGAACTTCAGGAGCCGCGACTTCCTTCGAGCTAGCTCAGGAAGTCCACCGGCTACGGAGGAGACGGACGGAGACAATTGGAATCGGGGTAAGCCACAATGCTTTCTATGAGCTGGTAGTAGGGTACAAAATTCAGCAATACAAGTCGGCGAAACGCCGACGTGGTGGTGTCTACCTTGGGCACCACCATCTCTTGGTAGCAGAGCGTGGTTTTTAGATTTGAGTGGTTCTTAGATTTGAGTATTTGATTAGTATTGTACAATTAATATTGTAATCTTGTTGGTTGTCCAAACGGGCAATACATATTAATTGGTTTTGATTGCTGATTTTAAACCGACTACCAGCTCATTTGTGGACCGATCTCCTTAACTAATTGTCATTGTATATGAAAAATTGAGGTTAAATGTCTTTTGTTGTTCTAGTTAAGTTCTAGCATTTACCTACATTTGATTTTGGTTTGTTTTTTCATATCTTTGTTTTGCCCTTGACTATTTTGTTTGTTAAGTTGTAAACTTATAGGGTAGACCGTCTAATGAATGAACAGCCCCCAGTGAATGAACAAAACGACATGTTTTTCATATAATAAGAAAATTAAGTATTTCTACCAAGCCAGCTATTTTTTTTCGGTTAACAACATTTTTCTCTTTAGTATAGTAACACTCACAACATCTGTCAACGTTCAGTTTCAACATGGTCGTTTTATAAAGAGTACGTATTTTGCTATGTCGTAGTTTCTATGGAAAAATTAAATCTCAATGTAAGAACAGCTCAACTTTGTTGCAGGCCAATTAGTGGATTAAGCTTCAATATTCAAGTGTTTTGCTTTATTTGACTTGATTATGGATCAAACTTGAAATCTAAAGTCATTCTAAATAAGTTTTCTTCAAATTAGATTTATTTTTGCTGTGTTCCATTACTGGTTGATAAAAACAATTAAAACTAATGAATGAACGGGGTGTTCATTCATTGGCACTGAGCGCATATTGAAACTTAGATTTTTTACCTTTTATGCTAGTTCAAATAAGAGCATTTTTGGAGAATATGTACTAAAAATGGTTCTGAATATTTCAGCTAATATTGGAACACACGTGTTCATTCATTGGTATAAGAAATCCAGTGAATGTACTTTTCATATTTGAGTGTTCATTGACTGGTCCGATATGTATTTGTTCATATTCTTTAACTGTTTACTAAACCAGTGTATGAATATTGTAAGATAAATTACTATGAATAATAATAATATATATATTTAATACTTAAAAACTCACGTATAATTACTAACTAGATAAGTCTGAAATAATAATTAATATTTTAATATTAGGCTAGTCACAATGAAGTTAAGAAAAAATACAAACGATTTTGATATACACACGATACCCTAGAAAATGCATTACAATCTAAAAAAAGGGCGAAACCATGCTAAAACAAAGCCAGCAAACAATTTAATATACCAAAATCTACACCTCAGTAAAATTATAAATTAAGTCCCTTGGGTGAGAAAAATGGGACCACAGACAGAACTTACAGTCAAGTTAGAGAAAGAATTAGCACATTAGATTATCAATAAAAATAGGTTAGGTTTTTCTATGCATCCGAATGAAATTTTTGATACGGTAGAAAAGTACTAAACAATACACAAAAAATAGTCCAGAAACATAAAAAATCAACTACAGCGCCTATAACAAAAATTAATTTTGCACCTTTATTCAAAAAGTCATTATGCCAAAGCAGTGAAACCTGAAACAATAAGAAATTATTGAGAGTGTGTGGTTTTTTCCTCTGAATATAGATGCTGTGGATTTTTTAAAGTGTATTTTTCAAATGCTCAGAGGCAAGAAATTGCTAAAAACAATAGTTTTAACAATTACGAACAGCATAGAATAGATTTGAAAGGTACTATTAGGGTTATAGAAAGTGAAATAGATGAAACTACTAGAAATGAATTTATGGAATCTAATCGCTCAAATAAATATCATCCACATACTTTATATGATGCACATACTTTATATTTAATATGATGTACTGCAAAATTATAAAATCGTCCAAACTAACTTAAATAGACTAGGACAGGATTCGATAAATGAAAATCCTCTTGATCTCTTCAACGCATCCAATGAATCATCTGTAATGCAAATACATTACTCTCCCCAGGAAATAAAATTGCCTAATTGTAGCCCTCTAAATGCAAGTCCCTTTTTTTGTACAGTTGAAACTACTGCGCAAATACATATACAACCACAAATAAATGGCACTCGGAACAATGAAGATATAAGTAAAATTCTTAATGATAGCAACTTTTTCGGTGAAAAACCCATACCTGATTTTGAAAGAACTGAATATATATTATAGACTACATCATTGATCAAGAAATATTGCCACATTATGGGTATAGAAAGGGTATAGAAAGCATAACAGAGATATAAGATAATTTTAATATTGTTACAACTAACATAATTGAATCCCAATCGAAAACTGAAAAATAAAAACAGAAAAATATATCATTCAAAACAGAACCTCGAAAATAATAAAAAATAAGGACGAACATACAAAAAAGTAAACCTCACGATATGCGTAAAAAGTCAAGAAAATTACAAAAATTAGTTTGCTGCCAATATTGTCACAAAGGAGAATGCGGCAGCATCATTAGAGTCGGAAGGACATATGGAAAATACGTTGTTGTAGGTTTTAAGAACTTCTCAGTCTTAATGCGATATTTTGTTGGCGAAGTTCTTATGGCAAATGATGAAAAAAAAAAATTGTTTTTTTAGAAAAAAGTCTGTAATAGAGAATGTTGTAACATTTGTTAAGTCTCAAATCCCAGACATTGGTGAAGTTGATTATGTGGAGATTCATCATGTCCTAGGTGCTCCTAATATTTTTAAGCGATGAATTGTCTCTTTTGCTGGTGTAACATTTAAGGATATTGAATAAGTAATTGATACAATGATAAATAGTGAAGATTTCGATCTCTTTACAAGGTGATAATTATTACGTTTATTTGTTTAGTTAGTGTTTGATATTATTATAGACATATTTTTGAATGTTTTGTTATTCGATTTTTTAATTAATATGTTGGTTTATTCACAAGATTTGATTATGATGAATAATAATGTGGGATTAGATTTAATAAAACTATATTATTAAATATATGCTTTAAAGTATTTACAAGGAATGACAATGAATATTGTTAGGTACCTACCTATATTGTTTATTCGTATTGATGTTATAAAAGCCCATAATCAGGTTCTTAGACAACTGATAATTAATATAATATTTCTATGTATCTCAGTTATTCTATTTAGATTCCTTTACTGTAGACAATAGAACGATTAACAACACTGACTGAAAATATTTTTATAGTTCTAATTTATAAGTTTTAATAAATATGTAAACCATTGAGATCACTATTTTTGATATTCTAATTAAAATAAACAAAAATGAACAATAAAAAGATGATAAAACACAACATTTTTCTTTTTAATAAAATTTAAAATAATGTTCATTAACTGGTTATTCATGTGTGCATTCATTAGAAATGCCGTTCATTCACTAGCATTTTGGGCCATTTTTCACGAAATAAATAAAAAATAATAATAGTTTAGCTAAATATAATAAAACGTAGAAATAAATTGGAGGTTTAATAAACAAAGATGCCATTGAGAATATTTTGAATAATCCAGAAGATAACAAAAGGCAGCAATAAATTTTCAAAGTTGAAAAATGTCTTAAGGGTTCATTCATTGGACGGTTTACCCTACTTGAATTTGATTTGTTTAAAAAATTTTTTGCTGCTAAATGACTTTGCTGTTGTTGTAATACACTATATTGCTGTGTTAAGTTTTAGCATTTCCATTTGATTTTGTTTTGTTTGCCTCTGAATATTATGTTTGTTAAGTTATTGACTTAATACTTGATTTTAATTTGTTTGAAAAATCCTGTTGTTAAATGCCTTTGTTGTTCTAGTTAAGTTCTAGCATTTACACTTGATTTTGGTTTGTTTATATATTTTGTTCTGCCTTTGAAGTTCCTCCCGATCTGTTTTATTGTCTGCGGTTGTCGGTCTGTTTGTCCGTGTATTATTATAGTGTTTATTAATTTTGGTGCAAAATGGTCCCGCCAGTCAGCCCGCTTAGTGGTGCCCGCGCGGGTGCACAAAAGATTTTGAGATGGTTTGCTAGTGCCGTCGCTTTGGTAGACCGACCAGACCGAGAACAGGCCTTGTTAATTCGGCATGAGGGAGTACCTGCTCGCTTGAAGGAATTGGAGCAGCTTTTTGTTGTTCATCAACAATATTTGCTCGACCACCCAGCCGAGGGTGCCGCTGAGTTGCGGGCAGTCGACTAATTTAATGCCGATTATGATCAGTGTTTTGAACAGGCGGATGTGATCATAAACAAGGCTCAGGCTATCCTATTCGCCCGGAGGGGTGAGTCGTGCACGCCCGGGGAGGTCAAGCCTACCCCGGCCGGCTTGCTGGGCAGACTGCCCACTTTAGACATCCCAACCTTTGATGGGAACCTGGCTTCTTGGATGGGGTTCATTAACCTCTTTGATAGCCTGGTTCACTCGAGGGACGACCTGTTCCCTAGCCAGAAATTGGCCTATTTGCTCTCTGCCTTACGTGGAGAGGCTGGTGTGCTTGTCCAGCATCTACCTGTCAACGATGACAGTTATGATATTGCAAGGGCGTTGTTGACCGCCCGGTATCAGAATGTTCGCTTGCTAGCGGACACACATGTGGCTGCCATTTTAGGGCTGCCACGAGTATCGCGGGTCTCCTCATTGAGGAAGGAGATTTTGAACCCGCTGCTAAGCGTTATTAACGCGCTCAAACGACTTGATCTACCGGTGGACCAGTGGTCCTTTATTTTGCTCCACCTCATCCTCGATAAGCTTCCCATGGAGATGAAGGGGCGCTTTGAACAAAGGTATGGGGGCAATAGTGCCTCCTACCTACCCCCCTTTTCGGATCTCCTCAGATTTTTGGAGGATGAGTGTCGGATGACCGACCACTTGGATCTGGCTCCTATACCGGGACCGAGTACAGGCCGCTATGAGGCGACCCGGGCAGCGCCACGGAGAGAGCGCCGCCCGTACAAGCAATATACTGCCGTGCGGCACAACTCTCCACAAGGGGAGAGGCCGCTGCCTTGTAAGTGTTGCAAGCGCGATGGCCATCGTTTGCCGGCCTGTCCCAAATTTGTTGGTCTACGCACCGAGGGGCGTAGGAATATGGCCAAGCAGCGGAATTGGTGCTACCGCTGCCTGGGGGCTCATATGGCATCGGCTTGTCCCCACCCACGAGATTGCCACTGTTGTGGAGGGGCCCATCATCCCCTCTTGTGCTCTAATAATAAAGACACTCGTGAGGTGGTGAGAGCGAGGGACTCGCACACGGGCGGGGGCCCTCGTAGGTCCCCCACATCTCCGAGGAGATCGGAGGGGCGTGCCACCCCTCCGCGGAGATTGGACAGGCGCCCCCCCTCCAGTGAGAGGATTGGGCGCCCCCCCTCCAGTGAGAGGATTGGGCGCCCCACCCCCCCTACGGGCGGGGGGGATCGACGCGCCGCTTCTGATGCGCCACCGCGGGATTGGGCCGCGGTTATTAGGGAGCCACGCCGGGAGCCGATACGCTTCTCTCCCCCTCTGATGGAGAGACCTCGTTTATCACGGGCTCCCCCAACTTTCGCCCATCATGGGCACCGCCCGGCCCCCCGATGCCGCTTTGATCGGGGCCAGTACGTGCCGGATTGGGACCCGCTCGAGCGCCTTGAGCGCCCTATTCCTCCGCCGCGCACGCATTTTTCTTCGGACCCCCCTTCCCCCCCGTTGCGGGGAATGCGGGAGGATTTTCACTAAACCAACTGTCGGCTGCAACCCCCCCACAGGAGCAGGTGCTGTTACCAACAGCCTCCGTACAGGTGTGGGGCCCGAGGGGCACCTTTGTTTTAGTTCGCGCCCTTTTGGATACGGGAGCTCAGGGTTGCATTGCCTCCAGCTGGCTGGTCCGGCAGTTGAGTTTGAACACATCTCCATACCTTGAATCGGTACGAGGAATCGGAGACCTGCGGATCCCGGATCCGATCGGTCAGGTTTTGTTCTCCTTCTCCCCCCACTTCTCTTCAGCGCCCAAAATTGGCGCTACCGCGATTGTTTATGAGAAGGTTGTTGGTCAGCTTCCGCAACAGCACGTTTCGCGCGCTGTCGTTGATGCGACATCAGGATTGACCTTGGCTGACCCTTCCTTCCACCGAACCGGTCCGATTCATTTATTGCTCGGTGCCGATGTTCTAGGCCGCGTGTATTGTGGGAAGAGGAGAGAGTTACAGAAGGGTGGGCTGGTAGCCTTATCCACATCGCTTGGGTTTGTAGTGATGGGACCAGTTAGGCATAACCCACCATCTCCATCGGTGGACAGTTACATAACTGTTAGCTCCACCTTATCGGATGTCCTTCAACGGTTTTGGGAGGTGGAAGAGCCACCTACCGTGAAGCGAGTGAACCCCTTGGAAGAGGAGTGTGAGTTGTTCTACCAGAACAATACAGGTCGCCTTCACTCGGGACGGCTGATCACTCGTTTGCCCTTTTTGTCAGTTCGCCCCTCACTTGGCAGCTCCCGGCCGTTGGCCGAGAAGCGGCTGCTGTCCATGGAGCGTCGTATGAGTAGGAACTCCGACCTCAAACAGAAGTATGTCGACTTCATGCGAGAATATGAGCAACTGGGGCACATGTCGGTCTCGCGACTGGACTGGCGAAACGAGGAACATAATTTTCTTCCTCACCACGCGGTTTTGAAACCTTCCACTGGGAAGATACGCGTTGTTTTTGATGGGTCAGCTCCTACGTCTACCGGAGTTTCGCTGAATCAATGTCTGCATGCTGGACCGAAGTTGCACCACGAGGTGGGCGATGTATTGACCAACTTCCGTCGCCATGCCGTCGTCTTTGTGACCGATATCCGGATGATGTTTCGGCAGACTGTGATTCACCCGGACGATAGACGATATCAGCTCATATTATGGAGAGAGGATCCCAGGGATCCCATGCTGGTCTACGAGCTGAACACCAATACATACGGTTTGCGTTCGAGCCCCTTTGTGGCAATTCGCTCACTTGTGGAACTCGCTGAACGTGAGCGGTTACGATACCCTCGCGCATCCTTGGTTCTCAAGGAGGATGCATTTGTGGATGATATTTGTACGGGCTCCTCTAGTGTCGAGGAAGCCTTGATTTTGCGAGATGAACTAATTGCTCTTCTCGGGGCTGGTGGTTATGAACTGAGAAAGTGGATGTCCAACTCACCTCAGCTTTTGTGTGACTTGCCAGACGACCACCAGCAGGAGCCTCATATTTTTGAGAATGCCAACACTCCAGATTTACTGTCTGTTTTGGGAGTGCAATACAGACCTGTCCAGGACACGTTCACCTATCGATTGGAGCTGCCAAGCCCCAAGGTCTGGACGAAACGGTTGGTTTTGTCTACAGTAGCTCGTACCTTTGACCCAAATGGCTGGATTAGTCCCGTAGTGTTTTGGATGAAGTGCTTCCTACAGGAACTTTGGTCAGCCGAAGTGTCGTGGGATGAGCCCCTCTCGGGCCGTTTGCTGCGAGATTGGGAGTCCTTCATGTCGTCTCTCCCCGACATTAACCGTGTTAGTATCCCTAGACATATACTGCCTAAGGGACGGTTTACGGCCAGCCTTCATGGCTTTTGTGACGCGTCTGAGAGTGGATACGCAGCCGTCGTATATATCCGGACGGTCGATGATAGAGGAGCTGTTAAGCTCCACTTGCTAATTGCTAAGAGTAAGGTTGCTCCACTTCGGACTCGATTAACGATTCCGAAGTTAGAATTGTCTGGAGCTACTCTTCTGGTTCGTTCGATGAACCACGTTGTTGACACCCTGGGACGTAGTGTGGACTTTGAGTCGCTATTTGCTTGGTCCGACAGTCAGGTTGTCCTATGTTGGATTAAGAACTCTGTCCACTCCCTGGAGGTATTTGTGGCCAATCGGGTATCCCAAATACAGGCCTCGAAGGCCACGTTGATTTGGCGCCACGTGCCAGGTGAAATAAACCCTGCTGACTGTGCGTCACGTGGCAGCGAAGCCCCTCAGCTTATTGACCACACTCTGTGGTGGGGTCCCGAATGGTTGTTACAACCGTCTTGGCCTTCCACACCAGCTGTGGTGAAGATACCAAATCCGGGCTTGCGTGTTCACGCTGTCGAGACTATGGCGGCTCCAGAGCGGGAATTTTTATTAGACCGCTACAGTTCTCTGGACAAGTTGCTCGGCGTGACCGCTTGGATAAGAAGATTTATACGAAATTGTCGCCGGCCTCAGGACAAAGATTTGTGTCCGGTCCTCTCACCGCAGGAGCGCCAAGATGCTATTCTGCATTGGGTGCGTATGACCCAGTCTAGAGCGTTTGAACCGGAACTTAAGATTTTCCGTACCGGGACGTCCAAATTGAAGGGACCCTTGGTGCGTTTGACTCCCTTTCTGGATGATAAAGGATTGTTGCGTGTAGGAGGCCGATTGAGGCACGCTAACTTGCCTTATAGATCAAGTCATCCCCTGTTGCTCCCCAAGGACGGACCATTGGTGCGATTGTTGATCATTGATCGCCATGTGAAGAATGCTCATGCCGGATGTAATGCATTGACCGCGCTCCTCCAACGGGAGTTTTGGATTTTGTCAGCGCGAAGAATAATCCGATCTGTTATATTTCGATGTCTGCCCTGCTATCGTTTACGCCCCGAGACGATGCAGCCCCAAATGGGTGATTTGCCTGCTGATCGTGTGAATGAATCGATGACCTTCTTAGGAGTTGGAACTGATTTTGCGGGACCATTCACTATAAAAACGTCGCGACTCCGTAATGCTAAGACTGAAAAGGCTTACTTGTGTGTGTTTGTTTGTTTGGCCACTAAAGCCGTTCATTTGGAGGTGGTGAGTGCGCTCACCATGGACGCTTTCTTAGCAGCGTTAGGCAGATTTGTCTCCCGCCGGGGACTGCCTTCTCTAATTCGGTCCGATTGTGGGACGAACTTCAAGGGCACTGATAGACATATAAGAGAAGTTTGTGAATTTTTAGATAAAAATAATATTGAGATCGGATCCACACTCTCCCGTAGGGGGGTAACATGGCGATACTCCCCGCCGTCTTGCCCTCACTGGGGAGGGATTTTTGAATCTGTTGTAAAGGCCGCCAAGACTCACCTTCGCCGCGTTATTGGGGAGACTATTCTCACGTTCGAGGAACTCGCGACGGTGTTTCATAAGATTGAGGCGGTTCTCAACTCGCGTCCGTTATGTCCGTTGTCTACCGACGCGAACGATTTGCAGGCCCTCACGCCGGGCCATTTCTTGATAGGCAGACCACTTAACGCCCTGCCCGAGTATCCTTATAGAGATGTCAATCCAGGACGCCTTTCGCGGTTTGAGTTGCTCCAGCAGCTTACCCAGAGCTTCTGGCGCCGCTGGCACCTTGAATACTTACACATTTTGCAACAGCGCGTTAAGTGGTCAGATAAGACAAACCCACCGAGGGTTGGAGACCTCGTGTTAGTGAAGGACCCAAACCTGCCACCCTTACGTTGGCGTCGCGGACGCATTGTCCAACTTACTCTAGGGTCTGATGGTGTGCCCAGGTTTGCCGAGGTCCTAGTTGGGGATTCTGTTTTGAAGCGCGCGGTCGCTACTCTTTCTCGCCTCCCCTTAGACTGATTTGGCGGACAGTCCGGGACTGTCCGGAGCGGGGGGATGTTCACGCTCGAGGAAGAGCGAGTGGCACACTGCATTCTAGTCTGTGAGTGAGAGCTTTTTTTGGCGGCCGGCCGCATGTGACATGTCAGTTGAGTTGAGTCGAAATGTCACGACATTGAATTAGGTTAGGATGATGTCCGGGCATCCATAAAATATGCGGGCCGGAATATATAACTAACAAATTGTGTTTTGCGCGGCGCACCTAATATCGGGGTGCGAAAGCCCGCTTTGTGTTGTGCAAAGGTGTCAAAATCGCGTGTGTGAGCCGTGGTGGCCTAATAGGCATTTGTAGTGCTCCGGTCTCCACCGGTGGATCCACTGCAGAACTTCAGGAGCCGCGACTTCCTTCGAGCTAGCACAGGAAGTCCACCGGCTACGGAGGAGACGGACGGAGACAATTGGAATCGGGGTAAGCCACAATGCTTTCTATGAGCTGGTAGTAGGGTACAAAATTCAGCAATACAAGTCGGCGAAACGCCGACGTGGTGGTGTCTACCTTGTCGTTTTATTGCGGAACTCCTATGGCCACCTTCCAGTTCCAGCATCACACCCTGGTTACCATATAAGATCAAAGTACTCGTCAATACGAATCAAACGAGCCCAAACTCGATGGGGTTGTGTCGTTTTATTGCGGAGTTCCTATGACCACCTTCCAGCTCCAGCATCAGATCCTAGTTACCATTTAGGTCCAAAGTCCTCGCTATTACGAATCAAACGAGCCCAAACTCGATAGGGTTATGTCCTTTTTATTGCGGAGGTCCTATGGCCACATTCCAGCTCCAGCATCAGACCCTGGATATCATATAGGACCAAATTACTCGTCAATACGAATCAAACGAGCACAAACTCAATGGGGTTGTGTCGTTTTATTGCGGAACTCCTATGGCCACCTTCCAGTTCCAGCATCACACCCTGGTTACCATATAAGATCAAAGTACTCGTCAATACGAATCAAACGAGCCCAAACTCGATGGGGTTGTGTCGTTTTATTGCGGAGGTCCTATGGCCACCTTCCAGCTCCAGCATCAGACCCTGGTTACCATATAGGACCAAAGTACTCGTCAATATGAATAAATGAGCCCAAACTCGATAGGGTTATGTCCTTTTTATTGCGGAGGTCCTATGGCCACATTCCAGCTCCAGCATCAGACCCTGGATATCATATAGGACCAACTTACTCGTCAATACGAATCAAACGAGCACAAACTCAATGGGGTTGTGTCGTTTTATTGCGGAGTTCCTATGGCCACCTTCCAGCTCCAGCATCAGACCCTGGTTACCATATAGATCCAAAGTCTTCGTCATTACGAATTAAGCGAGCCCAAACTCGATAGGGTTCTGTCGTTTTATTGCGGAGGTTTTATGGCCACCTTCCAGCTCCAGCACCAGACCCTGGTTACCATATAGGACCAAAGTACTCGTCATTACGAATCAAACGAGCCCAAACTCGATAGGGTTATGTCGTTTTATGGCGGAGGTCCTATGGCCACCTCCCAGCTCCAGCATCAGACCTTGGTTAACATATAGGACCAAAGTACTCGTCAATATGAATCAAACGAGCCCAAAATCGATATGGTTGCGTCGTTTTATTGCGGAGTTCCTATGGCCACCTTCCAACTCCAGCATCAGACCCTGATTACCATATAGGACCAAAGTACTCGTCAATACGAATCAAACGAGCCTAAACTCGATGGGGTTGTGTCGTTTTATTGCGGAGTTCCTATGGCTACCTTCCAGCTCCAGCATCAGACCCTGGTTATCACATAAGACCAAAGTACTGGTCAATACGAATCAAACGAGTCCAAACTCGATGGGGCTGTGTCGTTTTATTGAAGAGTGCCTGTGGCCACCTTTCAGCTCCAGCATCAGACCCTTGCTACCATATAGGATCAAAGTTCTCGTCAATACGAATCAAACGAGTCCAAACTCGATGGGGTTTTGTCGTTTTATTGCAGAGTTCCTATGGCCACCTTCCAGCTCCAGCATCAGATCCTGGTTAGCATATAGGATCAAAGTACTCGTCAATTCGAATCAAACGAGCCTAAACTCGATGGGGTTGCGTCGTTTTATTCCAGAGTTCCTATGGCCACCTTCCAGCTCCAGCATCAGATCCTGGTTAGCATATAGGATCAAAGTACTCGTCAATCCGAATCAAACGAGCCTAAACTCGATGGGGTTGCGTCGTTTTATTGCAGAGTTCTTATGGCCACCTTCCAGCTCCAGCATCAGATCCTGGTTAGCATATAGGATCAAAGTACTCGTCATTGATCCGAATCAAACGAGCCTAAACTCGATGGGGTTGCGTCGTTTTATTACGGAGTTCCTATGGCCACCGTCCAGTTCCTTCATCAGATCAGCTCCATGTTATCATAATATTGCATTGTCACGATATACATTATTATTATGTGCAAAATTTCAGCCCAATCGAAAACCGAGAAGTGGTCAAATCTACATACATACATACAGTGCAAGCTAAATAATAGCTTGTAAAAATAAAAGTTGATCAAACACATCCCTGTATTTACTATAGTACAACACAGTAAATAATAAACACCTATTATATTCAAAATTAACATCTACGATATTTTGCTAGGCGGCCGTATCGATTGCGCGACCGAGTGCGCTTGTGTGCGTGAGCGACGCACACAAACAGAGACTAGAGAAATTTACCTAAACTAGCTCGGGCTCGCGCGGATGGTGGGCCCTTAAATGGTTAAATGCTTAAATGTGTTTAAATACTTTACTGCATAAACTTAAATAACATCAAATAACAGATATAAAAAAACACGCGCCGTTGTTGCTATAAAAGGACATGTCCTCTTTTGGGCTAAAAATTTCATCATTAATTAAGCAACATGTTTCAGGTATTTTTGTAAAGAGTACTCAAAAATCTAGGGTTTAGAATAAAATTTAGGTTTTTTTAAGCCTGCAAATTCAATAAAACAGCAATTTTCTGATCGACTTTCATAGTATGTAAAATAAAGCGATTTTTGTATGGAAACCAATGACAAGTTACTGAAACGTGTCACAAACGAATAAATAAGTTACAAAAGCGCACAAACGATGTGATAGTGAGTGACTTTCTGACTAAAATTCACATAAATTACATTTTTAATGTTTTAACAAGATTTACGAAAAACATGGCTGTATGAACTTAGCTCCCTTTGCCTTCTCTTGCAGAAGTGACAGCGTCAAAAAAAGCCTCGTTTAATTTTGTGATTATAAAGGTGCGTCCCCACTAGGGCCGCGCGGCTTACGAGGCCTAGCCGCGAGGCTGAGCCTCGTGAGTGTGGATGTAAAGCGAGGCCCAAGTCGCGCGGCCCAGCACAGCCGCGCGGCCGGTCAGTGTGACTATCTCAAAAACGGCAAACCTGCCCGACTTGTTTAAAATCTACCAAACGCGACTCACGATAATGCCAAAAATATGCCATCTTCTCTCAGAACAATAACTAAAGCGTAAAAATATAATTTGTGAAGTAAACTCGAGGATCACGCACACTGTGACGGGCCGCAGCGGGGCGGATCGAGCCGCAGAGCACGCAACCACTATTAGCGGCGGAAAATGCGGCCCGCTGCGCCCCGGCATAGTACTCGATAGCTCATATAAAATACATACGAGCGATTCGAACTGATTTTTGCGCTGCGACCCGACCCGTTGCGCCCCCTCACAGTATACGCTAACTTTTAAACGTTCTTGTTACAAAACCTCTGGTCTAAACCTGCGGTCCTACCGCTTAACTCATAGCGATTAACGATGGCGATAGCGAGTGACTCGCTATCGTTTTAATTTTACGAGTTTGCTATGATAAGCGGCGGCCCTACCGCCTAATTCCCTCGTTATAATTTTAGCTCTCTAATATTGTGATTTCGTACCGCCTATCATAGCTTTTGAAATTGAAACGATAGCGAGTAACTCGCTATCGCCATCGTTAATCACTATTAGTTAGGTGGTAGGGCCGCTGGTCTAAAGTTAGTCTTGGTTTAAACCTAGTGCGCTTTCACTTGTGTTGATACTCGTAGATTGAGACAACGTCAACTTGGTCCTAGTTTCAACCAGGACTAAGTTCAGACCATGTTTGTTTTCTAATAAGACGAAAGAAGTTTAAACGTATACACTTTGTGATATTTTAAAGAAATAGACAAAATTATGACTTCTGTAAAAGGCTGTAACTTGTAAAAAGCATTGACTGAAGTATTACGGAACCAAAATGCGTACCAAGACGACTTGACAAGTTATAATATTCGACATTTAACGCTTTAAAAGTCGGCTACATAAAGGTAACCAATAGGTAGGTACTGTATTCCGTAAGTCAACTTTAAATTGAACTTACCATTCTGCCAGCTGTTCGCCGATATTCTGCTATTATACAAGGTTATTTTTTAGTTATGATAAACATTTTGTGTGCTTGTTCAGACAAGCAAACTGAATAACTTTCACTATGGGACCAACTTCGAAATCGCAAAAAAATCGGGTTTCCATACATTTAGGTTCAGTGAATGTTGAACATTTGTATGGAACAGCTGATTTTTTTGCGATTTCGAAGTTGGTCCCATAGTGAAAGTTGTTCAGTTTGCTTGTCTGAACAAGCACACAAAATTTTTGTCATAACTAAAAAATAAACTTGTATAAAATTTATGTTATGATTCATTATTATCTATACATCTATACAAATAAATAAAATTGAAGTGTCTGTTTGTAATATCAAAATAACAAGTTTTTACTAAATGGGTATGAATGTATATCGGGTACCAATAACAAACACCATTTTAAAAATTTTTGTCTGTCTATCTGTCTGTCTGTTTGTTCCCGCTAATCTCCGGAACGGCTGGACCGATTTTGACGGGACTTTCACTAATAGATAGCTAATTATATTAGGTATAACATAGGCTCCTTTTTTATTAACTTCAACAAAAGTTACTATTCCGTGCGGACGAATTCGGGGGCACAGCTAGTTACAAATAAATGTGAACATTATTGCTACCGCCACTATTATACGACTACTGTCATCTCCTCGCGATAGAACAAATAACAAATAATTGGACAATAAATACAAAAATAACAAAAGGCGGGCTTATCAGATTTCTGCCAGGCAGCCTTTATAATGATATCCATACTAGGTTGGTGGTTAATAAAAGAAAAAAAATCATTAATGAAATACAAATATTTTAAATAAAATAAAATAGAAACAAATTAAAGAAAATTAATAAAAAAAGTACAACAAACAAAATTATAATAATAACTCCATACTGTAAGTACCTACATAAATTCTAAAGGGCCGTTATGACAGGGGGTGTGTATGGAAGGGGGTGTCAGAGCTGAAGAAATGTTGCTTTACGCTTTTATTAAAAGATGTAAGACTTACCATCAGGTGGACAGTTTGCTTGTTTGCCAACTTAGTTGCATTGCAATAAAGAAAAAACTACAATGTACAGTTTTACTAACATTTTACTAGTCCATACATTTTGTGGTTAGGTATGAATGAATTAAAAAAATTAATATTACAAAAACTATGCATCGCCGAGAAGGGAAAGGGGTATCGGGGGGTAGTCCTCCTCTTTCTGCACATCTTTTTCACCTCCCCCCTGCAAAATTTTAGACATTGACAACGACAGAAAATCACATGACAGACACCTACGGCAGCCATTCTATTAAAACATGATATTATAGCTCCAATTTGTAAATAAAATCATTCCTATTCTTCACAATGAACACGTATTTTATTACTCAAACAATCGTCTACCAGATGACGATGAACGATAAATTAAAAAAAATAAAGAAATATTTTTAAATAAAAAATTTTAATGGAAACAAAAATTGAAAAACTACATTCATTAAACAATTTTTCGCACTGTATATTTAGCCGTGTCTCTTGTTCTGTATAGAAAAACATCGAAACTTTCCACAAAACAACAGATAATTTTCACAAAGTGTGTATGGGAATTTTCTAATATTATCTGTTAGTTTCGTTTTTTACACAAAACAGATGCAGTAGTTACCGCTTTATTTATGAATAGTAGAATTTCAAAACATTTCTAGCACAACAACCTAACTGAAATAAAACTACATTTCTACTAAAATGGAAATAATTCTTCAAAATCTGGCCACACTGGGCCGCGCAGCTCTCTAGTGAGAATGCGATAAAAATATACACAAAAAGCTGGTGAGGCCGAGCCTCGCGGCTCCCGCGGCCGCGCGGCTCGTAGTGGGGACGCACCTTAATGATCGTGATCGCTTATAATCTAAGCAATCACAATACATCACAATACTTTTTATTAAGAAGTACACAATCTTGGAATCTTGTGTTGTTGCTGCAATGACTGTCAAATTAAAGGCAGCAGACCTTATAGATTTTTCCTTCGACAATAAACCCCCAGGTGACCACATATTGAATTGGATTGCAAATTAGCAGCATTGCAGGTCACTGCTGGTAACAAACAAGCATCTCTGACTCTGACCAAAAAAATGATACATGTAATCAATAGGTCCATGCTATTAAAATGAAATCTAGCACAATTGGTTGGTGGTAGATGACTTCTATACTTTACTTTGTAGCAGTGTGTTTGTGCAGCATTTGTTAGGATGAGCCCCTGGCTGTAGTGTCTAGTGTGTGATACCTGTTTTACTCTGCCTACTCTTAGGATAAGGACCTACCTCACAGTAATGAAATATTAACATAAATAAAATATACTGGTCTGTTCTTAAGAATGCTACAGTTTTACTATTTCAATAACAAAAGATTTTTTTACAAAAGAAATGCTAATTATTGAAGTCATTATAATGAACTAAGTGCAAAATCCTCTAAGATTACTATAATGTTAATTCAAAGTGTAAATATTTACTTCTATATGACTACATACCCTCGATTTTATCATGGGTACTAAATATGTAATATGAAGTGTTGGATAATTATAATAGTGGAAACTATGTGAAAGAGTTGTAATATAGAAACTGGTTGCAGGTATGAAATAAAACCCAGAAATTATGTAATTTTTATTTATTCAATTTCAACATCTTCCCTCATTAGTACGTCATTTCAAAATTGAGCCAGTGGTGTTATATGAGTTTGGTGCGGAGCCCATCCTAAATTCATGGATTTCATTTGATTTTTCCTCTTATCAGCAGTCTCATGTGATGGATCATTTTCTTGAATATGTTCCCCAAAATATGACTTAGCTTGCTTAATTTAATATGTTCCAAGACTGATTAAAATTAAAATGAATATTTTCATTCCGGGGAACATATTCAAGTGTGGAATTTAAGCATCAATATGTACAAAGATGGCTTCTAATGCCCTATTTAAAGTAGATTGACCACCAGTTCGGTTGGTCGCTTACTGCAGCTAGCAGTGTAAAATATAAGATTGCTTTTGAAATAGGTAATTAGAGGACTTGTAAGTAAAATGTTAGTAACCTCTAATAAAACAATGGAATTGTTTGAACCAGACCCAAAGAGTATAACGTATAGTTAGATTTCTACTGGACAGGTTTTCCCTGCTTATATGGGCTATACCTAAATGTAAAGGTGCATATTGATTTTTGAAGCAATAACACTTTTTTATATAAGTAAACATGAGTATTTGAAATGCATACCCGAGAAGCAATTCTGCGAAGGGATTCCTTAGCCCATAGTCTGACTTAATATAAACCTAAGGCCTTTTTAGGCTTTGAACAAACCTCACCTAATTGAGTTAAGCAAGAGAACAACTGTTAAACCTGTCCAGTATTTACATACTATATCAGTGGAATTTTCTATATTTTCAAATTCATTTAGTTTCTGTTCTTTGATTTTATTGTTAGTAAGTCAAGCATGAATTATTTGGTGTAAACAATACAGTGAACTTATATTACCGTAAAAATGCAGAATCATATTGACTCATGTGATTTTCACAGACTCTGGCATTACTTTACGAATATTTTACAATCCCCGAGGATCTTCTTTCTTAAATATAATGGTACCCTGCGACATTCCAAATTATAGCACTCTGGTACAAAAAAAATGAGAAGTTGTATCAGGAGTGCGACTGTAACCTGGAAGTATAACATTTTGTTGTTCAATTCTTGGGTCTGGTTACTTCGTACGTTCAAATTACGAGAAAACTTAGTCCAGTTAGCAAGCCAATATTTAAATCACATGTAAAATCAAGAACCTGAGCATAGCTGTAGAAAATAAGTGATACTATTTTGTGAAAGGAAGGAAGGTTACACACATACACACAAACAATAAACAAAAGTCAAAACGACAGCTACAGTGGCATTGACAATGACATCCTTTTAATTGCCAGTAAAAAAAAACTAAATGTGGCCCTGCTAAAGAAACAATAAAAAAAAACATTTTTAATTTTTTTCTCCTAAATGCAGGCCTTAATATTTTTAATATTCATGGATAAACATCCTTCTCATAAAGTTCTATTTCCGTCATAAATTTTTAAACTGGTTAAAAAAGGTTCAGAATAAAATTCCACGTTCCATACAAAAAGTGGACATGTCCTTTCAATTACTTACCTTCTGCCAGGCAGCCTTAGCGCAAAGGAAAGTTTACAAAGTTTAAAATAATGCGGGAAGTACGTAACAATACATAGGTACCTACCTACGTAATATATGTTCTTCGTTGTACACAAATTAACAAAGAAAGGTATTACCACGGGTATTACAGAGAAAAAGAATGTACAAGGGTGAGTTCCACTCTCCAGTAACTGTTTTTCGATCCTCTAAAACAATTTTCGCGTAATGAATGACCTGGGGGGGTTATTGTCTAAGAAAAAATCTATCACGATCGCCTTGAAATTAATAGTCACTGTGGGGTCAATACAAGACTGTGTCGACTGTCTGATAAAAAATAGTAGGTAATGGATGCATATTGACTGTCAAAATTGAAAGAGATTGCGCTAGATTTTTGATAAGTACCTACAATCAAAGGGCTATCCTTCCGAAGAAGGCCACCATCGTCTTCCCCACGCTTCGTCCTCTCTTCACTTTAGTTGGCAACTCCTCGGAAGGAAACACCCTCTGAGCTGACTGGTCTGAGCCTACATGTTCTGCGTACATGTAGGGTAATTACTGTGTATCTGGTAACACCAAGTATCAACACGCGCCGAACGCGCCGCATTATATGACGTCATCAGCATTCGTTCTTCAATACCCGGACACCTCCCGCATTATCGAAATTCGGCGCGTTCGTCGCGGGTCTAATGTGCGAGGTTTATATAGTTTCATATAACGAATTCTAAACGCGCCGTACGCGTCGTACGCGCCGTACGCATACGACGCGTACGGCGCGAGCATGTGTGATGATCAGACTTCGAAAGTCATAAAAAAATCTTTGAACGAAAACTCGCGTTAAATTCAAGCTGACGTGACTCAGACAATTTTTAAATTGCCGCCAAATCGTAAAACAAATGACAAATATTTTTTTTATACAGGTATATGTCCCAGAAGCCGACGTCAAGCCGAAAGCAGGCGGTAGACTAACTCATATATGTTATCAGAAAAATATAAAAAAGATCTAAGTCACCTATTTTAAAAAAATCTAACATTTAAAAAAATCGATATAATTTACACCCTGTGACGGTTTTTTCACTCTTGTTGCTACAAATCTTGACTTTTCTAAACATTTTCTTTTGTTTTGTAATCCTGAATAAGGTTTCTGTATACTCTAATCTAAAATTTAAAGCCAGCTGCTCCAAATTAGAAGAATATGCCATTTTTATCTAAATTAAATATTCAAAATTAATTTTTCGCATAGCTTTAACAAGCTGTACTGAAAAAAAAAATGTACTATGCGAGTTTGGCAAGTAACTGCAAAAGTTGGCGCATTCAATAAGGATTCCAAAATGGTATGATACTTGGTAGATAATTTCTACGATAGCAGACAATTTTTTTTTCCAATAACAGGAAGTATTGAACAAATTTTTCTTACGTACTTAAGATTTATTCTAATGTACCCATGGTTTGCTTTAAGGCTGTAACTTTAACATTCTAGTTTGAGTGAGACCGGAGACCGGGAGAGTCATTTTCCGAAGTGTGAGAGAGACAGATAGTGACGCTAACGTGACAGTGACGGAGAGATTCGAAGTATGAGCGAGACAGATAGTGACGCTAACGTGACAGAGACGGCGAGTCTCACATCCACTTCGTAAAATGACTATTTTACGAAGTGGAAGTGAGACAGACAGTGACGCCAATTATTCGCTAACGCACAAACAATACACATCAGTACGTTTCGCTCCTTCGCTTACTGCGCATCTTTTTGTATTCGTTCGTGTTGATTTCGTGCTTACCACTTTCTGCTTCGTTTATTGGACTTGATTGCTTGTGATTTGGATTCGGACTGTTTAGTTTCTCTACCGACGACCTTTGCTTTGCTCCGGACTACTTATCGTTGATTGTGTAATTGTGTAGTCCACCATGTCTGCGTACACGACACAAGAACACGCCAACATGCATTTAATTTATGGGGAATGTAGATGCAATGCCAACGCTGCAGCTAGACTTTATCGTGAGAGGTACCCAAATGCAGCTCGTTTTCCGGATCATCGAGTCTTTACAAATGTGCACCGATTACTCTTCTCAGAGGACCGACTGCCGAACCAAGTACATAGTGAAAGAAGATTTCGTCCCCCTTACGAGGGCGTTGTACTAGACATTGTCGAAGAAGATCGAAGTATTTCTGTACGTGGAATAGAGAGAAGCACAGGACTACAGGAGTACCCAAAAGTACAGCCCATCGGATTTTGCAAAGAAATCAGCTACACCCGTACCACGTACAGCGAGTACAAGCTCTACTACCCCGGGACCATCGACCCCGTGTTGCTTTTTGTCAAACAATGCTACAAAAACACAGAGAAGATCCGCGATTCTTCGAAAAAATTTTGTGGTCAGATGAGTCGACATTTAAAAAAGATGGTTACATGAACCTACACAACTTACACGAGTGGCATATCGAAAATCCTCATTTGATGAGGCAAGATAGATCACAATATCGATTTAAAGTGAATATGTGGACCGGAATTTTAAATGGACAAATAATAGGTTTTGAGCTGCCAGACGCCTTGACTGGTGATGTTTATTTACAAAATGATTTACCAAATCTACTGGAAGATGTGCCACTTAACATTCTAAGAGATATGTGGTTTCAACAAGATGGTTGCCCAGCTCACTAGCTCAGTAAGAGAATATCTCGATGAGGAATACCCAGGCAGATGGATAGGACGATCTGGTACTATCTCGTGGCCAGCCCGTTCCCCAGATTTAAATCCATTAGATTTCTTTTACTGGGGAGCGGTGAAAGAAAAAGTTTACGCAAAGCCAATCGAAACTGTGGCTGACCTACGGCAAAGAATAATAGAAGCAAATTATTTTGTTAATAATGGAAGATTCGCCCGCTTGATAGCCCGATCTTTTTTAAGAAGATGTCGAGCCTGCATTAGAGCTGAAGGAAGACAGTTTGAACACCTGTTGTAAATCTTGACATTTAAATAAATTATGTTAAACAATTTTTGTGTGTCTAATTTATTTCACTATCTGTCTCTCTCACACTTCGTAAAATGACTCTCCAGGTCTCACTCAAACTAGAATGTTAAAGTTGCGGCCTTAAAGCAAACCAAGGGTACATTAGAATAAATTTTAAGTACGTAAGAAAAATTTGTTCAAAACTGCCTGTTTTTGGAAAAAAAAATATTGTCTGCAATCGTAGAAATTATCTACCAAGTATCATACCATTTTGGAATCCTTATTGAATGCGCCAACTTTTGCAGTTACTTGCCAAACTCGCATAGTACATTTTATTTCAGTACAGCTTGTTAAAGCTATGCGAACAATTAATTTTGAATATTTAGTTTAGATAAAAATGGCACATTCTTCTAATTTGGAGCAGCTGGCTTTAAATTTTAGATTAGAGTATACAGAACATATACAGAAACATTATTCAGGATTACAAAACAAAAGAAAATGTTTAGAAAAGTCAAGAATTGTAGCAACAACAGTGAAAAAACCGTCACAGGGTGTAAATTTTATCCATTTTTTTTAATGCTAGATTTTTTTAAATAGGTGACTTAGATTTTTTTTTCTGATAACATATGAGTTAGTCTATCACCTGCTTTCGGCTTGACGTCGGCTTCTGGGACACCCTGTATAGGTACAAAAATAATGTCCTAACCGATATTCGGTCATGGCGGCCAATCTCAACAGAGACTAACCATCTGCACAGGAGATATTGCGCAGTGAGACGCAAACGCAAGTGCACTCTCTGATCCTTTACTCGATAGTCCGATGGGACGGTTAGCCGACACGACCAGGGTGAGATCAGGCGCAGGACCCACTGTTTAACGATTTTCCGCCCCTGTACGGATGCGAGAACTTGAAGGATCCCAGCAACATATTGTGTTATATTTACTTTTATCACGGTATAAGTGACGGCGTCCCTTTTCTTTTCACAGTGAGTTCAGACCATGATCCTAATTTGAAAATCACTGAAATTTTCTCCCGGATAATTCATACATTTTCCGATTTTTTTTTAAAAAATTCTAATTTGTGTGGTGTACACAAAATTTAGAAAAAACTAAGTTAGCGTTTACAAATCATATTCTGCCAAAAAACCATTATAAATAGGTACCTACAAAAAAATTTACTTCGTAATGTAAATCGTATAACATTACCATCATACTGCGCGCGGAATCAGCTGGGTTGGGTCATCGAACGTCAACGCACCGGTGTGAGCGGAACAAAAATGATGCCGGCGCGCCATACATTGCGTAACATGAATAAAAATGAAAACTCCTTTTTTCGCTTTAAAAGCTTTTCCGGGAAAAATAAACATCAGTAAACAAATATTAACATTGGTCTGAACTCACTGTTAAAAGAAAAGGGACACCGTCCCTTATACCCGGTATATTGATCTGCTAGAAAAATTTCTATCCGGCTGCGACATCCCATCATCACTATCACTATTAGGTTCTTTTTTTATATATATATAATTCAAATTCAAATTCAAAAATCTTTATTCAACATAGGCCTTTACAGGCACTTATTGACGTCAAAACAAAGCAAAACATTCTAATTTAAAGGAAACATAAATTTAACCTTGTATGTGCATACATCCTGAATATACCTACTCAAGATGTCTGCAAATACAAGTAGTAATGAAAAAAAAAAAAAAAAGTTGAATCTACAGTATTGTATCACCACAGACTCGTGGTCCGTGCCCTTTTAATGCTGTATTTTCGTTTTATCTTTTTTAAAGTTAATAAGTCCGACTACTCTACTCTATATCTAGGGTGAGTTGCGCATCACCTAAAGTGTAGCTATCCTACATGTTTATATATAATACATACACGCTTATACATCATATATATATTTATACTCATACATACCTATTATATTCCTATTACATTGTATATTTACAATGTAATAGGAATCACTATTAGGTTCATAAGTAGGTAACTCTTTCTTCCTCTGTACAATCTCATTCATTTTGAAATTTGGACTTACCTACGTCTCGGTCATCATACGTCTACGTCATGGTCTAACTCGGCTCCACTTTCAATAAAAATTACATGATCACAGTCATTTTCATTGATATCTAAGTACCTATTTCTACAGCTTGAATTATTTTAGCCCTAGTCAGTTGTCTGGCCATTTTTAATTGCAAAAATAATATTAATCATAAATAACTTACCTCTCAAAACATAATAATAACCAATAATCTAAAATAATTACTCACCGAATAAAAATTACGGCGCGTGCCTGGTCGGGTCCCTCGGACCCGAGCGCATAAAAAATGCGTTTTACACGGATGCGCGCCCAGGGACTGCGGAAGGAAGGGGTCTTAAAATAGCCACTAGTCTATATTGCTACTTAGGAGCAGAACGCGCTCGATAAAGAATTTAAAAAGTAATTAAATCGCCTGCCCCTATTAACATTGTCGGATCTGCAAAATTGCTGTTTTTGTTTTTTTTCCTTAAACGTGCCTAAATACCCATATCCATCATTCGTTGAGAAAAAAAAATAGATGTCATCCATAGTTTTTAAAATAAATACATTAAAAACGTCGGATTTTACCTAGATAGTCAGTCAACAACGTCGCATTGTAACATCCAACGTTCTTAGCAGGCCGCTGGAGGCGGGGAGCGTGTGCGATCTCAAAGTTATGACTATGTTAGCCGATTGAACAGACGTCGCTTTGGAACTTCTTTTTTTACCACGGTAAATTGCTAATATTTAATTTGATAGCCATTTACATCTTGCCTTGAAATTTCCCAACACGTAATTTAAAATTATAGGATGTACCACATCCAACATTATTAAGCGAATTTTTTAAAGGCTGTATAGTCGGTAGTACCATATCCGACATTGTTTAACATTCTTGTAAATGGATTAAATGTCGGTAGTACCAATTCCGACATTATTTAATGTTTTTCTGAACGGTTCAAATGTCGGTAGTGCCGTATGAGACATTACTAGTTGTTTTATGAAAGACTTTAATGTCGGTAGTAACATGTATGGCAATGTTAGTTATTTAAAGGAAAACGTTTTCATGATCATAGTATTTTTTATTGACTACTAGTGGGCCCGGCGGACGTTTTCCCGCGCCACCTACCGGGTCCAACTATACGTTTAACCTTCCTTGGACCTATCCAAATACACACAGAAAATTTCGTAAGAATCGTTCGAGCCGTTTCAGAGTTTTTGCGAGAAAAATACACAGCGTTTCATTTTTATATATAAGAAGATAATTATAATTACTTGTTATAAACTTCATTTCTATGTAGTACAAACTACAGGTTTTTATGTTTGATACAGGTTTTATATAGGTTATTAGCGTAACATACGCTAATATAACCTACATAACCGTACTGGTGCCGTAAGATGCTGTAACAAATTCACCTCGTACTATCATAATACCCTCAAAAAACAACTATCATAATTCATATACTGGCACTATTAAAACATCGGTACCATCTCCAACCCCACAACATGATATGAGAACAAGAACGACAATACTTGCTAGCAAAAGCAAAAAAGATGCTATAACAAATACAGCTAATTTTGAAATTCTATCAGATCATGTTACTGGGGACGTTACAACTCCGGTAGCATCACCACCTCTTTTGCATGATATAAGTATACCATAACAATTTCGTGCCTGCTGAAAACGAAAGCCGTCCAATTTCGACAAATGGCGACCTGTATGGAAATATTTTGTCTACACTATCTGTGGCAACCAATATAATTGTTAAAACCCTAAAAGTATTTCAATCTAAAATTACCATGTTATATAATAGAAATTGAAGCTTAAAATACTCCAATTAATTATACGAAAATCAGCGTAACAATATTTTCGAGAAAATTTGAGAAATACGGGACCATCACCGTCAGCGAGTGATTTTTATATGAAAATCAACACAAGCACATGATTATAGATGAAGAAATGATTAAAAGCGTCTGTGATCAGGTCAAACCAATTGAATTGGTGGAGTCACATAAGGTCAGAAAAAGATGTTTTTTATAGAAGGTTTGATTAGTGTATTTCGCATGTATGCCTTATGTATTGAATGGCTTGATTCTGAAAAATATAATAATAAAACAAAGACAAAACGGGGACATACTTTACACACAATTTATTATTGGCCTTCAAAAGTCGAAAAGATGTAATGTGCATGTGTGTGATGTCTGTCATATAGGTACACGGTGTTTCACAATAACCAATAAATAAATAACCAGTGCGTTATCTAACACTAATTATTAAAATGTGTTTACACGTAATGTCATTTAACCCAAAATTTTCATGTATATCATAGTATCATCATTATGTCTATGATTTACATGAAAATTTAGGGTTGAGTGACATTACGGGTAAACACAATTTAATAATTAGTTTTAGATAACGCATTGATTATTTATTGGTTATTGTGAAACACCGTGTATACAAAAAAATAAAGAATTTCCTACAGAAGATGAGATAGAAAGAAATATATTTAAATTAAATTTGTAAGATAATGTTAAAAATATCATAACTTAAAACGTCAAAAAATACATCGGAAGGAATCTTTGATGAAAAAGAGTGATTTTATAAATACAAATATATATTTTTTTGCAAATGACACTAGTACTCTGGTTATTACCCATGTGCCATTAATATTACCCAAGAATAAATAATGTAAGAGAGAAAGGAGTTAATTTAAATAAGTTTCATTATTGTTTTGTAACATTATTTAAGTTTATTAAAATTCTATCTCAATGAAATCAAATTTGACCTCAAAAAACTAATAACTTGATAAATAGGTACTTAATATTAATAATAGTTAATAAGGTTTTGCTTTTTGTTAAGTAAATTTATTTTAATATTATACCAAATATTCTAAACAATTGTTGATTTTTGGTTTCATTTTAATCAGTTTTTTCAATTTTTTTGTGTTTTATATTTGTCAATAATTCTACATACGACATATATTTCATCTTCAATATTAATTAAACAATGTCGGTTGTGGGATTTCCGACAAGTAATAATTAATTTCATACAAATAATAATGTCGGTTATGTTACTTCCAACAAATCAGCGTAGGTTTAATCCCGTTAAAAAGGTCACATGTGACTTTTCTCAGATTTACATATTAAATACCGATAATTCATTGTAATGTCCTAAACACAAATTAATTGTATAGCATTACTAAGTTTCATAATCCTGCTTAATATAGGTACAAAAATGTGAGCAATTGCAACTTTAAATCGCTCTCCTGTAAAGTTGCTGTTTTGCATTTCCGACAGTGTTAATAGGGACAGGCGAAATGTTGATTCCTTGAAGTAGCGGGCCTGTCGCTCTTGGATGCTAAGAATATTTGAAAACTTTGTTACGGCTAAAATAAAGCTTTAAAGGTAAATTACATTTAGGAACTACATATTTATAGTTAGTTAGTCACCATGAAATTATATCGAGATACGTTTCGCAGCCGAAACGTCGCCGAATCCTAACTTAGTTAAGTGCTGATGAATCCTCAGGAATGAGTTTCACTTGAATCAATTTTGTATTGCTAATTTACGTTGTTTCAGAATTAAGGCGACGCCTAATGAAACGGAAAACGAAAATTGAGTATTCATCCAACTAAATGGTGCGCTTTGAATAATGTTATACAATAACAATATTAGAGAGCGCCAGTGAGGATACAATATAATTAATTTATGGCTTTGGAGTGTTCGGCGTCTTTTGTATTCAGCGGTTTCAAACAAGTTTCGCGACTAATGAATAATGATACGATATCCGAAAGTTATCTCGTGGAATTACGAGCGAGGTTTTTATTTTTTCGTCACACGATTTCATTATACTAAGCATTAAGCCGCCTTTGTGGTCTAGTGGTCGAAACCACCCATTATATTGATCGAGATGTCCGGGGTTCGATTCCCCACGGGGGCTGAAGCTTTTCTACTCGGTTTGGTTGGGTTTTTGAGCCCACCTGACTTGTTACCTAAGTCTGTCGCCATCACAGATCACAGGTTTTCTGTGGTCGCCATAATAACCGTGTTTGGAGTATTGTTGTGTTACGATAAATTAGAGGTAAGATAGCCAGGGGGCCTAGACAAAGTGACAATTCAAAATCTCTAACGAAGTTCGATAAGATCAAAATGTATGGAATTGACATATCGTCATTGAAGTTCTAATACCACGTAAGTCATTTTTGGCGGAAAAAAGACCATACGACGTTTTTCGAATTCTTCGCATTAAAAATTCGTACTAATATTATAACGGTTTTATTTTTCCTAATGAATCCGATGAAATATATGTAAGTAATGGAATGGCATTATAATAGTATATTTATGTATAATTGTGCAGTTTTTTCACTCTTCGTAAAAGTTGCTATTTTGACATACGCGGTGTTAGAACTTCAACGACGATATGCCATCGCTAAATAGCCAGCCTCGGTGGCGCTGTGTACTCGGCACTTGCCTTCCAATCGGGAGGTCCAGGTTCGAGACCGCCATGTACCAATGTGATTTTCGATTTTCGAATTTCATATATACATTTGTCCGACGCTCCTACGGTGAAGGAAAACATCGTGAGGCAACCTGCATACATCTACGAAGAAATTCAAAGGTGTATGTGAATTGTGAAGTCGACCAATTCGCACTGGGCTAGCGTGGTTGACTAAGGCCTAAAACATCTTAACATAAATTAGGGTAGGCTCGAGCCCCTCCGCAGAGGGAGGCTCTGCGTCGATGGGGCGAGGCACTCGCCTTCCCAGCTGCCGGCCACCGGACGATAGAAGCAATACGTCCGGTGTTGGAGGAGTGGGTAGGGCGCCGGCAGGGCAGTCTCTCATTCCGTATGGTGCAGGTACTGACCGGACATGGTTGTTTTGATCACTACCAGCACCGGGTCGCGCGTCGGGAGGAAACGCCGCAGTGTCATCACTGCAACGCTCCCGACGACACTACCGAGCACACCCTGTTGGTGTGCCGGGCCTGGCGACGCCAGCGCAGTGAACTCAACGCTACGCTGGGAGGCGGAGACCTTTCGCTGCCGAGCATGGTCGTGGCTATGCTCCGCGGCGAGGCGGAATGGGGGGCTGTGGCCTCCTTTTGCGAAGACGTGATCTTGCAGAAGGAGGCCGCGGAGAGGGAGCGGGAGAATGATCCTCAAGCCGCTCCCATCCGCCGTAGACGGACAGGCAGGCGAAGGCGGGCATTCGCTCAAGCGATGCCCGTCTAATGACCCTGCCGTGGAGGCCTGCGTGCACGGTTGGCCCCGTGCATGCCGCCGTAAGGCCCTCCGTCTGGGGATTGCCCTGGTGTTCTCGGGCAATCCCCCCTTGGTGATAGCCCGACCATCTTGGCCGGGCTTGCCCGGGCGCGCTGGTAGTGGTAGTCGCAGTGTGGACCTTACCATGCGCGCCCATAAGGGCAGGGAGAACACCGGGGGGTTTTAGTGGGTCGGCCTGGCATTCTGCCGGGCCAGCCCCACACACGCCCGCCGCCTAGCCAACGGCGGGTACGGTGCGGTTGCGCATTTCCCCCCGAAAAAAAAAAAAAAAAAAAAAGGCTCGATCCCCTCGGTGGGAACGTATATGAGCTGCTATGATGATCGCTAAATAATGTGGCGAATCGATCAAAGTCATCGATATGTAAGTTGTAGACAAATTCATTCACAACGAATCGATGAAGTATTTAGCACTCGCGACAAAAACCAACCTTGAAGTCATGCATAACAAATACTTAACTATTTCTTTTGTGGAAGTTGGTATTTTTAACCCTTACACTCATAGGCGTAGGTATAACTTTTCGATGGGCGGTGTCGAGATTGAAGACTTTAATTTGCCTAGTGTATAGGTACACTGAACACTTCATTCTGTATAGTGTAAGTTGATTTACAATGGGGGGTGCCTGGACCCCAAGTCCCCCCTAACGTAGGTAATGCCTCCACCGTAACAATATCAAAATAGACTGCAACTGTACTATCTGATAACCAACGACCAGTGTTGTCATTGGCAAACCTTCTGCGCGCGGCTTTTACTTAGTAAACCATTGGCCTTGAAGCTAGCATCAACATGGGCAAACTTGCTACCGTTTTTCAAGCAGAAATGTATGCAATCCTAGCCTGTGCGCAAGAAAATATTGACAAAAGGCGTAATGGACTCAACATATAGGTACATCTTAAGCGATAGTCAAGAGGCGCTAAAGGCACTGATGTCATATAAAGTGCAGTCTAAACTGGTCCTGAATACAATCAATGTACTAAACAAACTTACAAAGAAAAATACCCTACATTTGATATGGATTCTAGGACATGAGGGTTTCTATGGAAACGAGAAGGCCGATAGACCCGCGAGTCAAGGATCGGAATCCGACTTTGTCCGTTCAGAAACTTTGTGAGTCTGGCACACTGTTTAGTCGACTCTATTATCAGAGATCAAGCAAAGAGAAGACTGGGTATCTCAGAATGGCGCGTACGAAGCTGTTCATTGGCCTGAATAACTTTAACAAATTCTCAATAAATGTAGGCAGAACGCAAATCCGACGTTTGATAGGGGCTTTAACTGGCCATTTTGGCACTAATCGTAGGTATGTTAACGAAAATGGGTTTAAGTAAAACAGAGACCTGCAGGGCCTGCAATGAGGAAGAGGAGAGCATGGAACACATATTGTGCCACTGCGATTCTTTAACTCGTAAGAGAATGAGTCTCTTCGGGGTTGGATATCGAAAACCCGAAGACTTCAAGGCTAACCCACCCGGACTAATAGTGAGACTTATGAGTGAACCCAATTGGTCCATAAGTGGTGATAGCAACAAATAAATAAAGAAACTGGGGCAGCACAAAAGATCCTCAGGGGTCGAAGTGCAGGGCCCTCAAGGGCTCCCTTACTATAAGATAAGATAAACGATTGGCCAATGCAGTCAATCTAAACATCACTGTAAACCAGAAAATATCGCATAGTACCTACGCCTATGGTACCTATCTTATCAAATATAGAACGAGTGTTTTCGTCATGAATTCTTTATAAGTGTTCTGTGCAAAATAATGAATACTGTGCTCCGAGTCCCGTAAGCTGCGCGTCACAAAATTTCCTTAATGCATGAGATAGGCAAATGTAATACATCCGTAGGCTGTAACTTTTTTACCTTTCCGAGAACGACGAAGCCAAAAGGAGGATTATGATTTGACCGGTTTGTATATAAGTATTGATTACATACTCTTTGTACCTAATATATGTATGTATATTTAACTAATTGATCGTTATTGGTCATTGGTTATGTGACGTTACATTACATTGTACATGGAGCTCTCTATAGGACAAAGTCATAAATTTAAAAATATATCTGTGATGCCAAGTTGGGTATTAAATGAACTTGAACTTTCATTGCGAATGATTTTAAAATCGCGTCTGGAATGTTAGGGGATCAAGTCCAAGCGCGGATCTACCGTTGTGGGCATGATGGGCATGCCCACAACCCTAATATACTTGTGACGTTCGTCACAAAACAATTCTCCTTCCTTTTTACTTCCTTTCTTGCTTCCATCCTTCCTAACAACACTTCTTTTCATCATAACACCCAGTGCACCCTTGCCATAACTCCACTTCCCAATTTCACACTCTGAGAGATGGAGCAAGAATGTATCAAATCGCATTTGAGCTCCATCTCCTTTTCATTCGCGAATCACTCAACCCACAAGAAAAACGAATTTTAATAAAAAAGGGAAAAAATACTTGTGACGTCACACTTTAAAATTCTTTGAAGAACGATAGGCTGATGACATTATATTCAATACAAAAAATAAGCAATGAATGGTCCTCATATGTTTTGTAAACATCTATTTCGGGTCGCTGTTACCACAACCTTTTTTGAGGGCTGGATCCGCGCTTGGGATCAACAAGTTTACTAAAGCAACCCTGAAATACTTTTTCAAGAAATGATAGTCCCAAAATAATCCCAAACTAAAAAGTAAGTTCAAAAAATAAATAATACAAGTGCGATATACTGCGAACTAAGGAATGTACAGTGAAGTGTGTTTTTAATACCCCCATACAGTTGTTTTTAATGTGAGTGCGGAAAGTGTCTCATTAATCTCATTATGCACGACACCCTACATTTTGGAGAAATTGTGGATATCTCCCCAGATTTCGGTGAGAAAATACCTGAAAGTTTGACAAAAATATTCATACCTGTAAGAAAAATGGGAATTGCCAAATATTATATGGGTAAATGTTTAAAGATTACACAGCCTCGTAGATTTAGATAAAAAATATAGCTACAAGCTAAAAACTATATAGATATGTTTGTAGAGGGTTAAATTAACGGAGAATAAGGTAAATATGCTTTAAAAAATGACGTATTAAAACTAGAGAAACACGTAAAAAAATTATTACCCCCAATAATGATAAATTCTTTTACATCTTGTAGCTGAAAGAGACGATACTCTATTCGGTAGCATAGATGAAGGAGGTATCGGGAAACGACTCGACAGCATCACAATACTCAAAACCCAGGAATAACCTAGCGAAACGTAGTTCGCGGGCTCAGCTAGTCTTCTTCTAATATCTTCTTCTAATATGTATATAAAATTCTCGTGTCACAGTGTTTGTAACCGAACTCCGAAACGACTCGACTGATTTTTATGTCCTTTTTGTGTATATTCGTTAGGTCTGAGAATAGGTCGTAAACTTTTTAAGCTATTGCATACATAGCTTTTATCGCGGGCTTTGAGCGCGGCGACCGAATCAAGAAATGCCGTAACGAAAAAAACCTAACACCTCCCACTCCGACCGGCAGGCCTATTCGCTAACTACGGTTGGTAACTAGAACTTTCATTTTTGAAAGACATTTTATATCCATTACTAGTTAAGTGATCTTATGTCTTACGGCAGCGCTCATGATAGCAGTAATGGATGATAAGTTCCTTTCAAAAATGACAGTACTAGTTAGCAACCGAAGTTAGAGAATAGGCCTGCGGCACAGGGCACAGTGGTGCGGCGTTGAAAGCCGTGCAGGACACATCAGCGTGCTGTTCCGCGAGTGTTGCCTATCGGTCGTGCCAGGAGTGCTCCGAGTAATCGTTGAGCCCCTGCACCCGCGAGCCCCTCCCCGCGAACGCACCGTACCGCGCCGCGCGCATTTCGCGCTTCATGCGCCGTCCTGCTCCGTGGGTGGATTCACATCTACCCACGTTGAGTTTTTATCCACACCCGCGACATAGACGCTACCTACCCGCGATATTGACGCTTTTTCTGTTTTGTGTTGTGAGTGTGTTGCGTATACCCGCCCCCTATTTTGATAAATAGGGAGGGGTGATCGCCCTCAGTTTTCTGTGCATATTACTGTTTACCAAGTGCTGTCCCGTGTTTTCGTTCTGTGCCGTCACCATGCCAGGGGACAAACCCCTTCCCCCGCGTGATCCACGCATAAGGAGGCCTTCAACCGTTGCCGCCGTCGCCACGGCCGCCGCGGCCGCCGCCACCACCACCACTACCACCACCACCGCCGCCGCGATTGCCACTCGCCGCCCCGAGCCGTCACTGCGGCCCGCTGGGCACAGGGCTGTTGCGGCCGCTGCGCAGCCGGCTGTTCCAGCCCAAGCCGCGCTGCCCACCACCGATGGGGCGTTTCTAGTCGAAACGCCGCCCACCGGTATGAGCTGCGGCAGAACCCGGGAGCCCCGGCACAGGAGCCCCACTAGCAGCGAGGACGGCGGGGATGACAAACGCCCCCGCACCGGGCCCTCGCCCCCCCATCACCAGCAGTCAACCAGCTCGCCCGAGTCGAGTTGTTATATACAATCAACAACCGACTCGCCTAGTGACGAAGCCTCAACAGGCGTAAGTACCGCCGCAGGAGAGGCAATGTCCGACCTGCCACCCCTTTCACCCACGCCATCGACGTCGTACGCGACTTTCGCGCCGACGACGTCCAGCGATCCGGATGCCGTACCGTCACAGCCGAGGCCGGCGACCTACGCCGCCCTCGCCGCCGCACCCTCCCCCCCCGGCTCTCGAGCCCCCACGCCACCACCTGCCGTCGCGTCGACGGCCCAACCAGCTTCCCCTGTAGCCGACCAGCCAGCGCCCACAGCCGCCGCTAGGGCCCGCGGTTACCCACCCATAGTGGTCGAGCGCTTGCCGGAGTGGACCCGGCACTTCAATGCGCTGGCGGGCAAGCTTGGTAAGCCGCCCAACGCCCGCCCATACCGCACCGGGGTGCGATTCATCCCCACCACCCCAGAAGAGTACCGCATCGTACAGCGGTACCTGGCCGAGGCGTCCGAACGCGACCCCACGATCACGTGGTACGCGTACACGCCGGCCAGCGAGCTGCCCTCTAAGGCAGCGCTACGAGGGCTGCCCTCCGATACCCCGCCGGAAGCAATCCAGGCGGCGCTTCGCGAACGTGGGTTTGTGGCCACTCACGTTCGCCACATACCACCTCAACGCGGCCGCTCCGGCTGCCTCTTTTATATGCAGCTGGAGCACCTTGACGCCCAGGAGCTCTCCCGCCTCTACGCGGTGACCGAGCTCCTGATGATGCCGGGCGTCACCATTGAGGGATGGCGCGGCCGCGGGGGCCCCCCGCAGTGCCACCGATGCCAGGCGTTTGGGCACGCCTCGGCTAACTGCCACCGGCCCACCAAATGCGTGCGTTGCGCTGGCGACCATATCGCCGCCGACTGCCCGCGCCCACGTGACCAGCCGCCTACGTGCGCCAACTGCGCGAAGCCGCACCCGGCCAACGACCGCCGATGCCCAGCCTTCCGGCGGGAGGCCAGACAGAGGGGCATGAGGGTGCCACCCCCCGTGCCGTCCCGTCCACAGGCGCCCTCGCGCCAGCCGGCGCCCTCGTGCCAGCAGGCACCTCCACGCCAACCGGCGCCCTCCATGGTGGGCGAACCAGAGGCCCACGCTGGGCCGACCCTGGCTCCCCCCGCCAACCCGCCGACCACCAGAGGCGAGGCGGTGAAGCGTCGCAGACGCCGTGGTCGTGGTAGGCGCGGCCGTAGAGCCGCCGCCTCCGACCAACCTGCGGCGGCCTCCACCCCCGTGCCGCCGCCCCGCCCTCACCAGCCGCCCCGCCGACACCCAGCCTCCCAACAGGAGGCGACGTCGGCCGTCCGCAGACTCCCGTCAGGGCCCCAGCCATACCAGGGCCCACCCCAAGAGCCCCAATCCCAGCCACCACGCTTGCCGCTGGCCCAGCCGCGGCAACCACGCCAGGCCTACCAGCCACCACCACAACTGGCTCCACAGACCCGCCCGCTCCCGCAGGCCTCGACCACATCTGTGCTGGTCGCGGTGGCAACCGCGATCAGCCAGCTAACGATGGCCGCGGAGCTAGGCGACCACAGGGCGGCCATCAACCGGGCCATCGACGTGCTGGTGGCCCTACTGCAGGACCTCAAGAACTGAGAGTTCTATATTGGAATCCCGGGGGGGTAGGGAAAAAGGCGCAGGAGCTGCGTCTGCTCGCCCAGTCGCAGGATCTGCACGTGATCCTCCTGGGTGAGACCTTTCTGCTCCCGCACAACACCTTCCGGCTGCCCAACTACCACGTCTACCGCCGCGACGAATCAACACCGCAGGGCCGCGCCTGGAGAGGCGTGGCGGCCCTAGTTCGTCGCGACGTGGTACACGATCAACTCGACCTCCTCCCGTTCATCTCCACCCGCACCATCGGAGTGAGGGTGAGTGCAGCCGGGCGGGAGCTACACATTTACGCAGCATACCGCCCCCCCGCATCCAGAGTAGAACTCTCCGACATCCAGGGGCTCTTCGGCGACGACACGCCGACTCTCGTGGCGGGCGACCTTAATGCGAAGCACCCCCAATGGGGGTCGCGTTGCATCACGCCCGCCGGGAGGATGCTCCTGGATGCCGCCACCGGACTTGACGCCGAAGTGGTGGGACCTGACGCCCCCACCCACATCCCTACCACCGCCAGGTATCAGCCAGACGTCCTGGACATCGTTCTGACGAGGAACATCCCCTGCCCGGTCTCCGTGGAGGTGCTGTACGACATGGACACGCAGCACCTCCCCATCCTCATCACCACCAGCATGGCGGCCGACTTCGTCCAGGCGAGAGCTCCGCGCCCCCGCACCAACTGGGGCGCCTTCAGCTCGGCGCTCAGCGATCTCGCGCTCGGCGGCCCCCTCTCCTCCCCGGAGGATGTGGACGTGGCCGCCGACGACATCTGCACCCGCATCCGCGCTGCCGAGGAGGCAGCCTCCACCCGCCCCCCTGCGAAGTCACGCAGGGAGGAACTGCCTGCCCACCTGCGCGCGCGGATGCGCAGGAAGCGCGAGCTGCGCCAGCTGTGGGCCCGCACCCGGTGCCCGCGGGTCAAGACGGAGCTCAATCGCCTCACCACCCAGCTGTCTGAGGCCGTGAAGGTATGGCGCGGTGCCACCTGGGAGAGTCACCTGGACCAGGTGGCCGATAGCACCGCTGACCTCTTCCGGCTCAACAGACAGCTGACGAAGTCCACCGCCCCCGTCTGCCCGCTGCTGGACAGCGCGGGCAGGCGATGCTACGCCGCCGCTGACCGGGCCAATATTCTGGCTGATCACCTGGAGGAGGTATTTACGCCACACCCAGCGTCCACCGACTGCGCTGTCGTCGAGCACCACAGGCACGTGCTGAGCCGCGTCGAGGAATTTCTGTCGGCCCCAGCGCCGCAGCTGCGGGGTGACGATTTCATCTCCCCCGCAGAGCTGCGCAAGGCGGTGCTCCGCCTCAACAGGCGGAAAGCGCCCGGGCCCGACAACGTTTCCTCCGCGGCCCTCAGGCAGCTGCCCCGCAGGGGCCTGGCGACCCTCGCCAGGCTCTTCAACGGCATCCTGCGCACCGGCCACTTTCCCGTGGCCTGGAAGATGGGGCGTATCATCGTCCTCCCCAAGCCGGGTAAGGACAGGCGCCTCCCGTCCAGCTACCGACCCATTACGCTGCTGTCTCACGTGGCCAAGCTGTTTGAGCGACTGCTGCTGCGGAGGATCCACCCGTTCATCCCACTCCGGGATGAGCAATTCGGATTCCGCAGCGGCCACTCCACCACGCTCCAGCTGGCGCGCGTGCTCCACCACCTCGCGGCCGCCATGAACCGGGACAACCACACCGTGGGGGTCTTCTTGGACGTCGAGAAGGCCTTCGACCGTGTGTGGCATCCCGGTCTCCTCTACAAGCTGGCCGCCACCAGCATGCCGCCCGCCCACGTGAGACTGCTGGCGTCGTTTCTCCAGGGTCGGAGCTTCGTGGTCTCGGTTGAGGACGCCACCTCCCAGCCACGCCCCATCCTCGCAGGAGTGCCCCAGGGCAGCTGCCTCTCGCCGTGCCTGTACGCCGCCTACACCGACGACATCCCCACCCTCCAAGACCAGCTCCAGGAGGGGCAGCGGGACGTGGTGTTGGCCCTATTTGCCGACGACAGCGCCTTCTTCGCCTCGTCGCGGAAGGTGAAATTCGCCTCCGCCCGGATGCAGCAACTTCTGGACCGCCTGCCAACATGGCTGGACAACTGGAGGATGGCCGTCAACGTGGGTAAGACGGCCGCCATCCTGGTCGGGTCGCAGCGCCGCATGCCACCGCCGCTGACACTCCGCGGACAGGACGTAGCTTGGCAGACCACAGTTGCGTACCTCGGATGCCGCATCGACCGCCAACTGCGCATGGTGCCCCAGGTTGACCACGTCGTCAACCAGGCCAAGATGGCCCGTGGCATCCTGCGCCCGGTGCTGGCATCCCGACTACCACTGCGTACGAAACTGATGGTCTACAAGAGCTACGTTCGTACGCGGCTCACCTACGCCGCCCCAGCATGGTATGCGTTGTGCTCCCCGACCCAGCGTTCCAGACTGCAGGTGGTCCAGAACGTCTCTCTCCGTGTCGTGACGAACGCGGGGCGCTACGTCAGGAATGACGTCATTGCCCGGGACGTTCGGATGCCGACGGTGGAGGAGTTCGTCGCCCGTCTGGCGCGTCGAATGTTCGACAGCGCCGACAACGGGCCCCACGTCCACCTCCACAACATTGCTCCCTATGTTCCCAGGCCTCCAGACTCTTCCGGACGAGCGCTGCCCCGCGACTTGCTGTCGCCCAGGGCGGAGAGAGACCACGACCTACCATCGTCACCACCACCATCGCCAGCTGCATCCCCACGACGAGGCGACCCATCCCGGCCAAGACTCCGCTTCGTCAGCGACTTCGCTGACGACGCCACCACCTGACCAGACCTCGTGTCGCTTATGGCTCGTAGTCTGCCGCGGGACCCCACCGCTCGCGCGCGTGACTCGCCTAAGCGACACCACCACCGGACATGACACCACCATCACCCATCAAGACCAATGGCCCCCTCCTCCCCCCACCGCTCCTCCGGGCGCAGAGTAAGCCGCGGCCTGCTCGCCGGCGCTCGCTGGGCTTGGGACAAGCCCCTCTAACCTGGTGTGCTTGACCGCGGAGGGCCGTGCCTCGATCCCGGAGTGGTAGCACAGGGGGGTGGCGAAGAGGGGCCCGTCACTACGTGACGTGCCCAACACCGGCGAGCTACTGCTCGCCGAGAAGATGCCCGGGCAATGGGCGACAAATGCCCGAAGCCCGCACCCGCCCATGGCGGATGAAACCCTGACTGACTGAAAGCCGTGCATCGTCTAACGTCGTTTCAGTTCGGCAGACTTCGGCACGGTATTTTGACGCGGTATTTTCCAGATATTTAAAGGATATCAAGTCTCAAACTTATGTTTCTTATTATTTCATACCATAAGCCTATAGTTTCAATCATAAAAATTCCTGAATAACCTACATGTATTGTAAGATAATAATAGTTATTTGTTATACATGAGTGCAAAGTTGCTTTTTAACCGCGTGCTCAATTTTGATGACCGAGCAAGCGAAGGATTCTAAAATTTAGAATCCAGAACGTTAGCGAGGGAATCAAAAGAGCACAAGGTCAAAAATCTTTGCACTCGAGTGCAACAAGTAACTTTTCATCCCCCCTCAGCGAGGAAATGACTAAATGCAAAATAAAACATTTACAATCACAAGATACTTTAATTTCAGTTTAGGTACATATTTACTACAATATTATGATAGGTTAGTATTATAGAAAAATATTTATATTATGTATAACAAATAATACGTTTTTTTTAACTTATTTTCAAGTTTCTTAATAATAATAATACGACGTCAAAACAAAATGGCGCGCGCAAAGCAAATCAAAAACAAAAGTACACCAAGGACAAGCAGGTTCAGAGTTTGAGTTTTTAACAAATTTAAAAAAAGTTGTATGATAAATTCGGAACCATGGAGATGGAAGTAAATAGGTTGAATGATGTTTTGAAATCACATACCTAGTTGCATGCGATGTTCTTAATTCAAATTTACTTTAACCTCAAGCGGATAAAAACGGCTTTGGCGGTCAGATATCGAATAGCAAAAATACTCTTTCCGAGATGGGGGATGAAAAATATTTTTCATCCCCACGCGGTTAAAAAGCAACTTTGCACTCATGTATAACAAATAACTATTAAACAATACTCACACTCTCATTACGTACTATTACTACTTCTCATTTATTCAATAAAAGAAAAAAAATTGTTTTCTTATCAGTCACCACGCTCAAAAAGTGTAACGTCAACTGTGGCATCTTTACCATAATTTTAAAGGAAAATCGTTATAAATCGAAAATAAAACCACTTAGGATTAAGATTTGATTATTAATCGGTGAATAAAGCACTTGTCTATAGTTTTTTAGATTGATTCCCTCTGAATATTCAAAAACCACTTAAGGAGTATCGAAAACATGGTATAGGTAAAGAAGCCAAAAAAAATTCAACTTTACCTGTCTTTATTTCTCTGATAGGTTAAGCCTATTAATTTTAAATTGGTAAAGATACCTTTCTGCCTTACTTTCTCTATTTAGATTTAGGAGTATTTTAAATAAAAAAGCTTTATACTTGCAACACTGGCTGGTAGGTAAAGTTGGCACGGGTTTCATCGAAATATTCATACTAATTGTGATTCTAGCTAGGGCTACCACTAGTTCAAAAAAATTTACTCTTTTAATAGGTAACAAAATTTTTTAATTTATGTCTTCTAGAGGGCGCCATATTCAATCTCTTGATTATAATTTAACAAAAGAGGTATTGTTGGAAGCGTCTTCGCTTCCAACAATACCTCTTTTGTTAAATTATAATAAGTAGTTTCGAAGTTATGAGAGATCAGATGAACATACATATGGGTAAGAATTAACCCTCCTTTTGACTTCGCCGCAGTTGGGTAAAAAGTAAATTAAAAAACAACCCTATTTATGGTTTAGTTTTAACCTCCCTTTTTCGTACGAAGTCGGTTAAAAAGAGATACAACCCTAGCCTCAGGTAAAGATGCCACTTTATGGACTGTGGCAACTTTACCTAACTTCAACTATCATTACCTATGTAATATTTTTTAAATTGTGTAGCAACGACCGTATTAACAGCGTCCACGTCTTCCCAGGGATGTTTTATTTAGTATATATGTATAAATTTTACGTACCTCTACCTAGTAAATTCATCAGTACAATTAAAAGTTGGACCCTGTAGTGATTGTTCTGAGGTTGGACCATAACCCGCGTCGACTAATTGTCATCAGACGTTAATAACTTGACATATGACAGTATTACCAGCATGAAAAAATAGATGTGTGACCATTAGTTCATTACACAGCTACCATGATATTTAAAAAATTTCTACCAATGGTATTTTCTGATAAAAATTATATTTGTTAGTACTAGGCAGTCATAGGTAAAGTTAACAAGGAAAGGTAAAGATGCCGTGGTTGACGCACTTGAATTAATATCAAAGAAAAAACTTGAATTAATATAAAAAAATACTGCATAAATTAAATAAATAAATAATTATAATTGCATAAGTTGATAAAAAATGCTATGCAATAGCTTTACCGCGGCAGTCCCCGAGTGCCACTTTAATTTTTTTTATTTGTAATAAGGGTGCTCTCTAGAATTCTTTTGGACAATTATTATGGCGAAACGAAGTTCGCGGGCACAGCTAGTTTTATATGTATAATTATTTTTAAATAATGATTGAACTTGGATTAGAAGTTCCTTTGATCACACTTTAGATCTCTTGACAATTGTTTCAAACCACACTTGCGTGGTCTTTAGCTATCCATGAATAAACACAGTTGTTCACATTAATTTTAAGCTTTTTTTGGTCTCATATTACATTTACATGAAAAGATGCTAACGAATAAGTATTCTTCATCATCACCATAACAGCTTATATACGTCCCATCAATGGGCTCGAGCCTACCCTTAGTAAGAATGTTTAGGTCTTAGACAACCACGCTGGCCCAGTGCGGATTGGTTAACTTCATATACACCTTTGAATTTCTTCGCAGATGAATGCAGGTTGCCTCACAATGTTTTCCTTCAACGTAAGAAGCATCAGACAAATGTAAATAAATTCGAAAAACGAAAAACACATTGAAACTTGGCGGCCTTGAACCCCGGACCTCCAATTTGGAAGGCAATGGCCGAGTCCGACGCTCGAAGTATTTTTAAAGTTCTACAATTCACGTTTGTGTATAGTGATTAGTGTGCTCGGCGAATTGCATCGGTGCCGGTGTACCTAAAATGATGTGGTCATAAGGACCGGAACAGACTAAAAAAGTAATTTCCGATGTATTTCCGGACGCTTCTCCGCGTTGAATAACACGACCTGTGTTGTATCGTTACCCTACCCACCGACTAAGTACCTAGTACCTGCCGGTATTTGTTCAAGTTCTTTATTAATTTGAAACATGTAAGTAGCATAATAATCGCAAATATGATTAAAGCCTAAATGTGTTCTAAGCTTTTTGTCTGTCTTTGCCATTTATTTGAAATTGACATAGTCAGAACTGTTTTAAAGGCGTTTAGCGTTGATTAAGTAAGTGCTGTGCGAGTCATCCTTATCATCATCACACGAAATAACAAAAAGAAGTTCGTAGTTTACTAGAGGGTCAACCCCTCTAATAAATTGAAACCGAACCGTTGCTTCCGTTCGAACAATGAACTTGATTACGTCACCGAAACCCTTTGGCCGCCTACAAATCCGTAGTTTCGAAACTAATCTTATGGAGACTTTTTAATACTTGCACGTAACTGGTTTTAGTGGTAGCTTTTTAGGGTTCCGTAATCAACAGGGAACCATTATAGTTTCGCCATGTACGTCGGTTCGTCTGTCTGTCTGGCTGTCCGCGTTTTATCTCCATCTACTAGTACTAGGTGGAGATAAATAGTAGGTACCAACTAGAAAGCTGTATTTTGTCATGGGTATATCTATCAACCATGAAGACAAAGTAGTGACATATGTTTTCTCGTCTATCTCATCTCATAGTAGGCGGTGTCGTTGTATATGTCTTTTAAGAATATTGTGGGTGTGTGAACACGATTCGGTCCAGGGATCAATTTGTGAAATATTCAGTTTTAAAGTGTTAATTTTTGTTAGAGTCAAGTGTACCCCCCCCTCCTGCCTGCTAAATGGCTGTTTATGGATACGTAAAAAAGTTCACAGTAGTAGTATACACTGTATACATATCGGAATTGAAAGGAAAACTACCACAGCTAAGTAGGGCTTACAAATTAATGAGTTACAGTCGACTAACTTACAAAATGTACTTGGTGAAGGAAAATTTCAAACAAATTCCTTTGAAAATTAGTTATGGCCGGTATACACTTCAAAAAATCAAAATCAAAAATCAAAGTGTTAAGTGATTTTTAGTACATTGTTTAGTGTTAAGTGATTAGTAGCTAATGTCCTACATTGTTTAGTAAACGGTGTTTATGTGTTTATTATATGGACTAAACACTAAACAGATCTGTCCAGACATGTTTAGTGACTGTTTAGCTGCAAGTGAGGCGCGAAGGCGGAAGCGCGGGAGGGGCGACTCGCAGAAAAAATAGACAGCGCTTCTAAACACTGTACACTAAACACTTAACAGTAAATACTAAACACTTAACACTAAACAGAAACTGTCCGAACGTGTTTTTTACTAAACACTAAGCAAGCCACTCGCACTTAACACAAATCAAAGTGTATACCGGCCATTAGTTAAGTAAAGCAGGTAGTTAATATAGATTTACGAATCACGTGATATTATGGAAAAATAAAACTATAACAGCCATGAGAACAACAGAACGGACCCGTACTTTGCTCGTCGCCTGATTCGCACTTGGCTTCTTTCACTAAAAAGTTAAAAATATTTTTTTTGTAACAAAAAATAAAAACCGACTTCAAAAACACTGAAAACTTAAAAATAATATAAGAATAGGTACAGACAACATCACACTTCTATATTGAAGTCGGTGACAAATTTTAACACTTTCTAGGAGATCATCGTTTGGCGCCGACTTCAATATAGAAGTGTGATGTTGTCTATACCTATTCTTATATTATTTTTAAGTTCTCAGTGTTTTTGAAGTCGGTTTTCATTTTTTGTAAAAAAAAAATATTTTCTTTTGTCATTCAAATGACTTTAATTCGCGCTGCCCCAATTTCACATTAAATAATATTTATATCAATACAATTATTCATATAATTAAGTTGTAATAAAGATACGAAGCGAAATGTAGAGGCACTTATGTAGTGGCTTTTAGTTGTATTATTTGTGGTTGTGGTAATGCATTAAAATAGTGACAGAAGCTGATTCTTCGTTTAATGAGCCATACTAGCCCCATACCCACTGCAACCGCTACTACGCAACACTGGCGCCCAACGTGGACGCTAATTTCTTCTTTGAAGCCCAAGGTTCTCAAGTCGACTGTGGGTATGTTTTTAGGGTTTCGTACCCAAAGTGAAAAACAGAATGCCCATTCATATGACTCCACTGTACGTCCGTCTGTCTGTCACCATAGGCTGTATCTCATGAACCATGATAGCTAGACAGTTGCAATTTTCTCAGATGGTGTATTTCTGTCGCCGCTATAAAAACAGAATAAAATAAATATTTAAGGGGGGCTCTCATACAACATTTTTTTGTCGTTTTTTCTAATGTTGTGTAGATAATGGTAAGGAGTCAGACTCGCGCACGAGCGCGAGAAAATTCTTTTTTATTCGATAGAGTATTCTCCTGCGGTGGTCCTGTAGTGGTAAAAGAGTGCTTAATATTTTGAGATACTTTGTTTCTTTCTTTTCTTTGAGTAATTTGTTCTTTACGGAATTAGACATAAACTTAGAGCTATGGAGTAACATCCTTAGGTGAAGGTTTCGCGAAGAGTTTGTAATGAGTTGCTATATCTTTCTAGATATAGCAACTCGTTGCATTCCCGCCTAACCTTTTTTATATTTTTCATGTTCTCATTATTTTTCTTCCGTCACTCAAATACCGACATCGAGACGCTTTAATAATGTTACGCCGATGGTATAAGAAATTTCCGGCGTGGTTTTCTTGGCCTTAGAAGCGTTTTCAGCAGCCTGAAAACGCAGTTCAGCGCGTTTCAGGAGGTGCTCTATCACATACTAGAATATCAAAATTTTACCCAAGTTGCCGTTGTTTTCAGGCGCCTGAAATATGTTTTCAGTCCTTTTCAGGCTACCCTCTATCGAACCACACTATAACCTGAAAACCCGTTTTCAGGCGTTTTCAGGACCCCTTATGGGCCTTCGAAGCATACTTCGATATGAGACTAAATTTTCAATAGGAGTGAGTGAAATAGCACGATAAGAAAGAGACAAAAGTAGTGGGCACCTTCCAGAGATAAAAGATAGATCGAGATGCATCTAGAAACTTCTAGGCGTGCTGACGGACACAGATAGAACATGCTCAAGAAGACAAACATATCGGGAATGCGATGGAACTTTCTAGAAAGACAAACGATCGATCGGGTATGGAATGTTCTAGAATAGAACCTTCTCGAATGTCTCGGAAATTCACCGGTTCTATCTACTGAAGAAGCGCAAATGCATACACGGAACTTTCTAGAAGACAAACGATCGATCGGGTATGGAATGTTCTAGAATAGAACCTTCTCGAATGTCTCGGAAGTTCACCGGTCCCACTATAGAAGCGCGAAGGCGGTACCACGGAACATTCGAGAAGAGAAGATAAACAATCGATTGGGTACGGAATATTCGAGAATGGAACATTCTCGTATGCCCCGAATGTTCGTCGGCCCTACTATATAAGCGCGTAGGCGAATGCAGACGGACAGTTCTTTTCAAGAGAGCGAACCGAGCGGATCAAGCGATACAAAGTGACTTGGAGCGATCATCTGCGACTTGGAAGCGTGTCATAGTGAAGAATTCTGTGTGTGCAGTGCTTAGTAAAGTAACGTTTTACAGTTTGTCCGTAGTGCTTATAGCGGTTTTCAGTGTTAAGTGAAGTGACCTAATTAGTGCTTAATTAAATCTTATCTCATAATTGTCGGTGTTTTGCGAATTTTCTTTTGAACACCCACCCCACAAACGTAACAATAATATTTATGTCAATACAATACCATTCACGTTGTTGATATAATTAAGTTGTTTTAAAGAAGATAAGAAAATAAGTGAAATGTAGAGATGCTTTTGTAGTGCCTTTTAGTTACATTATTTGTTATTGCATACAAACAGTGACAGAACCTGGTGCTTCATTTAATGACCCATACTAGCCCCATACTCACTGCAACCGTTACGACGCCACACTGGCGCCCAACGTGGGCGCCAATTTCTGCTTTTAAGCCCAAGGTTCTTGAGTCGACTTGTAGGTAACTACGTTTTTTATGTTTGTTACTTCATAATCAAAATTCTTTTTTATTCAATAGAGTATACTCCTGCGGTGATCATGTGGTGGTAAAAGAGTGTTTAATATTTTAAGGTACTTTGTTTCTTTCTTTTCTTTGAGGAATTAGACAGAAACTTAAGAGCTATGGAGTAACATCCTTAGGTGAAGGTTTCCCTTGGAACGAAGCTTATTAAGCCTGTCTACACCACTATATATGATATATTATATTAGTTATTTTATTGATATGGTGTTGGTGCTATGTTTTCTACGTTCTTAATTTTAACCCTGGTAAGAATTTGTTGTTGGACATTCTCAAACTGACACTAAGGCCTCGTTTACGGAGACGCGGGGCGTCGCGCGGCGCGGCCCGCGGCGCGGCCCGCACAGAATTCAAACATATGGCGTTGTATGAGTGCGTTTACGGAGAAGCGATTTTACACGCCTTTGCTTGAAATGGCGCGTTTTTTGCGGCTGAACCCGCGGATGGCACCGCCGCGTCTCACGCGGCTTTTATCGCGGCGGCGCACGCAGTGACAATTCTCGATGAAGCGATGCCCGCCGCGTGCTTCGCTACACGCTTGAAGATGCGCGGCGGGCGCCGCGGCGGGCACCGCGGCGGACACGTTTTCTTTATCTGTGAGATTAACCATGTTACTTTCCTTCTTACAGTACTTTCTATACAGTATAATGATTAATGTTGCACAAATACTTATTAGTGTAAAGTATAGTGGGATGGTGGTGTGATAAAGACTGTAATTATCATTTGTACTGAAGTTGACTGGCTGAGATTGTGAAATTTTTATATTCGTATTGTGAAGTTGATCCAGATTGACGGAGTTCAACTTGAGCTTGCTGTATGTGGTAGAGATATTATAGGTCATTGGTAGAGATATGTCCATTATTTTTAAGATATGACCTTTCAGTCGATCTTTGGTATTCGTAATTAATAATTGTGACGTTTCCAGGTAACATTTGTGTGGAATAATAGCAAGATAACTGCCATGATATTCTTTATAAAGGTCTTGGCCACATGATAAGTGTACTTTTGTAGGACTTGGGAAGTTGATGGTGTAATGGCGGTCGTCTAATTCTTCATAGGCCGGTTGATCAAGGGTGACAGTGACAGGATTACAGGTGACGCTGCGCTGCTGAAGGGTAATGAGCTGATGAATGCAATCTTCAGATGGTCGCCTTTTTAGGCTTTGATTTTCTTTGCACAGAAACCATTTACTGGTCTTCGGGCATTCTGCCTCTATGTGCTTGAAATCTTTCTCAAAAATGGCTAGGAAAGGAGATGTAGGGACTAAAATTTCATTATTTCTAGTAGTCATATATATGAGTTAGAAAAATGGGAAATTTAAAAACTATTACAATTTTATTATCGCTATAGTATGAACCTACCTTTATAATGTCGTAATATTCCCTAATATCTAATTCTATTATTCTATCATTTCCATATAACGTGACTAATTTAGTTATTGACGTTTGAATTTCATATGAATTTAAAAACGAATGGTGCATGCTAGATACTTATAAATGCTAAAGCGTTCTGTAACCTATTTAATTCTAAAGAAACTAAATCAACATTATCTCCTAAGATTATAAGGGTTGTAGCTAAATGAGGAAACTTATTAATGTCGTTGTCTCTAGTACTATCGTTTTGAGTAATATTATTAATTGCGCCCTCTAACTTGTGTTGGTTATCCACTATTTTCTCTATAATTTGAGTGTAGTGGGCAGATAATTTTTTTGTTAAACTAACATGATTATTAAATTCAGCTAACAACTTATTCTCATTTTGTTCTATTCTTTTTATTGCCTCATCGTAATGAATAGCGTCTGTATAGTCGAGATTACCCGTTATACTTTTAACTATTGATCCGAGGCCATCGATGAGTCCTCTTTTGACACGTCTTAACTCAAAGGTTTGTAGCTGTTCAGATACATTATTAAGTTTAGACTTAAAGTAGGTTAAATGGGGTTGAAAAAGAGAAAGCGGTCTGTTATTTAATTCGGGGGTGTTAATATTTAATTGGTTATAAATTTTATCTATTTCATCCTGTAAATTATGTAGATCAATATATTGCAAAAAGGAATGGTAATGAGACAGGATTCTGGATGGACCTAGCTTAAAGGGGAGAATTCCAGGACCATTGTCGAGACTGTCAAGTTTTATCTCTTGCGTTACTACTGTGCGTAGGAGTAGATGGAGTACCAGGATCATCCTGTAACAATTGGGAGGATTTAGGGACTCGTTTCAGTGTGGTTTTTGCGACAGGAACTTTTTTTTCTTAGTGTAAATATGGATAGGGAGATCTGCCATTACAACGTCTTGTGTATAGCGCGGGGCTAGTTTTTGTCGGGATGCAAAGGGATTTTAATGAAAATCTGTTGTTCAGGAGAGTAATCTTTTTCAGGCTGTCTTGTCTTGTTAATGTTAGTCATTATGTCTTTACGAGAGTCGTTACAGATTTCTTGTATTGTGTTATAAGCTTGAGTCATTTTGTCTTTATGGTTTGTCATGTATTGTTGTAAGAGATGAACTGTTAGATCTATGTCGAAAGGGTCTCTCGGGTCAAAATGTCCACTGAAATAGGTCTGCATTTTGTAAAACTATGAATACTATTATTATACGCCAAAAGGGCATAGGGCATAAGGTTTACTACAGAATCATTTTTATGACTTATTTTCAGGATACGGAGATGCTCTAAAATTGTTGAGTGAAATCTTTCTACAATACCATTTTCATTTGGTGCATGCGGTGCTATTTTATGATGTTGGATTTTGTGCAATCTTACAAATTCGGCTATTAGTTGATTAGTGAATTCAGGTCCGTTATCGGTTACTATGGTGATTGGAATACCGTGGTGAGTACAAAAAATTTATAAAGCTTGAACAACACTGATTGCTGTTCCGTCTCGCAAATGGTAAGCTTGAGCATACTTGGAAAATGCGTCTACTAAAGTTAAGAATTTCTCGCTTTGTATTGTTAATATATCTACGTGCAATAATTCAAAGGGCTTACTAGCTGAAAGTACTATTTTAAATTGTTGTTTAATAGGATTTCAGTCATACTTTGCTTGACCACAGATGGTGCACTCATTAATAAATTTTGTAATTTGCTCTCGCATTTTAGGCCAATAGTATTTGTGAGACAGAGCTAAATAGGTTTCATTTATACCACGATGGTTAGTTTTACGTCATGATACTTGTTAATTATATCCTGTTGTTTTAAGAATTCCCCTACATTTTCTAATTCCTTTTTTGTTAGTATTAAGTGAGCTTGCTGAGCTTTTAAATGTTCTCTGAATAATGGGTATAACGGAGTACATAGCTAATGGTGGATTAATAAGTAAACCTGTCTTAATTTTAGGGTTAACATATTCTTTAATAGCGCTGATCACATCTTCCTCCAGGTTAGTCTCTGATATTTGCACAGTTATTCGAGTATGAGTTTCAAATGGCTTGGTGACAATAGTACGACCTTTGATGTCGCCTACAATATTCAATATAATTTGTCTTGAAAATTTATTTAAGGGTTCATCACTAATCGGTATTTCTAAGATAGGATTCTCGTTTTCAGTGTGAACAGTTGCAGTTGCTGAGTTGTCTGAGGGGTTGTTAGCTGTAATTGTTCTAGAATCATCTAAGACAGATAAATTTTCAGAGGGGTTGACTACTATGGACATGCTTTCTTCATTATTTATCTCAATGCGAGATAATGCATCTGGATTGGTGTTGCATTTACCCTGTTTATATATTACCGAAAAATCATACTCGCTTAACTTTAACCGCCACCTTGTTAAACGTGAGTTGGGCTCTTTTAAGTTCATGATCCATTGTAATGGTTTGTGATTAGTGATAATTTTGAATTTTCTGCCAAAGAGATAAGGTCGAAAATACTTTGATGCCCATACAACAGCTAAAAGCTCTTTTTCAATGGTGCTGTAATTAAGTTCGCTTGAGTTCAGAGTTCGCGACGCATAAGCGATTGGTTTATCTGAGCCTATTGAGCCTTTAGATAAAACTGCTCCAATTGCAACATTGGATGCGTCGGTTGTTAATAAAAATTCTTTACAAAAATCTGGATACTGCAATATGGGATCGTTAGTTAAAAGTTTTCTACAGTGCTCGAAGCAATCTACATATTTTTTATCAAGTGTTATTTTTGAACCTTTCTTGAGACATTGAGTTAATGGTTTGGTTAGTCGTGCGAAGTCTGGAATGAATTTTCTATAATATCCTAATAAACCGAGAAAACGTTTGATTTCAGTGGGAGTTTTAGGAATGGGATACTTTTCAATGGCATTTATTTTATCGGGATTGGGCTTAACACCTTCACTACTAATTATATGACTAAGGAAACTAGTCTCTAATTTGAAAAATTCGGACTTATCCATTTGGATCTTAAAATTGGATTCCCGCAATTTAATAAATACTTTTTCTAGATTAATTATGTGTTCCTGAAGGGATGTACTAAAAACGATGATGTCATCTAAATATACTAAGCAAACTTGATTTTGAAGGTCCTTAAGGACATTGTCCATCACTCTTTGAAAGTTTGATGGAGAATTCTTCAAACCCATCGGCATTCTTAAGAATTCATAGTGGCCATTTTCAACATTAAAAGCAGTTTTATGAACATCAGCAGGATCCATTTCTACTTGGTAGAACCTGCTTGCTAAATCCAGGGTGGTAAAGTACTGACATTTGCCCAATTTGTCTAATACATCAGTAATATTTTGTATGGGATACTTATCGTCAATCGTTTTCTCTTTAACTTTCCTGAAGTCCACGACAAGACGCCACTTAACTTTACCTGAGGCATCGACCTTTTTAGGGACTATCCATATGGGAGAGCTCCATGCTGAGTCAGAAGGTCTTATAATGTTTTGTTCTAACATCTTACTGATTTGATCTCTGACCTCTTGTCTGTGAACGTACGGATATCTATCGCTTTTGGTGTGTACAGGAATTTCATCAGTAGTTCTTATTTTGTGTTTGATTTTGTTGGTGAATGTTAGTGGTTCACCCTCAAGATAAAACACGTCAGCATAATTAGCACATAGATTTTGTAAGTTAGCCAGTTCTTCTGGGTTAAGATGGTCAGTGCGAAGTCGAGATAAAACTTGTTGAGCGCGATCTGATAAGATTTCTGTACGGTTGGTTTCAATATTAAAAATTTCAGCTTCTACTGGGCGGTCCATAGAAAAGATTATGTCATTAGATGAGGTGTTATTGATCTCTACCCAGCCTCTATTATTCTCTACCATAGTTAGACAATCAGAAATTAAGCAGTTTTAGTGGTACCTGAGAATTTCTAGTCAAAAGTAATTTATTTTGAAGGTCAATTTTTGAACCCCAGTTTTCTAATAGGTCAAATCCAATAAGTCCGTCAAAGTAATCGTGGAATTTCTACACGAATAATTTTATTTCAGCATTTTCGTTAAGTTCGTGAAAGCAAGATAATGTAATAGAGTATTCATTTTTACTAGTGCCGTGTACATTTGTCACTTCGAACGGCTCATAATTTAATGGTACATGGCTATAAAATTTATATACGGCATCTGGGCTTACAAAAGATTGGTTAGCGCCAGTGTCAATTAATAATTTTAAAGGAGGGTTACTTGTCTGAATATAGCCTAACTGTCTCTGTATATGAAAGTTAAGTTCTATTTTGGCTTTTCTAATTTCGGAACTTGCTGAAAATTTTCTGTTGAAGTAGCCTTCTGGTCTATTTCTTCAACTATGGGAGATTCATGGTAAGTATATGGCTCTTCATAATATACGTGGTCGGGATGTTGCTCTACTGAGTAATAGTCCTGTGGGTCATAGTCGTAATAGTTATAGTCATAGTCAAACTTGTTCACGTTAACTTCACGAGTTTTAAAATAATTACTCGGGGGCGGATTCCCGAATTGTCTCCAGTCACGTCCAGTTGGTGGTAGGACTTTGGGTACGAAAGGGCTAACACCGCTCATAGAGCGTGGTGTGAAATGCTGTTGAGATTGCGACTTATTTGGCAGTTTGAATACGTTACTATTCGGATTATAATTTAGCGGAGGAGCACGGAACATTTGCTGCGTACGAGTAAAACCGCGGGGTAAGTTAGTATTCTGTATATTATTAGGTCTCCAAGCCTGACTAAAATGCTGCGTCGGCTGCATCGGCTGCTGACGTGAAGTACCAGATAAGTTAAATATAGGTTGTCTCGGTAAAGTAGGTATAGTATGAGTATTTTGTTTCGGAACAAAATTATTTAATGGTAAGTTAAAATTATTATTACTTTGTGACTGAGACGGCCACTCTTTTTTATGAGATGGTCCGCCTTCATTTCGGCTTTGAAGGTACAAGGTATTTAATTCATCCTGTACATATTCGAGCGCCTTTTCCATTGTCTCAGGCCTCATACACCGAATTCTAGATCCTAACGGGTCCTTTAGTCCCCGTAGATACGCTTGTAGGGTTAATTTTTGATATAACGCACCTTTCGCTTCAATAGTTGTGTCAACTGTTTCGTGAAGTGAGACATACGTCATAATTGTACTGAATAAATTTTGACAACGTTCGTAAAATTCCTGCGGCGAGCTAGAACCTTGAGTTTGCAAAGACAAGTAGCTGTACAAAGCGGTCTCATCGCGATGGTCAGCAAAATTGTTAATTAACGCGGATCGAATGCCGTTCCAGTTTTCTGGAATACCATTGGCATTAATATATCTAGCCGCGGGGCCAGTCACTTTATTTAATATGCCGTTAATAAGGGATAAGTTCGATAGTTCGCTACCCGGTTCTGTATTAAAATGAGCTAAAACTAACTAAAGATGTATGAAACGGGTCAAAACATGTGGGTTCCCGTCAAATTCGGGCAATAGCCTAAGGGACTTATAAATGATATCTATATCTGAGTGCGACATATTGCTTTCTAAATTACGATGTTCGTCGATTACGCTAAGTCTATCTCTAAGCCTACGTTCTAACCTAACGTCACGCGATTCCCTAGGATGAAAAATTTTGACAAATTATTAAAACACGCAAAATAATAAAAAAATACAATTCAAATAGCACAATTAAAAAATAAATCTATGTCTATGTTAATATCATGCACACGATTGGACAGGATATTAAATAAAAATTATAGTGTTAAAAATATATAAATGTAATAGGTAATATTAAGGATATAAAGGATTAGGTCTTGAAAATATAATATTAAGGATTAGGTATAAGGTAGGTAAGGTCTTGAAAGATTCAAGGACCTACAACATAATTTCTTTTGGCGAATCTATGTCTTGATTCCCTCTGGACTGCAGCTCCCGTAGGTTCAGGATACCCGAAACGCGACTTGAAAGCTACTCGGGCGGCTCTGGCGACTATGGAAATGTTCTCCTGTTCTTCCCGAAGCGACCGTGAGTATCCTACCGACTGCGCCAATTACGAAGTCTACAGCTGGAGGCTCCAAAAAAAATCAAACTTGATTTTAATACTATTTAATTAATTAAAAATTACAATTATTTTATGAGCTAATTTTAAGTGATTACAATTCGAAGTTGGAAGTTATAATGCGCTTAAATCTAATTCAACGATTAATGAAGACTCGGTTGTCGTCATCTTTTGCTGATGCTGCACCTCGTGCTGAGTAGTGCCGTGTGCAATGTTGTTTTGGGGAATTGCCGACACGGCGATCTTCATAGATCAGGGTTTCATGACACGTGCGATTATGAGTGCCGCTTCACGCGCCGCCCCACCGTAAACAGAAAAAACGTCTGACGCGCCGCGAGACGCCACGCCACACGCGACGCGCGACGCCACGCGTCTCCGTAAACGAGGCCTTACTCGCATGTTTATAAGTAGTAAACGATTTATAGTAAAGGTGAAACCAAAGACATTGGTTGAATAATGGCGCCAGCGTCATAAATTCACGGCCATGGCTCGCGATGCACAGACCACAGACTACATAAAGTACACGGACGAACAATGGCGACTTTTTGCGTGCGGCGGCTGGCGTTCAGCGGGGTGGCGGAACTAATAGCACATTTCTACATAAATAAGGGACGGGGATTGAACAAAAGGTTTTGTACGTTCGAGGTTCAGATTCAAAACCTCACTGAAAAGGAAAATGGCCCCCGATTTTATATCATACGCCCATAGATTTAAGCAGCAGCAGTTTAAACAGTTTCTTTAATGTCTTCAGACAAAAGCACAAAGAAATTACGATTAGCGCAGCGGTCGAGTGATCGCATACTACGCAACAGATCGCGGGTTCGGTTCCCGTACGGGACAAATATTTTGTATGCCTACAGAAATTTGTTCAGGTCTGGGCGTATGTGCATGTGATATTCTATGTCTGTAACTGCACCGAGATATATCCAAACAGAAGAATTGGCCGACAAGGTCCTATTGGATGGTCTGTGCGATCACTAGATATGACGCCTCTCGACTATTTCCTATAGGTAGGGTTGCCATAACTTTTAGGAACCAATACGATTAAGTACGTTGGCGTTTATTTCATTGATAATTGTCTATTTATTCAAGAGTTATGGCCTAAAAATACAAAAAATGTGAGATTGTTTTTCTATTTTTTTATAACTAAAATGACCCCCTTTAGTCTCCTACCTCCTACTTTATGCAGCGCCACGCTGTATATTACTAGCTGTGCCCGCGAATTACGTTTCGTTTTAAAGTTCAACACTCAAAACACATACCTATCAAACCCTATCTCGTATCATAAACATATTTTCGACATACAGCGATATTAAAAGGAACAAAAAATGTAGCACCAACAAAGTCTAGACCTACAAAATAGGTCATAACAAAAATAGCTCGAAGGCAGTAGCGTCTTTTGTGGAATGTTTTCTTTTGTTGCTAGACGTTTACGACAAGGATGGGAACTTATTGCGTTTGCAACCAAAGCGACCTTTTGGTATAATGGAATAGAACTCCTCTATTTTATATATTCACATAAGCACATTAATTAATACTACAATTTTTACTATACTATTTTAATAATTTCTAAGCATATGATAATAGTCCCGACCCGGAGTGAGGAGAGTTAGATTTTCCCAGACCCGGATTGCCCCGTCTATAAACGAGATGGATATTGAAGTTGGTTTAGTGGGTATGCCTCACAGATGAAGAGACAAAGACCATGATTATAATAAATATTGGTTATTAGATTTACAATTTTGCATATTTGATAAGATTAGTTATTAATTTTTATAAGGGTGTCATTAGTTAGTCTTTCGTACGGTAACGGTATCAATACATGTGTTACTATACTCCCTTTCTTCCGGTACATGTCGTAAGAGCGCGACAAAGGGATATTATCGTGATGAAGGGATATAAAAACATCGAAACAAAACTACATCAATCCGTCTAGCTAGCGTGAGCGTAGAGAAAGAGAGACGGAGTAACCCGCGCCCAGCATTAGCACATTATGGTAGTTTTCCAATTACAGCACAAGAGCGCATTATGCGGCATAATGCTTAACGTTGAATGTTCCAACTACAGCAACACTTCGCACAATCGAGCACTCTCAAAAGCAATGTTTTCGTGTGATGCGTGCAATCGATACCAACTCAGTGGCAGAAAATTAACAAGTGTTTTTTCTTTAAGTTGGCATTGATCGAAATGTTTTATTTATATATAATCGTTAGTAATATTATTTATTGTTGAAAAATTTTTAAAGCTTTCGTTTCATTGTAGTTTTTTTGAAATAATCAAAGTTAATTCAAACTGTGTTAAAAAATAAATATAAGTATGGATGAAGGTACAAAAATTACTCAAAACAAAAAAATGGTAATGAAATAATCAAAATCCAAATTACTTAAAATAACCGTAAATAGTTTTCAACCAATTATTATGTATACCACATTATTTACACATTAATGAGGTTATTGCTAACTCTATAATTATTTCTTTTTTTCAACACTGAACTTAGCGCACTCTGCTGGTGCATTTGAAAACTAATTCACGTTCCAATTAAGCATCAGCATAATTCGGCATTGTGCGCCACTGAGTCGCATTATGCTCTGTAATTGGAAAACTACATATATGGGTTGGAGAGAAGTTAATAAATTGGTATAATTAAGGAGCATAGTCCCAGCCAATGGAATTAAAAAAAAAACTCAAAAAAGCTTCAAATTAAAAATTCTGTAATTGTGAAATTCTTAGTTTTGTACGCGGTTAGCTACGGATTAATAGTAAGGTATATTAGGATATTGAATTAATTTTATTCATTCAACTATTGCCACAGATAATATAATACTACAGTCTTTTGCGAAATATCCTTATTGGATTCATGAATCCTTCATAAAAATTAAAAGTGCTATTTATATTAACTTAATTGACTTAGATAAAAGCTAATCTGAAGTAACTGCTAGTGCTAATTTTCACCGTCCTAATATCCAGGGGAGGGTTGACAAATGATATCTTATAGGGGTGGAAAAAGTGTTGGCAATCTTTCTTACTTTCGTACGGCGCTGACAAAACCTGCGTGTGACAGCATCATTAATCTACTGAGGCGGTAGCCGCAAGGTAACGTAGCATCTAAAGCTGATTCGCCACGGTCCGTGATCCCGTGGATCATCACGCAGAGCCGATGACTACGAACAGCAATGCGCCGTTACCATGCTACTCGTATGTGCAACGCAACGTTATGCTTTCGCAGATGAAACCCTTCCTACAATTCGTCGTCGGTGCGTGCGGGCACAAAGTAGTGGCGCGGGTCCGTGCTCGTCCGCGATATAATGGTCTGTGGGAAGCCAGCTTTATAGGCACGAGAAAATGCCAGGATGCAGCAAGACAAATGTGTCCAGCACTCAGTACTAGATAGGCCAATGAAATTTATTAGTCACATTGATGCTGCCATGGAAATGGAACATCTGCTGCTAGTTGAGAGAGGGCTGTTCGATATTAGTTTGCTTCAGATTCCTGAAACAATTGATATGTATCTTGCCAATTACAATAGTAATTATTAGCTGAACGCTTACAAATGGTCGACCGTTATGTGATTAACTGAATATACATGGGATTGGTAAGATGTTTAAATAGTTTGTGCACCTGCGAATTTAGATAGGTATGTACCTACATAATATTATTAAATTTTTAAAGAGCATTTGGTGATTGGTGGTTTCTTTTTACAAAGATAACGGTGTCATTTCAATATACACGGTGTTTCAAAATAACCAATAAATAATCAATTCTTTATCGAAAACTCATTATTAAAATGTGTTTATACGTAATGTCATTCAGCCCAAAATTTTCATGTGATGAAGAATTGATAATTTATTGGTTATTTTGAAATTTATACAGATAATATATACAGAGTGGAATTTTGAAAGGGAGGGAAAGTACTATTGATACTAGAGATAGCAAATTTTACTCAAAGGAAACATTCTTTTAATTTAAAGAGTAACAAAATGGCATTCAAAGATTTCCGAAAATTCGTTTGTCATACCCGGGAACCGAAATGAAAGGAAAACTATGAAATCTATACTTATATATTCAATGGTCAATGAATGTCAATGATTTACAAACAATGCAGTTAAGTTTTCATAAAAAAACCAACGCGGCCAAGAAAAGGTAGTAGTAGTAAAACTTTACTAAATGATAGGGCATGACTTCTAGTAGCTCATTTTGGATTATTTAGGCCAAACTATGAGTACCACCTATAGGGTCAAAAACTCTAATTCGACTATATACATTTTTAAATTCAATATATTATTATGGTTTGTATCAACTCGTTGAATTGAATTTTTAGATACTGATTATGGAAATTCTAATACTAGCACCCTTTTTTTTTTTTTTTTTTTTACGAGGTGGAATGCTGTTGCGCACCGTACCTGCCGATGGCTAGTCGACAGGCGTGTGTGGGACTCGCCCAGCTCATTGCGGGGCATACCCACTAAACCAACCTCGATGTTCTTCTTGTCCATAGTTGGGTGATCCGGGGTCTGGGTAACCCCAAGCCCTTGACTTAGGGGTCATGCCAATAGAGAATTAGGGCCAGTGACTAATAAAATTTCGTTTTCAGCCTCAATAATACGGCTATCAAACGCCTTCAACAACCTGCCTCACGAGTGCACTAGGGAGGCACTCCGATTTCTCCGTACCTCCGCGCCTCCGTAGAGGATTACCTGCAAGGCAGAACAATTCTCTACGAGGGGCCGGATGGCCGCGTCCATACGTGGGCAATGGCGGCAGGTGTGCCCCAGGGTTTCGTACTAGATCTTCTACTATGGAACCTGGGGTAGGTATGACTGGGTCCTACGAGGCGACCTCCTTCCACGAATGGAGTCCTGCTTCGCCGATGACACGCTTGTCGCGGCGGGAGCAAAAACGGGGAAGGAGCGTCGGTCGGCACTTCACTTGTCGTCCGACGCATCCGCCTTCTGGGCCTGGACGTAGCTCTCGATAAAACGAAAGCCATGATGTTCCACGTCTCACGTCGCAGGATCCCACCGGGTTTCCGTGTCTGAGTGGAGAAGTCCGCACACCGGTCGAGGCACACTTCAAGTACTTCGGCCTGGTTTTGGATCCCCGATGGAGCTTCCAGGAGCACTTCAAGCTCCTCACTCCACAGCTGTACTCCACAGCTGCACTCGGACGGGTCCTCCCTAATGTGGGAGGGCCAGGATCGGCATGCTGTCGACTGTATCACGGGGTGATACGGTCGATGGCACTCTATGTAGCCCCGGTATAGGCGGAGTGCCTCTCTCCCCGAACGGTGGCCCTCTTGCAACGTCCGCAGAGGGTCATAGCAACTCGGGCTGTGCGAGCTTATCGCACGGTCAGCCACGGCATGGCCTGCGTTCTTGCGGGCCAAACGCCGTGGGACATCGGGTTGCCTATTATATCGATCGACATAGGGTATCGAGAACGGGGGCGACGATCCGCTCCTGACGAAGTGGAGCGGGTTCATACCCAGGCACAGAGAGAGGCTCTGCGTCGATGGGGTGAGGCACTCGCCTTCCCAGCTGCCGGCAACCGGACGATCGAAGCGATACGTCCGGTATTGGAGGAGTGGATAAGGCGCCGGCTGGGCAGTCCCCACACGCTCGTCATCTAGCCAACGGCGGGTACGGAGCGGTCACGCATTCCCCTCGAAAAAAAAATTAAAACATTTTTATACTGTCAAAAGTTGTAGACAACTTTCGTGGCCGACTAGGCATTGAATTCGACCGTGGATGACAATTTATTTACAGTATGCACAATGTTGCTCAGAGAAAACTACTATCCCATATTTTGATTAGGGAAACTAAAAATGTTAATGCTTGTACAGTTAGTTTTTCGCATGTGTAAACTAAAATGCATGTCCAGAATGTAGCCGTCATTACGTAGTTGTGGGATAAATTAATGTCCTCTTTAGCAGCGGTTATGTCGCGCGGGCTCAGGTGGTGTTATTTACCGCACTCTCGGCGCCCCACTCCGACTCCGGACGTCGTAAAAGCACGGAGTAAAAGCCACAGACTAATAGGCAACACGAGAGCGTTGTGAGGACTCTTGTAGGTAGCCTATTACATATGTAAAACATACTATATTAGGTTTTTTACTATTACTATATAACAAAAAAAAGACTCATGGACGGGATATTTAGCAATAAGGTGGGACCGGTTTACTATGCGGAACTAGTTAGCTCAGAGGCGAACTTCAGAAGACTGCTGGAATTCGCGCACCAATGGCACAAGAGGCGGAATTAAATTGACGTATAGAGCTCGCACTGTCATCGTTATTGTGAGCGTCACCCCTAAAAGGGGGAGAAGCACGAATTGGAAGTGGATGAAAGGATACAATTTGTAGAGAGACAAGAATTGCAGCGGCAGAGTGCGGTCGCAAGTCTCCGCGAGCTTCTCCCGTGATTCGCCCATTATAACCGAAAGGTTGGTATGGTCATGGGTGGTGGTGGGACGAATATTACTATATTAACAAGCGTATAGTGGAATGCTGTTGCGCACCGTACCTGCCGATGGCTAGTCGACAGGCGTGTGTGGGACTCGCCCAGCTCATTGCGGGGCATACCCACTAAACCAACCTCGATGTTCTTCTTGTCCATAGTTGGGTGATCCGGGGTCTGGGTAACCCCAAGCCCTTGACTTAGGGGTCATGCCAATAGAGAATTAGGGCCAGTGACTAATAAAATTTCGTTTTCAGCCTCAATAATACGGCTATCAAACGCCTTCAACAACCTGCCTCACGAGTGCACTAGGGAGGCACTCCGATTTCTCCGTACCTCCGCGCCTCCGTAGAGGATTACCTGCAAGGCAGAACAATTCTCTACGAGGGGCCGGATGGCCGCGTCCATACGTGGGCAATGGCGGCAGGTGTGCCCCAGGGTTTCGTACTAGATCTTCTACTATGGAACCTGGGGTAGGTATGACTGGGTCCTACGAGGCGACCTCCTTCCACGAATGGAGTCCTGCTTCGCCGATGACACGCTTGTCGCGGCGGGAGCAAAAACGGGGAAGGAGCGTCGGTCGGCACTTCACTTGTCGTCCGACGCATCCGCCTTCTGGGCCTGGACGTAGCTCTCGATAAAACGAAAGCCATGATGTTCCACGTCTCACGTCGCAGGATCCCACCGGGTTTCCGTGTCTGAGTGGAGAAGTCCGCACACCGGTCGAGGCACACTTCAAGTACTTCGGCCTGGTTTTGGATCCCCGATGGAGCTTCCAGGAGCACTTCAAGCTCCTCACTCCACAGCTGTACTCCACAGCTGCACTCGGACGGGTCCTCCCTAATGTGGGAGGGCCAGGATCGGCATGCTGTCGACTGTATCACGGGGTGATACGGTCGATGGCACTCTATGTAGCCCCGGTATAGGCGGAGTGCCTCTCTCCCCGAACGGTGGCCCTCTTGCAACGTCCGCAGAGGGTCATAGCAACTCGGGCTGTGCGAGCTTATCGCACGGTCAGCCACGGCATGGCCTGCGTTCTTGCGGGCCAAACGCCGTGGGACATCGGGTTGCCTATTATATCGATCGACATAGGGTATCGAGAACGGGGGCGACGATCCGCTCCTGACGAAGTGGAGCGGGTTCATACCCAGGCACAGAGAGAGGCTCTGCGTCGATGGGGTGAGGCACTCGCCTTCCCAGCTGCCGGCAACCGGACGATCGAAGCGATACGTCCGGTATTGGAGGAGTGGATAAGGCGCCGGCTGGGCAGTCCCCACACGCTCGTCATCTAGCCAACGGCGGGTACGGAGCGGTCACGCATTCCCCTCGAAAAAAAAATTAAAACATTTTTATACTGTCAAAAGTTGTAGACAACTTTCGTGGCCGACTAGGCATTGAATTCGACCGTGGATGACAATTTATTTACAGTATGCACAATGTTGCTCAGAGAAAACTACTATCCCATATTTTGATTAGGGAAACTAAAAATGTTAATGCTTGTACAGTTAGTTTTTCGCATGTGTAAACTAAAATGCATGTCCAGAATGTAGCCGTCATTACGTAGTTGTGGGATAAATTAATGTCCTCTTTAGCAGCGGTTATGTCGCGCGGGCTCAGGTGGTGTTATTTACCGCACTCTCGGCGCCCCACTCCGACTCCGGACGTCGTAAAAGCACGGAGTAAAAGCCACAGACTAATAGGCAACACGAGAGCGTTGTGAGGACTCTTGTAGGTAGCCTATTACATATGTAAAACATACTATATTAGGTTTTTTACTATTACTATATAACAAAAAAAAGACTCATGGACGGGATATTTAGCAATAAGGTGGGACCGGTTTACTATGCGGAACTAGTTAGCTCAGAGGCGAACTTCAGAAGACTGCTGGAATTCGCGCACCAATGGCACAAGAGGCGGAATTAAATTGACGTATAGAGCTCGCACTGTCATCGTTATTGTGAGCGTCACCCCTAAAAGGGGGAGAAGCACGAATTGGAAGTGGATGAAAGGATACAATTTGTAGAGAGACAAGAATTGCAGCGGCAGAGTGCGGTCGCAAGTCTCCGCGAGCTTCTCCCGTGATTCGCCCATTATAACCGAAAGGTTGGTATGGTCATGGGTGGTGGTGGGACGAATATTACTATATTAACAAGCGTATAGCGCTGTTAAGTGTTTGTCGTGATCTGCGGATCTTTGCAACCAGGGGGCAGGTGTAACCAGTAGTCCCCGACCCTAAAATCCCCTCCGTAGCGTCAGCATTCAGACACCGCTCTAGTCTCTGAGATTTACTAAATTCTATCGAAACTAACTCGAAAGGGTAACGTTACATCATCTCTCGTAAACGTTGATGAGGCGTTGTAATTGGTTGAATGCAATATTAAACTTTTGAGTCGGTTCCTAACATGTATTTGGACCAGAAACCCAGACTCAGTACCAGTCGTCAGTGCGGATATTTCTATGTTCCGGTTTGAAGGGCAAGACAGGCAGTGAAATTACTGGTGACGCTCCTGCGTAGACTGCTGAGGATCATAGCTCACCGAGTGTTCTGCGTTCTAACGGGTAGCTTCGTACGGGTAACTTCACTTTGGATGTCGAGGCATGTGTCCTTGCGACCATTTCTCGGCATCGGATAGCGGCAAGGGGTGGCGCCCGCATCAGGACACACTGGCGCAAGGGAAGGCCATGCGCCAGTGAGTGGAGACGCGCGATCACCTAGCTGCCGGCGACTGGGCGACAGAGACCGTTCGTTCAGTGTTGGAGATGTGGGCAGGGGGGTTTCACTCCGCCGTTTAGGTACGTTTGGATGGCGCACCGGCGGGGCGGTGTATGGCTAAAGGTTGCCGCTCGGCTCGCAAGCTGGCCGCGTCGCACGTAATAATTTAGATTTTTCTCGGTATGGATAACTGCATATGGGTGAGTGGGAATCCTGCGCTCTTTATCGCCAAATCGGTATCGGGTCAGCGACGAGTAACGGAATTGGAACACTCGCGCCATGCAATAAATTTCAATTTCCCGTGCAGTCAGATGAAGGTCGTAAGAGTAGGTAATTTTTCATACCAAATCTTGGTTTTTCTCCAAGAGTGGTCCTTCTGTACCTTAGTACTATTATTTACATGACCATCCGCTACAGGGGGTGCTTCAAGTTTGTTGCAGCAAAAATCTGGAATGACCTTCCACCGCCCACGAGGAAAAAAATGTGCGCTCAGAGCTTTAAAGCAAAATATAAATCAGCTTTATTGAAAAGGCAACTTGCTGCAGAAAACTTAAAGCATACCCGCTGGAATATATTTCCTCTGAAAAATTACTTCGCATAGGTCTATGATTTTTAGCCTAACGTATAGCACCACACACACACAAACGCACACACGCATACACACACACACACACACACACGGACCCACAAACACACACACACACACATACCCGCGGAAGAGATTTAATAACACCCGAATAAGGTGATTAAATACTTATTTTGTTTGTATTTTTATTTTTAGCCTGTTTGTTTGTTGTTGTTTCCGTTCTATTTATAAGCCCTCACACGTATCACCCCGCATATGATCTCAGGGAGGAGGAAGTGGCTGAAAAACAGCGCTGACCGAGATCTCGGTCTCGTCAGCACAAGCTGAGCCACTTTCTTTTGCCTTTAAGTAGTTATTAGTATTAAATTATTACCTGTATTATGTTTAATTTTACAATTTTAAAGGCAATATTTATTCTGTGATGTGGGTTGGGCGCTGGCAGGGCAACCACACCTTCTGAAAGGTGCAGGTTTTGACTGGATACGGCTGTTTCGGTCACAATCTGCACTATGTTACACATTCGGGAGAAAATGCTGCAGTGTCATTACCGCGGTGCTCATGACGACACTGCCGAGCAGACCCTCGTGGAGTACTCGACCTGGGCCACCTACATAAAGCAGCTCATAAAATACGTGTGTATTATAGCCGAGGCAAGCTTCACAGAGTCCGGCAATGCTGCACTTGCCGGCCACACCAGTAATGTACTATATTTTTTAAAAACTAGAGGTAAAATAAGATACATCAACGAACTACATGATTTTTCAAACCATTATTTTAATACCATTATTTAGTTTTATCTACAAATTGACAATGATTTGTGTTATTTATTCCAAAAATTCAGTTTATTAAGTATTTTTCCTGTGTGTTGAAAGAATTCGTACGATGCAATGTATCGCAATGTACTATTATTTATTTAAGATAGGTACATAACAGGTTACAGTTATAAAAAAACTGTATAAAATATTATACATTGGAAGACTAACTTTATATGCATCATGCAAAAAGTATACAATATAAGCACCAAACAAGCATACAGAACTTCAATACTTACGTAGTTTTAAGTTTAATTGTTCTGAATTTTTAAGTTGTAATATGTATTATAATTATTATCTTTTTCACTGAGCGACCGAAAGTTATTTTTAAATGATACTAGTTTTTGTGGCATTCCAAATTGTCATTGGTTTGTGAAATTTCGTTGTATGGGTAAGCAGCACATTCGAACCACGGGGTTAAAAAAGTCGTATTGTTACGAAATACTTGCAAAAAGAACAACTGTGGTTTTCGAGTTCTGTGACATGTATTGAAGTTAATCAGTGACACAGATGTCAGTGAGAGAGAGTAATGTGGGAAAATCTACGTGTGAGTGAAAAATTTATACAAGTCTAATATGAAAAAGAAAAAAGAAAGAAACTAGATAGGTAGTACGTGGGACGTTACGGTCATTAGTATTATTAACAATAACAAAAAAATAAACAGTATGTATTTCAGTCAGTATTTACAAATGTATTGCCCTAGGTTTAAAGGTACCTCGCTCGGGATCTTGTTTGAGTTTTAGAGCGGTATCAAATTCAGATAAGTCATCGAACAATTTGGGACGCGGGGAACTCTGAAGATTACCAAAACAAATTAATGTTCAAAATTTAAGCGATGTGTTTGCACTGCTGGCAAATTTTAATTACACCGAGACTTCGGGTTTCGGCAAGTTGATTTTATTTGCCGAAGCTACTATGGGTTTAAACAACGATAATGGGGCAAGCTGTTCGTAAATAATTAAGTGTTAAGTAGGTAAATATTATCTGCTTCAGATTCGGGGCTCATTCAAGTAGGTTGATAAGTAGATACAATACTTCCGTGCACATTTGAATGCATAATGCAGTATTGTTAACAATTTTCGTATTTTAACAATGTATTTTACTTATTTAAGTATTTTACTATGTAAATCTAAACGCCAGGTAGGTACATATAAAAAAGGATTGCTACAAACCAAATATTACATTAGTATAATTATCTGTTAACGCCATCTATCAAGCGACGGCTCAAACTTCTACCTTCATTCATCTTCCATTCATTCATCAGCTCAACGCATCGTTCATCCAATTGTCATACATTCATTCTTATTGGAATCATTCATTCGGCAGATTCACAAATTGTAACGCACTTACCAAATTATACTCGTAGAGAAAAGATCTGTTTTTCATTGAGAAATAAATAATCGACTACAGTACATATTTCTTCTAAAATTATATAAACGCAAGATACTTCAAGAGAAGCCACAAGCTATCGAACAATATGACAATTAGGGTGTTTAGCCTTATACGAGTACTCTTATACCCTAGGTAGTACGACCCTAAACAGTGTGGTACATTTAGATCAGTCAGTATGGGTACTGACTGGAGTACCTATTATATTATCTGTGGTATGGGCAAGTCTGTAATTATAAGACATACAAAGATCTGTACTTAGGAAACATGTCAGCGATTTTAGTGACAAGAAAAACTGCATGCATAGATTAAAAAAAACTTGAACTCAGTTCGGGAATCGAACCAGCCCTGCGAGCATAGACTTGTCGATCGACATATATCGATCGACAGAAGCATATCTGTCCTTTTCACTCCTTAGGAATATCTGTCAAATTTATCGATTTTTGTCGAGTATGTCGATCTTAGCTGTCAAATTTTGTTTATCGAGAGTTCCATGCTCGCAGGGCTGGTCATATTGAAAAATAAAACTTATATTATTTCTATTTGGATATTGATTGTGTAGGTCATAAGTGGTAAATATTACTATGAAACATGATATTTAAAATAAATAAAATGCATTGTATTCCTTATCCTTTAATTTTTAGTTAGATGTTCGAAGCGTTGGTGGCGCATTGGACTCGGCACTTGCCTTCCGTTTGGGAGGTCCGGGGTTGCAGATCGTCATGTACCAATGTGTTATTAGTTTTGGAATTTCGTATACATTTGTCTGATGCTCCTACGGTAAAGGAAAACATTGTGAGGAAACCTGCATACATATGCGAAGAAATTCAAAGGTGTATGTGAAGTCGACCAATCCGCACTGGGCCAGCGTGATTGACTGAGGCCTAAACACCCTAACGTAGGGTAGGCTCGAGCCCCTCGGTGGAGACGTATATGAGCTGTTATGTATGATGAGATGTTCGAAATGTCGACCATTTCAATGCGATATTCATCTCTTTTGGTAACGACACGTTTACTATTGCGTTTTGTATTTTTAGGTGGAGAATTTGCATTAAAATGTCATAGTTTTAATTTATTTATTTGCGTCATTTGATATGATATAAAAATTATTGAATTTAAATTTAAATTTAAAAAAATAATTTTTATTATTATGTTCATTGTAATATTTACTGCGTATGATCTACACAAACGATATCCAAATAAGGGTTTCTGCTCGAGCTTTCTCGAGCTCGAGAAATCTCGAGAAATTTGGCTTCACTCGAGACGAGAAAAAAATGATCGGAGCTCGAGAATTCTCGAGTTCTGTAATTAAATGCGCCAGATGCAGTGTTTCGCTGCGTAATATCGCCCGCGCTCTGTGCTCGAACATTTAATTTTGTTCACTTCGTTCGCTTCGTATTTCGGTGAGCGGCGCTCGCGACAAACAGTCTCCCGCTCAGCCCTGCGAGCATGGAACTCTCGATAAACAACATTTGACAGCTAAGATGGACATACTCAACAAAAATCGATAAATTTTACAGATATTCCTAAGGAGTGAAAAGAACAGATGCTTTTGTCGATTGATATTATGTCGATCGACAAGTCCATGCTCGCAGGTCGATTCGACTGCGAAGCTCGTGTCGCCCGTGCGCGGACGGTTAGTTCCGTGCTTCGGTTTAAAAATCACATCGCAGTGTCAAGTAAGTAATCGATTTACCTCTAATCAAGTGAAAATAAAGCGTGCTTTTAATCAAAATATGTTTGTTTGTAAATTCTCTTAATTATTGATGACTTAGATCAATTTGTTAGCACAATTTAAAAGCGCAAATTAATAAATGGTAGAATCTATTCTATTTCAGCAGCTGATTATTATAACAACCAAAATTATATTTTAATGTTTTACAGTTATCCCATAACGGAGAAGTCAAAAATCAAAGACGAAGCGGCCGCGCAATGCAATAAATGACCAAAAAAATATCTGTGATAAGCTCAAATACAAGTGGGTTAGTCAGGCATCTAACTGATTTGATTTATATTATAAGAAATGATCTCAATGGAAACTTATGAATACCTATGCTATTTTAGTGACTGGCTGATTAAAGTTATTTTTTTAAATTAATACTTTTTACTATTGTAGGTACTAGACTAGATTAATATTACTTTCTTTTAATTACTTAATTATGTACTTATTGTAAGTACCAGATTTATATTACATTATTTTATTTTAAAAAATTATGGTAGGTATTATGCCTGCAAACCTGCATTAAAACGAATAATTGTTATTATTATAAATAAGAGGTTACTAGAAATACCAAATACGGCAAAACTATGATTACGGTGCAATAAAAAAACGCCACGGATTTAAAAATTGTTTTATTTAATGGTTTTTATAGAAAGACTCGAGAACCCGAGAAAACTCGAGAAATTAGCCTCGAGAATTCTCGAAACTCGAGAACAAAAAAAAGGTCGAGAAACCAGAAACCCTAATCCAAATAGAAATAATGTAAGTTTTATTTTTCAATATGACCGGGTTCGATTTCCGAAGAGAGTACCATAAGTTTTTTAAATCTTTGTATGCAGTTTTTCTTGTTACTAAAATCGATGACACGGTTCCTAAGAACAGATCTTGGTACGTCAAATAGTTACAGACTTGCCCATACTGACCGATCTAAATATGCCACTCTGTAGGTATATGTGCCAATAATTTCTCTGTCTGCCCTTCTTCAGAATTGTCATGCAACGGACAACTTAAAGAATGGCACAAGTTGCCAGGGTATGAGCAGTAATTAAGGTAGATATTAATATAGAACTATTGAGTGGATGCCGTCGCGTCGGTATTCCGATATTGCGGCCCGCTATCGGTGATCGTTCCAGTGATACCGAATATTCGGCATAGCCACAGATAATATAATACATAATACTACAGTAGCATAGCTCAGTTTTCATGAATGTATGCATTTTTTCAGGTGCTATTTTTGTTAAAAATTAAGAACCTAAAACCTTATGCTTTACGTTTAATTTCACATGTGACAGAAAACATGTGATTCAAGTAGGTATTCAAAATTAAAAGAGCCGCTAGCTAGAGTAAACCAAATGAATATTTGGATAAAATGTAATGCTACTCATGCATAGCCGAGTCAATTTCAATTATTCGTGAAATAGCAATCACTATTACTGGGCATCGATATAACGATCTTTTTAGTTTCCAGTGAAGACTTTCTCGATTTCCGAACAGGTGTAGAGTCAATTGTTATATAAAAACCTTAATAGCTCAAATATTTGAATTTTAATATTGTAGCTGTACTTGCTGTTTATATTTCAGATTGTAGATACCCAAGTTCTAGATCAGGTATAGCGAAAATTTGCTTTTGATTCCTTACTTGAGGGGTGTAACAAGTTCTCAGACAATATCTTTTAAGTTTTTTAGTTGCTTAACCAAAAATAAAACCGAGGCTCGTCAATTCATAAAAATTTCATTCAGACCTCGACGTATGATACTCGTATATTTATTTAAATGATAATTGAATCAGTTTCAAATAAAATACTTCCATAAATTTGACATGTTACATTAAAAAGAATACCTAAACACAAAATTATACCTAATTAAAATAAAAGTAATGGTAAAAATAAAACTGAATTAAAACATTAAATCTCTAGGCTGATCAACAAATCGTACTCGGAACAGAATTAAAGAACCATGGGCCAGCGATTTTGAAAATTTTCGTATTTTGATTGTTGGTGAAAATAAAGGTAAAATTGATATCTACCTACAGTTTGTATTGAATTTTTATCTCGTCATATCAAAACGAAGCTGTAGGTAGACTAAATGTCTAGTTTAAGAAAAAGATTCCCACAAATGCCGATCACTCGAATCTGACAGACAAACGTATAGTCAGGACGGGCTCTTGTAACCGTAATAAATTAGATGGGCGAAAAATCGCTGGTCATACGAAAACCCTTTCTCGGGCATGCATCGACCTGCCCCTGAAAAACGTATTTACATGCTTAATGTCAAGCCTACGACAGCGAGATTGCGTGAAAGAAATAGACAGTGATGTCGAATTTTCACTTTATTGCGAGAATGTTCATCAGACTATAAGATGTTCGGATTGGTGGATAGAGCTTTTGTATTCGCCTGGCTCAGAATAGAGGGAGATCGACGCCTTCGATGTGATTCTAGAGAAGAATGCCACAAACACTTTGGAAAGTAAAAAAAAAACGAATAAATCTGTTCTCAAACAGCTGAATATTTCGTCCCAACTCTTCACAGTCTGATATCAGTGCATTCTTAGCTATTTCGGCTACATTAGTTCGTCCATGTAACCTCGCGGTCAAGATGGACGGAAAAAACTTGGAGGACGCTCATCAAATCGTTGGTCTGACTCTACAATAGAGGTAAAGAGACTAATTCTGACTACAGCGCTCAGATAAGACTGACCTCTGAGGGGGTGTGGAAGAAGCTAGTCTCGTCAGCTTTCCCACCAAGGTTTCCAGTAGTGATGGGTCGAGTCGCAATTTTTTCAACTCGGGTAACTCGAGTTGAAATAAGTTCTAACTCGGGTTACAACTCGGGCTGATTCGGGTCGAATTGGCTATTCAACTCGACTCGCCCGCGTAGCCGTAGCGACACCATGCGCCGTAGTAGTCGGAGTCCATAATGAATGACCGAGTCAACTCGGTAGATGAGAAAATCAACTCGGGTCAACGGGCTGGATGACGAACCCGAGTTGCCCGAGTTATTTAACTCGAGTCGCCCGTCGCTAGTTTCCAGCAAACGCGACTTTCAGTAATGAAGAACAAGTTGTCGTTGACCGTTAACAATGTTATATCCGGCATTGTAACACTCTTTCGATATTTGATGATGTAAACAATCCAGGTCCTCTGTATTTGAGAGAACCACCCAAAACTCGCTTCCAGATGTTTCTCGTTTCTGTGCGTGCATTTGCAGGAGAATGGATCGCTGTCAGTGCGCTTCTGTTGGGTACGTGACGTTGAAGGTCGGCAACTCGCAAAGTCGCAAGCTGCGCTTATAAAATTGCAAGCTCGTAGCCAACCGTAGGCAGCAGCAGTAGCGGGCGAAGTAACGTTTGAGAAGATGAGTGACTACAGAAGGTATTTCACAGAAATATGTATTATAGAAGTCATGTAGTGAAGAAGGCTTAGTCATGAAAACACGTTATTTGTTGCTCTTTGCGGCTGACTACGGAATTTCCTCCTTAATATTTACTCATGGTCTCATAACTATGAGTAAATGCTTAGTGGAAAATTCGGTATTTTGATTTGGTACTGCCTAAGCTACTCTTAAAGGCAGTGGTAATGCTGTGGTCATTTATTTATTAAGAAGAAACACTGAGGTCGAGAGAATTTAAAAAATAGGTATTTGTAAAATGTGTTGCTGTCGTTTTGTGGCCCCGAACAACCAAACGCGATTGAGCGCGATTGAGACAACTGCAACGCGGATCGAAAATACTTATGAAAAGTATGTACACAAAATACGTTTCGTTGTCCCCCGTTTCCTCCGCCAAAACTAGACCGATTTAATTACTTTTTGCATTAAAAAATAAAAAGCGCTTATTTTATTTTTTCATAAAATTTCGTTAAATTTGTTTGCTGCATTTTTGGAATGCCTTTTCGCACTAAACCTAGCTATGCTAGCTGACAGACGTGAATGGGACTCACCACGCAGTGTGAGGAACATTTCCACGTTTCTTGTTCCGAATTAAAAAATGTATGAACATAACATTAGCTGGTGGCAACCGATTTTACCCTGCAGTTAATGTAATTTCCATATTTTTTCTACAAACGTCTGTGGAAAAAATACGCGTGGGGGATAGCTTAGACATATTTTATGCTTGTTAGGCATTTCAAAAAAATGCCACGAAGTGATTAAGCAGTGAATCGAGTGTATTTCCCAGCATATCATACATATCCCGCCGCACAGCACAGGGGCAACATAATCCCTATTTACCGGAGCATCTAAATTTACGGTCTTTTCGAAGGTTATTTATGGCGCGGCCCGTAATAGCAGTTGTTTTGAGGTGTTTGATCAGGTCCTGTGTAAAACCGATACCTACGGAACTGCTTTGATGCAATTTTGAACTTTTCTCAATCATTTTTTAAAATCACTCCGAAACTGAGAGCAATTATTTTGAAAATTATCGCTATGCCATTACTGTTCTATTTCAAATATGTTACTCATACACTACACAATGAATCGTAGACATCTTTTCATTAGGTATCATTTCTATCTAAGTTTTGCATTGATCGCGACAAATTGTTACTTCTTTTGAAGTAGGTACCTAACTAAAAAGATAGTGTTACATACAATTGTAATTTTATTATGCTTAAACTTTGCTATTTTAAGGTTAATTAAATGAGTTGCACTAAAAGTTTGTCAGGGAAATATTGAAACTTCGGTGCCCCAAATTCACTTAAGCTGAAGTTTAACAGTTTGAAATATGAACTAAAATTACTGCGACACAGTTTTAACGCTTTTCGTGCGTTTTCGTGCAATATGTTCAACTATAATGGTAATATGAATGTTTATTAGTAGCCTGTAGGTAAGTAGTAGATAGATGAAAAGGTGAATTTCCAATATGTTTGTCAAATATATAGGTATAGTAGGCAATAAGCATTCCTCAGCATTATATTACATAAGTACATAATTTCTACGAAACTTGATAACCAAAAATATTGAAAGCTTTGATGTCTGCAGGTGTAACATTTAACGACGGTAACAATAAAATTAAATGTAAAAAAACCTTTTTAAAAACAAGCTTTTATTTAAATGCGCTAAAAAGAAAAAATAAACCTTTACACTAAAACTTTCACTTATAACGTCATTTCACATTTGACACAATTTATATGACATAAAAGCTTGTCGCGAGATTTACTTGTATGTAGTAACTTAAAAGTACTTAAAAGAGTACTTTTAAGTACCTACTCGTATTTACTTAGTTTGAAAATTGTAATGTATAAAATTATTCACATCAAATTATTTAATTTAGGTACTTGTTTACCTACAAAAGTAAATGTAAAATATAGTAAGTAAATAAAAAAGACCCGAAAAGGCAACGGCACAAGGCGCAACGCGCCATGACCCGCGAGCGGGTCCCCAGGCGACACACAACCCCGTCTTCAAAAAAAAGGGGAGGTGACGCCCCACATGGCCACGTGAAGTAGCCCGCCGGGTTAAACCCGGTCACACCACGCCCCCTCCACGGGGCAGCTGTCAGAATCCTAGCCCGCGGCAGAAAATCTGCCGGGTTGCCCAGGGTGCACCACGAGGAGGTGTTCTGACATCGCACCCCGGTAGAACGGAACCCTGGGGTACTCCGGCATTCACTGGTATAACCCGAGAACTACATTATACTGTCTGGCTACATACTCGTAAGTGATAAGTGATAGATGAATGTCAGATCACAATGTAAATTTTAGAATGATAATATTTTATGTGCGTAAGAAAGAGGTACAGTACAACTGTACAGTACAAGTGCTCGAGACAACTTTAGAGCTGACTAGAAGTTTGACGCAGTCTGTACCTACACCTGACAGAAGACCGCAGCCAAATACCGTCATGTTGCCAAACCAAGTTTGCTAAAGCTTCTGTTAACTTCGGGACACTGTCAGTATCATAGATGTAGACATTAGGAGGATATTGGTTAGTCAGTACTCTTGTATAAGGGGCGTGGCATTATGCATTAACAACCGGCTATGATTCAATTCCCTTAATCTTTAGCTCAGTTGTCAACTCAGAAGTGTTATTTACAAATACACTTTATAATCTTTATATTCATTACTGCCATAATGGACTCCGCCATAACACAACTCCTTACTAAGCTTAATAGTGAAAAGGGATTGCAAGCATCCAAAGGATTCAGTAGCCGCTATATTTCAAATATATAAATCTTCATCCAAAAAACCGACTTCAAAAACACTGAAAAGTTAAAAATAATATAAGAATAGGTACAGACAACATCACACTTCTATATTAAATTCGGTGCCAAACGATGGTCTCCTAGAAAGTCTTAAAATTTGTCACAGACTTCAATATAGAAGTGTGATGTTGTCTGTACCTATTCTTATATTATTTTTTACTTTTCAGTGTTTTTGAAGTCGGTTTTTATTTTTTGTAAAATATTTTTTATTTTTAACTTTTTAGTGAATGAAATCTTTTTAGTGAAAGAAACCCTAATTTAATTAAATTTTGTGGGATCCCATAATCAGATCTTGACTTTGGTGATCTTGGGACCACCCTAGGAGTATACTCTACCGAATACAAAAATTGAAAATCGGTCCACAATTGGCGGAGTAATCGCGTAACATACACACAAAACACGTTGGACAAACCTTAAAATTTAAGGGTTTTCCTCGATTTGCATGGGATCCCATCATCAGATCCTGACTTTGGTGACCATGGGACCACCCTTGGAGTATATTCTATCGAATACAAAAATAATTTAAAAAATCGGTCCACAATTGGCGGCGTAATCGCGTAACATACACAAAAAAAAACATACGCATCGAATTGAGAAACTCCTCCTTTTTTGAAGTCGGTTAAAAATATCCACAGGATTGCAGCCCCGGATACCTAAATGGTTACCTATTTTTGACGCTGACTGAACCGATAAATAATTAATGACTGCGTTTGCTTACGAACATTTTAGCAATTTCTGATAAATATAATGATGATTCTTTATTGTTTCAAATTTTATTTATTCTCAACAGAGTGTAACCAAATATTGTATGTTATGTATACAGGCGTCCCAAGGCTATGCCACATGGAGGGAAAGTATCTTGAATATTGTAGATAGAACATTTTACTGAAAGAAGTTATTATTTTAATTTAAAAAATAATTTAAGCTGCATTCATAGATTTTTAAATAATTACCGGGAATCGAACCCGCAAAAAAATTGGTCTATTAGTTTTTGAGTTTATTCGTAACATACATACGGCAATCTTATATATACAAATCTTTCCTCTTTAAGTATAATAATAGTGTAAATTTTTATTGAAGCAGGAGCTAAATTTTGCGTGCTTGTTCAGACAAGCAAAGTGAACAACTTTTACGGGAGCAATAATAAAAAAGCGAAAAGAATCAGCCGTTCCATATAAATGTTCAACATCCACTAAACCAAAATGTATCGAACAGCTGATTTTTTTTCGCGATTTCAAGATTCCCATAGTAAAAGTAGTTCAGTGTGCTATTGTCTGAACAAGAACGCAAAATTTGGCTTCTGCTTAAAAAATAACCTTTTAGATGGGCGATTGTCTAAAAAATAGCAATCGAAATATTCGAATGATTAGTTCGATAACAGTCGAATGTTCATTCGTCATTCGTATGATTTTTCGACTTTCAATAGATTTTGAATAATCGGTTAGGGAACTATTCGAATGACACTTTCAATTCGTCCATCTCTAGTATTGGCGTATACGTAACTAGTAACGTTGTATATTTAAATAAGTTTGTATGGAGCCTTTGTACGCGAGTCCAATTCGCACATGGGCGGTTTTTTTTGCATTCTCAGAATATTTATAAACTGCTTTGAATACAGACTTGGCGCTAAATAGGGCTTAAAATCGGATTTTAATTATTTTCCAGCGAGGTGCAGCTGACGCGCTCCCAGCTTATTTGTCCCGGCGAGCGTTGCAATGTAGGTTAAGTGACCCTCTGATCCCGATCAGCCGTCATACGACTAATCGTTCGCTAAGCCCTATTTATACTGTGTAATGAATAGACAGTGCGAACTATTTCCTTATTTTCACTTGCTTTTGGAATTTTGTAAGAGAAGGCATCGAGCATTTTTTTTTCGAGTGATCCCTGAAGCTTCTTAATTTGGAATATCATAATAAATTTTCTTACTGAATTGGAATGTTTATCTATAAGTAAATTCATTTGTGTTGATAAAAAACCCAAATTTTTAATGTTTAGAATTATGTCTGTAGTTCAAGATTATGTTATGAAAGTAACAATACAGCAGATTCGTTCAAAATGGAAGTTCCCAAACAATTGTTTTGAATATAAGATAACTTAGAGGCAAAAATATTTGTTTTGAATAATTGTTTTCAATAATATTTAAAGTTATCTAACGTTTTATTGAAACGCCTACATACTCGTATCTATACTTACTAATATTATAAAGCTGAAGAGTTTGTTTGTTTGAACGCGCTAATCTCAGGAACTACTGGTTCGAATTGAAAAATTATTTTTGTGATGGATAGTTCATTTATTGAGAAAGACTTTAGGCTATATAACATCATGATATTGTTATTTTCGGACATCCACGCGAACGAAGTCGCGAGCACAGCTAGTGTATGTATACAGGGCGTCCTATGGGGATGCCCTCCATGTGGCATCCATTCCTTTGTAAGAACTTTATCTTGTCCCATTATGCATTAGGTACTGTTAGATTTTATAGTCGTCCTTAAGATTTTGAAGTAATATTTATTAGAGTGATTCCTTCCCTGTTATCAACTATATCGATCGGTATCATAAAAATACAAAATGTTAAATTTTTACATTCGGTGTGTTGGATTCCCATTTAGACAGATTTATTATTTAACAATTTTTGAATGCAGTTAGAATCGTTTTTAAAATCAAAATGAAGTTTTCTTTCAGTAAATTTCTATCTACTGTTTTAAGATGCTTTCCCTTTATATTTCTATAAAAGTAGGCTCTTCTAAAATTCATCCATTTCAAATTGATGTATCAACGAGATCAGGGCTTCCCAACCTTTATTTCGCCGAGCCTCCCCGACCCAAAAAAAAAAATTTTTTTTTTAAGTTTCAAAAAAATAAGGTACACTTTTTTATATTAACTAAATTATTTATTTGAATTTCAAATAGGGTCAATACAGATACAATATATTTATTTATTATGGATCTTTAATTGAAGAGTAGGTACACTTTTAATCATTAATTACTTTTCCATTTACATTTCTTAGTTTTCTTTTAATCATAAGAAAACTAAAATTAAAATTGAGAAATATATTATCGCCTTTGCCAATATCTTTGCGCAGATATTGGCGAAGGCGATATGCATCTAAGTGATTAAAATAATAATCTGAATATTTCGATTAAATGACACAATTAGGTAGTGTTCATGTCATACGTAACGTGCTTTCATTTTTGTATTTATATCTCTCAAAATGATCATGGAGCATATTGGGAGGATTTGACTTATTCTACGTTTTAATCTCCTGGTCGAGTTCACCGTATTTGTAAGCTGGGAATGATAGCCGCTACAGCTAATAAACCATTAGGAGAGGATCAGTCACCAAAGCTTTTCTGTTCTTCCCCAGGAGTAAATGAATGAGATGATTCACTAATTTTGCATGAAGTGGGCTCAACCTTTTTTTTTGTTAAAAATGATGAGGTTATTTTCTATGTGGCTTGTTTTAGAGAAAAAGTACAATAGAATATCTGATCTGATTTGAACTCTTGTGATACTACAGTAAATACAGTTATTTTTGATGCTTAACAAAATAAATTGCAGCGCTTTATTGAACCATTCTCGCCTTCACCCGAAATTTCGATGTCAGTAGATAAGTTTTCACACTTACCTTTAGTTTCTAATAAAGGTATTAGATTTGTCAGTGTCATAAAAAAAGAATTTTCCCAAACCATAGAGTCTAAAACAATTAAATATTGATTCATCACCGCAGAAAAAACTATTTTAGCTTAATATGCTATAAAACAAACAAAAAGCAGGAAGTAAAGATACAATAACTTTAATACACCAGTGTTATTTTCTCATCGTACATACTTAGTAGTAATAGAGAAAACTCCATTGAAATTGCCGCCGTCCAAGCAAACTATAATTTCCAGTTTACGGCCCATAAAAGCACACATTTCACGGCGGCTGGTATTGGAAAAACATCTCTATGGCGTTTGCGACGCGACCCAATGTGGAGGGGTGAATCAGGTCAGGGATGGGCTGACTTGTGTGGATTGACTGTCTTCAGACAGTCAGTTCTGCGTAAAAGGCTGTTACCTACAAGCTGGATTACACCGTTCGAGCGAGTACCCATGGACCAACGTGATAGCACAACTGATTGTGCTATCGGGACATGCTTCGATGGATTTGTCCCCGTGACACGTCTGCGTAGTTCGATTTTTCTATACCTTTCAATACATGCAACACAATTCCACCTTCCTATCTAATAACTATACTGATCATCCCGGAATTTCACTATACAAGTGGTTCCTCCTTTCATATAAAAAACCGCTTTGCATTTATTGCTGGCCATATAGAAATGTGTTATTTTTAGATTGAAACTAAAATTTTGACATATTTTTTAAATAGTAATAGTTCAATAGTTTTTCAGCACTTTCGTTTTTGTTTTTGGGTGTTTCAGTTCAAATTTTGTTTTTCAATAAAACTATTGATTTGGTTTTTCTTCATAATATTTGAAAATGTCTTCTAATAACGAACTTTTCTACATGAATAGTAAAGGAGGGAAAATAGTTCTACGTGACAAATATTAATATCATTTATGTTACGAAAGTATAAAAATGTGTTTTTTTTTGTCATTATATGCTTGCAGTAAAGAAAACAAAATGTCCAGGCACAATACTCTATCAAGTTGAAATCTACTCATGTTACGAGTAACATCTCTTTTCTATCTTCTAATCTTCTATCTTCTAATATTATAAAGCTGAAGAGTTTGTTTGTTTGTTTGTTTACTTGAACGCGCTAATCTCAGGAACTACTGATTCAAATTGAACAATTTATTTTGTGTTGGATAGTCCATTTATCGAGGAAGGCTGTAGGCTATGTAACATCACGCTACAACTAATAGGAACTGAGCGTCAATGAAAAATGTTGCAAAAACGGGAAAAAATTGTATGGCGAAACGTAGTTCGCGGGCAAAGCTAGTTTTCTAATATATCAAAATCTCGTCTCACAGTGTTTGTTATCGAACTCCTGCGAAACGGCTTGACCGACTATTTTTATACCCCTGGGTGATAAGGGTGACCCCTCTCCAGAATTTTTGTTTTTTTTTTCGGCCAAAATTTTTTTATGATTTCACATGGGAATATATGTTATTGTTGTTGTATAACACTTTATTGCAAACAAATAAACATAACATTAATAGGTTACAAAGTGGTATTGCTTATAACGCTAAATTTTCACCCTCTTACCATCAACCCCATTTTTAATAGTGATACTTATTAGTGTTCTTACTGGCTAAAAGTAATTCGCGGGTACAGCTAGTAGTCATTTAAAAGTTATGGCGTCAATGTAAATTCGAAATTGTAAAATTTATGTTGAAATCTCAAATACAACAAAAAATGTAAAGACGATACATCCTTTAATATTATGACCTATTGTCCTTGTACAAATTTACGTAGACTTTTTCATTTATTAGAGTTCGAATACAGTTCGTTGTATTAGAGATTAAGTAAAATAAAGTTTCTTAGCATAATTTTTCATGACACAACTGGTTGTGCCACAGGTCCATCATAATCGAATTATAAAATGATCGCACAACTAGTTGTGTGATCGAGTTGCTCTATGGGTACCGCCTCCACCGTGCAATGGTCAAACAGCAATTGGTAAGCGATCGTAGAATGGTAAAGGAGTAAAATGGTAAAAGCGCAAAACAGTGGGGTTGGTATTTCAGCTTTCAGCGGGCAAACAGGAGCCGGCTGGAGTGAATTACAAGAAACTTCATTGCGAAAGTATATCAGATAGGTAGTACTATATCATAGCAGCTAAACCAACCAGAAACGACTGGACTGTAGCCCACGAAATAGTGACAAGAGACCGAATAATGTGGGCTATCATATCAAGTCTTTCCAACCATACAAATCCGCAGGCCTGGATGGCATTCTGCCAGCGCTTCTGCAGTGGGGCATCGACCCCTTAACCCCATGGCGGGAGAAAGTCTACCGAGCCTGTATCGCACATAGATATATTCCCCTCGCGTGGCGGGAAGTGAAAGTTATCTTCATTCCAAAGCCCGGAAAAACCGATTACACACAGCCCAAGGCCTATAGACCTATAAGCCTAACATCATTCCTACTAAAGACCCTCGAAAGACTATGCGATAGACACATCAGAGATGGACCTCTACGCATGGTACCGCTACACAAACAACAGCACGCGTACTCCATAGGAAAATCAACAGAATCCGCTTTACACAGCGTGACTTCCAGAATTGAATGCGCCATAGAACACAAAGGCTCTGCACTAGCTGCCTTCATCGATATTGAGGGCGCTTTCGATAAAACAATGTTTCACAGCATCGACATAGCCCTTAAAAGACATGGTGTGGCCCCAACCTTGTGCGGTTGGATCACCAATATGCTCAGGCAGAGGGCTATACAAGTCACGGTGAATGACACCACGAGAGCCATCGTGGCGAAAGGATGCCCACAAGGAGGCGTCCTCTCGCCACTACTGTGGAACCACGTTGTGAACAGTCTTCTAGACCGTCTAAACGACAAAGGCTTCTTCACCGTAGGCTACGCCGACGACATAACCATTATAATAAATGGCACTCACGAAAACATATAAAGCACACACAAACATCAAAACACACTGTGCAACCTCATGCGCCAAGCCTTGAAAATAGTAGAGGACTGGTGCAAGGAGCACAAACTAACAGTCAACCCCACAAAAACAGAGCTAGTCCTCTTCACCAAAAAGAGGAAACTAGCAAATCTACAATTATCAAAATTCTATAGATCCACCTTAAGCCTAACATCGGAGACCAAATACCTGGGCATCTATTTGGACAAACAACTGAACTGGGCTAAACACACTGACTACATCACCACAAAATCTAGTATATCACTGTGGCAATGCAAGCGACTGCTTGGAAAAAACTGGGGCATTAGTCCCAAAGCCACTTACTGGCTATACACTACGGTTATTCGACCAATTATAACATATGGCTCCCTAGTCTGGTGGCCCAGGACAGACCAGGCAAACGGCCAAAGAGCACTAGAAAAACTACAGCGAAATGCCTGCGTGGCTATCACTAGTAGTATGAGAACCGCACCCACAGCCGCATTGCAAGCTATGTTGGGGCTACCACCTTTGCACCTAGTTGTTAAAGAGGAGGCAGCACGAGCAGCGTTCAGACTCCACAATGCTGGCACACTGGGAAAGGACCCCAGAATCAAACACATACGCATAAAAGAACAAGCGACCAAACATCACCCGATGATGACATCACCCAATGATAGGATTCTGAAGAGATTCAATTTCCAGAAGCACTATAATATACAGCTCGAAGAGGAATCACACGATTACTCAAGCCCAAAAGAGCTCAGAATATACACTGATGGCTCCAAGACCAACTCAGGAACCGGGGCAGGCGTATACTCAAATGAGCTTAACATCAAGATATCCAAACCGCTAGGTAGTTTCAACACCGTATTCCAAGCGGAATGCGTAGGTATTATCCTGGCGGCCCTCGCCATAGAATCTAAAGGAATTATGGATTCTAACATCCGCTTAGTCTCTGATAGTGCTTCGGTACTCAAATCCCTAAACAAAACCTATGTCACTTAGGAACTTGTATTGGAATGTCACAATGTGTTAGAACGAATTGTGACTTCCAACCGGAACCCAGTGACACTACAATGGATAAAAGGACACAGCGGATCATTGGCCAATGACGCGGCCGACGAGCTGGCTAGGAGGGGATCCGACATAACGGCTTTCGGACCCGAGCCCATCGTACCAATTCCCTTCAGCCAGATTCGCGGATGGCTGCAAGAGCTCACCCGCACACAAGCACAAGACCACTGGTTCTCGACTCCAGGGTGCAGACAGTCAAAGGAAGCCATGCCAATCCTAAATAACAAACTGTCCAGACGCATATTGCGTCTGGACAGGAACAGTCTGCGGCTGGTGACGGGAACCATCACTGGACACTGCTCACTAAACAAACACTTCCACACCATAGGCATAACAGATAGCCCCCTATGCAGAGCATGCTTAGGGGCCGAGGAAACGGTGTCACATGTGCTCCTTGAGTGCACAGGTGTCACCGAAATACGGAAAAACACCCTTGGATATCCCAATTCTGTTACAGAATCTCTGGACAGACTCGGAGATCTCATACGCTTCTGGAGGGAGGTGGGCTGGCTGGAGTGACGCCGCCCTCACATACAATGGTCCACCTTAAGGATTAAGTGCGGAAACCGACCCCGATAACATAGAACATAGATAGAACATAGCAGCTATTTATCTAAATTGCAGTGATGTTAGCATCGCTGTACTATAAACTAGATGCGCTGTCTTGCAGAAGCGTCGAACAAAAACTGTCGGGGAATTACGTAAGTTTCTATAGGTATATAGATGCATAGTTAGCAATATACCGGGTTATTTTTCCATCAGGAGCCAAATTTTTTATGCTTGTATAGGCAAGTAAAATGAACAACTTTTACTATAGGACCAAACTCGAAATCGCAAAAACAAAATCAGCTGTTCCCATACATTTAGGTTCAGTGGATGTTGAACATTTGTATGGAACAGATAATATTTTTTTCGCGATTTCGAGATTGGTCCCATAGTAAAAGATCTTCATTTTGCTTGTCTGAACAAGCACACAAAATTTGGCTCCTGTTGGAAAAATAACCCGGTATAGATAAGCTAAACATGCTCACACGATTTTAGACGGCATTATTTTATATGTATGAAATATCAAATTGAGGTCATCGAACACAAGTTTTGTTCATCTCGTTCACCCTTTACCTAAACAAAGAGATACGTGCATCGACATTTTCTGAGCACATACATGCCTTGCTAATGGCGTTAATGAAATTAAATAAATATTATCTCTTTAAACAAACTAATACTTACGAAAAAAGTTAATACATCTTACGTAATAGTACATTACGATATAAGTGCGGTATGGTGGTTGTAATGTAACTCACGAGGCGGAATTTCAGCCCGAGCCGAAGGCGAGGCCGTAATAGAGCTGAGTGTGTATATATTTAACCAATATACGCACGTATTTAGTACGACGTTTTTCAACACACTTGTGAGGATAAATACTTAATGAACTGAATTTTTGGATTAAATAACACAAATCATTGTTAATTTGTATAGACAAAACAAAATAATGGTATAAAAATAATCGTTTGAAAATATTTTAGTTCGTTGATGTCTTTTATTTTACCTCTAGCTTAAAAAAAATAGTACATTACTGCCGCGGCCGGTAAGTGCAGCATTGCCGGCCTCTGTGATGTGTGCCTTGGCTATAACACACACGTGTTTCATGAGCTGCTTTATGTATCTAAAGCTGGTATAATTAGATCTACTTGTTCCACCTTGATCTACCCACTTGCAAGTGTGTTGAAAAATATAATATTCCATCCTTTGAATTTTAGGGACCTTATTCTGCTAGCGTTTATGCATTTGATCACAACAGTTCATAAATACAATACGTCCCCACCGAGGGGATCGAGCCCGCCCTAAGTTAGGGTATTTAGGCCTTAGTTAACTACGCTGGCCCAGTGCGGATTGGTCGACTTCACATTCACCTTTGAATTTCTTCGTAAATGTTGCCTCAAGATGTTATCCTTCACCGTAGGAGCGTCAGACAAATGTACTTATGAAATTCGAAAACGAAAAACACATTGCGGCGGTCTCCAAACCCTGACCTCCCGATCGGAAGGCAAGTGCCGAGTCCACAGCGCCACCGACGATATATTGACTTATCAAGAAACTGTAGTAGGAATAAATTGCACCAAGAAAAGAGCGTATAAAAGTGACAAGCAGTTCTATTGAAACGCTATCAAGTCGTGATAACGATTAGCAGAATTCGGCCGTAAGTGGGACGTAGGCTTATTTACTACCTTAGTCACAGATTAGAATAGGTACTACGGAACCTTAGTGGCGTAAAAAATATAAGTAAGAATACAAATTGATGGATTGTTTGACTAACAGACTGCTTATCTTTAATTTGTTAGTAGCGCATAAAATCATGTTATTCAAGCTATAGCTCTTAAGGCGCAAGAGCTATAGCGCCTTTTCCATTTTCGAACAATTTTGAATTACTTAATACTTAATTCATACATGATATTGTTGAACATTTTATCTAAACATTTTTAAAGTGCATTTAATCGATTGGAAAAAAATCCAAAGATCACGCTGTTCAATATTTTAAAACAGCTTGGAATCAGAAAATACAATAATAAACGACATGAAAGTTCTACCAATCGACGTAAAATTACTGTCTAGATATACATCTTTTATTTTGTACCCTAGTTTTCCAAACGTTTTAAAACGTGTAAAAAGTAACGTTTTGTTCGGTCACGGCAAGTAAGCGACATGAGAAGCAATGCAGTTATCAACTATGTTATGTATACCTTGCAGTAAAGCAGTCGCCGTGTACGAGTAGATTTTCCGGGAAACCTCGCCTTAAGAAAACCAACCAATAAAATATTTTTTTTTATTTCCTTAAAACATTAATACACCCTATATATACCCTGTGATGCCAAAATATTCTTAAAACTACCAAAAGTCTTTCATAAGTAAGCTATATAACACTTTTATAAGTCAAAGGTTAGAATTATATTGCTACGAAAATAAAAGTAGTACCAAACAGGCGTATTAATTGCCCTCATTACAGTATTCCGGTGATAGCTTGATGCGGTGCGCGCTGGTTCAGGGACTGAGTAATTGCTGCAATTTACCCTGTAATAATGAATGGCAAATTTGACTAACTTTGAATAGATATGCTGGTGGATTACTCAAATAAACTTGTAGTTCTATTACGATTTATTGTGGGCTTTCTGAAAGTAGTAGGTACCACATGTCATTGTCGTTGCATCGGAGGCAAACTCCTGGGGGCCTAGACATAATGACAATTTAAAAACGATGACGAAGCTAAATTGTAACAAAATGTATGGGATTGACACATGCAATCGCTAAATCACGACTAAAGTCGTAACATATACATGTTATAATATACCTTATATGTCTGTGCTAGAGTCATCGGTGAGTGCGCGTCGCCCGCTGCACCGGCAGACAGTGGGTGATACGCAGACACCGTTTTGGAACCCGAATAGGCGGCACAGCTGGGTGCATATTGACGCTGTGCACGCTCGCGTAGATAACTGAGCGTCATCAACTCCCACTGTATTAGATTTAAAAAAAGCTTTGTCACTCTCGCCAATTATCATTGACAGATAGACTCACAACAATATGTTTACAAATATATACTTAACTTAGATCATGAATGCTCTAAGATACTTAATCACACTCATGATTAAGACAACACTTACCGTCTGGGATTTTCCCAACATCATAGTTATCGTCTCCAAGAACTGGTTTGTCATTTACGACATCGAATTCAATATCTCTTCCTTCGAAGTTATCTAAGGATGAAAAAGTGTTTTTAAATAAGTCATTAAAGTGCTAACAGACGATCCGATTTGGTTGGATCCAACGTTGATCCAACGTGATCCAACCAAATGAGGAGCCGACGCGCCTACAGATGGTCCGACGCGGTTGGCAATCCAACAGGAGGGATGCCCTAAAAAGTATGTTCCTATATCGATATCGATACAAAATGCTATTTTGACCAATACAAAAACACAATTTGTCTTTGCGAAACTCAAATAAATTAAAACCTTTTGTTTATATTTTATAAAGTTTATAAAATTAGTTGATAAAGAATAAATAAATAGGTACTGATAGATTTCATGGTTGTCTTTAAGTTTTTGAGGTAATGTTTATTAGAGATATTTCTTTCCTGTGATCCGACTCTATCGATCGGTATCATAAAAATACAGGATATTCATTTTCTTTATTTGGCGGGTTCGATTCCCGATTCAGACAGGTGATTATTTAGCAGTCTTTGAAAGCGGTTGGATTTGTTTTTGAATTTAAAAATTATGAATTCTTTTCGCAAAGTTATATCTACGGTATATTACAAGCGACATAAGTACGATCCAAAGGTGAAATAGTATAGCTTGACAAAGAGCTTACTGTACAATGCGTAACTAAACGTGCGAAAATAAAAAAATAATGAAACACGGTTGCCTTGTTAAAAAAACAAACAAAAAGTAAAACGAAATTTTTGCAATACATTTTTTCTCTACTTTGTGGTTTGGCAGGACAGCAGTCGAGTCATTTTAGTTTACTAAATTATTAATTTATTACTTTAAGCACACATAATTAAATTAAACCACAAAGTATCGATACTTTTGTCTTTTGTCGTGTCCTTACTTGTCGGATGAGCGAACGGGCCGTCAAGCACCCAACAAGCTAATAATATTTATGTCGGGCCGACAGCCGTACACACGTTCCAATTTGGTCGGGGTCGGGCGGTTGGCTCCAACCAAATCGGATCGTCTGTTACGGCTATTATTTGTTTGTGATTCTAACACAACTACCTACCTTGGTAAATAAGGCTGCACACTTGATGACAAGTGGTAACAGTCAAGATTTGCAAATGTTAACCCCATCTATGGACCCCAGTATACGTTGACAGCTTCTGACGAGATGTCAAGTTATAGTACCAAGTAGTTTTACTGCCTGTCATACCCTTTTAACATGCTTTTAACCGAAACACAGCAATGCAAGTACAGTTGCTTGACGGCAATAATAGGTAAGACAGAAGTACTCGTGTAGACGATTGGTACTGAGTCTTTCTTTGGTCAGGAATGATGCAACTATACTCATAAAAATTATATTATTTTTATTTTTAAAATTCCAAAAAAACAAACAAAAGAGAACAGCAAAATATTGATTATTATGCGAATAAATACATATGAGATTATGTGCAAGCGGTTCCGAATAGTATCCCGCTGATCACTAGACTCTCTGATCAACAGAGGCTCTAGAGTTTGCCACCAAAGCGCACTGAACGAGCGTGGTGGAAGACGGCTTTACCCCCCCCCCCCCCCCCTCCTTGTGGAGACTCATTTATTTTTTGACGAGATGGAATGCACCGTACCTGCCGATGGCTAGTAGACAGGCGTGTGTGGTACTCTTTCTGTAGAGTCCGGGGCATACTCATGAAACCAATCTTGTCTACATATCTTGTTCATAGTTAGGGTGATCCGGGGTTTGGGTAACCCCAATTCTATGGACCAGCGGAGAAACATGCCACAATTAACAATGCATTGTTAAACTGTGCTCCTGCCTAGCAATGGCCTGTTTTAATGGATGACGACGTTAAACGAAATGATAATATCCGGTATGAAATAAAGTTTTTCTACCTTTTAATTCACCGTTGTTATCTGAAAGTGCGCGTCCACTGCACCAACAGACTGTAGGTGAAATGCAGACTCCGATCTGGAATCCTAGCTGACGGCATAACTGAGTGCATATTGACGCAGTACAGGACCGAACAGATGGTTCTAAGACTGGATCTGTAGCTACATAGTCTGAAATATAATGGACAATCGTTAAGAAATCGCTGTTTAAGTGCCTCTTGAGGATGCCCTCTGCGAATACAGCACGAATCTACAAGTCCTTGTTAAGAATTTGAAAGTCCTTTTTAGGGCGGGATAATTTATTACGACACCAAGGTGCTTTATTGATAACGCCGTCCAGTTGGGTATGCCCAAGGACTCTGCCCGTTGATTGTGTAACTAAATCTATCGCGATCGCTTTCGATTTTGACAGTCAAAGAGCATCCATCGCTATATTTTATCAGACAGTCGATACAGCGTCTTGTAATAACGCCGCAATGATTGAAAAATTCAAAGCAATCGTGATAGATTTTTCCTTAGATAATAACCCCCCTGGTCCATCATCGATTATTCCGCTGGTGTCCCCATACCCGTCTATACCTCCCTCCAGAACCTCTAGGAAGGGCCCGCTTATGCCCGGTTTCTATATTATTCAAAAACGATTCGTTTTCGCTAAGGCCAGTTATATTTTGACATATTTTCCACAGAATAAATGGCAAAATTTTCGTCCGTAGCAAAGACGAATATTTTTTTTTATATAGAAGCCGGGTATTTGTAGTAAGAATCAGATATTGCTTATATTGCAATCATGAACACGAAAATGATTACCATCAATTTTGATTTTTCATCTATATGAAACACTTTGCAATAATGTTCTTTGTTAATGTAATAGCTTAGCTATAGTCTATGTAGTTCGCTTCATATCCATTGTGATTTGTGGATAACTATAATTGATCTTATGCATAGAAACAACACTCAAGGTTGTTGTTAACTTGAATAAAGAGAAAAAAAGATTTGCATATACCTACCTACCTATACACCTATAAAAACCTAATGAACTTTAAACGCTTGTGACAATATTTTAGTAATGATAAAATAATGTAGTTATTTATTTATTTGAGCAAAAAATTTCAATTTGTCAAAGAAACTATGGCAGGTTGAAATTTATTTTCAACTAGTGGGCCCGGCGGACGTTGTCCCGCCCGATGACAGCGACATCTACCGGGTCCAACTGTACGTTTAAACCTTCTTTGTACCTATTCAAATACACACAGAAAATTTCGTAAGAATCTGTCGAGCCGTTTCAGAGTTTTTGCGAGACAAACACACAGCGTTTAATTTTTATATATAAGAAGATTAGCCCAATAGTTTACTTACCGTTATCGAATTCTTGTCGAACTTCTGAATTTTTTTCCAAGTCAATTTCGAATTCCTTTCCATCGTAATTATCTGAAATTAAAAAGAAACTGTTAATTGTAATATTGCTGTGCGCCGATAACTGGAGGTACCTAATGCCTCTATGCTTGACGATTTTGGGTGATTTTCACTTGTTTCTAACTTTACTATCACTCAGGTGAAAGTTTCATCTCTTACGTTACCTATATGAGGTAAAAACGTGGCTTATTTATTATACCTGCAGTCTTTTGCTGGCTGTCCATGGGAGTGCGTCGCCCGCTACAACGACAGACGGTGGGTGATATACAGACTCCGTTCTGGAACCCTAGCTGTTGGCACAGCTGGGTGCATATTGACGCGGTGCATGCCCGGGATGGAGAATGAACGATTGCATTTTCTGCTGCTTCTAGGAAAGGCACAAATCGGGAATGCAGTAAGAATTCAGTATATTCGAGAGTTAATTGTATATAGTTTAATGTACTAGCATTTTGAAAATGTTTAATGTACTAGCATACTTCGATGTTTGCATTGATATTTTGTATATTATACAGTTATATTTAAAATTTGAAACATAGGACGACATTTCTGATCACATTTATTTTTGAAACTGAATTATTACAACAGATTTTCTTTGGGTTTCCTCAAAACTCTTACCATTGTCATTTTGTTCGTTTAACGTAAGAACTCCAGCCTTCACCACGTATAATAACGTTAGCACGATTATGGTTTTCGAGAACATTTTGTGAATGTTAACTGTGTACGCTTTGAGCGGGCCCTGATGAAGTGATGGATCTGAAAGGGCTTTTTATACAGGGATAATAGACAGGGACTTCACCTACCGCTGCGATATATGATAAACAAACACCTATTGCTTCAAGCGGCCTAGTTTTATTCTTGGAAGACTCTTAATAGGGCTGGCAAAAAATGTGGTGGTGTTTAATGGTTTTAAATTGACCCATTGATTGATGGAAATATCACGCCTCTTCTAACAAAAACCGTTAGGTTACAATACCATCATTTGACCAGTCTTAGAAAGAGCTACTGGAGTTGTCAAGTTGATAGAATTTAGATTGAGTTTAGTGATGAACCTAATTTACTTTAGTTATTTTTACAGTGTCATTTCATATGGAATACTACTGTGGGGATCAGCTTCTGGTATAGAAAGTATTTTTGTACTGCAAAAAAAGCCGGTTTGCGCTATTTATATATATTTCTTTCAAGAGATTTTCTAAGAGGTTTCTTTAGAGAAATTAACATATTGACTTTAGCAGGACAGTACATTTATGAAAATGTCATTTATGTCTATAAAAATTATAGTACATTTGATATCAATTGCCAAATTCACCATTTTAACACTAGAAATAAAAATAAACTTGCGCTTCTAGCGTACAGGCTCCAAAAATCTAAATGCTCGTTTATGGGGAAATGTATAACTTTTTACAATAAAGTTCCACAAAGTGTTACTAATTTGCTATATTTATGTAAACAAAATACTGCTGTGTATGTAAAAATTAAATAGGTAAAAAATTTGGGCGATTCAATCTCTTCAAAAGAGTTTCCCATCAAGTCAGATTTGAATAAAGAATATTTTGACTTTGATTTGATTGACCGTGACTTATATACCGTGTATTATCATTACGATAAAGATCACCATGACGATTTACAGTTTTCTCAAAACACTATCCAAAGCTTCATTTCCCCCCAAATTAAGTTTAATTTTTATTTCTGTGTGTCTAGTTTGATGGCGTAGCATTGCCTTCATTTCACTAGAGCCAGCCACATTGTTCGCACTATACATTACACTGACATTAAAGATTTTTAACCTTATTAAGGCGCTATATCGAAAAAATTGGTTATTTTTAATTTAATGTCATAGGTCACTAAGAGATCTTACAGATCTGAAACTAAAATATGTGTTTCTTTATATCTTTAGCTAGAAACGCCTAAAACTGGAAGCGCGATTTAAACATTTTGCCTCGATACATTTTATTTTTTAAATTGCCTCTTAAAAATAAAAAAACTTAGGATTACTAGTAAACGGTATTAGGTATTCATTAAAAATTTCCATAAAAAGGTACACATCATCATTATTTAGAATTGTGTAAAAGCATTTTTTTCTAATCATTATACTTATTTTTTTATTAAATAATTTGAATTTTGTCGCTTACGTCGATAATTTCTAAACGCCCTGATTGCATGCGGGCGCAGCGCATTCACGACTTTGATGCCATAGATATAAAGACTAGCTACTTGAGCACGGGGGGCGCCCCGCGTTTACGTATAGACCACGCCTCCCATTGTTTGATTCATTTTCGATGTAGCGCCTTAACACGGACCTGAAAAAAAAGACGGACGGAGCGTTGTTGAATCAAGATTGAAACATGCAAATGACAGCACATTTGTATGTGTGCGTGTCTTGTTAGTCGAAAATGACAGATTTTTGTCTTACCTGGTACATCTGTGTGAGTGTAGGTCGTGTACAAACGCATGAAATTGTCTTACCTTGCATGCTTCACGTTTGTTTAATGCCACACTACGTCCGTATTTTTTTGTAGGTCCATGATTATTAAATATTTTATCACTTTTGCTCTCAAAAAATTCATTTCGGGCGCTAAAAACACTTTTTTTTATTTATTAAAATATAAAAATACGAGTACAATGTTCCTTATTTTATTATCTGCCAAACTGAAGGTTCAGTTTGTCGGCAGAGTTCCCGTAATCGGAATTTACATACTGGCTAAACATTAAATAGTACTTAACATTAATAATTTCCTTATTAAAACTAGACTAATAGTATATCTTCTTATATATAAAAATGAAACGCTGTTTGTTAGTCTCGCAAAAACTCTGAAACAGCTCGACTGATTCTTACGAAATTTTCTGTGTGTGACCTATTCAAATACACACAGAAAATTTCGTAAGAATCAGTCGAGCTGTTGCAAGGAAGGTTTAAACTTACAGTTGGACCCAGTAGGTGGCGCTGTAATCGGGAGGGACAACGTCCGCCGGGCCCACTAGTTCATTATAATAATTTTTCAAAACACTTACTCGTAAAGTTGATATAATCTCACCGGTTTTAGATACAAGCAGCTCATAAAACACGCATATGTTATTATAACGCAAGTAGTGCTGCTATAGATCTATAACCACACTACTTGCATTATAATGTTTTTTTTAAAGCTAGAGGTAATATAAAAAACATCAACGAACTACATTGATTTAACATAGGAATGTGGATACGTTATCTATCGAAAAAGTGTTAGAGAAATCTAAAGGATGAAACTAAATTACCCTATTGTGGGATTGTGGAACTTATAATTTGTACGTATTTTTAAGTATTTTTAATTTTGTTGAATACAATATAATCATCCCTATACAAGAATAAAAAAATATCATTTATTCTAACATTAAATTTTGTTGAATAATTATTATAGCACCGGTTCGCCGGATATTTTAAAATTTGTATACAATTGATGTGACAGCCCTTGTGGATATACATATAGAGTCACTACTCATCAGTCGCTACTTATCAGATGTTGACCGTATTGCGAATTGCAATAATTGTGTGCTACCATAAGTACTTAATTTAAATAATATTATCAGTACCGAGCTTTCATTATTTTACCTATTGCTGTCGTGCGCTACATAACTTCTTCTTCGCCATTCTATCCGTTGAAAACCTCCTCTATTTTTGGAAAGTGCAGTCAAAACCACAGCTGTATAGTGACTGGGAAGAGTCAAAACATGTATTTTTTTCAATTCAACTAAGATCAGATATTTTATTAAAAATTAAGTAAGGTAAGTGGTTTTCATTACCGTATGGTTATGTCTTTTTCAAAACTTAAAACATTGATAGTAAAACATTAGTAAACATGATTTCTTGAGCAAAGTTGTGTTTTTGGGTCCATTTATCTATACGTCTGTGAGTCAAAACATGTATTTTTTTAATGAAACTTATATCAGATATTTTATTAAAAATTCAGTAAGGTAAGTGGTTTGCTAGTTAATTCATTACCATATGGTTATGTCTTTCCTAAAACTGAAAACATTGATAGTAAAATATATGATTTCTTGGGCAAATATTTTGTGATTTTGTGTCTATTTATCTATAAAAGAGTAAACGCCAAACTATAGACAATGTAGTTATTCCTATAATAGAACTAAGAGATTACTCCAAAAAGCACTTCAAGAAATATGTCGTAATGAAGATACAGAGACATTACTAATAGTTCCTAAATAATTTATATTATTTTTTAACACCCTTGCTCGTAAAGCTGATGTAATTCCATCGGTTTTAAATATGTAAAGCGGGTCATAAAAACGCGTTTGTTACCAAAGCAAATAGTTAAGTTATAGTCCATACAAATTCCATAACAGTATTATTTGCCATTTCAAATATGGAACTGATCGCCGCCGCACGACTCCAGCTAGTGAGCAGCGCGCTGTTGCTATTCAAATTTCGAACTAATCGCCGCGCAGCGCCAGTCAGTAGGCAGCGCTAGCGCGCTGTTAAAATGGTGGGAAAGCAACAGTGTGCATTCACAGATTGAGTTTATTTAAAATAATGTTTTTTTTCTGTTTCCTCGCAAATGTGTTAAAAAACGTCGTACGATATACGTGCGTATTGGTTGGTTATAACATGCTCGGCTCAATTACGCCCTCGCCTTCGGCTCGGGCTGAAATTCCGCCTCGCATGTTATAACCATCTAACGCACTAAGTATCGTGATGTACTATGATTTGTCATCTCTCTGTGGACTGTGTGATTGTGTGTGTATTATGTAATCCTATGTGGATCATTTATATTTATTGCATTGTTTTGCATTTGATTGTCCATATTTTTTTCAACATGTTATTCTATTTGCCTGAAACACAGGTTAACCCTTTTTTTTTCTCGGGGGAAATGCGTAACCGCACTGTACCCGCCGTTGGTTACACGGCGAGCGTGTGTGGGGCTCTCCCGGCAGGGTGCCAGGCCTACCCACTAAAACCCCCCGGTGTTCTCCCTGCCCTTATGGGCGCGCTAGGTAACTGCGACTCCACTACCCACGCGCCCGGGCAAGCCCGACCCACCGGTTGTTAACCCTAGTGCAGGCTCATGTATAGGTAATGTACTCTTTACCAATTTTGTCTGAATTATAAGTTATTTTATGTCATAAGTGATTGAAATAAAGAATTTGAATATTGCTATCTCACTATCATAGCTTTTTTTTACCCAGTAAAAAGATTTTAAATCTACCGCACACGGAGTGGGACCTGTGGGGTCCGTCTGCGGTTATGTGAGACTCGCCTCGCCAATCGAGATATTATTATACTCAATAAAAAAATATTTTACAAAAATTTTAAACCGACTTGAAAAACACTGAAAAATAAAAAATAATGTAAGAATAGGTACAGACAACATCACGCTTCTATATTGAAGTCGATGCTCTAGAAAGTCATATAATTTCTACCACCATCAGCACAGTTCATGACTACCTACCAGACGCAAATAACTTCCGAAAAAACATGAAACACGTTCGACGTACTTATAAAATTTAAGGGTTTTCCTCGATTTTCATAAGATTTCATAATTAGATCCTGATTTTGGTGATTTTTGGGACCACTCCAGGAGTATACTCTATCGAATACAAAAAGAATTTTGAAAATCGGTCCACAATTGGCTGAGTAATCGCGTAACATACACACAAAACTCGTTGGATACACCCAACATTTATGGATTTTCCTCGATTTTTATAAGATCCCATCATCAAACCCTGACTCTGGTGACCTTGAGACCACCCCAGGAGTATACTCTATCGAAACAAAAAGAAATTTGGAAATCGGTCCACAATTGGCGGCGTAATCACGTAACATACGAGTACATACAAAAAATACATACGCATCTAATTGAGAACCTCCTCCTTTTTTGAAGTCGGTTAAAAATACTGGGAAGTTCCGTCTAATCGCATTATCGACACACAAAGGGATCTCTATCATACCTGCTTCATGCACCGCTGTGTTCTGGTATGAACAGGCAGGAAGATATTACTGGGTACTGAGCTGTGACTTGACATCTTATGTCACAAGTTGGCAACGTATGTATATTGGGGTCTTTGTAGGGTTTGTAGATTTGCAAGTCTTGCAGGAACAACACTCAAGGACAAATTTAGAGGAACGCTACACTTTTTACATAGATTCAAGCTACTTTTACAACATCATATCGATGTGTGATTGACCTTTAATGCGTTTGATTGTTATCCAAGATTCATTTCCAAGGCCATAACGGATAATGACAAAATTTACCTATTTGTGACCTGGAGAAGAACGGTACTTTTAATTAGTTTTAATGGTGGTCTTTTTTATCACAATCGTACAACTGGTTTCCGCGGTGAATGTTTTTTTCTGTAGCTAATCCGATGGCTAGAAAGCTGGTAAAACTAAATATGGTTTCGTATGCTGAAATACAAAGCATTATCAAAACTAGAAGTGATTTTTTTATCGTTCCTCTAAAGTCCCGTCGTGTATATTATTGTCGTTGTCCTTTTTTGGATCTTGTAGACAGAAGATTTTTTTAGACAGCTAAGTTGAAAAACAAGCAGTCTGCCCACCTGTTTGTAAATGGCCACAATCGCATAGGGTAGCCACAAAAAATCTTCTATCTACAAGATCCAAATAAGAACAAAGAAAATTATTTTTCACCTCACCAGCTCGGAAAGGCTTTCTTTATTCTTCGAATTCTGCGGGAATAGTCTATTAACCGCTAGAGTAGAAAAGTGGGAATATGAATTTAAACTTTGTAGTCAAAAACCTTTTTGTTTAAAAAAGAAAAATCTACATGCTAAAAATGATTACGATAAATTCGTCACGTCGTCGTAGTGTTCGATGTTCAAATTTTTTGTAATTTTGATTGCGTCATTTTGTATTAATTGTTAAATTATTTGTTAACAGTAGTAGGCATTTTCCTCCCTGAGGTGGGATGAAAAGTTGTGTATTGCGCTCGGCTGCAAAGATCAGGAGACCTATTTTTGAATTACGTATGCGATTTAGAAATCACCGCTGACTAAATAGTCAGCGATGACTTTGAAGTCACGAATTCCCAAACATCCTATTTTTGAAAGTCGAACGCGGAGCTGCCAACATAGATAAAGTACACACATACGTAAGGGTTCGGTTCCACGCAGAATGTAGCCGTTTTCGGTATATACCGGTTATTATACGCCTAAAAATTCATTGCAACTAGGCCAAAATATAAGAAAATACTGGTCTAAGTTTGTTTGTGACACAAATTTAAAAGATTTTCAACTTATACACGGTTATTTTTTTATCACCCTGGAAAATGTTAGGGACGCTTCAGGACACATCCAATATTAGATAAAAAAAAAATGAAATAAAAAATATATACACGGTTATTTTTTTATCACCCTGGAAAATTTCAGGGATGCTTCAGAACAAATCCATTATTATATAAAAATAAAAAAAAAAATTCAAAAAAATAAAAAAATCTCTAAAAATCCTGTTTTCAACTAAGGCAGCATTTTTTGGATTTAAAAAAAAATTAATATAAAATTAAGTAAGCGAGTTATTTTTTTTTATTCATATATAAATCATTCTAATACCATGTCGTGAAGCGTCCCTTAATTTTTCCAGGGTGATAAAAAATAACCGTGTATATTTACTTATTTGACAAATTTTAAAAATTTTAAATCCAACTCAAAATCAACACACATCAACTTCAAACTTGTCAATATGTTCTCTAAACAAAACACAGATAACGTTAACAGTTATGTATGACTTGTTTACGAGTGGGTGAGGGCACTCGTAATGAAATCACATTCGTGACTAAGGTAGTCACATAAGTGATATTCAAAAATAAGAATTATTGAAAATCGGTGATTATTAGTCACAACGGTGATTTCGAAGTCGCATACGTAATTCAAAAATAGCTCTCCAGGATTCTACTTTTCGTCACGCTCACGCCACGCTAGCCACGCTCGCGATTTTACTTTGAACCTTAGAACCCTTCGCTTTCTAGGAATTAAAAGTAAAAACTCGCGACAAAACCAATATTGCAACTAAGTATAACAAATAACTACTGTATTTTACATGATTTGTAGTTTTTAAGTGTTTTAATTAGATAGAGAGTGAAAACAAGCACACAATCCACCTAATCGTCTCTACAGTGATCGTGCAGACGTTTCCGGTACAGTCTCCTTGTGGCAAAATTTCTTGATCGAAATGTAGTCATCTGATTTTTTCGCAGTTTCAGAGTTGGATCCGTAGATACAGTTCTTTATATTGATAATGCTCTCAATAACTAAAACTTCTAAGTATCATCAGTTATCACAACTTTTGAAATTACCTGATATTTTGAGACAGTCCTCTCGAGAAATTCAATAAAACTTAAGCAAGCTATAAAACAATGGAGAAAAACGATAGAAAAGCAGGTAAGATAAGATAAGCAGATAAGTAATTTATATCAATTAAACATCTACAACCTCAGAAGATCTACAATATAATCGATGTGCAATTAAATAGCCTAATCTTTATGAATAAGTGTTTTAAGATAAGAAAGTGCTAATTAATGAATCATCCTTTTGATTTTATGTCGGTCGTACTATTTTTTTATAATCTGTATAAAATCGAAAGAATGACTCACTAGCAAATATTTCGAGCGATTTATTGTCTTCATTTATTTCATGAAAAAGTATTTTTATATGTGAATGTATCGTTTGATCTGCTGCCGTAAACATAAGTTACAAATTCATAAATATGTTTCTGTATCTCCTAAAGAAATAAATAAGTGCGTAGAACCAACCAAAACGTGAATTAACTAAAACAAATTTTGCTATGAAATCAAATTACCTATTTTGGTAGAATATTTTTGAAGGAAGTTATGTAAGTTTTATGATCCAATTTGGGATGATCTAATTTTCACATCTCGTCATAAAATATTAAAATACCGTAGAAAAAGATGCAATTCTGTGAAATTAGAAATAAAATCGGCTTAGAAATACATTAGATACAAGCATTTTAAGCTGTTAATTTGGAAGCGATTAGACAGAGAGATCCGACATCAACAGTGACGTCATTGTTGAGTACGGCCATATAACCTCCATGTAAATTGCCGTTTTGCTAGAAAGAGATGGAGAAAAATCTTTAATACCTTATATCTTGGTTGTTTTTATAGTTATTCGAAAACCGATTTTTTCTTTCTGTTTATTATATGAATGAGCTTTTATTAAAGCAATATTTTTTTTTACTCATCCAGCCTAATCACAAAGCTTAGTTTTAAATTTTTTGTGTGCAACATATGTTGGGTATATAATAAAGACAGAGGTCTTGGACACAGTTAAGGCACGAGAAGTGCAATCAAATGCAACGTGGAGCAAAATCTACAGCCTTCTGCAATCCTTTAGGGCGAAATCCAAGAGATTGGAAACCGAGGGCGAAAAACATCATGGTTAAAGAACTTACGTCAACCCAATGGCTCATCAAGAGTGCCCGTTCGTTGTTCCAAGCGACGACTTCTCAAAGAGTTCTCGTAATTGCTATTATTAAGAACGTCAAACTTCGAAAGAAGAGGCACCATATGAAGAAGTTTTTTGAAATACCTTTATTATCTGTATAAGGTTTGCAAAAAGTTCCATTAACACGTTTAGCGTACCTATTACATTTAAGGGTTTCCCTCGATTTTCCTGGGATCCCATCATCAGATCCTGGCTTTGGTGACAAAGGGACCATCGCAGGAGTATACTCTATCGAATACAAAAACATTGAAAATCGGTTAACAAATGGCGGCGTAATCGCGTAACATACACACAAAAAACATACGCATCGAATTGCTGACCCCCCTACTATTTTGAAGTCGGTTAAAAAAGGGGATTGTTCAGTCGTTTTTGCGTGATTTATGTGAAGCGAACGTTTAGTTGAATATGTACTTGAAGAAATACCGATCACAAATATTCGGTGGAACATTAGGCATAATTATCTTTTATTCAGTAATAATACATTGTAGGATTAGCTCCACGAATTAAAAACTAAACCAAAGCAAAACAAAGTGATGACAGCGATACCGGTTTACAACACGAGATGGCTCTTGTATCATCTGACTCATTTCTCAAAGTATTTATGCGTACGAGTCGATAATTCGCGCGCAGTCGACATTATGATATTTTGACGAACGTTTATTTCTTGAGCCGGTCGTTAAAAACCGTGTTTTAATCAACTATTCAACGGCGATCGAATTCCTATCAGCAGTGTATCGATGCTACAATGAAATTCCACTTTTGTTCTGTGATGTTAATGATTTTGGTGATCTCGAGTTTCGAGTTGCAAGGTAAGTGATGAAGTATCCAACTTTAATAGAGCAATATAATTATCTGTTGCAAGTGTAATATTTTTTAAATAATTTAGTTATTCGTCATATTCCTTACTACTATACTTTAATGCGTATAACATATTCGATAGTTAGATGTTTAACCTACGTACGTGACTTTAAGATTAATTTGATTGCTACGGCTAATTTTATTTCAAACTAAGAAAATATTAAAATTATATAATTTCATCTTATATTTATCAATTATCAACATAAACGCAATAGACTGAAAGTTTGAAATAGAATAGGCATAGTATAACCACAGAAGATATAATAGTACTCCGTATTACTTTATATGTTGACTGTACTACTGTAGTATATTATAATATAATACTATTATCTGTGACTGTACATTGTTGGTGATAAGGAAATGTTCGTACCATTTGTAGGTAAGTTGTGACTCGATTCGATACAGTGTGGTGTCTGGTTGAAATTGAACGTTTTCCGCAAGTGTTTCATAGTAAAATAACCTTTATGACCTACTTGTTCTTATCAAACAAGTAAAAAGTAATAAGCCGGTAAACTAGTGGTTGGTTGAGTCTGTTGTTGCATAACCTTCGCCAAGACCGGTGATTGACCTGTCCGTTAGTTAATGAATCTGTCCGTTAGTTAGTGAATTGTAAGCGATTAAATTTAATATCGTAAGTTATAAATAATTTAATATATTTTTTTTAACAAAAACTCCTGAGATAAAACGATTTAAAGTTATGGTCGTTACGTCGTAACTTTTAATTCAGTGTCACTAAAATCTAATGCAGATGACTGCCAAAAGACTAATGAAATGCAAGGCGAGAGTTTACTAAGATTACTTATTGAACACTAATTTATAAGTATGCATTATAATATAGAGAAATGTCTCAGGTTGTAAATCAAAGTGTAAGGTTGACGCGGTTAGTGACAATAAAAACAATTGTATAAAGTACTATGTGCAGTGAGGTAGTAGAAAAACCAAACTACTTCCTAAGTTGTTGGTTATGTTCTTTTTTTGTAATCTGCCAAATGGATATTTAAAAAACCCACTTAGGGTCATTAGCTACTCGTATTTGTAGGTTATATTTTAATACTGAATAATTAGATTTTATGCAGCAGCCAAAGAATAATAGCCATGGTCTGTTGTGGACTGTTTGAAATTGAATTATTTAATACAACTGGTATTGCGACTTTTTATCTTATGTCATAGTTGGTAACGTATTCTATGGTTCCTGTAGGGGTTGTATATTTGCGAATTTTACAGGAATCACATGTACTATAATAGGTGACTGTAATCACTTACCATCAGGTGGGCAGTTTCTATGTATGTTTGCCAGCTTTGTTGTATAAAGATATACAAATAATAATTACTTGTTCACAGGCGTGATGGCGGCGGCTAAGCCGCAGCATCCATGCCCAATAGATTGCAACGAATTGTGTCAAATCAGAGGCAAGAACGCTGGCTCCTGCATCCACGGCACCTGCCACTGTAGATCGGCAAGGGGCACGTGAAAATGGCTTATTGTCCCAAATAATTTAGTTTCATCCATCTCTGTGACTCTGGATAGGAGGTCAGTTTTACTTTGATAGTTTCGCAATATTTAATTTATAATCTACTGTTTCAATTTAAAAGGGAGAGAAAAGAATTTGAAGTGAATTTGGGAGGGAACGTCGAGGGAAGGCGAGATCTTAAAGGTTTGTTTGTGAAATATCCAAAGATTACGAGATTAAAGATTATTTTCGACTATTGCTTGTAGGACTGTAGGTAGTAATAATTTGATAATAAAATGTTAATTTAAAAAATGTATTAATAAAATGGTATTTAAGTATTTCCGTGTTTTTTTACTATTTTTGATTGTCTATTATAGTTATCTATGCTATTTTTTAAACAAACGACAGGGAAGCTTTTGGCCTTTGGTAAGTGACGAGAAGGCGGTGGAAGCGAGCTTTACTTGCATTTTAACGACTCGCGATCTCTTACAATTTGACAGTCGCAGTCCATTCATCACTGCTTTATAAAAGGAAGTCGGCGCAGAATCTTGTGTTGACGGCGCAATCGCTGTCAAATTAAAGGCGATCGTGATAGATATTTTCTTAGACATTAACCCACCTGGCTATCTTACCTCTAACTGTTGGAGTACAGCAATGCTATTATGGCGACTTAAGGCGCATAGTAAGGTCAAACCTAAAAAATCACTGCAGAAAAAACCGGTTTTCTTCATAAATATTGAATAAAAAAATCTTTAAAAAAGATATGTTATTATTCAACGCATTCTTTAGAGGATGGTCTTTTTAATTTTTTGATAAATTAATTAAAACTTGGTTAAAATGTGACCCAAACATGCCTCGATTTTAAAACTATAAACCTAATCGCTTCGTAAATATTAGTTTAAATCACATACTTTCGATTTCAATAAATAAAGTGAACAATATTCTAGGGGATGGTCTTTTTAGATTTTTCTTATTCGCCTTAATTCATTTTTCATTGAAATAATTCATCTTACGCGTAAAGGTTTGCTTAAATATTCCCCTCACTCTCACTCACTCACTCCTATGTAATTAGTGCGGGACGATCGACGCAAGGTCATTGGGACCACTATGCGCCTTAAGAGGATTATGAAGCTGTAAATTTTCATACAAAAAGCGATAACGCTTTTCTCCCTCTCTACATAGTCCAATTTTCATAATTTTTGGAAATGTTGTAGATATAACGAAGATCTAGGTTTGTGCGTTTTGATTTTGAAGTAATATTGCTCAGACTATAAATTATTAGCATCTAAATATCCATATTTTAGACTTAAAAACTACCTCGAGCATTTTTATCTTTTTTGACTATATTATACTGAATTACATAAAAAGCAAAACGTGAAAACATAGATTAAGGTATACTGAATCTAATGAGACCAAAAGTGTCTAATTTCGTCAAGGTTTAGGGGGGTAAAACAGTTATCGCCCGAAACAATATTTCAATAAGAAATGTAGGCACTTGCCTCTGACTTTCAACTCTAAGCGGTGTGGAACAAACTGCATTTTTGAAAGTGCATACTCGAGCCATGAATTGGCACTTCACAGTCCTCAATCCTCAAAGACAATGGTACCTAGCCAGAACCCCGGACCTCCCGATCTAGATCTTTCCGTGGTCTTCTGGTTTAGAACACCCAGTAATATACACCACAAGACATGGCTAGACAGATATTTGTAAAATGGCCCGTCTTCACTAAAAGGTTAAGAACCACTGTGGGTATCCGCTGCGTTGAGCAGGCGCCCAAGACGGATGTCCGTCGCACAGTATAATTAAGGCGCATAGTAGGGTCAATCATAAAAAAATCACTGCAGACAAAACCGGTTCTCTTCATAAATATTGAATAAAAAAAGATATGTTATTATTCAACGCATTCTTTAGAGGATGGTCTTTTTAATTTTTTGATAAATTAATTAAAACTTGGTTAAAGTGTGACCCAAACATGCCTCGATTTTAAAACTTTAAACCTAATGGCGTCGTAAATATTAGGTTAAATCATATACTTTCGATTTCAATAAATAAAGTGAACAATATTCTAGCGGGTGGTCTTTTTAGATTTTTCTTATTCGCCTTTATTAATTTTTAATTGAAATAATTTATCTTACGCGTAAAGGTTTGCTTAAATATTCTCCTCACTCTCACTCACTCACTTCTATGTAATCAGTGCGGTCGACGCAAAGTTATTGGGACCACTATGCGCCTTAAATGTTGCAGGTGTACAGTCGTATCATAATGGATTATTATTTTGTTGATTTACAACCTAGCCGAAAGACGACTTAGACAAGATAAACATATTCAGCTAGTCATTTTAAATGTCACTGATTTTTAAAAGAACAGCTCCACTTGCGACAACCCGTCCCCCCGCGCCTTGACTGCGTTGCGTATGACGGCCGACTCACCCAAAGAAATCCTTTTGTAATTTTTATACATAGGTTTGTCATACAGAAATATTAATAGCCTTATGTGATCAATACACTGTGAAAACTGTATAAAATTAACGTTGTGAACGCAGCGTTAGCTTCGCCCGAGTTCTCCTTTCATAATTGTAGCCGACTTAACTTCGAGTACAATTCCTTGTTAAACTCTTTACTTAAAGCGCTCCATTTTCATAAGCCACAAAAGAGCGGTTACTTTAAGGCGAGCACTTGAGCATTCTATATCACCTCTTGTTTGCTCAAGCTATTGGTAATGTATAACCTTTTACAATGATTAAGATAATTTAAGGTAATTTTGTGTGGTTTCCTCAAACGGTGGGTATAATTTTTCATTAACGTGCCGATTATACGTCCTTATGACACTTTTCGCGTTTATGTTCTAACATGTTATGCGATTATTAGTCCATATTATATCGACTTATGTATGAAATATTTTCTACAACACGGCTAGCTTCTGCCACCTATGTAGTATCCTCGTCTGCTATTGGACGAGGATACCGTTTTACGAGGATGAAATAATAGAAATTGAGAGAGCAGAGCTCCACTTACGGCTAGACATATATTATTGGAGTGTTTTCTTAATTACTATTTTTAATCAAAAATGAAATTATATCGTAGGTCTAGATCGTACATGTAAAATGACAAACATATCAGGAAAGACAAAAAACTTATTTGAATTCTAATTGTTATTGATTTGTTTACTGTGTTTACTGATTTTGACGTAAAATATTATTGACTATATAAATAATAAATAAGAGGTGTTACCTATCTTACGAGATTACACCACTTGAATTATGCTTGTTCTTTGGCTTCACAATGAATTTTAATGCAGGAGACATTTACGAGTTAACGCCGAAAATACTATTTAAAACTTAGCATCAATATTATCTCATTTTACCAAAAAAATTTAGTTACGAACCGTATCGGTATAGGTCTTTAACAGTTCATTCATTAAAAAATAATCGAATTCCTTGCATATCGTCTGTCTAGATGTGGTCGCACTAGGCACTCTGGTATGAACACTAGCTTTCTTTCTTTCACTATATGTCTTGGAAATTCTGTAGAGGAGTCACCTTCATCGTAGCAGCGCCGGCCGGCGGCGGGCGTTTGGATTAAGTCCATACCTACTGTCCATAAAATGTTGCATAGGTATTTATTTCTACCGTGCAGATGGCGTTTAGGTCATCGTACTAACTCAAAGACGAAGACGAAGATCTTAAAAAGTACAAGGTGTTGCTGTTAATCTGTACCTGATCGATAGAGAAGCTCAGGCAAGAGCCTCAGAAGGATTTTTTTCTCAGCTATTCAGCAATAAAATAGTTATAATCAAAATCCAAACATTAATATTTATACAAATTTTATGTTACGAGCACCTATAAAGTGTTTAGGGTAAGTTAGTATAAATCTACGCTATTGCATTTATTTTACAACACTTATGCTATCTTTACAGACTTTATCCTATAAAGCCTATAAAGATAGCGTAAGTGTTGTAAAGTAAACAAATAAATATACATGTTAGAAAACCATTCCAGTTCTCCCACATAACTAGGAGCTATTTTAAAACCGAAGTTTACAGCTACCTAATGATGACAATGTCGCGGAGCCGCGACGTTTTTGAGTAGTTGAGTAGGTAAGCGGGCTTAAGTGTTTGCGCTAATATCTCCATTACCCTCCATTTGGCGCTTGTTAATAATTTGCATACGACAACACAATTACCCGGTTGAGTAAACATGCCGTTTGATTCGCTTACACGCGTCTCCCGGTTATGCATACAGCGACCGGAATTTATTTAACTGTCATTACTGTCGCATTAGTGATTCCCTAAGGACTAGATAACTTGTGATTACCATGAAAATAATGTTAGCGGAAATAAGACTCAAGAAATTATGGATGAATAGCATTGACATAATAATATATGGATAGCGTTAAGAAGGATATACATGCGATTGTATAGCTGTCATCATCATCATCACCACAGCTCATATATGTCCCCACCGAGGAGCTCAAGCCTACCCTAAGTTAGGGTGTTTAGCCCTTAGTCAACCACGCTGGCCCAGTGCAGTGCAAGATTGGTCGACTTCACATACAACCTTTGAATTTTTTCGCAGGTGTATGCAGGCTGCCTCACGATGTTTTCCTTTCACCGTAGGAGCGTCGGACAAATGCACACATGAAATTCGACAAACACATTGATATATGGCCGGATCCAACCCTCTATATATAGCTGTAATGAATCGGTGTACCAGAATGGAATCGCAAATGTAGAGCTGATTTTTTTAAATAAAAATTATTAGGGTAGTTATTTTTAAAGTCTTTAAGCGTCTATTATTAATCTTTAAATTATTAGTGATCTGAAGTAGTTAAATTAATGTCCACATTTGCCGTCAGACTCTGGTACAGTAAGCTCTCATTCAAGCTTTACATTTACACTACGAAAACCGCCACTATTATGAGCGACCTATGAACTGTCCAACCAAAGGTCAAACAGTAAAGCTTGACAAGGAGCTTACTGTACACCTTCAAGCAATAAGATGACGGATGAATGGAAGAAAAGAATGCGTTGAACCAGCCCCGCATAATAGCGGGATAAGGGCATGATGATGATGATTTTTTTTATTTTGGGGTAACCAATAAGACATACATAAAAATCTTAATAAGACATACATAAATGCTGTGCGAAAATTTAGAAATATACATATTGTTTGAACGTGCATTAAGGTTACATACTAAAGAAGATATCAATTTCTTTCCTGCCAATTTTAATTTCTTCTATTTCTGCCGCCAAACAGCAGTGCATGCATTGCTGTGTTCCGGTTTAAAGGGTAAGACAGGCAGTGAAATTACTGGGTACCGTGACTTGGCACAGGTTGGCAGTGTCTCTACAGAGGTAGAAGTTGCTGGAGGGTGGTTTAGCCAGGTATGGAGTTTATACCTGAGTACAATGGCATATCCTTGGGGCGGCCTTTTCAGCTTTCAGCCCCTTGTTAAATCGTAAAGAGATTCCCCCGCCTTAAAAAAAGGTTGGCAACGTACGCCGGCGTCCTTGTAGGAGTTGGAGATTTGCAGGTCTTAATGGAACCACATGAACTATAGACGACTGTAGCCAGTTACCATCAAGTAAGCAGCCGCAAGCTTGTTTGTCAACTTTGTTCTATAAAAAAAACAAAGTGTTGGGAAAATAACGTAGACGCCCTCGCTTACGTGCTTTTTCGTACACTCGCAGGATATTCATTACGTAAGCGTTCAAAATGCTGCTCATTTTCTTTGCTCGTTAACTCAGCCGTTTAACAGCTTGCGGGTTTCCCCGATTACAGGCTAACGACTTATGAAAATGCGCTGTCGATATCTAACTCGATATACAGTGAGCGGGCATTCCCCGCAAGTCTAACAATAAATAAGTCTCACCAGTTGGTGTAAAGAATACCAGATATCCTCCACAACCCGCATTCCGGACCAAATCTTATATATAAAAATGAAACGCTGTGTGTTTGTCTCGCAAAAACTCTGAAACGACTCGACAGATTTTTACGAAATTTTCTGTGTGTGTTTGAATAGGTCCAAGAAAGGTTTAAACGTACAATTGGACCCGGTAGGTGGCGCTGTAATCGGGCGGGACAACGTCCGCCGGGCCCACTAGTCTTATATATAAAAATGAAACGCTGTGTGTTTGTCTCGCAAAAACTCTGAAACGGCTCGACCGATTCTTACGAAATTTTCTGTGTGTATTTGAATAGGTTCAAGGAAGGTTTATACGTAATTTAATTGGACCCGGTAGGTGGCGCTGTAATCGGGCAGAACAACGTCTGCCGGGCCCACTAGTTATTAATAAAAATAGTTTCACTATGTGGTTCCTCTGGTAGTCGTGAACACAAAATCTTCCGCATATAACATGATGAGCCTGGCGTGGTTGCTAATAACTGGTTAGGTTCTAGAGACTTTTTACTCCTAGGTACGATCAGGGAGCGTCGGTGGCGCCGTGGCCTCGGCACTGGCCTGTGCTCCGGGTAGAATCGGGAGGCCCGCGATCGATCTTGCCATGTACCAATGTGTTTTCCGTTTCATGAATTTCATATGTACATATATCTGACGCTCTTACGGTGATGAAAAGCATCGTGAGGAAATCTGCATTCACCTGCGAAGTAATTCAAAGGTGTATGTGAAGTCAACCAATCCGCACTGGGCCAGCGTGGTTTGACTAAGGCCTAATCGCCCTAACTAGTTAGGGTAGGCTCGTACCTCTCGGTGGTGACGTGTATGAGCTGTGATGATAACGATCAGGTTTGGTGAGTTAAAAGGTGTTAGATAACTTATGGAGTTCGTGGATGCGTAGGGAGATGGCGTTCGAATGCGATTTCGCAGCCGCAGCCGTAGTATGTAACACCAAAGGTGCATTAAAATTTGTAGAAGGTAACACCAACGCCAGTGCAGCCGCAGCCGGCAGCAAAATGAAGAAATGCAGCCGCAACCGACAAGTGCAGCAGCAGTGTTAACAACATCTCTCCCACTGCTTCCTCTTCTTCTGCCATCAACCCTCTCTCTCTCCCTTCGCTCCTACCTTTCTGACATCCCATCTCTTTTTTCATCTACATACTGCCACGTTTTCTTTTCTTACCTCCTTCATAGCGAACCCATTATCTTACTTTCCCTTTATATTCCCATTTCACATACCGGCAGATGGAGTAGCAGCTGAGATATAAACTCTACTATTTTGCGAGCTACACGAACATGAATAGTAACTACTGTAGCAAGATCGTGGTGTATAAGCATTAACATTTCAAGATATTGGGAGTTCATATCCGTCTGCATCGTGCCTTTTTTAACACTGCCGTAACAACTTTCAATATAGGAGAACATTTTTTAAAACTATTCTGTTTTAAGATGTAAAAGGCTAGAAGTAATCTGCGTCTGGATTGCCCCGGAGCGTGGAACTGGAGCGATGACCGCATACGTAATAAGCCAGTTTCTATCTGCATCTGAGATCCTATTACGCGAAACCTTTATCTGACTAATACGATGTAGCTGAGAAGAGCGAGCCTGTTGTTGATGCAAAAACTTGTGGTGACAATGCTATCCAGGCTGTTTTAATTCAATTCTTTGAATATCTGCTTATCAGTTGTTACCAGCTGCATCCTGATAACATAAAGACAATGCGTTATACAGACGGATATATGCGTGCATTTTCAAAATATAGGTTAAAATAAGACATTACAGCCGCGATTCACAGTAAACATAATTAAATTGCATTTATGTTCGTGTCCGTGTGAATGTCCAAAGTAGCAGATTTCGGATTGGGTCAGCGCGTGGTCAGTAAACCGGTTTCCTACCTTTTAAAGTGTTTACGCAATTAACCCAACTGTGTACATATGTTTTGGGTTATAGTCAAATCAAATTTATTTGAGATTAACAGGTATTAATAGGATTTACAGTTGGTATTGTTTTGTTTCTAATCCCTATTGTAAACGTTTGTTATATGTATATGTGATTGTTACCTGTTATATGTGCCTAATAAATAAAAATAAAATAAGCCTATCCTTCAGGCCTATGTCCAGCCTATGTGGGTGTGTTGAGCGTCGGTGGCGCTGTGGACACACTGGCACTGGCCTTCTAATCGGGAGGTCCGGGGTTCGATCCTGACATGTACTAATGTGTTTTATGTTTTTTGAATTGCATATGTAAGTACATTTGTCTGACACTCCTACGGAGAAGGAAAACATTGTGAGGCAGCCTGCATACTGTTATACCTCCATTATAAAATGCTTATAATGAAGGAGCTTGGTGGCGCATTGGCGCGGGCGGCCAGAGAACGATTGCTAAGGGTAAGCAACGTTGGCTGTGGTCAGTCTTATGATGAGTGACCAAAATACAAAACATTTCGAGCTCCTCCGTGCTTCGCTTGATCTCGCCCCGGTCGTGTCGGCTAACCGTCAAAGTCAAAGCATTTATTGCAATCATGTGGTTTACAAGATGTTAAATAGTACATTGTTACCCTAGGGGTGAAAGTAACTTATTTAGTCCCGAGACGGGGTTTGGCGCCCGAGCGTAGAGAGGGCGCCTATAGTTCGAGGGACTAAATAAGTCTTTAACCCGAGGTAAACACTGTGCTTTTCATTACGAATACAAGGAAAGTAAAAATAAAAACATGAATCAGCTAATGAACATATTATGAGTGAAATTTATTTCAATAAAATAATTCAATAAATCAACAACATCTGCTTTTGCCTCTTCTCTAATGTATGAAATCTCTGCTATACTGAAGAATAAACAAAACTTCAAAAAACAAATGAAGATCGGATTGCCGCTTTCCCGCTTATTTTGTATTTTTTTTTTGTGGCCGGCCAGCTAGTCGGCCATTATTTTTCATTTTCATCATTGAAAAAATCGAAAATATTTTGCTCAAACTATGTTTAGTATTTTAAAAAAATTTTGAAAGTAAATTATAATAAAGTCATTTAAAAATATATTATTTAAATATTTAACATTATGTTATTTCAATGTCGAACATGGTTCAATAAAAATAGAACTAGTTTCTTTTTAAAATTTGACAGCAGCTGTCAGTTGAAAAGTATTACTTTCAACCCGCTCTTCAGGCAACTTCAGACCTACTTTCAGAGTATGAGTAATGAAAAACATATTTTCAGTACCAAACATGCACCCTGGTAGGGCATAGCAAACAATAAAAATGTACAATTAGAATAATCAATCAAATTATTTGAATAAATTCAATACCGAGATAGATCAAGTCAAATTAAATGTACACTGGTCAAAATTAAATTAATGTCATATAATAATACATTTAAATAATGTATAAATAATTAAAACTAAAAATTAAATAAAAATAAAAATTTAATTAGAATAATCAATCAAATTATTTGAATAAATTCAAAACCGAGATAGGTCAAGTCAAATTAAATGTACAATGCTCAAAATTAAATTAATGTCATATAATAATAAATTTAAATAATTTTTAAATAATTTAAACTAAAAATTAAATAAAAATAAAAATTAAATCAGATTACCTACATGTCACTTTAAATAATTACATTTTTTATGATTTAATAGTCTTAATAATAGGTATAATTAATTAATACTACAGGCGAATTGTACCGAAGAAACTAATCCATTCTATAACGCAACTAAAATATATCATTCATGAATTCATTTAAGCTATAGTATGCATTCTTAACTAAAAGGTCTTTTAGAGATTTTTTAAATTGTTTTATATTTAATTATTTTTTAAAGGACTCGGGTAGCTTATTAAATATTTTTATAGCCATATTATTGGGACCTTTGCTATTCATTTTTAGGGTCGTTGGAGGTTGATATAAATTGTACCTTTGTCTTGTTGGAAATCGTCTTGGATTTTTTTTTTTTATATGGATGGCCCGGCAAATGACCTCCTCCCGCCTGATGTTAAGCGGTGAAAGAGGCCCAAATGAGTTGACAGATAGAGTAGGGACGACATCCACTTCCCCCCGAGAAAAAAAAAAAAAAAAAAAAAAAAAAAAGGGACGACATCCACTCTCCTACCTGCTCGCCCCTTGCCGGCCCAAAAGATGCTTTTTCACGCCTCTTTTGAAGGAACCCATGTTGTAGGATGGAGGAAACACGTGCGCAGGTAGAGAATTCCAAGTGTGGGATGAACGACAGAAGAAGGAATCTTGGAATTTCTTGGTACGGTGTGAAAAGGAGGACACAGTGTACGGATGACTCCGAAGGCCCTTACGCGTGTTTCTGTTAAGGAATGGAGAGGGATGGATAAGGTTAAAGAGCTCCTCAGAGCATTCCCCATGGAGCATTCGGTAAAAAGCGCTTAGAGAGGCGATGTCACGACGAAGTTGTAGAGGCTCGAGGGTGTTAGTTGCCTCTACATCGCCAATTATGCGAATAGCGCGACGCTGCAATCTGTCCAGAGCATCGAGGAGGTACTGAGCGGAGCCGTCCCAAAGGTGCGAGCAATATTCCACGCAAGACCTAACCTGAGTTTTATACAACAAGCATAGTTGGTCCGGCGCAAAATACCTACGCACCTTGTTCAGGACACCGAGTTTCCGTGAGGCAGTAGTTATGACGGATTCGATGTAGTCTCTGGGGTTCAGATCGCAGCGAATGTTCATTCCGAGCAAGGTGATGTTGCTCTGTGTGTGAAGGGTTGTGCCCTGAAGAGAAGGAAGGGGGAGGAAAGGTGACCTTTTCGCCGAGAACGCGCACACCTGTGTTTTCTTAGCATTGAACTCAACAAGATTGTTAGAGCCCCATTCGGAAATGAGGTCCAGCGTCCTGTTGAGCTCAATGATAAGATTCTGCCTTTCCCTACCAATATCACCACAAGCAGCCCCTGAGCTTCCGTGATATCCCCCATGCACTGTACTGTCGTCTGCATAGCAATGTATAGCTCCCAAGGAAAGCATATCATTGATATGCAGAAGAAACAATGTGGGGGATAGAACGGAGCCTTGCGGAACACCAGCGTTCACTGCCACGAACCGCGAAGCGCAGCCGTCAACGACAACGCGAATTCTACGCTCGTGGAGGAAGCTGGCAATCCACGTACAACTGCGCGGGTAATCCGTATGCCGGAAGCTTGGAAAGAAGAGCCTTGTGCCAGACTCTATCAAAAGCTTTGGCGATGTCGAGACTAATAGCCACCGATTCGCCGCGCTTATCGATAGATTCACCCCATTTGTGCAAAAGGAACGCTAGAAGGTCACCTGTTGACCGTTTAGGACGAAACCCATACTGTCGGTCATTAAGTAACGAGTGACCTTCCAGGTAACGGATCAGCTGGGTATTAAGGATCCTCTCCATGATTTTACACAAAATGGAAGTGACGGCTATAGGACGATATGATATACGAATGTCTGTTATTTTATAAATAAATTTGGGTTTTGTTTTACGAATTTACAAATTTCTAAATTATGTCAGTATTTTATTGTTTATAAAGTAAGGCTTACAACTTTCCGATTGTTCAATGTGAAATAAAATTCATATGCAATTCTTTTGCGAGATAAAAAGATCCGGCGAATTTAAATAAATTAAATTAAACAAAACTACATTTTTCAGATTAAACAAAGCTACATTTTTCAGATTAAATAAAACTACATTTTTCAGATTTACATACTTCGGTCGGGCCAGGCCACTAACGAGTGCTCAGCGCCCTGCGCATGCACGTAGTCGCCTATCTATGGCCGGAGAGGTGTTCCCGAGGGGTTTAGTGGGTAGTCGCGGTCTAATGCTGTGTAGTCCCACACACCCTTGCATTCCCCTCGCTTAAAAAATAATTACGGAACATACTAAGACATATACACACTTACCGGTTAAATAAACCGTTCGTGTTGCTTCGCTGTAGTCGGGTAAAAATATGTATTTGGAAACATTTTGATATTATAATTTAGTGTGAATGCATTAGAAAACAAATACATTACTAATTGGTTTAAAATAACCATTCTTATAAACTAGCTGTTCATAATAATACTCGTAGTATTTTATTTCCAATAAAACCAGAATTTTATCAAGTAAGTAATTCCTACGACCGTGAGACGGCATTACTGATATTTCTTTTGCTGGTCCATTTGGAGGGTTTCGCAATATGTGATGAATATAAAGAGGCCCAAGTAATATCGGTCATACTGCAGTAATTCCTGTTAATTTCGGGGAAAATAATCTGAGCCACAAAATAACGTAATTCGTGATTCTCGCAAAGGCGCGTGTAAGTCTCAGATTCTCTTGCGTAAAACCTACCTGCGTAAAAATATTCTTGGTTCCCTGCTACTTTAGACGACTGTTAAATGAGTTTATTTTCGATTGGTCTTTGATTTTTTATTTAACCAGGCCTTGGCCTTAATTTTATTTGAAACAAGCTGTACCCGGCATGCGTTGCAATGCTACGTAAATGCCTTTTTTTGGCAGGAACCCTCACGGGATCACAACAAATGATGCAGTCGAAGGCTACACTATCTATGACTATACCAAACACATTGCACGGTACTATATTAAAAATGTTTTGATATTATGATGTGCCCGATAGATGGGCCTGAAATTTACAAGACAAGGGTCCTGCAGTTTCTACGCCTCGTAAATTAAAGTAGTATTAAAAAGTAGGCTATACATACACTGGTGCTAAAAGGGCAAAATTGACGTAAGTCGCTACCTTTACGGAAACACTAAGGTCGAGAGAATTTAAAAATAAGTATTTTTAAAATGTATTGCTGTAGCGACTTTGCCCGAACAAACGGACTGAGCGCGATAGAGACAACTGCAGTTCGGACCGAACCTAGGAAAAAATATTTTACAAAAATTAAAAACCGACTACAAAAATACTTACTAAAAAAAAATTTTTTTTGTAAAATATTTTTATCTTTTTAGTGAATGAGATCTTTGAGTGAATTTAACACCAGCTCACCTTCGGTGAGCTTGTCTTACATTCCGGTCCAGGGTCAGGTCAGGTCCAGTCTAAAAGTTAAAAATTCTTCTATCATCAGCTCGGTTCATACCAGACGCATATACGTGAATAGCTTTGGCAAAAACATGAAACATTTTGGACGTACCTTTGAAATTTAGGGGCTTACCTCGATTATCATGGGATCCCATCATCAAATCCTAACTTTGGTGACCTTGGGACTACCCCAGGAGTATACTCTATCGAATACAAAATGAATTTTTAAAATCGGTCCACAATTGGCAGCGTAATCGCGTAACATACACACAAAAAAGTGTACAAAATACATAAAATAGAAGTTTCGTAGTCTGTTTTGCCCTGTTTTCTCTTCTAAATGTCGACCGGTTTAGTTAAAGCATTAAAAAAAGGCTTTGGCTGTGTTTCTATGTTTTGCTTGTTTCATTTAATCTCGTCAAATTTGTTAGCTGGATGTTTGAAGGGTTTAAGTCTCTTTTAATAATTAATTTAATAATAAAGGAAAACACACTCACTTCTTTCCAACACACTCACAGGTCACAAAGAGATAAGTGCGCCTTTGCTCCTCAATTTATAACTACGAGTATGTTTATATTTAAGTGTAATTGTGCGCAATAAAGTATATAAAAAACATACTTAAGAACATGCTCATAGTGGCCATAGATTTTTTGGAAAAAATAGAGCAACTATTGAGCAAAGTGGATCTATAATAGTAGCGTTGGTGACAGTGGCAGGTGGCATGTAGCATATCAGCAACCATGGTAGCCCTCGGTGTCGTAACTTGAATTTGAAATGGAGGTAATCGCACGCCCAGCTTACTGGTTGTACTATTGTAAATATTATTTAATTGTAAGAGAATAGGGAACTTAACAAAAGAACAAATACTTTTTGTAAGAAAGCATTTATGATTCTGTCAATGTCCCTGATAAGATTAACAATCATCGAACTCTCTGCCAGCACACGTGTTTCTTCCTTCTTTTTTACAACCCTTTATAAGCTCTGAGAAGAAGCACTTTACAGGTCGGCAAGGTGAGGATAGCTAGTGCAGCATGTATTTCTCTCCTGCACTAAACTCTGTAAAATATAGCACGAGTCTTGTGACAGTTAACTGATTTCAAGCCGACTTAACATTGTACTAGCGGCCATTCTTGATTGACCATTTCAACAAAGTTTCAATGGTGAAATTCATGGATTATTATGGTTAAAATAATCAAAATGAACATGATTTGCAAATATACCTTTAATAGAAAAAAATAGTTTAAAAAATATTGAGATCCGATTACAATTATTTTTAGACGTGTTAAATAATTTTCTTTTTAGACGTCGCGTCAAAGTTACGTATACACGGTGTTTCATAATAACCAATAAATAATCAATGCGTTATCTAAAACTAATTATTAAATTGTGTTTATCCGTAATGTCATTCAACCCAAAATTTTCATGTAAATCATAGACATGATGATGATACTATGATATACGTGAAAATTTTGGGTTGAATGACATTACATTTTAATAATTAGTTTTAGATAACGCATTGATTATTTATTGGTTATTATGAAACACCGTGTATAAGCACTTTCACTAGAAATGAGGCATTACAGCGATTGAATTGAATTCATGATGAAATGACAGTAATCGAGAGAAGATGTTTATTAATTTACTTTAAATGATCTAATATTAATGATTTTAAAGTCATATGCGTTTTTATTATCATTCATTCTCTCTAATTAGATAGAGTTCAAAGCCAAGTCAAGGTATTGAGGCTGATGAGTCGATGAGGAAGTTGGAGTTAATACGGCTTTTCAATTTGAATAAGCCGCGTATTCTAAAATATGTCTTGGACGAACTCGCTAAATCATTTGGTCATACTGTTCTCCGTCTCCCACCTTATCATTGAAAATATAACAGCATAGAAATGATATGGGCCCAAGTTAAAGGTTTGTATTTTTCTTTATCATATTTTGGGAATGGGACGTACATTTTGATAATTTAAGAGAAAACCAAATAATTATAAATCTCAGAGATTGTTCTAGCGAGTTCGAGTCGGAAGAAAATTGTTGTTGTTTGTCCCACAGGTCGTAAAATATTAGCTGTGGGAGCATTTTTCTAATTGTATTTAATTTACGAAATAAAAATACGTGACTCCATAAAACTGACATATATTAGAGTGACAAGTACAAATATAGAGATAAAGAATAAGGCTAAAAAACACAAATTTATTAAAAGGAGTTCCGTAACATCCTCCCCACCATGGCGCTGCCTAAAAATAATCAATTCTAATAAAGCGCCATTCTTCTAAATAAAAACAAAATTGTTACTTACAGATATAAAAAAAAAAACAAAATTAAAAAGTTAACCTATCTGACACCTTGACGAGCCGACCAGAACGCGTTTGAACTGGAGCATCTCTAGAAGGCTTCGATGGCGATCGGTGTGTACTATTATCCCTTTGTCCAGTAAGCTCCTCGGTATGACTACTGGACACCTCTAACGGGTAGATGGACTGCAAAGCCCTCAAACATTCACCTGTGGCTGTCTTCAGGCGTACTACTCTATCATACCCATCGGATCCTTTTAGGACTTGCAATACTAAACCGAGAGGCCACTCTACACGCTTCTTATTACTAGTTCCCAATAATACAACGTCCCCGGGCTTAACACCTATATAATTTCCCTTCTCCAACTTCCTGACTAACAACCCTAAATATTCGTTCCGAAAACGTTGTTTCAAATCGGAACATAACTTCTTAACATATCGCCATCGCGATGTTAATATAGATCCATCTATAAACTCTATATCAACAGAAGAAGCGTTGGATGATTTAGATTGAAGCAAGAAAGAAACAGGAGTAAGAGGTTGAACGTTTTCAGTATTATCTGCGACGTAGGTTAAAGGCCGTAAATTAACCACCGCCTCTACTTCGCATAGAACGGTCGACATCTCAATAAAATTCAAGGCAGCCTTCCCTAACACCCGTCTCAGGAGCTCTTTAATTGTTCGCACCATGCGCTCCCAAAAGCCTCCCCACCATGGCGCTGCGGGTGGACTAAAGCGCCATATAATTTTACCAGTTTTGGCTTCAATTGCTGTCCAATCTAGGCCGTTTAAAATATTACTTGCACCTTTGAAGTTTGTGCCATTGTCACTATAGATTACATTTACTTCACCCCTTCTGGCTAAAAATCTGCGAAGGGCTAACAAAAAATCCTCGGTTGACAATGCAATGCATAATTCCAAATGAACCGCGCGATAAACCGCACATGTAAATAAACATATCCAGCATTTTTCGCCAGTTCTTAAGTGTAACGGACCCGCAAAGTCAACCTCGGTTACCTCAAACGGACCCCTGCATTCAATCCTATCATTTGGCAATGGTGCTGTTGGAGCAGTCCCTCTCTTGGCAGTAAATCTCTTACATACTATACAATTCTTTACTACTCGTCTAGCTAGCTTTCTAATGCCTAATATCCAATAAGACTGCCTCAGATTCGAAATCAGCGTCTGAGAACCTGCATGTAAGATTTTCCTGTGACATTCCATCACTAGGCGCTCGACTATTTGACACTTCGGAAGCAAAATGGGAGTTAAAAAATCTTTCGAATCACTACTCAGTGTAAGTCGAGTTTTAATACGTAATAGGTCATTATCATCTTTGAATATCTCCAAATTCAATTTACTCCGCACTTCAGTCGAAAAATAATCTGCTTGTAAACATTTAAAAAGATATGCCTCCGCAACCCTAATCTCATATTTAGTTAAATTATTGGTACGTTTCGCATCATGACGGCAATTAAAAATGAACCTAAAGCACCATCCTATCATTCTAACTAACCTATAAAAAGAACTAAAATACAAAAATCTATTCGAAAATATCTCCTTTTACCTGTACATTTATTAAAACCGAACTTAATTCTTCGGTAACTTCAAAATCTTCACATAATTCTATAGATTTAGGCCAATTAGTGCTACTTTCTTTTAGCCATGATGGCCCGTCCCACCATTTACTTTCTAACAAAACTTGAGGAGTACATCCTCTCGAGGGGAGATCTGCAGGATTCAGATTACCTGGTATGTGTCGCCAATCCTCAAAATCCGTTCTACTGACTATCTCTTTTACTCTGTTATGTACGAAAACATTAAACCCTACCTTCTTTCTTATCCACGCTAAAACAATATTAGAGTCAGTCCAATAAAATTCTTTGCAAGGTAAGTCTAAAGCTTTCTTCACTTCGCACGCTAGCCTCGAAGCCATTAACGCCGCAAGCAACTCAATTCTAGGAATTGTAACAGATTTTGTCGGTGCCACCCTTGATTTGGCCATCACTAAACGAACTGATACGTCACTGTCTAACTCTGAGCGTAAATATATACAACAAGCATACGCGCTTTTACTGGCGTCACAAAATACATGAATACTATTATTTGATTTGCTTAAGTCATATGTACTGAGCCTTCGTGGTATATTACAATAATTTAGTACATTTAACTGCCGCAACCACTCTTGAATATGCTTGTTAAGCTCATTTGGTAATGGTTGATCCCAATCTACATTCATAATCCAACATTTCTGAATTATTAATTTAGGAACGATCGTTGCTGGACAGAGAAATCCTAAAGGATCAAACACACTTTGTGCAATGGAAAGCAATAACCTTTTAGTAATTCGTGTATCACTAAAGGACGGAATATTACAACATAGATTGTCACGACTTGGATTCCAATTCAAACCTAAAACAGAAACCTTGACTATATCCTTATCTATAAACTCCGGCCCTGTAACCCAGCACCTACGTTCAAATTTGCCTTCCAACATAACACGCTTAGCCTCATTAACAAACTCATACATTTCTTCTGGCGTATTTACACTAACTATACAGTTGTCAACATAAAAGGATCTCTTTAAAATATCTACTATAGGATTATTATATTTCTCAAGGTGATATAATATGGTAGCTGATAAAAGATATGGACTACAAGTAACACCAAACACAACGCGCTTGTGTTTAAACGTTTTCAATACCTTAGGTGTCTCTGTAATATTACGCCACCATAAAAACTTAAGGTATTCACGATCTTTCGGATATAATGCAATCTGTAAAAAGGCCTTCTTAATATCAGCAGTAATACCTATCTTATTTCTCCTAAATTGAATTAGTAACTTAGGAATCAATTCTATAAGATTCAAACCTTTCTCCAGGCACGAATTTAAAGAAAAACCATTCTTATCGACCGCTGACGCATCAAATACAGGTCTTATTTTTGTGGTTATACTATCTTCCTTTATAACCGCATGATGTGGCATATAATGCCCTATTGAGGGATCATCATTTTCTACCTCTTCAATAATACCACAGCTGATCCATTCTTTAAAAACCCTGTCATACTCGTCTAATATACCTAAACGAGTTACCCTATTAGTGGTCGATAAGAGCCGTTTCAGACTTAATTCATAATTAGGTGCCAAAATTGTCGACAAATCTTTCCAAGGAAGCCTTACCTCATATCGACCGTCGCAATCAGTCTGTATAGTATTCTTAAAAAATTGTTCAACCTCTGACTCTATGGGCTTCACTTCAGCTTCATCCCTAATTCCTAACATCTCTAACGCCCAAAAATCTTCTACATCATAAGTTAAAGAAGCATGTAAAGTGGTTAAACTGTCTACAGAGCAATACACACCGACCGCCGAGCCTTGAATAGTCCAACCGAGTTTGGTCTCCACTGCCATCAGATTGTCGTCAATACGTTCTGATCGCCCAGTCAAAAGTGAACCTAAAACATCACATCCAATTAATAAAGCAACATCAGAATTCTCATTAATACAATCAGTAAGTACAATACCTTGGTTTCTCAACTTATTTAATAAATCCTCCTGTCTCAAAGTTGGTATATAACCACATATGACAGGTTGTTCTATAGCCCTAATATCACAAGAATACGCACAATCTAGGCTAGAAATATGAACATTAAATAATTTACATACACGTTTCTTGGTCACACTTCCGCCAAATACATTATGACTCAATGTAAGTTCGCCAATTGAGTTTAGTGCCAGCTTATCGACAATGTGCTTCTTAATAAAACTCCTTTGAGCTCCAGAATCTAAAAGTGCTCTAACTTGCAAATTATAACTACCATTAGAAATGTTTACCTTCAGCGTTTGTAACAATACAGTCTTGTTAACCTCCGACTGACTCAAAACAGCTTGCCTCGAAGAACTTTCACTACCAATCGTTGCTGAGGTGGTGGGCACATCTTTACACATTATTGCATGATGTCTTTTCCCGCAAACTATACATCTTGGATTACTGCGACATTGCTTGGCCGAATGGCCTTTTTTCAAGCAAATAAAACAAGACCTGTTTTTCTTTAGAAACTCTTTTCTCTCTTCAATGTCCATTTTCATCGCAGTCTTACACTCCGAACTCACATGGAAACCTTTCTCGCACCAAATATATTTAATTTCTTGTTTGACGACGCAATCTTTGTCAATACTCTTTTTATTAGACGCTGTAGTCAAACATGCTGCAGTAGCGTAACTGCTCGAGGATTCATTTAAACTAAAGTGGGCCATATTAATCCTCTCTTCTGACTCAACTTCTAGTCTAACAAAGTCAAGTAACCTCGACAGCGCTTTCTCGTCTTGTGAATGCCCTTCCGATCTATTCCATGCTTTCAAAATATCGTTCGGCAACGCCGACTCTACTAGTGGGTAAAGTAGTGTAGCGTATTTGTCTTTTGTAAGTCCCAGTGACTCTAGAGCTAAAATTTGGGTCATAAGCTTATCGTACAATTGCCTAGTAGATATTTTCGAGGAGTTTTTGGAAATCACTAACTGTAAAAGCTCTCTCACATAGAAGTCGATAATAAAATTGTCATTGCCAAATCTATTTTTTAATTGTTTTACCGCTTTTTCATAATTTTCTCCTGACGGCGGAAAACTTTCGATAAATTCTCTGGCACATGACCCTCTTTCCATTGCTTGCACTAAATAGTGCATCTTATCATCATTGCTCAACTCGTTTTCGTCTTCGTCAATTTTTTTGAATTGACTCCAAAACCCAATCCAGTTTTTGATTTGACCGTCAAAGGTCGGTAACTCAAATTTCGGTAATCTAATACGACGATTATTCATAGACCTTTGAGAATTAGCTATACTTTTTACATTTTCATACGACACTACTGACGATGGTTTAACATTTAAAAATTCA